>OX375819.1:12554078-13766903 GCA_947359405.1 Antitype chi | reverse complement strand
AAAACATGGCAGTATACACAATACAATAATTAATTAAAAAGAAACAAAAATGTTTCGGATTATGGAAATAAACACAAAAGTGAAATTATTTTTTTCAAAAAGTCAATTTACAAATACGCTCACATCCGCGGACCGTATGACTGAAATATGTTTCGCCTGTCAAGTATTACGATGAAAAATATCCACCAAAACTGTGACATGGACAAACACACTTTTTAAGGAAAAGAATGTTATCCCACTGAGTAAATATTGAACGAAGGTTGGAGTTCGTCTCTCAATATGTCAACTGTCCGGCCTACGGGCTGGGATGGGCGAATAAAACTTCCTTTCGAACTCGGCCAGTGAGCCATCTTTTGGGATTTGGGACACAATGAGATTTTACATAATAATGAGAACACTATTGACCTGTTTTTATTAAAGCTATTTCATAACAGACGGTTTGCGAAGCACAAAGGTTTATTGACGATTCAGTTCTTCATAATGAATAAGAATTTCTGATTCAATTGATGCAAAATTATTAAGGTACAGATTAGGTTAATCAGGCAGCTTATGCAGGTTGTTACTGCTTTAATTGCTTCAATTAAATTGTAAATCATGTCAAACGGATTGCTCAAGTAAATCAAACGAGTTTATCTTGTATGTGCAAAATTTTATATCCTCCTAAGTCTGCAATGCTTCAATTTTATTGGCTTGAGTATCCCACTTTTCTAAGCACCTACATTGTTTTATAGTCGGTCAGGGAAATGGAACGATTCACTTTCTTGATTTACTGGTAACTGAAGAGGTGTGGCTTCCAGCAATTACATACATTGTTACTCGTCGTGTCTTGCCTGAAGCGGTCTGAATCTTAGCAACTTTGTATCAGCCACCTGTGCTATACCGTATTTGGTACGATTTTCGCTTCCTATTTCGTTCGGTTAATAATGATTTGAAGCTTGCCGCCGCAAAGGTGACAAAATTTGTTCGTGATAAAAAAAACATAGATATATTGATAAGCTTAACCCGAAAAAACATGTTGATTTAAATCCCAACTCTCTCCATCCAATTAAGTAAATATATCAATGTGAAAGTAATGAGATCCCCGGTGAAATAACAAACCATATATCTCATTCCGTACAATCTCCAGCCAAACATATTGCGCCTGTTACGAAGCTCAATAAAACAAGGACAAACTGCTCTAGTAAAAAAAGATACTCCCAAGTGGAACAAGCTCCAGACTTGGTACGAGAATCAAAGAATAATTGAACTAGTTTTTGTGCAAACGACATTGTGGACTTAAGATTCTATGCCTCCTTTAGTTACTAACTCATTCACTCTCCAGGAAAATGAAACTATTCACGAATTAGATCATTCAAAAGATGATCAGAATCGTAATCCAGCAGTAAATGTTTATGAACAGATGAAACTGATGAGCGATATAATAAAATGATAAGTAGATTGTCCGTCCTGGATATTACGACCCTATAAAATAGATGCACTTCCTACATAGAGCAGCGACATCACAGGACTTATTTTAGCTACTTTATGTGAACAGAGCCATGTCTGTGACATTCGATAGGGCGGGTTGCGACACTTTCGACTCAGACAGCGTGACTTTTACAGCGACTAATTAAATTTCAACCCTATATCTGTTCAATTATGGTTTAAATTGTCTTAGTATATTTGAATTTAGTTAAAAATAAGCACTTTCTGTGTTTGTTTAAGGTCGAAATTGTCCTGTAGATAACAATGCATTGGGTCTGGCCGTAGAGAAAATATTAGCGGCGACGCTTTTGCAAACAAGCCTGCAGTTGATATCTTTATTGTTATTGCTTTAAAAGCGGGGTGAAGCAGATGAAAGTAAAAGTATAAGCTCATAATTATAACTAACGGGAAATTTTAATTAGTTCAGATTTCGGAGCTGTCCAATCTCTACTGATTAGAGATTTGAGAACCATTCAAAAGAAGACTTACGGCGAGAGAGACCCTTAAAACTCACTGTTGTATGTCTGCGACGCTCAGCACATGTTAACAAAATGTCCTTATTTACCTGAAAAGGAAAAACAAAGTTATGTTAACAAAAGTATGTCATCACGTGTATCGAGCGCTCTACTTCTTTATCATAATAGCCGGATGATAGTGAAATGATTCATTCGTTGATAAATATGTTTTGTCAACAATAGTAGTTTTAAGTGGATTTGTATCAACACTTGCTTGGAATTCTATACACTCTTGAGTATTTGTAGAGCAATTATAGAGGTCTTAATTTCTTAAATGCTTATGTTTTGAAGTAGCTTTTCAGACTGGCTAAATATTTCATCGACGTTCTTTGATCATTTGCCAGAAGCAATTCATTACCGTGATATTTTAGTACAAGAATGTATCATGAACAGAATAAACGAAGACCATTCATCAATGTGACATTTAAAACATTAGCACAGGTAGGTAAGCTAATATGCGCTCGTAAATAGAGCAAAGTAAACTAAACACCTGACAAATGACGTCACAAGCAATAATCGAGGGAAGTCATCCAAAGCTGACCCGACTGCTATAAACTCGTAAAATTTCGGATAGGTTCGTAAACAAACTAAAGCCTGCTATAAAGTATTAAACGAAACTCCAAGTATATGAACAGATGAAATCGTTTCGTCTCCCGTTCTTTGATGTAGCTACTTTGTGCTACTTAAGTAAGACAATTTAGTCCCGCCCTAGATCCCTTTGAAGGGTCCCTAGAGACTCTCAACAGGTAACTTTATAGCCGTTGAATTAATGCGGTCAAAGCAATTTTGTCAGTAATGCCGTCTTGTACATTAATATCGCATTCGCTGAGGGAAGCTGTAATCTAATTTCTCGGTTTCCCTTTCTATAGGAATTCACATTCTGATGTAGAATTTCGTAATTTAAAATTCATGTTGTTTATGTTAATGATGGACTCGAAACATTAATTTGGAATTGGTATATTTAGGTGTGTTACGTAACTTTTAAAACTCGTTTAAGATTAAAAGCATTTTTGTTTAACATTGCAGTAGAACTATCTGCAGTGTCCTCGTTAGCGATGTCAAAATATTTAGGAAATTTATTTATAATGTTGAAGAAATCCATCAAAACGTCAACATTTATTTTTCCACTTGCTTTGGCTATGGAGTATTATTTAGCTTGATTGCCAAAATGTTAGAAACAGCGAAGAAATTCTTAGAGATTTTATCCGTTACGTAAATGTCGAATAAGAGGCAATAGGACGGAACAGAGAGCTGCGCCCATGCGTAAATTACCATTCAGAATTACTCTAAGAACAGGACTGGTTAAAGGGCATAATTCGATATTACCAGTACTCGATCGTGTAATCGATTCAAGTTAAATGATAAGACATGACGAATCGATTAAGTCACTTTGAGCGTTGCTAATTTGACACATGAATTGGTTGTTTATTCTCTTGGTTCAGTTGTTGATGTCAGAGTAGATAATTCTAGGAATATAATGACTGTTAATCTTATTCATGGCTTGATTATTTGTGGTGTCTTTAGGCAGCAAATATAAAAGCAATTCGTACTCCTTTATTTATGAATTTTATGGTAGAAACTGGAATATTACTGTTTTCTGATTTAAAAATCCCAAACACCTGACTGGGACGACAGACCAAAATATTTTAAGACCAAAATATTTTTGGCAGATCCTTTCAGCCCGCAAATCGCCAAGAAACTCAAAAAGGAAGTTGTAACCGACAAATTAGGTAAGTGTCCGTTAAGTTTGATTTAATAACTGGCTGTACAAACATTCGGTTTTTGCCTCATCTTCATTCCCAAGTGATCCAAGCAGTGTCCGATTAATGTCCCCGACGGCATTCACTACCGAATTTGGAGCCCGCATCGTGACGAGGTTAGTGACCTCTCGCATACCGCGTACACACTGGCACTCGATCTTAAACATCGATGGCGATTCGATACGCTCCGTGAAACGTGGTGCAAAGGTTAAGGCCTTAAGGCATGTGTAGTAGGAAAAGATAAACATTCGTCTATTATGTATTATCGCTGCATATCATAGAACATTGATACGGTTCTCGAGTGGATGTGTCGTCGATGTGATCTCGGAAACGTTTGAGTCGATGTTGAGTTGATTTTTTTCTAGATTACAATAATGACAGTTTCAGTTATTATTATGTGACTGTAACTAATTAAAACGGCCTCGTGTTTTATATTCGCAACTGTATGAAGTCTGGTCTATTGAAGTCTAATAAAGCAAAAGCGTCTGTTGATAGTTATTGTTTATGAATGAATGGTAGCATAAAATTTACATTTCTATTTTCATAAATCATGATAGGCGACACTCCATTGTTGTTTAAAGATTACTAATAATATGATTAAAACGATCCATCCATTTATGTCCGTTAGGTACTGAGTGCACTTGGCCAATGTACTCAAAAACAACATAAAATTAAATTGAGTTTTCTATTAAGTACATTTCAAACATAACGTTTTACGCATAATAAGTAATAAAAGTTCTAGAAAATGGTTTATTCTACAGTTGATTACCTACCTACTTTCCACAAATAACACGTTTTAAAAAAAACCATCGGCAAATCGAAGAAAACAAGTCTTCAAAATGTATTATTACGTGAATTCACGAAGAATCGAACGGTAAATGTACACAATCGATAGCTCCGGTCTATAAATCGATCGTAAAAACGAGCGCATGTGTGCACTCCGCTTTACAACAGTGACATTTTTAGTGAGTGTTTATGTAATAGTGTAGAATTGCCTATCTTTGGAATGAAACCAGTTCGGAATCGAGTCGTTATCGATGTTTTATTCGTTGAAAATGTCTCCTTGACTCGGTTATATTTTCTCGTTAACAAACTTAAGAGCCTTAGCAGAGCACCCACGTCTTCTATAACGTCTTCAAGTCTTTTGTAAGGAATCAAAGGACGAATGATTTAATAAAAGTTCATAGGTTTAACTTTCTGAAAAGCTTTGAGAAATGTGGTACATTTTCTGAGCTTTCAGAAAATTCAGAAGTAAGTAGGTAACACCTACGTGAAAAGGACTAGGAAAAAACAAGACCATATTGAAGTCGACAAATCCAATCGTAGTTACTGAATCCAGAATTTTACCAAAGGAAAAGGTGATAAAAGCAATAAATGTGCACAAATTCGGCTAGTAGAAATACAATTAAACACAGCTAAATATTTACTACGCAAAAATCTACATGAAAAGAGAAGAAAAAAAAGAAACGCTAAGCGTGAATTGAAATTCCCGAAACGTTTTGCGAGATTGAAGAGGCTTTTATGGAAATGGACTGCGCGTGCATCAGATGATAGTACGAGTAGGCACCCACCCTAACGTGGTATTACGCGTCCGATTTAAATATTTACGCCTGCCTACTGCAATTTAAATACACCTGATGTTCAATTTATTTTGGCCGGGTTGCAGCTCTAGTGCTGGTTTCGAAATGCAAATATATTCCAATAATACTTAATGCTCGTTGTATGTACTTTGCCTACGCGGATTTATATTTTATTGTAACAATTTGTATAGATCTGCTTCTGAATATTCTCTTTTTAAAATTGAGATGGAGTCGTCAGAATAACAAAATTGTGATGAATTGTAGCAATATGTGGGTTTGGTTGATTAAAAAACAGGGTACTTATTTACTTCAAGGTTAGATAAAGCCAGAATTTGAAAAAATTGGAGCAGCTAGTATAATGTTCCAGCTGCTGGTACATAGGCATCCTTTCGGTGAGAGGGATTGGGCCTTAATCCACCACTCGTGCCAAACGGGTTGGTTTGATAGGTGTCACATGTCTTCGATTTTTTGGTTCTAGAACATGCCGGTTTCCTCACAATGTTTTCCTTTACAATGTTGGCTGGTAACCACTGGACAACGACTGCTCTGGAGCAAAACAAATTGGAAAAGGCATAATTTTATGTCTAGTTAGGCTTAATTGAAGAAAACGAAGACTGCGAAACAGTCATCAAGAATTCACATTTGATGACTCAATCTAACAATAATGGTTACTTTTGGTAAAAGGCAATCATAAAAAAACAACCACAATTTGTTTAATATTGGACGCACACGCATATCACACTCAATATTCACATCTATTCATCGCTGTCTGCAGTATGAAATGATTTATTCATTTGATGCAAACCATTGTGCGACAAAGTTAGTGAAACGGGCGACTAAACAAATTGCCTACTCAATTGTTTTATATAGTGACCAGACCACCAACATTTTGTTTTAATTAGTTTGGTCATTAATTAAAGCTTATAGGTACAGCTTTAGTTTTTTGTGTACTGATTACAGATACTACGTCGATGGAAGAAGCAACACTAAGTTTTACATCAGGTTTTTATAAAACACCGCATATCTCATTAAGAATTAAAAATCCTACTATCCTACTGATATTATAGATGTGACAGTTTGGATGTTGTTGTGTGTTACTCAATCACGAAAAATGGCCGAAAGGATTTCGATGAAATTTGACACACAGAAAGTTAGATAACCGGGTTTAACATATAGGATTTTTTTAGTGTGGGATAATTTAGGAAATCCACGCGGGCGGTGCCGCTCGATCAGGCTAGTTTGACAATAAATTAACCATGAAATGAATTAATTTAATTATTCCTTATAATGAAAGAGAAGTGGCCAGCAAGCCTTAAATATTGCGAAGAGTAATTACGGAACAGCAGCTTGATCTAATTTGTATCAGACTGTTAACAAATTAAGCCAGCAAGAACAAAATATTAGTTTAGGATCAACAACCTGCAGAAGACGGGAAACGTAATAAGGACCGGAAATTTTACTCATGCATTATGTACATACCTACTTATAATGCGGATGCAAACTGCTCTCCCACATATGGTCCTAAGTATACATTAAGTTGTAGCGGTCGAAACTGTCGAAAGTTACGTGGCGTCTGGACCCAATTTCTCATTCAAATATTTGTTGGTTTCATTTTGATTCTTATGTCCGAGTAATTATAGCGTATGCCTTCTTTATTTGCAGTACATAAAGGAATAATTAATATTACAATGAATTTTATATGGAAAAAAAATTACGTCGCTCTTGTTATACTTATCTGGCGTTATTTATATATTTGCATTTTCCAGATATTTTGTACGGTTTTTTCTTCTTATCTGGTGTTTTACGTCATTAATTGTCTGTTAATCTCATCCATTGCAGATACCAGTAGTATTCTTAGAAAATCTTATTGAATCATAGTCATATTATGACTTGTTATTATTTCAATAAATGTTTTCACTATCAAGAGTTCCGGTCCACAGGGGAGAAACCAAGTCACTCATACTTGCAGATAACAACCACGCTTTATATAAAAGACCTATAAACTCAAGATCATCTATTTCATTCCTTTACAACGTTGGTTTCACTTCATCATTTTATTGTATAGTGATTACAATCAAAGGAGGCAAATGCACCGTTCGCTTACAATTTATCTAATAGTTATTAATTATCTGGCAGCACGAATCGGTTTCTACTGTCACAGGCTTTAATTACAACCAGGTTGGCAGATACCGTAAACAATAAACGTATACAAGACCTAACTGTCGATGTAATCGAACAGATTGGCAGGAATTGTAAACATTCTGACTTATATACAAAGTTACTCGAAGCAGGCAGATGAAATTCCTTATAAAATACCAATGGACGTTGTAGGGATTTTGTACGCAAAATCTGATCATCATAAGTTATTCCGCTTCGATCCCTTTTACGGTATTAAGATCATAAAGCGGGATAAAACTGGAAGAAATCGGATCATGATTTTTCTTGGAAACCTTGTTGGCGTGAAAATGTTTCTTTACTAGGTAAGGTAGGTAATATTATGGAATGAAATAGACCAACAAATACGGTATCGTTTTCCTGATCAAGTTCCTTGACAGCCCGGTACTATAGGGGTTCATTAGGGAGGTTACTATGGTGCTCCTAGGCGACCAGATAACAAGGGGTCATAGGTGCTTTATGCATCATTTGCGTCCATTTTATTGTACGTTCTGTGCCGTTATGCGATACAAACTGTGCGATACTTTAACCCTTGTTGTTCTGCAAGGTATTTATTTGTTTTACATGGTGTTGGTTGACATAACTGCAGATATCCATCCATATTGTGAGAAACTACAAATTATTTTTTATTTCTCATACTCGGAAAGAACCTAGTGTTTGTTTAATCCGAGCAGCGGGTGGAAGACGCTCACATTTGGTCTGGGTCTCTTTATGGCGGGAATGAATTTTAAAAATAGAACTAAATTTTTTTAGGTAGTCTGCTGCGAAAAATTTTATATAAAGAAAAATATCGATTACAATAAAAAAAAAGCTGCGGTCTTGTGAATATATAAACAGCCAGTGTAAATAAAAAAAATACCTAATAAGCGGGACGGCCCGTGGCGGTGACACGGTGTGTTCAATATTTAAAATTTAAAAAGTCTATAATTGGGCGGGATACTAACGGTGAGCTGTAACGAAATTAAAAATCTCGGTTTTTAAATGGATAGACTAATATTTGATTGAAAATGAGTTCAAGCGATTCTGAAAATGTTTACACCAGATTGGCAGAAATTTCAAAGGAAAGCTACCCTTACTTTGATTCCTTGGTAGGTAAAATACATACAATGATATTATGAAGTGGCGAGAAACAAGTTCTTTTTGTTTTTACTTTTCTTAAATTCAAAATGAAAAGTAGAGTGTTTGGCACGGGTGAAAGTCACCAATTCCTACTTGTACTATAGCCCCCCTCGCTGCACTTGGGTGTCTAAATACCTCGTATGGGAATTGATTCCTTTCGACCCTTGTATAACAATCTACTATTTAAATTCCAGATTTATAAAGACTCAAGAGACAAGACATAAGAAAAGATGACGAGACGAGATTGATTACTACAATCAGATCCACACTAGCTCAAGACAGAGAGGAGTGGAAAGGAGGAAGGGAGGGCATTTGCCCTTCACTGGTACAAAATAGGCTAAAATAAAAAAAAAAAATATGAAAGAGTTGGTTTCATATTGGTTAGAAAATTCAGAGTTGATCGCAATCATAGGTATATATAAACTTGGGCCTATGCCCAACAATGCACTGCGGTAGACCGAATTGGAATACATAAAGCAATGAAACGTACATACGTAGCCTAATAAAGCGATGGTTACAGCCAATACCGCCGCCATTCCTTTACCGAACATAAATCCCTTCGATTCAAAATCACCATTATGGATATTAAAATATGCGCGTCCCCCGTTCGGATTCGCGGAGTTCCAGCCATGTTTGATTTAGAATGGTGACTTCCGGCTACATGGGGGTACGAATACTACGAATTAAGGATATTAACTGCGCCGGAAGGCATCTCATTGCCACTCTGAATATAATATCGATAAATTTTGTGATCATTGCCCGTTCGATCTCATTATAGAGAGAGGTGGGAGGTTTGGAAATGAGGCTATAAATAAGATCGTGTTGCAGATAGAAAATAATAAGGGTTGCTGTATTGTAATAATGCTTATCTATTATTGTCACAATGTGATTATACTTTTTCAATAATAATTAATAATGTACCTTTCATCTCGTAGGTGAGTCATTAACAGAGATCGGATATTCGGATGCATATTTACCTAAAGACATATTTTAACTATGAAAGTATGGAAGCGGTTTTATAAATTATTTGTAATATTTATTAAAAACCCCGGGATTCTTGGATTGCATAACTATTCAGATGTGTATTAATTTAAAATTAATGTTTAACCCGATACAATTATGTGTATGTACTGGAGAAGGGGTGGTTTGTATTAGTTAAAACAAAAAATAAACAAATTACTTACCTAAATTAAGACTTTTTCGATACAAAAGCGGATTCCATGTTAGCCAACATCTCGACTTTCGGTGAATATGCATCCAAATATCCGATCTCTGGTCATTAATGATGATGATGAAGTAAGAAACGTTGGAGTAACAGAAAATTTTACATAATACACAATACGAACCGATAGGTACGAGAAAAAAAAATATAACTGTAGGTAATTATTAAGAGAGATTTAATAACATAGTTGTTTAATTGAAAACCTGCTACATACTAACTTATTATTATTAATGAAAAACAATATGTTAGAGCAGAAAATGCACCTAAACGCAGCACTTGAAACATCCCATTTGGTAACAATTAGACGTGATTCACGATACTCGTAGCGATTGCAGAACATACATTTAGCACAGTGCTTGTAAGCATACATTATTGACGAGACGTAATGTCATGTAACAGCGATCTTAACTCACCTCTAACAAGTAGTGAAGGTCAGAAGACCCAGTCCATTCCGGCTGGATATGAAACGGAAGACGAAGAAAGAAAAGAATACAAGCAAAAAATGCAACAGGATAAAAAAAGGAATCGGTCAGCATGGACCATGCAATACATTACTCTCACTAGTACGCTGTGACCCTAGTTGTTATAATTATGACATAAAAGCATCCGCAGCTATTTCTGAACAGCTTTGTTTGGAGAGCTTGTAATTTGTCCACTCTGCGTCTTTATCAACAAGCTTTAGAAAACGGTGACAACCAGTCATGCTTACCCGCTTAGTGACAAATACACCATATCTGTTAAATTTTAGACCAAATGACAACTAACATGACAATATTGTAATCTTTCAATTTCGTCAAATATCACCTGTGTGGAAAAATGCCAAATTCATGACTGTTTTTAAAATTACAGTAGACCTTCTGAATCAACCTGTATTATTCTCAACGAGCATCCTATCAATTACTTTGCTCCATGATTGGTACAGACACTCGTGGTCATAAAACTTGTACCTGCCTTATTGATATGCGTACTACAACGTCTATTTTGAGCAGGCTTACTACGTACCTAGCCATGCTTGTATGAGTTGTAAAAGAAAGTGTGTCTTTGACCATTGAGGGCGTATGTGTCACATACGTGGAGGTTATAAGCCATAAAATAAAAATTTTCAAATGTTTGTTCCTGTTTTTTTCCTGTTTAGCAAGCCTAGGAAGAAAATCGTGAACTTGTGCGTTTAGGATGGCGAAATAATTGTTTTGAGGGTGTATTTCTGGTCTGTTATGTTTAGCGTGGGTAATTTCACTACTACTACTATGAAATCTGAAAATAAAATACAAAGGCCCAGACTCAAAACGGTGAAGGAAAGCATCGTGAGGAAACCAGCATGTTCTAGAACCAAAAAAGCGAAAACATGTGACATCTACCAACCCGCACTGGGCCCGAGTGGTGGATTACGGCCTGCTTCCTCTCACAAAGAGGAGGCCTGTGTCCCAGGAGTGGGAACATTATAGTCTAATTGTGAGGCCCTAAAAGGTCATACTATATTTGCACTTAATGAAACACCTGTGTTCAGCCACTCAAAGAAAGCTGGTTCCACATTTGCATTTTATGACACCAACTGCCTTACCAAAACACGTCGTTACACTTAATTAATGAAAATGCAGAATCAAAAAAAGTGATAATAAACATATCGAAATCTTAACGAAATATAAAGCAACTAACAGCTGTGAAGTGAAGGCAGCTGGTTCAAAAATGATATAAAGTACCAAAGTGACCTCGACTCAACGGCCCCTAATTATGGTTTAGGTGGGTGTACGTGTAAAATGAGCAACGGGACCCGCCCACAAGATGTGTGTTCCGGGTTTAATACTCGAGCTTATAAAGACGGAGTTTTGTATCAGTTAGATTTGTTCTAGAAAGATCTGATTCTTTGAAATTAACTTTGTTTAGACGAAGATTTCTTGAAGATAATTCCTTTATCCTCATCAATCTAGTTTATTTATGTATCTTATCTAGTCTCTTTATAAACCTGATGTAGGTATCATAACGTAAGTATATGTATAAACACTAACTTTTTCCAGTGGCTTCGACCGCATGAAGATCGGAACGCAATACCGGGATGAAAAGTATCTATCCTATGTGTTAATCCAGGTAATAAGCTATCTGTTTGCCATATTTCATCCAAATCCATTCAGCCGTATTTGCGTGATTATAAGTAACAAACATCCAAACATCGATACATCTAAACATCCAAACATAGGTATATTATATAAGTACATATATTACATATACTAGTAGTACGATTGCAATGAAATTCTGTAGCAGAATCCTACAAATACATGTCGGAAATTGATAACCAGAAGCCTAAATGATACAATCCAGTTGGATTCAATTACTTAGGCAGTAGGCATAAATGAATCAAATCGCAATGATCAAAGCGAACTCGAACGACCAAAAAACAAAGATTTCAAAGAAAACGCAGAACAAAACAAAATGGGCATCAGATAAAGGGGCTTAAAATCCAATATCAATTTTCATATGAACTCTGATTTAATAATGAAATCACTGCAGCATTCGAAGTGCAATTTCATTACTGGGAAACAGAATATTGGATCTCAACGAAGCGTATTTCTGAATACTCGTGGGGTAGGGCGACAAACCGAATCAACTTTCCGCTATTGTCCATTGTGATGTGAACGGTGATATTTTGGGGATTATTTCAACAGTACTCACATGGTTATAATAGGCTGTGCTCTTTGTTGTTTGACTAATGAGGTAAAATCACATTTTGATGGTTGATGAAGCTTCAACACGCAATCATTTTCTGTTCTGTCTTCTACTTATTTTTTTTTAAATGTCATTTCTACCTCTACCTGTTTGTTTGAATTAAAGAGATCAAAAGCATTACGGATATTAAGAAAATCTCTTGAGTCTATAATGTACCAAATGCACTAAGATAATATGTATAATGATATAATAATATGTTCCGTGTGGTGCCGGACGTAAAAGAATAGCACCATCCCATTTCTTTCCATAGGTGTCGTAGAAGGCGAGTAAGGGACTTACTACTAGAGAATGGGCAGCAGCGTTCTCTATGCATTTGACCACCATACTGCGATCGCCAACCCGCCTGCCAAGCGTGGCGATTATGGCAAATCCCCCCTTTTGGGAGAGGCTTATGTCCAGCAGTGGACGTCTTTCGGCTGATATGATGATGATGATGAATATGTATAATTCCTGAATAAAGGCAACGTGAAGATAAAAAAAAATCAGATTCACAAAACAAAGCAAAAATCTAAGTGCTTCTGCAAACACGGCGCAAATTGGCTATACATGATCATGTTCCTTTTTTGTTACTCAACGTTTAGCCTCCGGCTTTGGACCACGTTTTGAAACAATATGAAAGGTGGTTCTTAATCATTTTCCGTTCGATCTTGTAACAGGCGGCAACTGTAGATATAGGTATAAATTTAAGCTCGCCAAAATCGAAACACCTGGTGTTTTTTGCCACCTGCCTCCCTTTACCTGCATATGCAAATCGCAAACTTTGTATTTGGTTCGGGCAGCCACATCCTGATCATTTGTATCTCCGTTTAAGTAATATAAAGTGGGTGTTTCATATAAGCGGCAATTCTCTGAATAGCCTATTAGTATTTTACGTAGCGCAGGTATGTCGGCTCAATGCGTATCACAATTTCAATCACTATTCGATATTCAATGTGCATAATCCAAACAGCGTTGTTAAAGTGTGTGCATTGCAGGGCTGTGTTTATTAAATTCCCCGTAATACGAGGGTGGCCAGACAATTAGGGTTGTCGAGGGAATATAGCTGTCAATCAGTACAGTACTCGAGTGCGGTTATGTGATACTTGTGACCGGACGTGGGGAGGCAACCTTTATAGGTAGTTACTGTTAATCACCTTAGCTAAGCCCCTTTATTAATTCAGACAGCGAAATATCAAACAGACTAGAGATTCTTGTTAGAATCAATGTAGGTTAACGGACGGAAGTTTTGTAACAAATGCTAACATCTGTTTTAATTAGATAGCTAACAAGGTATCGGGTGATTTTCATTAAATTTTCAAAATTAGGTTAACTGATGTCATTCTCGGTTCCAGAATCAAAAGAAGTGAAGTTTAAATATAGAACGGGTTTTATCTGTCAATCTATGCGGGCAAATGGAGCGCGGGAAAGTTACGCGTGCGGCGTGACATTCTATGTAGTCCCAACGGTCGACACCGGTCAATTGAACCGAATGCCAACCATGTCACAATGTTGTTTTGGGAGTCTTAATTAATTGAACGTTAATTTAACATGGACTTTGATTAATGTATATTGAATTAATTATGAACTAGCTTTTGCTTTCGGTTTTGCCCGCGTGATGGTCAGAAATTATATTATTATAGGAATAATTCCGTAGGTAATACATTATTTCCTTATGGTTTACTCGGCGCACGCCAGTTACGCTCCCAAACGGCATGATTTTTGACATCTTAAACAATTATCGTCATATTTCATCCAATTTATACAAAATCTTGAATCAATTATAAACTTAAACCTCCTCCATTAATCATTCCGTCCACTAGTCAAAACCATATGAAAATCCGTGCAATGGTTTTTGAGTTTACGGTGTTCAGACAGACACACAAGCAGACGCGGTTGGGGCACTTTGTTTTATTATGTTGTGATACCTACGTGAGAATAATAACTAGGAAGTAAAAGCTGCAACAAATACAGTAGTAGAAAAACAACAACTAAGTCAAAGTCAAAGCGTTTATTTCAAATAGGCACATAAAAGGCACTTTTGAACCTCAACAATTTCATTAAAACAAAACTGATTCTAGTCGCCTCTGCCAAAATGTAGTTTCGTATGGAGAAGAATGGGCAAGAAACTCCACAGTGACTCTTTTAAAATGTTTTAAATACGATACATAGTACATTCATTACATAATTATATGAGAAAACGATGCAGAAAAATGATGTACATAGCCTATCTATAAAGTAGGTACCAACTACAAATTTCATGATTTCCTAGCATTGATCAAACTCCCAATATTCCAGACTAAATAATAGAAGCTGGCATTCAAATAGAACTACGAAATGGGTTTCCGATTAAATTTCAGACAACAAAAAATATACGAAATATAAAGCTTTACAGTAGCGGAGCCGAGGGCGTTCGGTAACCTAATACAGATTGTGAAACTAGGGAGAGCTATTCTGCAATAAACTAGACTTTAAGTTGTGGGTGTTTAGACTGAATGGAGTATAGAGTTGGGGCTGATCGGCTTTGCCCCAGGCACCGCCAATGCAATGCTTTTATTGCGAATGCTCCGGTATCTGTTATTCGCCATTCTGCTTTTAGTTTCAACGATTTTAATGTAACTATTCTTGTTGTGAAGAGAGATTTGTGTTGGAGGTAACAATCAAGTAAGGTTTGAGGTAGATGGGAAGATGGTAATGGAAAATTACTAAATAAGGCACGTTACGATCAATATAATCAATGTAGTAGAAAATTCCATAAAATCAGATTAGAATATGATATTTTTGCAAATAAAACTCGTCCATCCGAAAGTTTTCATGATATTGATAATATAATAAAACTTTGTGGGACGAACATTTTTTACGTGACCAAAATATTGACAACAGTAGCGAAACAAATTTATTAACTAACATAAAGACTTAAAAATATAAGTAGATTTTGAAACAAATTGCAAGCTAAATTGATGTTGAAAGGCTCGACGGTAATTCGATCGTCTTACAAAATTAGCCCTTGGAGCGAATGAAGAGATTGAATAAAGGAAAGTTCCCGTCGGTAACAAAAACCAGTTATTATTAAACGAGAAATCAATTGTTGAACTAATTAATTGTTAAGACAAAACTCGTATAAAGTTCTGATTTGTTTTTAACTTTATCAAAAGAAGCGTCTGAAAGAGCAACCAGGAGCGGAACAATCATATTTTAATTTAACCCTTTTAAAGCCACTAATAAAAAATCAACGCTATTATGTTTTTTGAGGGAAATAAAAACGGGATAATTGAGCTTTACGAATTACTGAAAGAACTGTACGTTGGATTAAACAAAACAGCAAAATCACAACTAACAATAACAATTTCTGCTCGTATTAATCATGTCACTCATTAGAGCAAAATTATGGAGCTGCATCGAAAATTTAATTAATGCGAAGTCTCTTCATTCCCTCATAATAATTAATGTCTAGCTAGGTGTAATGTGCATGTAGACAGGTCCCCACTAAAGTTATAGCTCAGTGGACTGGAAAGCACAGATATTTGCAACATTGGTACTTTCAATACAGACATTAACACTATCTATTAATGGAAGTCTATAATTCTATTTACTCACAATTAATTTGCTCTGCGGCTCGGTATTCTAAGGGTTATCTATCGATTGCGATTCATTCATGAAATTACTGCTAGTGTTAGTCATTCGATTCAATTAACTCAGTGTTGTAGCAAATTCTTGATTAAGATGTTCACCTATATTTTACAAATACGTTCTTGCTCAGAAGAAACAGATTTCTTGAGATTTATTAGGCTCCTTAATCAGAGTTAGCTTTCCAACATTGTGTACTCTGTCTAATAAGCAAGATTTGTGCGTATTACCCAATTGGATTGTTGTGAGATTTCTAGAATTCAAGTTTTCGATGTTGGCACTTCCTGCTAAGTAACTGTCATCACTAGCACTATCGTCTTATAACACAAGAAAAGTTTTTATTCAGTGCGCAAACTGTAACCATGAATTCAGCATATTATTCTAGACCCCCCAGCGCAGAAATGTCTGTATGGAACAGCTGATTTTTTTTGTATAACCGACGAAAAATGTGTGCACTGTCTAGAATGATATGCTGAATTCATGGTTACAGTTTGCTGTATATCTGGCGTAAGTGCCAGATATATAACATGACATGCTTTGGAATAGGCAATAGCTTCATCTTTCCGACTCTTTGACAATTCAAAAGTGCCTGTAATTGGTTTATTTGAAATAAATGCTTTGAGTTTAAAAAATAAACACTTTACTTAAAAAGTGTTTTATGTAATTTTTATATTATAACAAACAAACCAACATTTTATGGTCCTCTTCTGACTCACACAAAACATTTTAATACTTATTATCGATTTTATATCAAATGAACTTTAATGAACGCTGGCATTGTAGGCGGTAATGAAGTTGAGCAGTAAATAAAGACATCCTTTGCCATGCAAAATTCCTAGACGGGTACGGGATAGTTTCACAGTAAACGAGACCACGCGCCGTTGCCAATCCTCCGGCAAAATTGACGATAAATTGAAGTGCATGCAAACAAGGACTGATTCAATAACTGCGGAATTTGATGTACCAGGCTAACAGGCTCAGCGGGAGATACTTGATTGATTATTTGGAACACGTATTGTGGTTACATGGAAGCTGATAGGAATGTTAGAGAGTTCATTTATTTAAGGATTTTAGTAGAATGACCTGTATTTATGTACTTTGCAAATGAAGCAAATTGTTGGTTTAAAAATAATTTTGAAATAATTAGCACTGGATTAATTAAAAGACAATATTTGGTCATCTAGAGCACCAACTGACTAATCTAAAGAAGTCAGATCAGCCTTTCCGTTCCCACTGCTGGGAAACGGGCCCCACTTAGTAAGAGGTAGTGGGCCATAATCCACTACGCGGGCCCAGTGCGTGATGTCACATGACTTTACCTTACGAATTTACCTTTTTTTCCACCGTTTTGTGTCCTGTGGCGATGAAATAATTTACTTACCACTAAATAGGTAAACATAATTTCAGAATCATGAGAACTTCCTTTCTTAAAATCTCAGCACTGTATCTTTACAAAATGACTAATGCTTGCAAAATGGCTTTAACATTAATCCAGGAAATGGACGTTTTGATAAATGTTAACGATACAAGTGAATCCTGCGCAGTTTCCGCGTTATGCAACAGAAAGCTTTAACAAGCTGATATCAGTGATAGACGTAAGAATATTCATAGTCATCTTACTCGTTTGCAAGTAACATAAGGCCATTTAACTTAAGACCTAAAAATAAATAAAGTGCAACATTTTACGTAGAGAAAAATGCTCGGTTGAGAGTTTAAAAGCCTGAGTCATTTCCCAGAAAAATTGTGTTAACAGATACTTTATAGAAATGTGCTGCATTTTCTGAGACTAAAGTAGCTGCTTTAAAATTTCAAACACGCTTAGCATGATATAAAATAAATAGCATTACATAATATGTAATGCTATTTATTTTTATATCATGCTAAGTGGGCTCTAAAATTTGTGTAATTTTTTAGAGCCCACATTTTCTGAATTGAATCGAATTCGATTCATATCCACTGTATCACTTTTGACACTTATTTGATACAGATTTGTATCAATTTGGCAAAAACCAAATTGGGAACTAACTCGAATCAAATTTAATTCACCGCATTCAGAAGTCATAGATGACAAAAGAAAAGTCCCTGATTCAGACAAAGCGACACTCACACTCATTTCCATTTCTCCGTCAAACCTTAAATCGCGACAGACGGAAATCACAGCTTCAATAAAATCTGCATAAATCATACACAGTCTACCTACAAGTACACAGAGTAACAACGTTGCATAATCTGCTCACCGTCAATCCGCTTATATCGGTCTTAATTAATGCCCACTGCATTTCACGGCGGAGGCCTTTATCTTTTGATTGACCTGCACTGTTCGTTATGACATAATAGAGCTATCTGCGTGCCTGTTTAATCTTTGTGCGATAATGTTTGTGATGGGAAATGCTGTTGATAATGACGAAAGCTTTGATATCAGTGTTTATGATTCTAATCTAAATTTTCTAGGACCTGGTGCTATTTCTGCTTTTAGTATCATTAGAGCTATAATCGTTCCTGATCCCACAATGTCTGAAGACTAGGGTCTTCAACCAGTGTGACCTGCCCGTAATGACGTACGGTGCCGAAACGTGGACACTGACAATTGAGCTGGTCCACAAATTGAAGGTCGCACAGCGCGCTATGGAGCGGGCGATGCTCGGAGTTTCTTTGAAGGAGAAAATCAGAAATGAAATTATCCGGAAAAGAACCGGAGTTACTGACATAGCTTGCAGAGTAAGCAAGCTGCAGTACCAGTGAGCTGGCCATGTCTGTTGAAGGACCGATGCGATGGCCAGGGGAACAGACAAGTCCTGGAGTGGAGACCGCGTATCGGCAAGCGTAGCGTGGGACGCCCCCCAGCTAGATGAACCGACGACCTAAAGAAAGTGGGTGGGACAGACTAGGTGCGAAAGGCGGAGGACAGAGTGTTGTGGCGCAACATGGGAGAGGCCTATGTCCAGCTTTGTACTGTTATAGGCTGAGTTGATTGATTATTTGAGAGCTATAAAATAAACTATCCACAATTTCGTTCAGGTATCGTTTGAGTAAGACCTAATTAGAAATGGAGCTTGAACTAAAACGTCGTGTCGTATGATGTTCTAGAACTAGTGCTAGAGCTTGCTCTAGCACTAGTTCATTGACCCAAGTCAAGATTATATAAATTATCAGCAATAAATGTTAGAATTAATGACAAATACTTATATAGTCACAAGTTCCTGTTGAACCAGTCGTACGAACACCGGAACAACCCGTTTCCCTAATTCGACTTTTAGATCTTGAGTTGAATGATAAACAGTCAATACTAGGTTTGTTTATATTTATATACTTATCTGTGTGAACAAAAAAAAAAATGATACAACTGAGAGCTTAAGATTGCTGATAGGTTAAAGAAAGCTAGCTAGAATTGCTAAAAACTACCTTTGGCAGTGATACTACCTACAGATTACGTCATTGGCATACGGCTTGATAGCCTGCTCGTGCAACTGACATAATCTCATTATGGCTTCTTCTAACACACACGATAATATGACAAGACAGTACTCCTAGAAAACAAAACTTTATATACCCTAATTCTAAAGTATGACAAACCTATATAGGTCACTAAAGATGATATTTAGATTGTAAAAAATAATACGATCTAATACATTATCGGCCTATAGATGAGAAAGTGTTACACAGTAGTTAAATCTATAATTAAACGTGCCGATAAAATGGTTTGTTATGATGAGTCACAAGAACTATTCAGATGGACAGAACCAAGAACCCGTATGAATGCATAAGACTTGAGGAGTGACTCAGGCAAGCCGATGGGTTTCCCACTTTCTTAGCTTCGGTGTGGGTAGATCTTAATCATTCGGCAAATTAGGCAACGCCTTGAATGTCATGTATGTATAGATTTTTTTGATGAGTATAAAATATATACTATAAGTACCGTTTTACTTTTAAACTAGGAGAACAATATTATAACATTGTAAACTTGATATAATTCAGTCGGCTGACTAAAGTAGATCGCAGTTATAGCAAGTTCTTTTTTGAAGCACTTGATAAGGTAATAATTGGAGGTAAATGCTGTCTGTACGTATATTCTTAAACGATACATACCTGCATTTATAGAAACAATTTTTAAAGAGGCTAAGGAAAAAAACCAATAGGTAAGCAACTTTTTCCAAGATCCGTCCTAAAAAGATTATTTTGTTTATATGTATATACGCACAATGAATATTTTACAAACTTTGGTAATAATTCTGTCAAACAAAACAACGTCGACTGTAAACATGAAACCGGCGAAGCTGAGAATGTTAATGGGGCTTATGAAATAGAACGGCATGTAACATTAAATTCGTTGAGTGGCCATTCATAAGTAGTGTTAAATGACCACTTTGGCACAATTAGTGAGGGCGCCAATCGACGAGGCAATGCATACAGCGGCTCATGTATTTGCTAATGTCACGTGACTATTCTTTACTCAATTGAAATATTGCCTTTTAATGGGCCAAGGTTTGGCTGGAATTTGGTCAGCAGTAAATAAATTAAAAAGAGGAAACTGTTTGGTACCTACAATTATCTAGAATTTTCAATACGGTTTGAAAGAGCGAGTAATTTTATTTCAAGTCCTATTGATGTAAACTATGTTTCTCATCGTCCATTTTCTACTTGAGTATTTCGAAATGTCTACGGCCCAGTTATTAGCATTCCTGCTACTCCAATATTCACAATAGATTCTCAACAACGGTATTCAAAACGTTCTAACAATGCTCGTAAGTAGAAAGTATCACGAACACATCATTGAAGCAAACAATTTTGCTGAATCACGTGAACAATCGTGTAAACAAACCTATACGTTCGTTTTACAAGGTACGATCTTCGGCCCAATTAACGTCCAATACAATTACAGCACATAAGTAAAAAGGCAAATTGCGGAACAACACGAATTTTTTTACTGAGTCTGCTTACGTATCATCAACTAAATACAATGGTAAATGATACTAAAACAAAAAAAGCAATGAATAGAATGCGGCGCGAAAATATATCATAGAGGCGTTGAGGCTCGTTAAAGCCGTGGAGTGGTCCATGTGAGTTGTTTTATTGTGCAAATCAGCAGCTTCAATTAGCATAACAAACGGGCGATGTACGCACGGGCAGTTTCACTGGTCCAAGTGCGCTGTAGCACGGTGCAGCGCGGTAGGGTTGCTTGGTATCGGCCACACGTCCAAACGGGATGGTCGGAACAGTCGTGCTCGCCAGACCGTGCACTTCAGCCGCATCGACTTTCCAACACATACATCAAATTTAAGCTCCAAACTTACATGTATGGAATTGACATAATGCAGAGCTTACGGTTGAGAAGTTTTTGAATGTGGAATCTGTTTAATATTGAAAACTTAGCTTGAAAATTCTGTCTATGAACTAGAGTCTAGTTTATTTACAGAATTTTCAAGTTTAGATTAGTAATCTACGTGGTATAGTTAGTAGTAGCCTGACCATTATTTAGGAAAACGTTTAAACTACCATTAAAAGATGAATAAAACTAGATCAACATAACAAAATAATTAACTTTCCTATCATCCAACAAACATTGACTTCAACCGAGGCCATTCCATTAAATAATTACCAGGGAAATCGGTCTAGAATTCCATTATGTGAGTGACATCCCAAGAGATGCGGCATCCGTTGCAGCCATGGGACGTACACACCAAGTTATTGTAATGAGAACGACAAGGGATATTTATGCTTCGCCACGCGTCCCGAATACGCAATGAGTCTTAGATACTCGAATATTCAATATACGGGACAGAGTCTCGAATTGGGATATTTGCAACATCATTTACTACGCAAACATGCTGACAGGTGTTGATTTTGGATCTTTCGGATCTTTGTATTGACAGAGGTTTTACGTTTGCGAATGTGTTAGTAAATTGACGCAAATACGCTGATTTGAAATTCGAGGGTTGGTCAAATATTTGTGTCCTTTTATGTTCTGTCTTTTCTTTATTAGATACAAGAGCACTAAGAACAGTTTGTTCTTTGTTGTATTCAAGCTTTTTTAATATAACTCCACTATAACTTCCAAATAATTTAAGAAGTCTTATGAATAAGGATTCCTTAGACATTTCAACCTAGGGAAGTCCCTAGATTAAATATTTTTCCGTTTTGGGAGAGCCAACCCGAACAGCAAAAATGTCTTTCAAAAACCAATTTTGCGCCATCCAACTCCTAGAAAAATGCCTAATAGCGTCGGGAAGCTGTGAAAAGGGTCTTTCAAATCCTTTCACAATAGTGTGAGATGACCTGTCTCAACGGATGAAAATTATTTTCCCTTCTGCTTTTGTCCTCAACCGAGAACATGGCGTCCGGAAAATAATACTCGAGCCCATTGTAGGCTTTCTCTAAAAGTATTTAAGTCTTTGTTATTGAAGAAAATATTGTCGATATCTGATGTTAGTTTTTGGTTGCTTTCTCCATGGTCGAAGTTAAAATTGGTTTTGAAGCGTGACAATTTTCACTTTCTTTTATACGTGCAACCAAGTGTGGAACTTTGGTTATAACTCGATTCTTACATTTTTTACGAACTCATCAAATGTTAATAGCACTGATGTATAATTAAAATATAAAATTGCTTTTAAATCAATTTATATTTCGCGGTAAAATAGTAGTAAAAGTCAGTTGTGTTGTTTTAATGACTTCACGATCGTATAAATACTTTCATTATTAATACCTACAAAATGTCATAAATATAGAACATTCTCCAGCAATTAATTCTCATAATCAATAATTAATACCGTTTTAAATTTTACTCATATTCGAACCAACCTTTTGCTTGTCCAAAACATTGGCATTGTCATTAAGGAAAAAAATATTTTTATAAATTCTCGCCGACCTACATGAGGCTCATTAAGTTTCCATTGATTCACGAAATTCAATTCTGTATAATTAATTCCCACTGGGTGGCGTAATTAGCAACCAACTTTTTCGTAAAACCAATCTGTCAATAGCATTTTTCCTACAAATTAATTTCAAGATCTTATCATGGCATAAAAATCCAATTAAATTGCTTTGTCAACGAAATTAACAATTAAAGAGTAGTAGCAACTTTAAATGTAAATGACATTACATAATCCGTTCGTAATATGTATTTTATGGAATCAATAAAGTGAATAAACGTCCCTATACATTAATGATGTAACTGCAGTGAATCGCCTCAAACGAGTGATTCCGTTTTATAGCTCGTACACAGGCAATAACTTTAGATAAACCTACACATTGGAGAGATTTTTGTAGTAAGAAGTGAAGTGAAGTAGTAGAAGTGTGCTTAACTAAGAAAACAAGGTAAAATTTATTCTTTATCCATAATTACTACTATTACAATTGCGAAAGTATATCTGCCTATCTGATACCCTTTCACGCCATAACGGATGAACGGATTTCGATAAAACACAGGAACACAATGACCTAAGTCAAGACTGTTTATCTCGAAAGTACGTTCTAATGGGATAATTTCAGACCCTCAGGTGGGCGAAACCGCAGGCAAAACCTAGTCTGAAATTATTTTAATTCATTTATGTTACGGTGCTATAATATTTCTAGTAGTAGCAGTACTATTACTTGGACAATTTTCACATTTAACTACAATATCCCTTTTGTGAAAGTCCTCCCTCTCTCCTCATTTAATCGACTCTAAGTCTAATGTCGTTAAACTATCAGATGACCCTTCCGAGCAATTACATGCACATTATTAGCATACTAAATACTCGACTAAAAGCACCAGTGACATCACTATGAACAGCGCAACTTCGTTAATTATTTCGCTTTCACTGGTGATTGGCACTCAATCACCTTAGTAACAACGATTTTAATCAAATTTGTCCACGGATAAGTATCGGATGGGTGACCACTGCTTACGAACCAAAGAGCAATAGTTTGATAAATTAAAAATAAAGGTAGCAATCATTTAAAATGAGTTCATGGACAATCATGAGCAATAAAGTTCCCAACAACGCCGATTAATTTAAGAGACAGGCCAAGTTATAGTGTAAGAACACAGCGATCCAAAGCTGTCCATTTTAGTAATCATATCCTGAAAATTGTCAGCAAAGGAAGTCCACTGTCACCCAGAAAAGGTCAAAGGATATGATTTGCATACTAAATACTATATTTACCAATGACATCACTATGCATCTTGCTTCGCTTTCACTGCTGATCGTCACTCCAACATTTCAGTTGTCTGTTTTCTGTCGCAGCTCAGACGACTATCAGTCATGCGGCGTCAGTTTCGAAATGACGCGTGCAGCCATCTATTTGAAGTGGTAATCAATATGCGCCAATTTGGGGTAACGTGGAGTTCAATTGATGTGTCGAGTAAAGGTTGTGGGTAGTAATCGTTAAGTTTGTATGATTGTTAATTTGAATTTGAAGATACAAATTAGATATTTGCAAAAAAAAGGAAGCTGCTCATGAACAATTTTTTTTTTCTTATGCTTAATAATAATTTGTGCAATAATCATCAGGTTTCTCTAATGTCAATTGAAAAAAACACACTATAAAACCTACATTATAAAATATTTACAACAGAAAAACACGAAGCTACACACGTTAGGAACGATAAAAATTAACCTGGTAATGTCGCAATTACCCGTCATTATAACACAAAACTGGATCTAGAACAGCGTACCATAATTGGAAAAGTTCACAAACGCAGTCATTAACCGTGCCAGTAGCTACATGTGGCCGAGGAAGGCAGAGAAACGGTATCCGACAGAAACCGACTTAGTTTTTTCAATTTGTTAAGGGAGATTTAGTACGGGTTACAAAGTGATCCACGAGTGAAAGTCGTGGTGGACGTAATTGGACTAAATTACCGTCTTCGAGGGACCCTCGCAATGATTACAGGCCCAACAGACACTTTTTCTATTAGAAACGAGCTTCTTTAAACGTTTTACGGAGTAATTTTGGTTTCCTTAACGCTCGAGGCATGAGTAAAAACATTAGTTGTAGTACGAACACAAATAAAAACGAATGTAATAATGAAATTATAGTTTTACGGTGCGTTGAGACTGTTGAGAGTGAAGCAGTAAAAAATAATGATAAAAAAAGCAATCGTATGTAACACAGAGTGCTACTGTATTGACAAGACTAAATAATAAAGCAAGTCTTTGAATCAGAGTTGAACGAATCAAAGCATCAAAAACAGTTCTGTGATAAAGATGTTAGATATCATAATAAAATAGGGATACGTACCCTGGACAAACTAATATTGTTTTCCTCTTATGTAACAAAATAATAAGCGGATTATCAAGAGCTCGCTGTGACAGCTTCCAGTTAGACATAAGGCGTTATTATTGTTGTAGTTGGTACGATCGTTTTTATTCATGTAGCTGATATAAGTAAACATACATGATTAGAAGCTGTAGCAGCCGGTTATCTAGCATAAAGTGTTGCAAAAAATTCGAGCACATTGCAACTCTGCATACTGCATTGTAGATTAAAACTCTTTGTCATATACATCTAAAGGACAATTGTTATTTATTGAGCTACAATTATTAAGAAGGCATATTATGATTGGAATAATGATGAAATACGCAAATGGAATCCAAATTAATGTACGCTCAAGTATCCGTAACACTTGAAATTATTTGAACCAAGTTTAGCATGAAAATCAAGAGAATAAATGAGAAACGTTCCACGCAACCTTGACTGTTCATGCAAATTACGTCCAAAGAATAAAAGAATACAGAACGCAATCAACAAGCCAGATAAACGAACCACGAGTATTATGACAAATACTTTGGAGGAAAGTAAAAGTTTATTTATATGTTAAGTAACGTATTGCGATCTACAAATATAAAGCTTTATATATTGCTGGTTATAATCCCACGCTGGTGGCAATGGAATTTGTTTTATGTAAACCATGGCTATCAAACTGTGTGTGTTATGTAAATGATACTAATGAAACTATTGATAAACTTTAAAACAAACGATGTTAAGAAACGTAAGTAGAAAAAAGTAAAAGCGCTTATTCGTCAAACAGCAAAGGAAAACCAAATAGAATGACAAGCGATATTTTCTCCAAGCAAATACTTGGATTAATCGGCGAGACCGAAGTAAACACTGGCCATAAATAGTCGTTGAAGGGAGAACCGCTAAATAGCGCAGTTGATAGTATCGCCAGTGACGAGGAATCATGGCGCGATAAACTTAACCCCTAATAAAAAGAAGTACTGGCCGGATTATTGGACTCCTCTTATCAAGTGACTTAGGCCGCCCCAAATTGAGTGAGCAAGAATTATGGACAAACTTTCTACTAGTAAGAAATAAAAGATAATGAAGATCCCGATTAGATAAATGCGGTAAACATTTGGATAAGTATCGGACTAATGTCTATAAACGTTTATGGTGGCGGAGATGCGTGGGAATTTGTATAGCTTGGGACATGTAAAGTTTAAATCGTTGGAATCTACAAATTTTGCAAAGAAAATGTTTTGGCTTAAACACATTTGTTACATTTCTAAGGAATATTTAGAAACTTTTCGGTAAGCCTCAAGAAAATTAATGCCGATTCCAAACAAGAATAAGTAGTTAACAAAGAGGAAAGTAAGAAAAATGAACCAAGTTTCGATCATCCCTTTGTGCAAACGTAACTTAATCTTTATTAGATTCTCAAACCAATGTTTGTTAAACGTTTTGAGCTAATAAAAGTAATATTAAGGGAACGAGAAGCTACGTACGGGAGGAAATGAAAGCGACGAGAGAATGAAATTGGAAAACTTGTTACAGAATTACTCGAGATGAAAAAGTAGAAAATAAAGCTTTAGTAAAAGTTAGTGAAACACGGTACGCTTGAATGTTTTTATTTACCTGGGGGATCGTGTTTGATCTGTAGGAAGGTTATATTCATACCAGGCCAAGTTTTTGTATGAGTGCAAATATTTCCATTAAAAAGTTGGGCAGTAACCTGATTGTGTTCATGCACGTACATATTGATGTGCTTTATTTTTTACTTTGGGTGTCTAATAGTTTAGCATTTTCTGTAAGGGTCGTAAGTAGCAAAAAGGTTTAGTAAATCAATCAGTAAACTGTTTTCTTCTAAGGAAATCAGGATAAGGGTTTTGAGCGGAATGTGTGGATGGCCCCTGTGTTTTGACGTGACGCACGCTTAAACAAAACAACTCACCTTTTATTCCAGTTTCCGATCTCAGCGTAACGTCGGCCGTTCGAGCTTCCGCACCTCCTCACTTCATTTCCTTTGAACGTCTGAACAGAGTTCCCGTTAGGTGTTAATATTCCGTTCGTAGCATTATTGTTCCGTTCCCTGTTCCTTGGGAATGTTCCAGTTCCTGAACGAAAAGTTGCCAATTGCGGAGCTTGTTCCACGTCGGGCGTGAACTGCTGAAGCGGAAGAGTCACGTTTCCACTCCAACTCTTGCGATTGACGGCGAAAGTTTTGAACGTTCCATTACCGTTTGACGATGGTGCTACCCCACAGAAACTGCTCCGGTTATGACTGTTCTTAATAAACGCACCGTTCTGCAGCGCTACTTGAGGCTTGATCGGCACCAGTGGTGACGCCTGGTCAATGGACATCGTACTTTAATAAATGTAGGTGCAACCTACGTTTGATCTATCTACATTTTTGTCTGCAAAGGAAAGAATTGTCTACATTAGGGGTGTATTACAAAGCGTTAGTTGCGACACCACCAACAGAGTTGCTTGTAAGCGTGCTGAATTTAGGGCAGCCATTGCATGGTAATCAATATCGAACCATTGAGGCTTTGTCAACGAGCTGGTTGCTAAGTGACATGCCAGCTAAGATATAATGAAGAGGGCATCGAACAATAGAGTTCAATTTAGGTTAATGGGCATTCGAGTTCCGCAATGTTCTACTCTAGACTGATACGCTAACGAAGCCACTTGCAGTTCCTACATTTATAATCGATTTCGAAATAGAAAGAGTACTTATGGTTTCATAGAATTTGGTGCTGTTAGCCGGACGTTACCGGTTAATTGTAGTTTATATGACAATTTGAAATACATTAAATTAAAAAATCAACAACGAAGTAGAAATTCAAGCGAAGGACGCTATTTGGTAATAACTGCCGGACATAGCTATTACGCATTGTTGCAGACTAGCGACAAAAACGCTGCAGAATGGTTTTTTTGACCTCCGGTTCCATAAACGACAATCGTCAAGCCATACCGACAAAAACATTTTATGATTTACAAGAAACTTTTTACTAATCCTGAGGTATCGCAACTAGGTATTTGACAAGTCAGTAAAACGAGATTTCTTGTTCTGTTTACGCAAGTGTTGATATCTAGACTACTAAGTTTTTCCATTTGATGAATGTAAAACAATAAATTTACTGGCTCTCATCAATTGTGTTCAGCGTGCGCCCGTCTGCATAGCAACAATTGACCTTGTACGTCGTTGTATTGTATGCAGCGACTAGGCGCGTCCCGTTGTCCATTGTACTCAATGTACTTCATTTATTCACATTAAAAGTGGAAACTCTCCATTAGTTTTACCACCTTGACCCACTTGCACGCTCATATTATGGCCTATTATGGTACTTTTTAACACTACCATTCTATGATAAATGCAATACACTGGAGTAAATGTAGGGTGTGAGGTTGGTTTGTTTGTTTTTTTAGTTCAAGGTTTTGATGCATGTTTATTATGGAACTGCCAACACTTTTCGTCTTTGGATGTTTAATGCCCGATATTTCTTTATGAGGATGTCATCAACTTTGAAACTACTAATTCTTTGTAGCACCGATTATGATTTTACAATTTTGAAACCAGAGTGTCGCAATTCTTAACTCAGGTTAAGCAGTTAATATCGGATCCCTTTTAAAACTGTTGAAGAATTAACACTAGCATATAACCGACATCTGTAATTTGTCTGACACCTGGTGTACATCAACTACTACTATAAAAAGGAGTTGCTTTCCAAAAAGGACATCAATTTGCGTCGAAAATAAATGTCACGTCAATCGTCGGATATATTTGACCCAGTAAGGTGCGGACACTGGTAATTTGCGACGGTCGTTCGTCGCCATCTCCGTTCGATTATATAACCATTGCGTAAGGCAACCGGTGACTGAGTCGTTCAACTAGCCACCTCGGATTCACGACGCCTCCGCTTCGGCCTAATTGATCGGTGAGCAGTGCCTTATCCGAAGATCATCTATAAAGCCGGAGTGCAAAATTATAGTGATAGCTTCGAATTGGATCTACTTTCTTACAACTCCTTTTAAATATAGGTATAGCTGCCTGTTTTATTTATGTTATGGAAATCGAGAACTGTTTTTATGAGGCTCGCGTTCTTAGATGTGATTGTTCGTAAAATATTATCAAATCACTGTTTAAGTGCTTACTCTGTAAGAATTAGGTCTTTTGATTATATTTCCAATTTGATCACTTTACGTAAGACTTGAAACTGTAGAAGCTTTTATGAATAGCCAGAAGTGTAAACAAAAAGCAATTAAAAATAGTAAGCAACACTGATTTTATCGGCCAACGCTTCCATCTTATGCAATGTAAACATTAGCAGTATCCATTTCTTGTTCATATTGTATCGGTCATGAGTGATTGAATAGAGCGGGAAGTTTCCAATTCTCATTCATTTTTTTCTTATTATTTTGAAAGCATGCAAACGTTATTAAACTGTTACCGTTATTATGAGTTGGTTACTTTGTAAGTTTTGTAACAGCTATTACGGTTTGCTCATCGTTCGTGTCTTCACGTGAAAGATGTGAAGTAAGATGGTTTCGAATAGTTACATCACTAGAAGCTAAATGTTTTTATTTAAAATCTCTTCGGAAAGTATGGTCGGATCTCAAAATACACTGAAAATCAAGGTGATTTTCAGTGTATTTTGAGATCCGACCATACTTTACAAAATAGGTAACATAGATCAAGATTTTTTGCATAGGTATAAATTCCTACAATAAAGCTTTTTTTTTCTTTGAGTCATCAATACATCATCATTAAACAAAACAATAGACAGGTACGTAATTATTATATTTGAATGTTTTAATATGCAGACAATGCTATTGTCTAATTTAGCTACCTATTGTAAACCAAGGGAATTTTATGCAAATTAAAAGCTCAGTTTTTGTTCCGTATTCAATGAAATAATCCTAATCTTAACTATAAAACCTACCTATTATAAATGTAAGTTTGTTTATTAAGCTTTTACACTAAAATGGCTGAACGGATTTAGATAAATTTTGGCACACAGATAGACTATGACCTGGGTAAAGGACATAGGCTACTTTTATTTCTGAATCGTAGTCGAAGTCGCGGGCAGCAGCTAGTGATAGTTTTTTGGAATAGCTGCAATGAGTAAGTTCTATCAAGCTTCAATATAATTAATAATTTAAGACAAAAATGTAATGCAGCATCTTTTCAATTTAGATTCCAACCCGACCAATTTTATATTTAATGCCAAGTTCCGGCAACCAATAACATTTTTGTCGATGGGCATTTGGAGTTTGACCAAAAACAAAACGAAGTACGTTAAATAAACTTAAAACCATGCGTAGGTATAGTATAGATGCTCCTTAAATGAAACATCATAAAAAAATATGAACGAAATAGTTCATTCGGTGCATTAGTCATTTGAAACGCTTGTTACCTAACGTTTTTTTCTATCCGTGATGATGACTAATGTGTAACTTTTTCAGTAGTTTAGGAATGATTCTCACTAGACCGGGCCGTGCCGTGTCCGTGGCCCGGACGGGGCACGGATTTGAAACGTTACATACATTTTTGTATGAAGCAGTTTATATTACACAGTGTATGTTCCGTGTCCCGTCCAGGCCCGGAAGACACTCGTCTACACCACGGTTGTTGCACGGACACGCCCCGTATTATAACCCGGTGTAATATAAAGACGTGCAGCACGGTCGGGCTCCGCTCCGGCCCCGGCCCGGACACGGCACGGTGTATTGAGAATCATCCCTTAGTCATTTGAAAAGCTTGTTTACCTAACGTTTTTTTCTAATGAGTAAGCGATTTTTTTTAAATAATTAATATTACTTGTGACATTATATTTAGAGATGATGAAAGTACAATTTCGAAAGAAGTGAATAAGGACAGCAGTAATAATAACATCGTTAAAGAGTCCTAGAAGGTTTTCCATGTAACGTAAAAGGAAGTTTTAATTAATGTTTTTGCAATGCTTCGAAGACGAATTGTAATGACTTTTTTATCAGTAGATAACCATTCCATGGATTTTGTTCAACGCGTATTGGATTTCAATGCATGTAAGTAAAAACTGAACATGTGAGCATCAAGAACAATTAATCACAATGTCTTTCCTCATGGAGGTATGAAGAAAAAGGTAGACTTATTAATCATTCGTAATTTAACGTTGCCTAACCTGGACGAAACAAGAATAAGAGAACAACTTTTACAAAAAATGCAAGCTTACTCGAAGCTCCTTGTAATGCATTACATCATGACTGTCTAGTCTACACCCTAATTGCGTAACACTTTCAATCTTAATCCAGTAATGTTGAAGTAGGCATGTGCTAATCCATTGCTTCATAGGTTAGAAAAAATCGTCTGCTGAACAACGTAAATAACGCAATGAAAGTTGTTGAACTATCAAAATGAAACCCATTACGGAATTACCCCACCGCACCAATCTTTTTACCAAATTGTGTAATTGATTTACTATTTCACTTAGACTAAAATTTGATCAACGTGTAGTCATTACCTGCTGTGTAAGGCAGGGCCCGTTTGGCGCGGTGGTTAAGCGATTGACTGCTGCGCTGCGTGTCGCGGGTTCGATTTCCGCACGAATAAATATTTGTATGATTTACAAGTAGTTGTTTCGGTTCTGGCTGGTTGTGTATGTGAGTTTAAATGTTTGTAAACGCAATACAGGAGCAAATTCCTAGTGTGAGACAACGTAGATAAAAAAAAATACCTGCTATGTAATCTTTAAAAAAAATGCGAATACTGATAATTTACAGAAAAGAACGTAAGCATGACATAATTGAAAGTTTTCTTCATTATCCTACCTAGCAATCCAACAATGTATGTATTTCGAATTGCCCAATGTGAAACTGACATAAAGGAGACAATGTAGTAGTAGGAGTTTAAGTGGCAGACTGCCTTGCCATGAATATTTATAACCCGTACAAAATTAAGTATGATGGCAAGAACGTAATACTTGGTATCAGACCAATTATTTATTAGAAAACATCCATACGCGCGTAAAAAGCGATCAAATGTCAGAAAGGTGCAAGGCAGGTGTAAAACAATGAACCTTTACCGCCTAACCACGTCAGTCATATTGAATGACATTGTAAATACACGATGACGATAATTAGTAAACATGAAAAAGAAACGGTTACAGATGAATGATCTTACATGCGAGTAGAGAATACAATCCCGGAATCCCGAATCCCGGGATCTCGGGATCCCGGCTGTTTTCTGACCCCGCAAATCCCGAAACTGTACTTGGCTAATCTCGGGAATTTCGGGATTGACACAAACAGGCCTAGTTTGCATTCAATAGTCCGTCGTACCCTGACAATGACTTTACTCTAGCTAGAGCTACCTAAAACTAGAAGCTAAAAGGCTGGAAAAATGGTCTATAACAGCATGTTTTTACATAATTACAAAAAAAACAACCCTTAGATGCGCCTTACGATACGTATTACACAGGTACAGCCCTAACAATATGTTTGTTAAAATATTATATTTAAGTATTCAAACTAGGCTGAGACAATTTTTACATAACTATAGTTTTTTAGATTTTTCTTTTCTTACTATGTATATGTAATTTGTGTAGTGCAACAGAGTTAAAAACACTTTTTAAGAATTTATTCAAGTTTTTTTTCCATTTCAGTCCAACTAGAAACCACATAGTATAATCCCGGGATAGTCTCGGGATCCCGGGATTACACATCATCAATCCCGTAGTCCCGGAATTGAAAAATATGCTCGGGATTGTATTCTCTACATGCGAGTTACTTAAATTAAAAGCCTTGAAATAACTATCAACAATATCGCGCTAAAATCCATAAAATCGTAAAGTCTAGGGCTGTAAGGACACATACATCCTGTCATTTTTGTAGATGACAAAAAAGATATTGTACTCACGAAAACAAGAAAAGCAGCTTTTGATTGGTCAACTCATAACTACTAGAATGTACCCATTCCTTATTACTGTACCTAAGTACAAGAATGGTAAAGAATACAATGTCTAGTATACGTAAGAAGATATACAAAATCGATATGCATGTAAAGTTCAACCCAACAATAATTATGTCATATCTCATACTCTTAACATGTCAACAGACATGATTCACCAGGCCCACGGAATGCGGCAGCGGGGAATATGGATCATAAACAAACGCACGTGCTGCCATATCTATAGGCTGTAGTAGCTCAATAAATTGATAACTAGTAGTTGGCTCGGTTTCAACGCTTTTATTTGATGTATCGTACACATTAATAATTTGGTAATTGATTGGAACATTAATGGAAGCTGTTACGCACTCCCACACATTGTTCGGAAATATATCTGCTCGTACATCTTGTTCTATTTCGTAATACACCACAATCACACTTACGCTAAAGGTGTAGTCCAAATCAATAATCGCTGAAGAACCCCAATTGAATGCACCTGTTCTAAATGCATTTACAGTGTTTTTTCTGCAAGGTAAACTAGACTCTATTAAAGACAATGCGAAGGTAGTACACGAAACCAAATATAGCGATGAAGTGATTATTAATCTTGCCATATAAGATTTAATCGAATATGCAAACTTGGTACTTGAAAATTACTTGCTTTAGAACTTATAACGCTTACTAATTACAGTATACCTACCTTGCTAAAAAGACCTTGCAATTTAAACGTAGGAAGTTGTACGCCGCATGTAGGCGAATTGCAAACTCAAGCTATTATTCAATAGGATGCTCGTATCTCGCCTTTAGCAGTGATTGAATTGAATTAGGTTACAGTACAACAACCTGTCTTATAATATAACTAGATGTAACCTTGGCCTAGACATGCTTCTAGTGATAGGCACAGACCTTTTACGAGTGTACGTGACATAGCTTGCAACTCTGTATCGATGAGTCGTATTACTTAACTTGGAGTCACGTGCTCGTAGAAAAACAACTTCTATAAATATTGAACAACCGGCTCTCATCAATTTTTAATTCAAAGAAAGAAAGAAATAAATTATAATGAAAGCAATTTGTAAACAGAAGAAACGCTGGTAAAGGATGGCAATTTAATTCTAATATAGAAACTTATAATAGATCCTGCTACATCATTTATAGAAAATAAAACACTTGAAAAAAACAGAACAACATTTAGCGAAGTACCCCGCAGAGAAGGGTCTACAGTCTACACGTGACAACTATTCCAAGTGTTGAACAAAAAACAACACTTTATCTAAGTGAAGGGTTTCAGAATGTGTGGGGATCATAACTGCGCGATCTGTATTCAGACCACGCACCGCACAGGAAGGCAAAAGCCACAATGTGTCTTGAGGCTTCCGAGTCTTGCTCAATATTTCTATTATTGATACTAGCTCAGCCCTAAAAGCCATATATTGGAACCCAAAGAAAGTTGCATGTGAGATCTGAAGAATTTTCTGTCATTTATATTCTGAACACCAAGAGAAACCTATCAGTTATCCAGTAGAAGCCAAATGAGTAAAGTTATATGAACAATTTGTAGCAATTTTTTCCTCAAGCCGTGATTAATCTGTTGACTAAGCGCTTTGCAGTGTTTGTTGAATGGTATCGATTTAAATAGAACACAACTACTTGGAAGCACTTGAAGCTTAATCGCAAGACCGATTTTCGCGCAAAAAGTTCGAGGTCGGTTTTTTCGTTAGTTATCGCGCTATCCGAGATATAATTTTTTGCCGGAATTTTGTAACAGCGCAGTTGTATGAATATCGTATCATCTTACTCACTGTGCCTTGTGAACGTTGTGGTATAAAAAAAATGTGTTTATCTAATCACTGAATCATATTCAAAACTAGTGGCAGTAGTTAAATATTAAACAGTTTATTTAATGAGAGCTATAAAATCCAAAATACGTTACGTACACACAGATTTCATAAATCTAACTTTTTTAATGATTTATTGGAGAAATTATCAACATTAATTCAACATTATCAATTTGACAAATATCAGTATCGTCATAATCAACAGATATTTTCTCTAATAATAAACAGTTCTAGTCCATATTGATAGAGCTTCTAGAACAGGATACGCACAGGTCGCCCTAACTGTGTAAGGTCGTTACGATGCACCTCAGGTCGGTCACACAAACACAACGAGTTGACACAAGCAAACGATGCGGGCATGTCACAGGGTACCTTGATGAAGATGACATGAATACTGATGTAGAAGCAAATCTTGTTACATATGGGGAACTGGGAGATTTGCATAAGATATTTGGAGGAAATCGTTAATCAACGTACGAGCAGGAAACAGATACATACGGCTATTAACAGTCTCCGTCAATTTAGCTATTCGCAACAAGATGAAGAATTGTGAAGGAAGCATGTTCGGTTAATGAACTTACCTAAATGAGCCACTAGGTTCATGAAAACCAAAATCGAACAATTTTAAACAAACTCATCATGAATTATAAATTTATGATGCAAGATGAATGGGACGAATCACAAAAACTGTTTGTATCCGTAACGGATGATTTTGCTTACCAAAGACTAAAAAAATCCATAACATCCGTTTTTGATTGAATGTGAAACAACGGCCCCCGCTTATATGCAAGAGATGGTTTCTCTTCAGTAGTTTGGTACACAAGAAAGTAAGAGTTACTATAAAAATTCATATTGAGATTAAAGACGAACATTGAGTTGTAGATACCGACGACGTTAAAATGCATTAATTTTTGCTAATCATCCATATAATCATTTAAACTTTCCATTGAAATGATAGAATACAAGCTTTATTGCAATTCGCTTTATTCAACTCGGCTGCAATCTCGTCGAAAGTATAATTTGGATTAATCAGTAAATAAACTTCATCAATCAACATGAATATCTACATAATTGAAAACCAATCAATCTACCAATGGGTCGAGACAGAGTAGGCAATAACAAGTTTCACCTATTACTTGCTTTTATGTTTACACCAAAGCTAATTAGAGACTATTATGTAATCAACAAATATATACCTACTTAAACTAATATCGTGCAAACAAAATTAAAGGTGTTATTACAAAACATGCTACTGCGAAACTCTTACTGTAATCAATATTAATGAATAACGATGATTTACAAATATTAATCTAAGGGCCGTTAAAAATTCAATCAATGGAGTACCAGCTTTTGTTCCTCTTCACTTGAATCATCTCTAAATAGAGCGGTCATTAATCAATGTACAAAAACGTTGACGCGGAAGGAGTTTAAAAAGAAGGATGGTGCAAAAAATCTTTTATTATCCGTTGAAGGCACGAGCACGCCCTGCCTATCAATATTCATTGTCCTTGTTAGACTAAAAAGGCTTTTTGGTTATTTGTTTTTAGTTAAAACGAATTTTCCAAAGTACTTTTAAAATATTTCTTAATCGGAAACCGTCAAAAGATGTCTGCAAGGGACAAATAAGACGCTAATGTTACGATCAAACAGGATAAAACAATATAAATGTGTGACACAGCGTGAAACCGATTGATTCCTCCATAGGGGTGGCTCATCGTGCCTCTAATAGTACTCGCAGATATTTGGTAAAAAATCTTTCTACAAGCCCTCTTGTAAGTGGGTCACTAAGCAGGGAACATGACGAATCGCTTCCATCAGTCTTTAACGTTGCTGGAAGTGGGGGAGACGAGATAAGACTTTACACTTAGCCACTCTTCCTCTCGAGCATTTTTGATAAATGCATTTTACAAGTTTTTAAACGAAAAAGTGCAAAGAGTTTTATCATACGCCATTAAACTTGTAATAAAACGTAGAAGGAGAAACGATAACGCTAAAAAAAGAAATGGACTCAATTAATATTAAACAGAGCCATAGAAGGCTGAATATATTTATTCAGCAGACATTCTAAGAATTTTAGGCACATGGCACATGAGACCGGAGCCTATGAAGTCGAACCGCTACTTGCAATATAAGGCGCTGCACTGAACAATGGACTTCGTTGTGTTTTCCGGAACGACCTTAAGCGTATACATTAGCGAATGTTCTACCTTATACAAAGGGGTAATTAAAAAGCTATGAAGAGCAGTAGCGGCCGGTGGCCGAGCAAGAAACCCAATTAGTGGTGCCATAAAATGGTTGGTTTGTCTTTCAAGCGGAAATGCTCCCTACATGAATTGTTTAATTGAAAAAGATGTTTACTGAAGACAAATATTTCGATAAATATAATATAATTGCGTATTCCAGTGGAGAGGCACGATTGCGGAGTCACGGCATTTCGTAACCACGATCGGGCGCATTCCATCGCGGCGCCGCCGCCGGTGCAACGCCCCTACGGGATAGACCTGCGACGGTTACTGATGATGCTAGCACGTATACTGTAGATAGACATACCTGCCAGTTGCTACTACTACCTACACTAATGTCTTAGCAGCACAGTTAAACAAGTGGGCGGCAGATCAAATAGATGGAAAAGTAAAGTGTGGGAACTGCTAAATAGGTGAAGGTGTTAATCAAGGTAGTGTAAATGATTCGTCTTAGCTCAATGTCTTTACTTAGACTTTTATTATGATGTGGGTAACTGCATCCAGACTATGATATTTTTATTGTATGCTAATTCAGCTATGAACTGTTATAGCTTTATTGTTTAATAGTTTTTTTGTTACTTAAAACGTGTAAACATAGGATTCTGCTAAAAGGCACAAGCTGGACTTTGCTCATTTTATGTATGCCATTGGATGCAAGATCTGAAGTAGTTTATTAAAGTTATTGCTATTATCGTAAACCTTTTGTAATTTTATGGTTATGCGTACAGAGAGACGTATTGCACCTCAAAACCGGAAAACGTTGCAGAACTGTCGAGGAACACGTGCGAAAAGGAGGCCGCTTGCGCAATCGGCGGCGAGTTATCAAAGATTGTTGCCCTCGCTAATGCAATGAATATCTGAACTCTTGCGCAGCTCTCTAACGGTGTTCTGGACCGCTCTGTTCGCATTGTTTTGGTCAATTGCCATTATTGTAGCTAAAAGAATGCTACTCTCATTAGACGTTAGTTTTACGCCCGAGGCGTGACGCTCACGTCATCATTTGCCAGTTCTACAACGTATTATTATAGTTCGCTGACCGCGTGAGTGGCCAATCGTGCGTAAGTATTACTATATCAACTTTGTTGCGTATTTTGCATAATACACGAATGCATTCTATATTCAACATTCGTGATTATGAAGCAATTCTCACGATTGTATCTCAAGGTAAACGTAAATGTAAAACACATGTTTTACCCATACAGAAAATAGACAGGCGCAGACGCTGCGACAATAGATCAAAAGGCTTAGTTATTTCTTTTCCCAGCAGAATGAAGGCAATTATTAAAGCTAACGAAACGAACATGGTACGGAGTCTGCAATTGCTATTTCTTTTTTTAATGAAACAGCGGGATCGGAATTCACAAGACCGTTACAGAACCTTACAAAAACGGAGCTTTTATGAAAATGACTTACTATTTAAGTACTCTCTCTAAGTAGTAATGCAGAACATTTCTAATAATGGAATTGTTCTGTTGTTGTTTAAGAAATATTGTGGGCGTGTCTAAAGAAATAATACAGGCATTATTCGACATTGATCTAATAGGTATAAATGGTTGTAAATCCAATAAGTTTTTTTATGAATATGAACAAAAGGACTAAATTAATGGCCAACGAGGAACGTGAAAAATGCCAAACACAAGAGATTACGATGACCATTCACAACGATATGGACCCTGAAGCAATAATCGAAAAAGCGATTAGAAATGAAATATTGTTAATCCGACATGCGATGAAAAATATCATTGCGAATCCCAAATATAAAGGGGAAGGCCAATGTCAACGACCGACACCCTATGGACAACAATGAGACAGATCCGAAAAAAGGGTCTTGCACCATTATGGGGCGAAATTACCGCTTCAATGGGCAACCGAATACTGCTGATACTGTAGTAATAATGAGGCACGCGCCTAGCGCCTCACAATCCTGTCAAACCCGTTTAGAAATGTATTAAGTGAGAATTTAATACATAATCCTTGAACAAATGTTTCCATCCAACAATTTTTACTGCATTGTGTAACAGCTTAATAAATTCGACAGCTGAGAGGAACCACTTCTTAATGTTATAAGGTACATGTTTAATCCTATAGTCTTGCATTTTAAGCCTGAGGCTTAATTAAAATTTGCGTAAACAATTCTTAATTATAATACGTTACAATGTTACAGCAAAGCTCTGTGAGTTTAGGTTCTAAATCCGATTAATATATTCGAAACTAAATTCAACAAGTTTGTTCAAGCTGGGTCGGTTCTAACCGTTACAGAAACCGAGGTATAAAATCAAATTTGTACCGCATTAAGTGTGCCTACGCTATATCCAAGGGTTCGGTTAACCAGAGGCTGGGGTGTACCAGACGATCAATTTCAAGGGCCCCCCTTTATATTCAAATCCCTTCTTTGTCTTTCGCATTTCATACAGTCGATGATTCACAATAAAGACACTCATCTCAAACGCGTGTCTACTTGTCCCAACTCCCAACGGTCGATATCTTTGAATTTATTAACATTCAAAACAAAACATTATTAAGTTTGAATCGTGCTGTCATAATTATATCGTATATTATATTCTTTGCCATATTATGTGAATGAAATGATGCGCAGACAAACAATATTGTTACCGCTTACTAATATCATTGTTGCATTAGTTTACAACTCTACTGGTTCGATGAACTTTCATTCAAAGGTTCACGCTTTGCTTTTATAAATTGAAGGTACCTAATTAATGATTATTTGTCAAGACAACAATATTCATGAGTAGATAGGTACATGTGCGTCCTAAATGTGCAATTCTTGTTAATGCAAAGAACAACGTAAGTTGTAGATAAGACTTATCAGTAGCGATAAAGCAACTCTGTTGGTGATATCATTTAGAAACAATACTGGAAAGGAAAAAATAATAATGGGAAAGTACAACAATCATTAGTTTATAAAAAAATACGTACTACAAAAACAAAACGGTTGCAAACTTATCACTGGGCAACAAAAAACACAGTAGCGCAAACAAAATAATTTCAAGCACAAACTCTAATGAACTTCTACAGTCGGATAAACTTCAAACATTTACCGGCAAACGCACGAACTTTTTCAAAACACTTCACAAAAACGACGACGATATCAAATTTTCGCGTGAAATTTGATATGTGTACTGTATCGAGACGGTTGGATGGGCGCGGGGAACACAACGCGCGCCGCGACGACCGGCCAACAACTGACGTTGACTCGATGCCCGGCTGTCGCCGTCCCACTCCAGTACGCATGTCCGGAACAACATCCCTTCATAATTCCTACATATATACCCTTTTTAAAATCCACACAGTATTTCCCGCCTATATGCCACATAATAACAATAGTTTCAGTCATAACAAAGAAGGAAAAGTTGATAATTCTACGAAAACGGCTGTTAGGTTAGAAAAGGATGGCAATAAATGTAAAGACAAGGTCGATCGTGATTGTATTGCAACATCGCCTTTAGCAAAAGCTAACAGTTCGGGTTTTACACCTGGCTGGTAAAGATAAGGAGATTTAAAATTGCTTTGAGCCCATAAATACTGTCTGACTTTTTATCTCGGAAGGGGAAATTATTTCCGTCCATCTTTATGATCTTCCACTTGGATTGACGGTTTTGTTAGAGTTGTGAAATTATCTGTGGTCATTTACATTAGAATATAAAACTTAAGAACTTGAAATATCTGTTAAAAAGCCTTATATTTTCTTTTCCCCTTTTAATAATCCAACAATTTTAAGTTAATTGATTCTATTGCCCGTCACAGTTTTCGTCGTATAAACAGCTGCAAAAAAGTTTTTGCTGAGTAATCGTTCTGCATCTCGACTTTTTATGGTTGCAATAAAGATGATGACGTTGTTAAAACGGATCATGTTGCCTTGTAATAAAGACTCTTTAATTTTTATAAATTTGTAGTAAAATCTTTTAGTGTCATATAAAATTATTGTGTTTTCTTCAACTATTTCTTCATCTTTATACTTTCTGAATTGAACACATAGCTCGCAAGCTTACTTATTCAACGGCGTATAGCACGTTTACCGCTTATTGTTAAGCTTCAATACAGTAACATCACGTAACAGGAACGCATAATATAACAACTCCATGACTGGATAATACTTTCATATCTCAATATTCCTCACTTTCACTACGGTGACACATATGGGCTGAATGAAAGTGAACATTGTCACAATACACAATAGCTTCGAAGCTCTCAGAACTATTTTGTTTACACTTTCGTGTAATTTGAAGAAATATGTAGAACATGTTATGTTAACTATGAGACTGTTTCTATGTTTAGAAAATTCTTCTAGTTAAGACCAAGATACGGAGATACATATTTAGTTGACCTGCTGTAATTAAGGATTAAGATGAATAAGAAAAGGAGTATGTTAAGTTTGAAACAAACAACTTAATAAGTGTTGTATTTTTTTTATTCAATGGTATACCTATAACAAAAATTTAAAGACCGCAAATGGTAAAGATGTGTTAAATAACACAACCTAGACTTTGTAGAGCAACTCAGGATTGGAACAACCCTATACCTTTTAAAAAAAACCGAAAAGTGGTGGTGAAAATATCATGAACAAAGAACAAAGCATTGTGAGGTAACTTTGGTTACAAAAATAGGCGTGCGAATTTTGGAAGACTACTTATAGGGGCAACTGAGCAAAACTTAATCATCCAAAACGACAATAATGTAATTTCTCTTGATCCATCCACAGATGAAAACCATAGTAACATAGAAACAACAGCAGGATTACACACGTTTGATCGAATGCATTAAGAAACACAGAAATATAATTGAGCTGGTGTTTATAAGTAAAGAAATCCTCCAATGGCGGTCACGTACATACAATCGTTGCGAGAACTTGTTACGAATAGCGAAGGCGGTTGTCATAATGCACTTGCAGAATTACATGGTGAGAAATTTATTTGTAGACTTGAAAACGAACGATAAAGATGTACGTATGTATGGAGAGGAAAAGCCAATCTTATTTTTTTTTTAATTGCTGAAGTATCGTTTGCGGCCATTTTCAATAGCTAGTATAATTTGGAAATCATTTATATATTTATGAAACTGATTGATCCAGTTCCAGCCCTTGGTTACTGTCGTCACTTTGAGTAGGTAATACAGGGGCAGATGTCAAATATTTCAGTCAGTGTTCTAATTATCATGAATGTGTTTTTAGGCAAGACGGTGAAAGGAACAGGACGGTGGTTTAAGGTGCAGAAGAGGCAAGCATCCAAGGTTACAAGAACCTTTAGTAAAGCTTAACCACCTTACGTACTTAATGATATCCGACGAGGGACCGTCCTTGGTATGGTCCGTACCGTAGCAACGTTTTTGTCTCTAAACTAAAAAAAATATGTAAAAGTACCCAATCGTAATAACCAAAACTGTTTCTGGCATTAAAAATTTATCAGTATCAGCACCAGCAGCGTGTGTAAAACTACAAATAACACTATACAACAATAAGCGATCATTAATTTGCTTGCCAAATGCGATTCATGGCGCTTACTCATCATAATCGATTAATTTTAAATGCAAGCTTTCATCGAAACCTTGAATGCGTATTTGTTCAGTTTCTCAATTGACGCATGTTAAGAGATGAATGTTTATGCAATGTAAATACACTGAAACAGCAATATAAAAATAAACCTAAAGAGGTCATGTTTGATAACTTATTTGATAACCTCAGGTAAGGTAATAAACTTTATCTTTGAGTTTACCTGTATTAAAGGTAATTATGTAGAGATAAGTTGCAACATTATGTGTCAACGTTACCTTCGTACACTATAGAAAATAGTTACACATTTTTATTAATTTACTGCTTATGAAGGGGTTCCAGAGAATATTGTGTGTCAACGTTACGTACCTATAGAAAAAATAAATCATTTACAACATATGAATATATTCCAGATAATGTTGTATCGTGAGTTCAGTGTTCTTGAAACTGAATTATAAAACAATAAAGTGCGTAGCAATCAGTTTTAAGAGACTAAAGAATAAGTTGTCTGGTAATTGGAGGGTCAAAAATGGAACCCGATCTACAGTCAGTATGTGTATAGATCATGTTAGTAGCAGCATCAGTATTCACTATAAAGCTAGAATATGGACAATATAACAGCATTGTGCAGTCCCTGATCAATAAATCTACACGATTTTCTGATCGATTAATTATCAAAGCCAGAAACGACTTAAAAAAAATGTTACTTTTTCTTAACACACTGAAAATAATCTAACTCCTGTAATCTTATGCCGTTGCAGATGTAATTTCAAATCAATATTCACACGCAATTTTCCGGCAAATTTATCAATGCTTAAAACCAAGTAAATATTTACCTACGCGATTGAAATTCTGACCGTTGAATGGACATGCGAACAGCAAACAAATAACGCTACTTCGAAAGTGCACGTTGAATGTTCTACTGACATTGAACCACCTGCTCACTTCGTCTTATGTTAATGTCTCTTACCTAACACTTACTTAACTTTAACGTTGTTGTTCAAGTTTACGGTTAGAGATACTGCTGGTTCTACTTCACAGATTTTGATTAGCATCATCACCTAACGGGATTTGATTGCTGTTAAATCTTATGTGGGGTTTTACTTATCCTTAACTTGGCCTATTGGGGATATGATGTTAGTTCCAAGTGCTTCAACATAATTTCAGCCAAAAGACGTCCACTGCTGGACATAGGCCACTCCCAAGTTCCACCACTTCGACCGGTTCTGTGCTTCCCGCATCCAGCGGATTCCTGCGGCCTTCACCAGGTCATCGGTGCACCTTGTGGGAGGCCGTCCGACTCTAAGTCTACCGGTACGCGGTCGCCACTCCAGAACCATTCGGCCCCATCGGCCATCTGTTCTGCGAGCATTGTGCCCTGCCCACTGCCACTTAAGTTTGGAAATTCAATTTTGTGCTTCAACACTTGATCCTTTTACTTCCTTTCAAAGAATATGAAGTGTGCCCAAATGTATCCCAAGACGTGTATACCCCGTGTACCCCAAAACTTCCACAGAACGTGAACTATAGCCAAATTGCTCAAAAACAATTAGTTAACGCCATTTACCTCCGGAGTCGGATTTTAGTAGTCTGATCAGGTACAACACAAAAACGGTACATCTGCAGTTAGATGCCAAAGCTTTCTGAATGCAACAATCCCTATAAAATACACACATAAATATCAAGAACAAACTAACTCAAGTGAAATGTGTGTCACAAACAATGATATCTAAAATGAAACAATTTCCCATGGATTTTCACTCATCGTGACTGGGTGACGGTGTGAAATTACATTACTCGTCTGTGTCGTGCCTTTTCATTTTAGCATCGCACGCGAGACATTGAGTCTGGTCTAGACTCAGGCAGTTAGGTCAAATGTCAGGTACGGGCGTCGATATATTGTGACCTTATTATGTTCCCGGTGATATAGGGAAATGGGAATTAGTTATACTGAATGTGTCAAAACTATCCAGAACTGTTACTGTATGTTATAATTATGTATTGGAATTGAATTCATCGATTGAATACATTGAACACAATATTCTTATTTTCTTGGGTACAAATCTCCAGCCGATGGTAACTCCTCCACAGGAATATGCGAATGTGTGATGTCTTTGGCAACAATTAATTTCTTTATTGAACTATTAGCGAGCCTCCCATCTGGGCACAAGTTACCGAATTTAAAAGTAGTGTAAATTCTTAAATAGACTTCATAACGAAGGAGACCGCAGCAAGGAGAACCTCAGTTCATAGACGACTCAGATCTCCGATGTGTACGAAGCGTCTCTCCAATGACCATGGCTCACATCCCATCTTGCGGTGCATGCTGTCACCTACACACGTGAGGAAAAATAGGAATAGGACCTAATGGCTGCGTCAGCGAATGGTGTTCACGTTGCTGAATTTAGGGCAAAAAAAAAAATGTAAATGTTATTTTACCATCGAAACGCAAAGAAGAATAATATTAATGATAGCATGAAATGAACGCTACAAGTATTATAGATTTTATTATGCATGTAAAGAAGCAAATCAGTATTATCCCTGAAGTGCCTAGAGCTCTTATATGCCTTTGTAAGTCATAAACTCATAAAGCAACGATAGCTTGAAAATATCTTATCATGCTTGAGGTATGCTCTACCTAAAGAATTCTAAAACCTACAAAACAATCCGCTTGCTGAAAATTCAAGAATCTATTTGTGTAGGTGTACCTATAGGTACTCAGTTTACCAGATTCCAAAAAAGATGCGATCTGCCTCCAGTTCATACCCCCTAATCAGTTTTACAAGATCAATTACAGGAAATCTATTCCCGTTCGAAAACAGCTGTTAGCACACTACATTATTTGATCGAAGCCAATCGGATGGATAAAGATGTTTCAAACAAACGTATCGTGTTACAAGGCAAACTCATTTATTTCAGTTTGAGTTTGCGCGGCAGCAACAAACAAATATTGTCGTGTTCCGCAAATATATTTGACAGGTTGCGTTCCGCCCGAAGGCATAAACGTTAAGATATGTATAAGTATTGGGTACTCAGTAATGTTTTTGTGGTATGTAATTTATTTTCTATGGAAGTAGAGAGTACCTAAAGGTGCAACATAATGTAACGCAATGTCAAGTCATTGCTGATATGCAACTCAGGGAACTTTTGATTTTTGAGCTTATTCTTCATAGCGTATCGATGGCAATCTAAATACAGTCAGCCCAGAATTTGGCTACGATTTTGGCACTTTCAGCAGCGTCCACCAGCTCCTGTAGCGTGCAGACAACAGGACACGCTGGACACGATATTAAGTGCCCCATTGTTTGTGGGACAGCACCGCATTTACACTCCAGGACGGAATCATCTGTGAACCATCTGTGGCTGAAGTAAAGAAAAGGTGGAGCTCCACCTGAGCAGGTTTTCTGTACTTCGGCCTATTTGCTTATTGTTCAAAGTAGTGAGCTTCAACATGCTAAATGAGTGCCAGGCCGAAAATACTCAAGGTTTTTTTCGTCTACCTACCTATCTTTTAATTTTATCTTAATTTTTCATTTTTTCACAGGCTTAAGTGCAAGTTAGGCGTACAAAAGGCTAACTGATATAGGATACGACTTCTAACTCTCCCGACAGATCCTAAGCTAGTTAGTTCAAGCTATGTAGACGCGCTTTCATTGTGAAACTAGTCTTTGTCTAGTCTTTCAAATTGAACTTTATGCAAAGTAGGTATAGGGACTCCAGACTTTTTTTACTAAGAAAGAAAATATTAAAGTCAAATTAATTTCCTGAAGCGTAAATAACGTGAAGATCAGGTTTTACTCTAAGTGGCACTACGATTTTAGTAATGAAAAATGGATATTATTATCTTTATTTTAGCGCTTAGAATGCCTTACAAATACCTTATATCATTAATTTTAAACCACTTTCAATAAGCTAAAGTTTCAGCTTTATTATTATTATTAGGCATTAACGTCCCACTGCTGGGCGATGGCCTCCTACTCTCTTTCTACCTTTCTCTGTCCAGACCTGCCAACTACCAATCTTTATTAAAGTACCAGTAATAAGGAAAATAATTTAGTAAAATAAAATTACTTAGTCAATAATCCCAATACATATGAAAGTATACCTTAAGTACACATTATTAAACTTTAATCCATCATCCGTAAGTCTGCCGGCATAAAGCCGACATCAGAAGTATACACGAAACCCGAATATTACATAAACATAAAGGTCCCCATACAATCTCTCGTGTTTGCATTGGCTCGGCAAACATCAGGGTAAAGAGCGGAAACGTTATTACAACTCAGCAACTGTACCAATGTTCTGAAAGTATCATTGGTATATTTGAAGCAATATATATTTGATATCCATTGCCATTTTTGTTAGATACATCATTTTGATGGAAGCTTGTTAAGCAGCAATGGATTGTATGTAGCTCTAATTAGTAGAGTTGATGTTGGGTTTGTTGGAATGAATGAAATGTCCTGATAACGGGGGATACTTGAAACAAATTCCACATTAGTTAAATTCTAATGATTTCGGTATTAAGTTAAGCCGTGCATAAACACGAGTGTTTATTTCGAATAAATATTAAGCTTTATCGCTGTACAATGGTTTTGATACAGCAAGGGTTAGTTTGTATTAGTGGTTGGAATAATGCGAAATTATCGTGTCTGTGTTACCCTTTTGTTTTAAATAGTCTTATTTACAAAACGATAAATCTCGTTTGTGTGCTTTACTTTTTTTTTAAACCTTCAAGCCAGTGTGTCGTACATTGTTCTGGCTAAGGATTATACGAAACTGACCTTTTTATCCGGTATGAGTTGTTGTAATTATTTGTTATACAGGGTTGCACGGATATCCACGCGCAAACTGAAACCATGATTTCAGTACATGAGTCTATACCCCAAGCAAGATTTTTGCATTTGGTAATTTAAAAAAAACAGCTGTATCATAAAAAAGTGACCGAGTGTGTGTGAATGTGAGTGAGTAAGTGAAGTGTGTAGTGAGAGAGTGAGTGTAGTAGTGAGTGTGAGTGAGTGAAGTGAGTGAGGGACCAACGAGCTCAAAATGTATGGCAGAGCAAAATAAAAAATAATAATGTCGTAAAATTTCAACGTAGGGGTTCAGAATTCGTGTACTTACTGAATCCATGGTATCAAGTTGTTCGTCGATGTCTCTGCTTTCCTATTTTATTTTGAGAATGGGAAATCATCAAATAACTTCTCCCGCTCTGGGTGGAGCAGAAGGGCGTGTCAGACTTTTACTGACTAAAACCCACCAGAGTTCCTTCAGTTCCCTGAGTGCCAGGGGCCACGGTATCTCTTTCGAACAACTCGCACCCCTGGCAGGCCTGCCACCCTGTATTCTGTCCAGTGCATTTATGTTTCCAAGGAAAACGTATTTTTGGGAAGCATTATATAATTAAGTTTTCATAAACGTTGGCTTCCGTAAAACGCATGTAAGTACTCTTAATATTGACACCAATAGTTTTACGAAAGGACATTCCGTCTCGTATATTTCGGGAGGACTCAGGAATTATCATAAACCGCCCCATTATGTCATAAAACGATAAATATGCTGTAAAACCATAAACGGAGGCAGCGAGCCATACCATAAATTGTGTTGAATTGGCCCACTTTGCACTTTGCACTACTGTTGGCGACGGAACCCTGAAGAATGGGCATTTTTTATATTAGGTATAACGATTTATGTATAGGCCTGTTGAGTTTTATGATACTTATAAAAGTAATAAGATTTATGATAGAGTAATTATTCTAAAAATAAAAATATTGGGACGCAACTTAGCAAGTATGCATTTCCTTTGATTGCTATTTTTTATGGTACTTACCTACATCTTTTCGAAACATCAAAACTTATTAACAATAAAATTATTATCAATTAAAACTTAAAAATAACTTTAATTTCGGAAGGTGGTGGCTTTGGCTATGTATTTTAATTTTTTGTCCCCGCATTCCGAAATTAATGTTATTTTTCACTTTGTAGTGTTTTTCCGGATGTCGGTTGTTTTTGTCTTTGGAAAAAGTTTTTATGTTTGAATTTTTAGTTATAATACCTACCCTACACCAATTCGAAATATCATCATCCTTGGGGTCAAAACAATGCATATTTATGCGATAGCAGCAATCGCAGTTGATTTGCTGTAATTTTTTGAAGATTTCCGTTGTCTGTCTCCGAAACTCATCATCAGATCTATATGAAATTTAAATGGGACCATTTCGGAATAAACCTCGTTCCGGAAGGCGAGTGTTTTTTTTTTGTTGGCAAAGTTTTTCAATACCTAGTCGTATCGTAGTAGAGACCTTTTATCTGGAGAATAAATCGGAGAGTGGCATATTTTCTATACAAAAGCTGTCAAACTGACATATTCATTCCTGAGATAAAAGTTATCTATGTAAAAATCAGCCCCAAGTAAATGTAAATCTAACAACCATTACTATACCACACCTCTGCCTAACTCATCTTAAAGACGTGTCGTTATGTTAGGTTATGCTCTACCAGGACATTGACACAGAAAAGACAATACACAAGTTTTAGCAAAACTATATTATTATATTTATTATCTGCGAACGTTCATCAGTCACCCACATATTTTATTTGTTTATACCAAGTATATTACAGCAAGTGCGGTGATATATATTTGCTGGAGGCTCATAAAATTTCACCCCGTCTCCCTTTCCTATTCATATTTCATCTGTGAAGTGTGTTTGTCACGAAACGTGAAAATACAATACAGCTTTATGTACGAGTAGGTACTCTGAGTAGAGTACTACTTGGGTTTTGTTAATACTCTTGGGAAGGATGGTGGGTAATTAAACTATTAAGCAAGAAAAGAGCTTTCTATTGTTAATAAATAGGAAGGTGTTGAGGTCTAAGTCTTGAGTTAGAAGTAGCTTTATTAGTCTTAATTGTAGGTCTGTACAATAACACGGCTATAAGGTACGCGCAAGCCTAAATAGTGATATATGGAACAGGTTAGCTAATATGCTGAAAAATCAATAACTTTTTTACACACAAATGAAACCTTAGGGGCTATTCTCGTCATTTTAAGAACTTTTACAGACTAATCTCAGTCTCAATCTGTCAAAAATACCTCGATTCCATACATTTTTGACAAGTTTTTAATATTTGTTTGTTGACGAGATGAGACTGCGACGACATTTTCGACGTTTTTAATTACGAGAATTTGCTTTCTTGTATTAGGCTCTCTGTTTGTGTTAATCCGTTATAATCCTAAGCTATTTTTAGATAAGTAGAGTGAAAATTGTGTGAGTAAAATTTTTATTGATTCAAATAAGCCCAACACAATATTACTTATATAGGTAAGTATCTTAAGGACATACATTCCTAACTAGGACTTTATGCAGCAGGCTCTAATGACATGGATACGCAATCAATATCATGTAGAATAACAATAAAAGGTAGTTAACAATGTCGAGAAGGAATAGTGAATAGTAACTGCGAGACATTTGGGTTAGTTGTGAGGTGACTCATAACTAACCAAAATATATGACAGTTGACATAATGAAATTTAGAAAATCTAAACAATAAATCAAGCTTAAAACCAAACAATTTCCACACAATATCCTTAAAAGTACCAATAAAAGCATCATAATTATTCATTAACAAAATTGATACCGCGAATTAAATTATGAAACGCCATCATAATCGCATTACCTTACCCACGAGATACAGCCCGGATTAATTAATACGACATAATTAATCGTCGACTAACGCATATTGTGATTAACTGGGACGTGCATGATTATCTATGTATGGAAATACATGCGAATATGCGTCTTGTGACGAGACGCCGGTAGTTAATAATTTATTAATTACCTGTAGGTACATGATGGTATTAGAAGTGGTAGTTTAAATGCTAATAACTTCTATTTTTAAAATTACGTGCATAAAATATGATATAGTTTTTTTTTAGGGAGGGAAGTCATCAAATACCTTCGTTTCAAACCTTTACTGAATAAAACTCACCCGTGTTCCCTCAGTTGCCTATGTGCCAGGGGCCACGGTATCTCTTTCGAACAACCCGCACGCCTGGCAGGCATTGGCCCTTGCGGACCCCACCAGTTGGTGCTGACATCTCGAAGCGCGCGTGGAACACAACGCGCCATCGACCCGGGCTTGGTCCTTACCGTACAGCGAGCTACCCATTACTCGCCATCTGCAAGCTCGCGCCTACGGTGGCCGGGAATGATTCCCGATGCCCAGTGCGTCTCCTGCGGCGACTAGGGCTGTGAGGGCGCATATACTACCTCTCCCTCACGTGCGCCGCCTCTCTCTTTGCGAGCATTACTGCTTCGCAGAAGGAGGTGACGGCTACCCATGCACTCTCGCTCTGTACCATGGCCTGGACCAGGGCCGGACGCGACAGATCGCCGCCACCGATCACCTCCACGAGGAAAATATTAAGTAGATTTACTTCAGAGTATAGTAGTAATGGTTTTCATTTTGACAGCTCAACAATATTCATATTCATTGCGTTATTTACATTGTTGAGCAGGCAAATTTTTCGAACATAATGAAGCAATGGATTAGCTATACTTATGCTTCAAAATGAATTAGATTAGGGGTGCTGGTATTCTCCGAAGAAAATTATAAGAAAAGATTTATATTTTAACAGCAGTGACTATTGCTGATTTTCTCAATAGATACTTCGGCCGACGATCTAGAAACTTTACATACATGTTGAATGAATGATGAATTTGAATAGGCCACTAGGAAAAATCACGACAAACAAAACATATTTGATTTGCATTGTAGTAAAATGGTACCTCGAACTAACTTTCTAACACTGTCATTTGAAGAGCAAAGTGTAAATAAAGAGAAAATTTTAACCGCAACAGTTACATCCCCGACTTTCCTTACTTTCTCTGCTCGCTTTTAGAGCTTTTATGCAAATATCAGTCTCATTCAAGACATCCCCATTTTTCTGAAAATGAATCTGCATGATTAATTTTCGTTAAATAGCTTTTTATAACGACCCATTATCGATATAGGACTCAATTAACAAGCTCAAACTTAACAATTGACATAAATAAAGTAATAATTAAACCCAATTATCTACCAACGAAAAAAAATCCCTCCTTGCTTATCAACAATTAATTAAAAATCACTTAAAACAAATTATTGGATTCCATAAAATCGATAGCCGAAGAATCTTTGAAGAACATTTTGGCATAATTAAAACAATTCGTGAAGTATTTCTTCTTAGGGTACCGTAATGAAGGGGAGGCTATGAATTATTTTTTAAGTGGCGTGCCAGCCCTCTGGGTTACTTCATTGATTTTAATCGGTACCGGGGTTGTGCCCTTTACGTACCTTCTACAGGAAAGCAGTGGTTGAAAACTAATTTAGTTAATATTTTATGGAAGGAAGGCAAAATAATTGGGCCGCTTAGGAATGGATAGATAAATAAAATTAGATCGCAAGCACTTACTTTGGACTGCACTTGGACCTTTTTACAGAATAGTATTGTGTAGTGTCCCCGAAGCTACGCCACTTAGACCGGTACTGCGCTTCCCGCATCGAACGGATTCCTGCGTTGAGAATTAGGCAATTCTTCAGGCTTTCGATTAACTTGGTTCTCCAGCGGATCTCTTCATTTCTGATTCGATCACGTAGGAAACCTCCAAGATTAGCCCTCTCCACTGTCCTTTGTGCACATATCAGTAACACAAAGCCAGTATAAGCTGACTTCTTAGTCTTTTGAAACTCCCTACTATGCTAGGCCAGCTCAGAGTCAAAGTGGAGTACGTAGATATTCCTAATTTAATTTATCTCGGTTTCTGTAAAGTGAGAGAAAGGTTATGTTTCGCAAAATCATGAAATATTAAGCACCCTGAAACAAATCCTGTAAACTTATTCAACGGTGGCTTAATAATTTGTCTTTCAATTCATTTCTACGGCAGCTGAAGACAATTCCTTAGTTAAACTTGTTTCTCTTTTTACTTTCATGGTCTGGCCAGATACTTCAGCACTAATTTTAGTTGGATTACCCTTGTTAGTTGGGCAAGTCGGACAAAGAAGAGGTACAATTAGCAATGCGAAGAGTCCTGATTGTGCCAACTAGACGCCAGTATAAATTGTGTTAACTGCCGGCTGAGGATGCAAATTGTTACCTAGAAATGTCTTTCTAAGTTTCTGAGAATGTTGTAGGCGACAGACGTGCTTGTCATATTCTTACCTGTTGATGAAAATGACGAAAGTATGTCTTAGATCTTTCAAAATGTGTTTTTTTTTTAAAGTCAAATAATGAAAAATTTTAGCAATCATCTCTAAGTGTTGCGGAGTAATTTTTGTAGTAAGCCTAATACTTGATTTGAAATGTATTTTTATTTATAAATTAAAACACCTGAAATTAAAAAAAAAAACAACACCTCTTAAAACTAAAATAGGTACACAATAATACCCGTATTACAAAGATCACACGTCAACATACCAACTTGTCTTAATCATTTACCAACATACCTAATTCTAACACCAGCATTTTCAAGCCACTTCCTACCTTTAGATATAATCTTTATCTCTGTGTAAATTATAGTGGGTGCCCCTTCGCGATATTCACTTAGTGAACGGTTCTTCTGAACGGGGCTTGTGATACCTCTAGAGGAGTGAATACATTAGTTACATGCTGTATAATGTATATGTATGTATAATTACAAGGGTATATTTAATACACGTATCGTTCGCTTTGATGTCTTACGCCTATTATTATGGCGATTAGCATCGTTAAAGTTTAGAGTTGATGACAGACAGTTGCTAAGTATTGGGGTTGCTTTAGAGGAAAGTCATGTAAAGGGTACTTTAATGTCTCGTATCGGATTCAAGTAAGACAAGTTATAGTTGTCTCTACCCTAAGTATAACTTGTTCAAATAATTATTATGTATCTTTATGAATATAAGTAATTACTTAAAATAAATCCTAATAGTAGATATTACAAATGAGAATGTTTTCTATATTTAGATGTGTGTTACTCAATTACACAATATTTTGGTTGACTCTTCACGTGACCAAAAGGCTGGCCTATATTTCTGCCAAAGAATCAGCATTGTTATTTAATAAAAATACTTGTGTCGTTTTATGTTATTAGAATTGCTTTTAACAAACATAACCTTATTACCTACAAAAAAATATAATTGAAGTGGAATATCTAATGGTAAAACTTACATACGAAACGTCGAAATAACTATGATGAATTTTGATGATGAGGACATTACCTGAAAAAACAAAAAAGTTACGATTAGAAAGGTAACACGTATAATAAAGTTACACTATTCATGAATAAAATACAATATTATGTTATACATAATTATCACAAAAGAGACAAAAACGTTATACGCATGGCAAAGTTTACAAAGGCGTTACAATTCCTTTGAAAATGCGTTCCACTTCAAACGCCTGACGGTTTAGTTACGGCAAGCTATGATGTTGCAGCGGCGCATTCCGAATCGTTCATCAGGCGTGCACGCGTTACTATCGCACACAAGTGTAAAAAGATTATTGGTATCATTGATCAATGAATCAATACGCAACGCCTTTGGCAACTATGTTGTGGTCGACTTTCAGTCTAACCCGAAGCGGCTGAATACCAATATTTTACATGCAGCGACTGCCTAACTGACCTACAAAACACAATAGGTACCTAATGTTTAAAACCTCGTATGTGTAATTCCACTAGGCTATAAATTAAAGATACAAACTCTTGCTTAAGAATAATTATGCGTAAATTATTCTTATCACATCGAAAACTTAGCAGACAATTTTTGATCCAGTTGCTCAGTAAAAAAAGTAGGCGCGTTACTTGGCTCAAAAAAATATATCTTCGAAGTCATTAAAGTCTTAAGTCGCGCTTAATTAAAGTCGTCGGCGACTTCTGACTTAAGGGGAGGCACTCGCAGACATCAGAAAAATAATAATGACTTTAGTGCAAAACTTGCGAAGGTTTTTTTGTCGCAATCTTGAGCATTTCGTTGAGACGATGGTTGTGTTGTTCAGTCTGTGACGCTGTTTGCACGTTTCTTATTTGTTTTTCAGTAGGTACTCGTAATTTGGATGCTTTTAATTACTTTTCTTTTAGTACGGGAAAGTCATTTCAAGTTTAGATTTCTGTCTTTAAAAAAATATACGTTTTAATCCAATCTTACTACAATAAATCACCACTTTTATCAAGGGAATTGGCTGTCACAAATATCCTCTCAAAATATTTTCTGAAGGTACCTTCCAATAAATACGCCATCTTACAATACCCAAACCAGCCATTAGATAAAAACCGTCCCTCCAAGGAAGTCTTCCTAATATCAATTCATGTACGTCACTCTTGATATACCGATCATCATTTATTTGACGTGGAGCCCTAAGAGGGACCTCTGAGACGTCTAATTGAAACAAATATTTGAGCAGAAATGTTCCGAGGGAACTCAAGGGATGAAATTGTGGGAGAGAACTAGTTTGACGTCGTCGATAAGATTGGTTATCGATGACATCGCTATCGAGGTATCGATAAGTTTGGGTGAAAATAGAGGTGTCAACCTAGATCAAGTAAGTAACAGGTACCTTCTAATACAGCCATTCCAAATCTTGTTAGGTACCTCTATGTGTTTTTGAATACGACTTTCAATAATTCTTAATCAATTGATTTTTGAGAGCAAAGCATAGTCTTGTTTCTTAGTCCTTTTTTCGTACAACAATAATATAATTATGCTGTAAATTATTGCATAGTTAACTAGCTACACCACCGAGGTAGGACACTGTAACGGTAGCGTATGTATGTAAATAAATAATGAAAATGGCCTTAATAAGCATAAGAAGATTGAATTTTCTTGAAGAGAGTGTTACTTACTTCAAGAAAATGTAGTTCATCCTGAACAAAAGTGAATCTAAAATTCATGCTGAGAAAAAAAAAGCGTAGATATCGATAACAAACCTAAATTGCGAACATCCCTAGATCCATCGGTACAACGTTCATATTGAATCTAAAAGCGCTTTCATTTCCAATCAATCTCAGTGAAACTGCTTTCTGATTTTCAGTGAACGTTACGCGACCCAATTTTTAACACAAATTGGTTAAGATTAGGAGTTTTGGGCCATTAGTTATTTATAAGAGCTTTTGCACCAAGAATGTTTGAGTCCATAAAGGTTAAAAATATTAACACTATTCATAATTTGTTCCCATTCTACATAGAGGGTATAAAATACTCATTACTCATTGCCTATCCAACATTCTTTCCATCAAACTAAGTAACAATGAGCATTTTTTTTTTGTGAAACGTTTTTTTTTTCGCGTGAAAAACCGCTGATTACGCCAGTTCGCAATGTAACGCACGCAAACCATTCCTGCTCATAAGTGCATGCATCTAACGGTACAGGAGTTGTGGGTTATAACTATAAGATTTCAAGCAAGTTTTCGTAAGAAAATGTTGCAAATATGACTATCTACGTAACCAGAAGGTTCCCAAGTACGATCTAGTAACATACTCTCGGCTTCGTTAAGCGACTTTTTACACCCGTTATTTTGTTCTTGAAATATCTTGCGGTAACAAAAACTTTGTGCTGGGTGGCTGTCATTTCTGCCTGCGAATGCTTGCTGGTTTTATCCATATCATATAAAACCTGAACCAGTAGTTTACTAAGAACAAAACTTACACAAAGGTATTCTTTTCAATAGCGAAGCTTAAGTTTTCTAATTAGCGGGGGACCTCAAATATTATATATTACATTATAAACATTAAATATTTCCTTCAAATTTTGAAGCTAGAGATTTCTGCTATCAGACTGTCATTTGAAACAAAAATGGTGGCTGCCATTGTTGTTTCATTCGAATTTACTGTAGCATATCTAATTAGAGTAATAGGAATTGCGGGTACTTATTTTTGTTTTTCGAGCGGTGGTAATCCCCTCTTTGAGGAGTGGAGAGGCACCAGGGCATCCTCACCTTCCGCCTTATGCAAGTCCTCAACGGACATGGCTGCTTCGGGAGGTTCCTGTTCCGGATAAGGCAGGAGGAAACGCCTAGGTGTCACCATTGTGTGGATCGCCTGGAGGACACGGTTGAGCATACGGTGGAGGTCTGCCTTTCACCGCTCTGTCCTCGCGAAGGCGATCGGTGGCGGCGATCTCTCGTGTCCGGCCCTGGTCCGGCTATGGTACGGAGCGAGTTTCCATGGGAAGCCCCGTCCTTCTGCGAAGCAGTAATGCTCGCGAAGGAGGATGCGGAGAGCGTGAGGGAGAGGCAATCATGCGCGCCTCAAAGAGTTGTCAGCCACGATGGAAGGGGTCCGCTAGGGCCACTGCCTGCCAGGGTTGCGGATTTGTTCGAAAGAGTTACCCTTACCCTTAGGCCCTGGCACAGGCAACTGAAGGAACACGGGTGGAATTAGTCAGAAAAAGTCTGACATGCACTCCCGCTCCGCCCAGAGCGGGTGAAGTTATTTGATGATTTCCCATCCAAATAAAAGGTAGGGGTTTTTCGACAGAGTGTGTGAAAATGTGAAAACTGATTAAAGATAGAAAGGACTTAAATACTGAGATGACAGTTGATAGGAATGAATGAAAGAAAAAAAAGTTTTTAAAGCGTGTTTTTTAGTTTTTTAAACTATTATTTATTTTCAATTTTTTAGTTCTGCTAACTACAAAAACGTGAGTTTTTTTCTCAATTTTTTTTATTAATGAATTGTCATCGGTCCTCGACAAATTTACAAAGTTTCAATGAAATCTGACCGTTTAAAGTGGGTCAAAATCGCGGTCAAAGGAGTCGGTTATATACAAACATACAAACAAACAAACCAACAAACAAACATACAAGTGAAGCTAATATAAAGCGTGTAAAAAGACATATTGCGTTGACCCCGAATAAATTGAGACAGAAGCAGACGACGAGCTAGAGCCATCAGAGGCTCTGAAATTAGAACTGGCGGAACATTTAAAAGTTACAGTTCATTATAGTCAAGCCTATAATGTTCCCACTGCTGGGATACAGGCGTCCTGTCGGTGAGAGGGGGTGATCCTTAATCCACCACGCGGGCCCAGTGCGGGTTAGTAGATGTCACATGTCTTCATATTTTTGGTTTTAGGACATGCCGATGTTGACGATTCCTCACAATGTTTTCGTCATATTATATTACACAGTTGAGTAAGCAAGTACATAAAATTAACCAGCACAATAAAACAGAGTATATTAAGATAAGCTTCAAAGTCTTGTAACCTAGAAATACAAAGTAAGTAGTCACAACTCCAAGTTTAATCTGTATGTTGTAAACATTAACAGAAGTCGTGATAAATTCAAACTTACGCAACGCAAAATTAAGGTGTAAATTAGTAGAACATAAATTCTTCGTCCTATCCCGTGTGAAATGCCAAGGATATATAATTTTTAATTGACTAGCTAGACATGAATATTGAAAGCTACTAATAAATACACCTAGGTGATGAACTGAGAAAAGCTGGGTTACACTGAAGCTATAAATCGCAAAACCATGGGAACATTCGTGTCATCACGTTATTATTTTGCTCAAAGTACTTACTTTTCTGATTTCTATAGATTTAATTTCTCTTTCTTGTGGATTATTGTCTTTCCAACTTTCGAGAAAGCAAACTAAGGTTGTTGTCGTTGTCGTCCCGAATCTTGCTAATATTATAAATGTGAAAGTTTGGTGTTTGTTGCACAATCACGCAAAAACGGCTGAAAGGATTTGAATAAAATTTGTCACATACATATATGTATAGGTAGGTATATAGTTTGTGACTTGGCTAACCCATAGGATATTTTTATCCCGGTAGTACGTTCTCTTGAAATAATTTCTGACCTACACGCAGACGAAGCCGCGGGCAAAAGCTAGTTATGAAAAATATAATAATTTTATTTTTTTAACATTCATTTTACAAAAACGTTTTCAAACATAATTTGTAAAATTCCATCTCATTCATTACCTTGACAATTGTATTGAAAGTAATCGAACCAATGAGTTCAATTGGGTTCAGCTGATTGATTCAGTATTGACTCCGACCAATTGTTCCATCGTTTTAGATAAACATAGACTTGTATAGAAACGAAACCACTTCAACCAACGTCTTTTAGAATGTTTAAAAGTATGTGGAGTTCAGAATACTTCAGAACTTCTTCCTAACTGTGCTCAAGTCAACTCAATTATTTGACACGGAGTTCATTAAGAAAGTTCAAGTCGCAAGTGGCCGTTAATGGTAGTAAGTACGAGTATTTTAGACTTGGAACGACAGATGTAGGTAATGTATGGTAACTAACTAATGGTATACGTGGAAAGACTTGTAGTTTCCTTTGAGGCAGTGACATGAAAGCTGTTCGGTGTTTGTGGCGTAAATACAAGTGATTTGGTATTTGAAAAGGTGAGTACTCAATACGAAGAACATTAACAAGCCCTAGAATTATATTGATATAGATGGTAAAATTATAATGTTTCCAATGATAGTAGGTATGTATATAACATAACATCAAACCTGTATTTCCCGAAGGGTTGGGATGACTGCATCTATAGTGCACCCACATTTCGCCAGCATGTTTAAGTTCCTGGGCGAGACTATTGCTATCAAACCCAATATCATGTTGCCCGACCCGAAAATACGAAAATATATTAGCTATGGGGTTCTATCAAAATAAGGAGATCTTAGCCGTCAAAAGCTAATTAAAACTACCTATATAATAGTGCTAAGAAGGTTAATTCTAAGTCTGAAAATAAATTGATTTATAGACGAGTGCATTCAATCAAAAGTTCAAAACATCAATTACGATGATACATATTACCTAACAGCACCTATAAAGCCAATTGATGTACCCCAATTCGTGCAGAGATTTCAACTGTATATTGCAACACATATCTATTAAGATAAAGTGGTAGATATAAAGCTAAATAATTTGTGGCTTGTTCCGCGCCGTTATTGCGGGGCCTTGACAAAACTGTTGCCATCTATAACTCGGTGAGTGGTCGTACTGCTTGTATTTGCTTCTGATATTACTATAATTCTGTTTGCTGTGGCTGAATTTGCTTACAATGTTGTATTTGTTAGGGATTGTAATTGTAAGTTTTGAACTAGCAAGCTTTATCAGTTGCAACAGTAATTTAAATTTCTTTAGCCCTACGTTGAACTGCCTCTAGTGATTTGGTATTAATCCTTACTGAGTGTTATTGTGTTCTTGGAAATCTTGAGATCTACCTCAATGAAGAGTGAAACTTTTGTTGCATAAGTTAATCGGATGAATGGCAGTTGGCATTTGACCAAGAGTGAATTAATAAGTGCTAGTTAAAAGGAGAAATAACGAAATGGAGTCTTATACGAGAAACGTGATTATTTAGGCAGGTCATCTGCATCTTCAAAACTTCTTCAGGCACCAGTCCTATCGCTGGCGATTAACGAGAAGCGAGTAGAGCTAGCAACTAACAACGAGTTAGCGAGCAACAAGCAGCGAGGGAGCGACGGCGACGAGTGATTACTCGCTGGAATGCGTATGTACTAAGTATCATATCTTTCAGCGACTGTACTGCCCACCAAGGGAGCGTCTCTGAGCGAGTGATAGTAATTGCAACAAACGAGTACTTGCCGGGCATTTTCTACCAGTCAACGATATCATCATCATCATTTCAGCCGAAAGACGTCCACTACTGGACATAGGCCTCCCCAAAAGGGGGTTTTGCCATAAACGCCACGCTTGGAATGGAAAGCGGGTTAGCGATCGCAGTATGGTGGTAAAATGCATAGAGAACGCTGCTGCCCATTCTCTAGTAAGTCCCTTAGTCGCCTTCTACGACACTCACGGGAAGAAATGGAAAGGTGCTATTCTTTTACGTCCGGCACCACACGGAATGGTGAGTGATTGTTGTGTTAGTTAGTGATCAGTGATATTTCTATTTTGCCTACACGGGAACTACACTATTTTGTACTTTTCTTGAGCAAGAAATTTGTTGATAGCTGATCGCTTCCTCGTCTGCGGTGAGACGGGTCGTAATTTTATAGACACATATCAATGTTTGCAGTAAGAATCATTTTTGATTGTTGTTTAATAATAATAGCGTCTATAATTTGACAGGTATCAATATCATTAATTTCATTGATCTAGTGATTGCTTCGATAGCTCACAATACTCGTTACATTACACAATGGTCAGCATTTGTTAATAAGAGTCTGCATTCTCGGATTATTTTTATTCATTCTACTATAACGATTTCATCACTTTGATTGACGAAATATTGTGTACTTATCACTTTTCAATATGTGAAAAGAAAAGCTTTAATAGAATTCCGTTCATCCAACATTATTTTAATAGTGTTGAAATCGATATTAATGACATTCTTTGTATTGGGAGTTATTAATTATGATCGTCATCATCATCTGGCTAGCCTTTTATAACTACGTTGGGGTCGGCTTCCAGTCTAACCGGATGCAGCTGAGTACCACTATTTTACATGGAGCGACTGCCTATCTGACCTCCACAACCGAATAACTGGGTAATCCGATATCACTTGGTAAGACTTGTTATTAACTATAGGTATGGTCATATACAGGGTGAAATTGAAAACATGCGACAAACCGTAATGGGAGATTGTACTCATCATTATGAGCAACTTTTACTAAGGGACCAAAGATGCAATCGCAAAAAAAAAACAGCTGTTCCCTACATTTTGACGAGTCATGCGAACATAAATGTAGGGAACAGATGTTTTTTTTTTCGCGATTGCATCTTTGGTCCGTTAGTAAAAGTTGTTCATAATGATGAGTACAATCTCCCATTTCGGTTTGTCGCATGTTTTCAATTTCAACCTGTATACATATGACCAGATAATTAACCCTGGTACTACTAACAGGTATAGTACAAACCCAGTTAAAGGGCTATCTGTACATGAGTTAGTTAAGACAAGGAAAATGGAGTAACCAAGTCATTTTAAAGGCCAATATTAAGAACAAGATTAATATCCCTGTATCTTTTGGATTTCACGACATGTTTTTCATTTCACATTCAAATCATCTCATGAGAGTAAATAAAAACAAAACCTGCTTCAGCTGAAGCCGTATGACTGATAAACCGTTTATATGTATATTTATGCAACTACAGCCAAGCGTTGCAATAAAACTTACGAACGGTAAGCTAGCAGGAACACGCCCCTAGAAATAATGGTTTTATTATCTCTCATACTGTTATTTCGTAACATCGAGTTTACTGCGATAAGTTTGTCGATTTAATTATATAGTGTAAAACTTTATGTCTATTGTTTATTTGGAATCCTACAGGCTTTTTGCCATTTTGAGACGATGTTATTTGCCCCTTCTTTTATCAAGAGTGACGCGAGATCCTAAGATTCGATGTACTAAATATATCTTTTCTGTGCCGGACGGGCGTGATTGCATGGATGCGAAGGCTGTGTAGGGAGGGTGTATACCTATCCAGGTTATATCCTGGTGTGTGTGTAGGTCTTCCAGTCCTCGCGGCGCTGACGTCCTGCACCTATAGATTCCAGATATCTTCAGGGTGGCTACCTTCTTCCGTTCTTCATGTCGTTACCATATATACCAACGTTAATGACATCTCCCTCCAAGAAACAGTTTCCAGACTTTCGTCTAGGAAGGGGTGTTTTTAACAACTTCTGGTAAGGGTACTTTACCTGTTTAATAACACAAGTTTTTCACAAGTCTTCAGGAAGCAATTTCGGAACACTACTTTGACTATATGTATATAAGTACTAAGTTAATTAAAGAATTAAATAAGAGCCTTGCCGATGACTACAAATTACTCAAAATTACATGTTTACTAAGGTACTATGAATCTTTACCGTAACGAGGACCGCGAATTGCTTCCTGTTTTAAAGTTTTATTTGTTCTATATTTCATTACAGTTAAATCTGAAATAAGCATATAACACATCAATTTATTAAAGTACATAGGGCATGTTACATATCCCTGAATTTCTCATGAAATTCCTCATCTCTTGAGATATCTATATTAACTATATCTTTCCATGCTCCATGCATCTTTGCATGCTCTTTGCATGCATTTCCATTACAGATATCTCAGGCTGGTCTATAGACCTAAAACTATCTGTTTAAAACTTTACAACTAAAATTTTGAGGGCGTGACTCGCCCTGAAAGCGGGTTAGCAAAAATACAAATCTTAAGAATTTCTTAACTAGAGCAACACGACATACAAACTCAATTAAGTAGGTTTTATATTAAATTTACGTTATTTAAAGTAAGGTCCAGGGCTAGGTCTTGGTACTAGGTTACCTGGACGTACTAGAAAGCTATAATCAAATAGTCCACTAGCACACACAGCCGGCTATATAGCCCACTTAAATGAGGTTTGCAGGGGTGGTTCTTACGGTTCACTATACTAGGCACTTATTCACTACTGTTTATTGGCTTAACTATCACTCTTATCACTATGAATTTAAGTTAATGTCAAAAACAAACTATATGTATAACTATTAAATGACGCATCGTCGCGAACACTTTCATATACTCGTATACGATTTTTTTTCTGTCATTCGTAGATCTTTGACAGTCGTTACAGGTTGTCAAAAGCCCGAAAGTCTGACAACCAGTCTTAAAAAGGTATATCGTATTACCCAGTAACTGGGTTGTAGAGTCAGATAGGCAGTTGCTCCATGTAAAATGGCGGTATTCAGCTGTATCCGGTTGGACTGGAAGCCGACCCCCATAGCTGGGAAAAAGGCTAGGCAGATTGATATAAGATTTTTTTGTATTTGAAATCTTCATAAATTTCAACATGAAAATCCAAGTAAAAAAAAAAAGTTATGAAAATCGTTAAAAAATGTGTTGAAAGAGTATAAAATAATTACGTCTATGGACCTCCAAAAACTACACCAATGAAGTGACACACTCCAAGTCTCCAACCAACTCAAGCAACATTCTGGCAAAGTGCTCCAGCACTTACACATGCTTGCCCCGGTCCAACGACGCCATTATTTAGACAATTAACACCGTCACAAACTTGAGACAGGTGTGCAAGTGTTAGACAGGTCCCTAAACATGTCTGGACTAGATCGTCTTGAAGGCTCTCCATTTAACTATTTACTGCGGGCCTTGGATTTCACTGTTTGTTCACTGAAACTGTTACTAACCAAAGTTTTGGTTTGAAACTTTGGTAATGATTTGACTGTTCTTAAATAATTTTGTTCGGGAAAATTAAATTGGAAATTATTTTACTTATTGTTAGAACAGAGGGTTATTGCGTAACACACTCAAAGTAGGAATGGCTTTAATTTTGACAGTTTAGCAATATTCATTGCATTATTTACGTTGTTAAGCAGACCAACTTTTCGAACATTTATGTATCAAGCAATGGATTAGCAATATACTTCAAAATGATTGATACTGTGTAATGCAATCAGGGTGCAGGTGATTTGCGCTCTTGGTTCGTAAACGAAATAGATAAACCTACACTAAAATATCTTTTAAATAATTAAAAAGTAAACATCTAAAACACGCATCTTTTTTCATGGTTTCCATCTGTGCATTGAGGATTTTTTCTTTTCCCTCCTCTACATCCGATTCATCACTTTTCCCATAGTAGAAAATAATAATATTTATAAGATAAAAGAGACAACCAATGCACAGAGTAAAAACATGAAGGATGTATTGCATGTAATGAAAATGCTGATGCAAAAGTTATAACATGCGTACATTTTCTCAAGCATTATTGATGCTGCATAAACAAAAGTATGTACTTACCTAATAAGGAACTAGCATCTTGTTTTAACATAGCATAGGTTATGATTGTGTTCACATCTCTAATGACTGCGAAGGCAATGTAAATAAAAAAATATTTATTAGCAAGCAATAAAATACAGGTTTATAATCGCAATATATTAAATATATGCTTGTTCATTGATTCTTCACACATAAATATTTATTCGCTTTCTTTTTAATTCAATAAAATTAACTTTGTAAGTAGTGACGTATCGTTTTTCACTTCTCATCATGAAAGTGGTGAAATTAAGCGTTTCTCAGATATTGCACTTCTACTTTAGGACCACTTATACAAGTAATTAGTGGAAGAAAATATTACTAATGAAGCAAAAGCATACGCGGCGTATGTGTTGTTGAATGATACACTAATTAAAATTTACTAAATGAAGTGTACCTATACCAGACTTTAACGCTTACTGACTGACCGCATAGAATTTGAAAAAACTTAAGTCAAACTTCTCAATGTATTTACGTGGTCTTCTCATTATTCAAAAGATGTATGAAGAATTAAGACGCTCATATATAATGCAATAGGTAATAAAACTTTCTACAATGTAGCTTGGTAATTTTTGTGTAGAAGACATATTCGTATATTTAAAAATAAAAGAAGTGACAGAATGTAGGAAAATAATATTCATTGGTATTCTGCATGTCGATTCTGTGACCATCTCACCGCGTGAAATGAGCGTGAGGTGAGCTGTCCGTCTCATTCCACCTAATGCTTGGTCAATCCCTAGCATCAGTGGGATCACACTAACAGCTCACTTCACGCGGTGAGATGGTTAGAGAATCGACATCTATATACATATAATAAAATTGTAGAAAAGTGGTGTCTGTACAATCGAAATATATAAAAAAAAAAGTAGCAGGGGTTGTTATTATATCGATGCCGAACCCGAGATTGTAATTAATTTTTTTTTGTCTGTTTGTCGGTTTGTCTGTTTGTCTGTGTGTTTGTGCACGCTAATATCAGAAACGGCTTATTCGATTTAGATGCAGTTTTCACTAATATATTGTAGTAAGCTTCACTTAACATTTAGTGTTTATTTCATGTCAATCGGTTCATAAATAAAAAAGTTATGTCAATTTAAAGAATCACGGCGAACATTTGTTAAAGTATTCTATCAGTTATATAACGCTGAAATTTTGAGCTATGTTCTGGGGGATTATGTTGAGTATATCTCCATTAACAGAGTCATGGAAGAAGGAGAATCTATAAGCTACCCAGTAGAATTTTTAGAATCCCTCAATGCTCCTGGACTACCAGCACATAAAATAAAATTAAAAGTAGGCGTACCCATAATGCTTCTTAGAAATTTAAGCCCCCCAAAACTTTGCAATGGCACCAGGTTAAAAGTGACCAATTTACAACGAAATCTGATAGAAGCAGAGATTTTAACAGGGTGTGGAAAAGGTGAAAGTGTTTTCATTCCTCGGATTCCTCTCATTCCAAACAATTTTCCATTTAGTTTTAAACGAGTCCAGTTTCCAGTCAGCCTATGTTTTGTGATGACAATTAATAAAGCCCAAGGTCAGACGCTGAAAGTTGTGGGTGTAGATCTGAGTATCAGCTGTTTCTCGCACGGTCAGTTGTATGTGGCTCTGTCACGGGTTAGCAATCCTAGGAGCCTGTATGCTTTCATCCCCGATGGCCATACGTCAAATATCGTATACAGAGAAGCATTACTGTAAAGTAAATTTTTTGCTACCCAAACGACGGTATATTATTATGTAATTCAAAATATGCTGCCCAAAAAGTCACTATTCCACGCGGACGAAGTCGCGGGCACAGCTAGTGCTGAAATAAGTTGTGTAGATCCTCCGATGACTAGAGTGTAAATGAGTGGATATGTGTAGAAGGGTGAGTAATAATATAGGAATTCTTATATATTTTATGAACGATTCTTCATAAAGTAGTGATTGAAATGATCATGCTCCGCGTGCTGGAGAAGATAAGCCACGTTATGTGCAAGTTGCAAAAGAATTGGTCTATATTTTATTGAATACAGTATTAAAATAGAAATAAACAGAAAATGGCCACTTCATGATACAAAATCCATAAACAACTAGCATGAACGCACGGATTTCACAGAGCTTAATTAAAATCCGTTTTTCAAGGAGGTTTCACTAAAGAGTCTTAATTTACTCACAAGATGTTGCGGTAAACTAAATAATTTACTAGACAAAAGAGATTTACTGTTTAAAACGGAATTAATTAGTCTCCTCGTTGGACTGTAAATGGAAACTAAGAAAGTTGGGATGTTATATGAGCGTCAATGCGTGAAGTTAAGGACGGTGTAACTAAGGGTGGCTGGTTCATTTTATGAGAACAAAGTGAAACTGTTTTTCCATTTTAGGTACTGCAAAGGTTGGCTGCAAATAGGAACCTTATATCATGCAGGCTGGTAATAAAAATAATGTGTATGTGTGCATTCGATCACTCAATCGAATTTAGAATTCGTATTAAATTAAATATGGGGAGATTAAAAAAAAAAACATTTATGTGACAGGCCATAAGAATTACCATGTCCTCTTGAAATAAATAGAAAAAAAAAATCAGTAGTGGTTCTTATTTTCTTATGTAGCGCCTGCCCCATATAGATTCCGGGTACGGAACGCTTACAGCGTGATGTCTGTGATGATGGTGGTAAGCCGATGTCCCATCCTATCCTATGTGGCCCTTTCCAATACCAGAGGTGTTGTCAGCGTTGTCAGTCCAGAGACAAAACTGAAATAATGTTCGCACGGCGATGTGGCCGTATACATAAAATGTATATCTTGATATGTATCAAGCTATACATTTCATGTATACGCTGACTTTTTAATGCCGAAAAGTAATGCGAAGTCAGCTAAAACTGGAAATATATAGCTTGATATGTGTGTACCAGAACATAGCAACACCGCTTTACCTGTAGTTAATATTTAATCAGATTGGTACATTTGTAGCTATAAGCAATTTCACTAGCGTATGTAACGAAATAGATTAAACCACATCCACGGATCGGTTACTTCATTCAAAACGGATCTTACATAATTTTAATACAAACATTTCACTTGAATGAATGAAGTTCAGCTTTATACGGTAATAAAAATGTATTTATTTAAGTAGGGCATTGATTTTACTTAAACAAGGTGTATTACGAAATCTGTCCTAAGATCTTAAAGCCACAAAGCAGGAATGTAAAAAAGGTCAAATTGCATAAGAATATACGATCTTATAAATATTAATTAGTAAGGGCAACTTAGAGGTTTGTATCCGAGCAGTGGGAATATTATAGGCTATAGAGTATTATGTTAAGGACAGTTTGAAAGTCAACAACAGGTGGAAAACTAAATACGGACACAACAACAACAAAATTTGGAATTTAGTCATCTTCCCCAAGCTAAGAGTAGACAAAGTCAGTCAGTCAATTGTCAGTCTGTATAGTACAGCCTTGTCTTACCTCATGTCCGTGAGATAATCGCGTTTATTTGAAAAAAAAAAAACGAAAGCCCCATAATCGCGCGACTATCGCTTATTTTAGGACACAGCCTTAACTTCATTAAGATTATTAGTCACTAGCTTCGCCCGCGGCTACGACCGCGTGTAAGTCGGAAATTATCCCGCGGGAACGTTATACTTAGATAAAAGGATCCTATGTGTTAATCTAGATTATAATCTACATATTTGCCAACTTTTATCCAAATCCATTCAGTAGTTTTTGCGTGAAAGAGTAACAAACATCCATAATGCAAACTTTTGCGTTTATAATATTAGTAAGGTAAGTAGGGATTGTATTCACGTTAAGGGTTTTTGATTTTGCTACATAAATATAATGTAGTACTTTTTGTGTTCCAATAATATCTTCTGCATAAGTATCTATCGTTTATATAGACATTAGGACTATGTCGATTAGTAGGCAGGTATAAACCTTCTTTACAATCTCACTTTGTACTCCATCGTGGGCGAAGCTTACGCCATGTCCTGCGCCCGCGCTGGTTAAATATTCAGTACGCAAATACCGTGTTATGATTGTCATTGAAATATGACCCACCATCTGACTTATGTTGTTCATTAGTATTGAGATTAATTGAGAAATAATTGTAGGGTACAGAGATTTTGCTGCATAAATATTAAAGTTAATTGAAATTTGATTTACTGTGACATAATGCTGATGGAGAAGTAAATTACACCTAATCTGTTATATCTCATTCAGGTTAAAAACATATTTTTGCTATTGCTAATAAGTACTTACACTTACCCAACACCAAGATCAACGCCGCACTACACTACACACACATCACAAAAAGCACTACCCAACACAAATAAATTGATTTGATTTGTTTGTATTGTTTTTTTTGCAGTTACAATTTACTCAAATAATAAGAGTTCTATTCTTATCAACAGATCGGATATTCGGATGCATATTTACCTAAAGATAATTTTTCGCTATGAAACTATGGAAGCGGCTTTATAAATTATTTGTATTTTTTTTTAAACCCCGTGATTCTTGGATTGCATAACTATTCAGATGTGTATTAATTTAAAATTAATGTTTAACCCGATACAAATATGTGTATGTACTGGAGGAGGGGTGGTTTGTATTAGTTAAAACAAAAAATAAACAAATTACTTACCTAAATTAAGACTTATTTGATACAAAAGCTCATTCCATGTTAGCCAACATCTCAACTTTAGGTGAATATGCATCCGAATATCCGATCTCTGCTTATCAACCATATAAATATTATAAATGTTGATGTATACCTAGCTAATCTTCTCTTATTTCAAATTCAATTCCCATACCAGACATTATCGACTGGCTTCACATAAACAAAAGCCCCCATATTAATCGATATCATAAATAACGATGCAAGCCTACCTATTGGCTTCCATCTCAATATAAATTCCAGCTTGGCAATTGCATACCAGCCTTAGATGCATACGATCTTATATTACATGGATGCCGCTGAAATGCTAGTGAAAACTATGCGCCATGTTGCCTATAGTTTGTGTAGGGAAATTGTTGGCATTCTCTTGTACATAGTTATTGATATTGCTGGTGGATGCGTTTACATGATATTGTGAGATAATTTTATTGGAAAACTAGTTTTTTCCAGCGGCTTTGCCCGCGTGGAGTTCGGAATTTACTTCATGGGAACGTACTACCGGGATAAAAAGTAAATAATCCTATAAGTTAATCCAGGTTATAAACTATATGTGTGCCAAATTTCATACAAATTCGTTTAGCTGTTTCTACGTGTTTTAGTAACAAACATCCAAACTTTCACCATTATAATATTAGTCGGATGTTTTGTCAACATTGTTTTCTGAAATTGCAACTGTCGTTGGTGATTTGTCTGCTACTGCAGGCTTAGCACCTGCACCGATTTGTTGACAGAAGAATAGACATCAATATTTAAGTAAATTATGTACAATAGGAGAAGATAGCTGTGTTTTTCTATTAATTATCACAGTTATGCGTTCTAAACGAATCATGATTTTGTAGATAATCGTATGTACTTTGTGGCCGTCAAGTAGAAAGTTTGTTGTCAGTGTGATTTTGACAGTTTGAGAAGAATTATTCTTCTGAAATAGTCTTATAAGGACCTAGACAAAGATCGTTAGAATCGAAAGACAAAATGACAGATAGTAGAAGGATATCTACGGTGTGATATCAGAAATGGAGAAATGAAATGTCACGTAGTACTGAAAAAGCACTGTTTATTCTTCGTAGAAATAGAAAACGTCATGCTAAGCCTGCTCGTGAGTATCATTTGAATTAGAGCTATTTCAGCCTGAACATTGTAAATCTACTTGATTATTATGAATTTTAGTCCAGAGGTCCTAGTTTAACTTTTGTTACTTTAACTTATAGCTATATTTGCATAATGCAGAATTGCATATGTAAGCGGGCATGTCCTTTACGCCTGGAGGCTTTAATTTAGATTGGAAATTCTGTTTATGTTTTTTTTTTTTTTTAGTTTTCAATTTTTGATGGTATATTGGCGTGTGCTAGCTGACATATGGCAAATTTTATGTATTTTTTTTGTAATTTTAATTACCTATTATTGTATAGAATCAAGTTCTTCTAACGTAACAGACAGCTGTGCTGCTGGGGAGTTTGTTGCGCTACTTCTTCTTCCCAACTAAAGCACTAGGAAGTGGTGAAGGGCGGGCGTTTTGGGGGGACTGTCTTATGTAATTTTATTTTGACGTTCAAAAAGAGCTGACTCTCAGCCTAGTTTGAATAAATGACTTTTGATTGATTTTTATTACAGTTAAATATCTACAAGAGATTTCCGCATGGTATTGATGAAAATTTTTATTAAAATCTTTCAGTTTCTGAGATTAGCGCTTTTAATCAGTTACACTGGATATTTCCTGTAGGGCCATTTTCCCGTTTCGTCACTTTTAGTTTCACAGATAATTCATTGAATGTAATTTTTGAACGGTGTAATGACAACCAGTCTAGAGGTATTGTATTAAACAGTAACCAGGGTTATGGAGGTCACATAGGCAGTCACTCCAAGTAAAATACTGGTATTCAGCTGCATCCGGTAAGACTAGAAGCTGACCCAACATAGTTGATAAAAGGCTAGGCATGATGTTGACAGTACCTACTGGCAACGGATTGACTTTAGTTTTTGAGAAAAAGGTGTTTTCTGATAACTTATAAAATTTTCCATAGTACTTATACATCCCCCTTATTTATTAACGTTGCTTAAAGTTAAGAGATGTTTAAACGTCAGAAATATATGGTTAAACAGTTGCAAGTCATTAATGAACATTAAGCAACGTTTATAAATAAGGAGGACAAATCACAAAGCCTCAAAGCACCTACAGCTATTTATCAATAATTGTGACACAAAAGTCCCACGGACAAAAAGCTCTTCACACGTACCTATCTCAAGATTCTCCGGTATACAGTGAGGAGGACGATAGTTCGATACTAAAGCGAAGCACTTCAGAGGTCTGTGCAATGACATATTAGATTTAAAGATCGTAAATCGACGGCCGCCGTGGGGTCTCAGCTTCGGCTAGACGATCGCATCAATTGTGGAAAATGTCGTTGGAAGACAGTGCACTTGTCTTTATTATATGGGGAAACTATCGGGAGGGTAATCCTGCAAGCCGTACTATAGAATCTAATATATAATCCTACCATGTAATAATACTTATTATGAAAAGTTTGTATGTTTAGATGTTTGGATGTTTGTTAGTCAGTGGCAGTCAAAATGGCAGAACGGATTTGGATGACATTTGGCAGACGGATAGTTTATAACCTGGATTAACGATACATAAGATATTTTTATCAAGGTAGTACGTTCCCGTAGTATAATTAACCTATTTATGTATTATTATTTATAATTCATTATGATATATTTTATAGGTTTTTTCATCATTCCTCTCATCCAAAGCACCTGCCATCTAATCTCTGCACCACCCTTGGTTGACTGGTAGAGAATGCCTAAGGCATTAAGTCCGCTTTTGTAACTTTTTTTGTGTGCGAGAAGTTTAAATAAATAAATAAATTTTCGACCTCTAAGCCGCTGGCTAATCTTTATTCAGTATATCACTGAACTCCTCCTAACCGGGTGGACTAGAATTTGATGACAGTTTTTGTTTGTGTTTAAGTGGGTCCCTGGATCGTTTAGATTCACAATTGGACCCGATAGGTTGCGCTGCTATCGAGTTCCAGGAAACGGGACAATGTCTGGCCTGTCAGCTAGAAAAGCATAAAACTCATAATGTACAATTTCGTGCAAAATTGTATAATATGGAACTGAGAAATTACTATAATATCGATGTATTTGTTTGAAAAATTAAACAGCATAATATTAAACGCAAACGTAAACACTATCGAATTACGCTTTATGTGTATAACTTGCGTAAACATACCCCTTGCTCAAACGGACACATCTCCCGCACATACACACACACACACACCAATACACTCCACGCACAAAACATAAACAATCCTTCCATACGAACACAACAATCTCACATAAAATTACGTAGTGAAAATATTGTTTAGTTTTAATATTAAGTTCTAATTTTTAATATTTTTATGTAGTTTCGTATGGAGAAGAATGGGCAAGAAACTCCACCATTTAACTTCTCCCGCTCTGGATGGAGCAGGTGTCAGACTTTTACTGACTAAAACCTACCCGTGTTCCCTCAGTTGCCTGTGTGCCAGGGGCCACGGTATCTCTTTCGAACAACCCGCACCACTGGCAGAATGTATGTTGATTAAATAATGTTAGGTACCTTCGTGTATCTTCGAACACAATATTGAATTGTATTATAGTTATTTTAACATTCAACAATCAATCAATCAATCAATCACTTTATTTTTCTCACCACAATATACATAAATGATTTTACATTGGTCAGATTCGACAAAGATACACAATTCAGGTAAGTATATATTGTGGGAGACTGGTGCCTAAGGTAGGCACGTGGCCTGTGTTTCAGGACACCAGGATCCCACCCCTTTACATTTTCATTTTATAAATTATGTACTAAGCGCGCTGACAGAATGTAGTAAGGAGTCCATACGACCTTTTATAGTTTTACTGTATTATGATTATAATTTAAGTTAAGTATGCGAGACGAATGTTAGTAGATGTGTAGCATGGGTGATAGGGTGGGTGTGTAATTGTGTGGGTGTGTGAGTGTGTGGGTGTGAGAGAGTGTGATTGTGTGTTTAGGTCATTTTGAGTATGTTTTCAGTATCATTATAGTTTAATTTTAGTAGCCAGTCAGAAAAAATGAATCCATATTGTGTGAAAAATTGCTTGCATGGAATGCAATAATAAGTTAGTGTTATTAAAATTACGCAATATAATAAAATAATTTCGTCGATGTATCTCCCACCCCTATATTCTATTTCTATCGGAAAACGTATTTTTTTTTTAAAGCTGAAGTAGTCTACAATGAAGACGTTGGTGAGCATTAAGCATTGCATACAGATTTAAAGATGATATGAAAAACTATGTGAACAGATGGCCGATGGAGCCGGAAGGTTCTGGAGTGGCGACCGCGTACGGGAAGACGTAGATGTTGTGAAGACCGCAGGAATCCGCTAGATGCGGGAAGCATAGAACCGGTCGAAGTGGCGGAGCTTGGGGAAGGCCTATGTCCAGCAGTGGACGTATTTCGGCTGAAATGATGATGATGAAAAACTATGCGATAGCCATTGTAATGAAAAATGAATCATGGGAATGAGAACTAATTGTATGTGTTATTTACTGAGATAGGGACGGGGTGTATGTATTACTTTATTGCATAGAATTACTAATCTCCTTATAGAGTAGGTGCAGAAATAAATGAGAACGGAAATTATTATAAGATTATCTGAGATAAAACCACCATTGCATGCATACTTAAGTTTATACACTAGTATAAATATATGCATATTAATTTATCATGTAATCAATCATGATTAAAAATCTCGCTAAGCATTAGCACGCAATGTGAATCCTAGTGAACATATGCCTCAAAATGTGACTATAGTTGCCTATACATTTGCTCGATTTCTGACGATCGGATCAACAATCTACATGTCTTGCGACTAAACAAAATCGAGTAAATGTGTGAGTAATATACGATCAATATCGGTTTTTTTATTGTTCGCGACTATGGATCGTTACTAACGATCGATAAATCAACAAGATTTTAACTAACTATATATTTCTCAATTGAAAAGCTGAAAGATCTTATTGATCGTCAAAACACAGCTTATTAAGCGATAATAACGTTCGCCAAACGTCGTTACGTGTCGTCAGACGCTCAAAAGTCTGACAACTAGTCTTGCCAAGGGGTATCGTATTACCCAGTAACTGGGTTGTGGAGGTCAGATAGGCAGTCGCTCCAAGTAAAATAGAAGTACTCAGTTGCATCCGGTTAAAATGGAAGCCGAGTCCTACTTAGTTGGAAGAAGGCTAGGCAGATGATGATGAACAATCGCGGATATAAAAAAAATCGAGGAAATCTGTAGGCATCTCTAATTTCATGTAATTTTTCTCCCATAGTAACAATTGAGTGGTTTTATCGTTTATTGCAAATAATTCTGTTTTAAATAATCTGCTGAATACCAGAATTTTGTATTTTGAAAAGCGATTGCGTAAAGTAAATTAAAACCACTCAAAAGTAGCCAACGAATCCGTATCAGTATTGATTTCGCATTCAAAAATTACTTCTGAAAAGTAAGCCCAAAGTAATTTGGAAGTTAAATGAAACCTGTTGTGGGGCCAATATCGCGAAATTACGTGGGTTTCAATAAAGCTTTGCGATCCGTGTCAATTTAACTCGCGTGTTCCATCGCTATATAAACTTTTTCAATTCATGTTGTTAGCATATCAGCATATCATTGTTGAGAGCTTTTAGGGGTCCGCAAAATCAAAATCAAAAGTCATTTATTCAAACTAGGCTGAGAATCAGCACTTTTTGAATGTCAAAATTACATAAGACAGCGTTTATGGAAACACAGACATAAAAGTATAGTAGATAAGTATTATCAATATGATACTGCGCTCCAAAACAAAGATTGCTGACGTGGTTTAAAAAGTTACCCAACTTAAATGGGACTAGGCAGGACATATTTGGCGCATCCCGTGACAAACTTATCATCGTCTTTCTCTTGCCCTTATTCCAATTTATTTGGGGTCGGCCCATCATGTCCCGACCAACTATGGCCCCAAATATCATAAGACTGGTGTCCTGACGATCAAACGTAGGAGCTGGTGGGACGAGCTGCATTGATTCTGTCAAAACTGGAAGGAGGACGCGCGGTCACGCGAAAATTGAAAGAAGTGGAGGGAGGCCTCTGCCCAGGAGTGGGAGAGCGTCAGCTAGTAAAAACAAAAATACTATCAGGGTTATGAAGTTTGGTATTGTTGAGTGATGTTATTCAAGATTACCTGCCATGATATCTTGGTCCTTCGTGGTTGGTCTTTCGGTATCAAAATCAAAATCAAAATATTTTATTTCACATAAGCCTGCATGGGCACTTATGAAACGTCAGAAGCTAGGTGCACGGTTCCAATTTGTCGTTTCCTATGGAGAAGAGCCGCCAAGAAACTCCACGGTTACTCTTTTAAAAATAATTGGCTTTTACAATGTTTTCAAATTACAGTGATAATAGGTATGAGAGGACAGTGCAGGCCAGTCAATAAGTACCAGGTACTTAGAGGAATGAAAATACAGAATAGAAAAACGTCTACAAATCTAGTCTCTAAGGCCTACAACGTTCTCTCATTCACAATATGGAAAAGAATCTACCTATATAAAATGAATCTATTTGAACCAAGTGACATGATTTCGATGACAATCACTAATAATAAATAGTCGAAAGTAAAATTGATGTATAATGTCAAATAATGACGAGAATAGGTCAGACATTGTAAAAAATAAAAAGAATAAAAATTAACATTGCAATTTGGGAGCAGTTAATAGACTTTCACACAGTTTTGCAGTTAATCAGGTACCAGGGAAGCCACTTGTGCAGAAGGAATTAACGCCAAACTTCCCTGTCTTCAACGTAGTCTTTTATCTTATAATATGCTTTTTTGATAAGGACATGTTTGATGAGAGTTTTAAACTTTCCATCGCTAAGTTCTGTAACCGACTTTGGCAACTTGTTATAGAAGCGGATACTGTTTATTAGACCGAAAGAAGAAAACAAAAGACCGAAAGATTCTTTTGAAGCTTTGTGGAACCTTCTAACTATTTTATTACGTATTCGATGACATAGATTTCTGATCAGCACATATTATAATTTACTAACATAGGCAAAGTTCACACTGACACTATTGGTCTGTTTTTTTTTACTTGGTTTGACTCGTAATTATGTTCATCACTTTTTCAGCGAGGTCTCCATTTATCAAAACGGTCCAAAAAAAGGTTTAGGTATATCAAACCATGTTTTTTTTTTTATTCGTTGACTTGCCTTTTTGCCAATCCCATACCATAAACCCAACGCAAAATCCAAGTCTTAATTTTTATGTGTTGTCAAAGAAAGTTATCTCATAACTGCAGTTGCGTGACTCATGCGCTTACCGCAAGTTTGGCAATTCTCCGGGATTACCGCGGGACGTTCGGCAGAAGTTTTGCATTATCCCAGAGTCCGGGATCCCGCCCCTTACAAATCATGCGTCTTGCGTAGTTGCGTGAGTAAATATTGCTTCAGAACTTGCGTGTGCAACTGTGCAGATTTAGTTGATAAGTTTAGCATTGCTTATATTGGTTTGAAGTAATTTGTTAAATTCATTGTATGATTTAGTCAAGGAAAACAATAGCCAAGTATTTTATAGTATCTATATATTTTAGATACTAATTAATTTTCAACAAGAAGGTAAATTCTATGAGTAAAATGGAAGAGAAACATCAAATTCCCTTAGCAAAACTCAAAAAAATAAAACCATCATTTTCAACCGCAAAATAAAAGAGAAACGGTATCTCAAATATAATTTACTTCAGTCACTCCTCTCAACACATATTTAATGTTACGACGAAGCGAACTTGAGTAAAAACCGTCCAAGTGAGAATCGAACTATCGTTAAGGGTTCCGTGACACCAAAACGATCTTCTTTTTAGTAAGTGAGAGAGGCCGCAGTTACAACATTACATAATCATTCTATAAAATGCTCAACTAGCTACCTACATATATACATAACATCACGCCTTTAATGCTGGCAAGTTGCAGGTTAGGCAGAGGTGTACTTTTGGTAAATTGTACTCCAACATATTATCGCCAGTTATGACGTGATGTTGTTGTGTTACTGGCTACCTATTGCGGTTTAAAACAACAGCCTTGTGATATGACAGCTAGGCAGAAAAACGGCGGCGCGTCGACAAGCGGTGTAGGCCTTTGAAATCCCGCTTTCACCCTTCGGATGCGGAACCCTAAAAACCGTCTCGGTTCGACCAGCGAAACTTTTAATGGAGTCCTGGGCAATTTACTTACACCAGTCTATGGAAAGCAATGGACCTCATCTCGCGTTTAATGGCAGATCATTTCGGTTGCGACTTGACGACCAATCAGCCTTTAACCTTACTTCGACGTTAAGGTTATGTTAAAAAACTATTTTACTTTAACTCCTCGTTTTTTAAGACGTTAGCAGGTTTATAGTATAGGAACTTGGATTGAGAGACACTGGAATGCGTTTGGAGACATTAAAACAAATGAGATGTTGGTGTAATAACACTTAATTATTTTAAAAGATCTATCTGGTTGCTTCTAAGCCTCTACAGCACCGTCAATCAATATTAATAATGATTTATTTTCTCACCACAATATAGGTACATTAGAGAGCTATCAATACAAAATACGTAACAATAATTATACTGTCGGAGACTGGTGCCTAAACTAGACGTGGTGTCTGTATTTCAGGACACCAGGTCTCCTCCCCTTGGGTAGTGCTTACATTTAATGTTATGTACAATAATTAGGGCGGTAAGAATTTACAAAACATAGGCGTAAAATATTACAAATAAAAACGAAAATAGTTTTAATGATTGGTGCTTGTTGGTATGTTTAGTAGGTATTTGTATGATTGTGTATTTGTGAGTGAATAAGGTGTATGTGTTGGGGGGAATAGAATATGTTAAATTAGCTATTTTGGGACAGCAAATAGTTTTTCTGTTTCTTCATAATTTAACTCCCGGAGCCAACTGCTTACAATGATAATATTTACACACTGCAGCATGTTTATTTATTAACTATTACCATTTACATTTCTTTTTACAGGTGAGACAATAAAGGTCATCACAATTTCCACACTCACGAGAACAACCAACAAGAATGTTATGTTTTAAATCAGTCATAATTATTTTGACTGGGGTGGTCTTTATCATTTTATATTCTAATTTATTAAACTAATATTTGTTACACGCTTTATATTAGCTCGGGTTGTATGTATGTATGTAACGGAATCTTTGAGCGCGATTTTGATCCACTTTAAACGGTCAGATTTCATTGAAACTTTGTAAACTTGTCGAGGACCGATGACAATTTAATAATTTAAAAAAAAATTGAGAGAAAAAAAAACACGTTTTTTAGTTAGCAGAACTAAAAAATAGAAAATAAATAATGGTTTAAAAAACACGCTTTAAAAACCAAACTAAAAAAGGAGAAAATAATTTAATTCAATTAAAAAGCGTGGGGTGCTTGACATGGGGTGTTTTTTAGTTTTTTAAACTATTATTTATTATATTAGAAACTTTACCCAATGATTTTGATAAATCTTTCAACAAGACATTCAACAGGTAAAAAAGTTAGCAACACCGTTGATTAAGAATCAATGCTTTCCAATTATGACAGTTAATTGACATCAGTTGACATCAGACAATAATTTATTTTATTGAATCGCAAAGCAACGAGGTGCCAATTTCACCAATAAACTGAACGCGACCAGCACATCTATACTGCGTTCAAAATCTGTCACTGTATATTCCACAACAATGAAGACACTGACAGCTTTGAACGCGATTAGATGTGCTGAACGCGTTTAGTTTCATAGGATGCTTTTATTCCAGTAGTACAACTCCGTGGGATAATTTCCGATCTCTATTTATTTAATTATTTAAAAAAAAACAAAGCCACATCACATGCATTCAACTTATGCTAGAAATAATCTTCTTGTCTGTTTATATATGTGTGCACATAAACGGTTAATTAAATAAATAAACTCATGTACCTGACAATTACGGCGTACATAGCATTGATCAAATGCCTTGCTTCCTTGAAATACTAAACTTAACAATATACTATATTAAAAACTAAAATAAACCAAAGTAACACAGACTTGTTTAAATAAGCCGGGTAACACACAAAACCAAAAAAAAAAACTCTTAACAAAGAATTCGGTTGTTTTTTTTTGGAAAAAGTTTTATATCTCACTTCTTAGTTGTAGTACCTACCCCACACCAATGCGAAATTTCATCAGCCTTAGTGTATTCTCAAATTCAATCAAATCAAAACAATGCTTACTATGCGATAGAACCAATCGCTGTTGATTTGCTGTAATTTTTTGAAGAGTTCCGTTGTCTGTCTCCGAAACTCATCATCAGATCTATATGAAATTTAAATGGGACCATTTCCGCAAAGCACCTTACAAAAAAAAAAATTGCAAATTCGTCTATATACAACGAAGTTATGCCACCGAACATACATAAAAGTTATAAATTTAAATACACACAAAAATAATTAAAAATTAAATTATAAACATCCGAATTGATAAGCTCCTCCATTTTTAAATCAGTTTAAAAAAAAACCTCTCATAATATTAAGTTCCTTTTATTACCTCTCAACGTCTAGCAGGTAGAGTGTTACTTTTCAGATACGACGTGGTCGAGTAATCAAAGAGGCTGTCAATGTTACTTTCGAACGGTTTTCTATTACTTTACCAGTCTTATCAAACACCTGACTGAATTTGTAATTCAATGTTTCTATAAGAGAAACTTATGTAGTCAATTGAGAATGTCTTAAAGGCATTTCTCGATACAAGTACCGAGAAGTAAAAAAGGTATTCTGCAAGCACAATATCTACCTACTTTCTCAAGAATTCTTCTTCTTCACGAGTCGATGGCAAAAATAACTTATAAGGTTTTTTAAATTAGTTCGCTAATGCAGTCATTAGATCCTCACGCGTGCAGGTGTTAGGGCATGCGGTGCAAGATAGGAGGTGAACCATTGTCTGTGGAGAGACGCCGCATACACACCGGAGAACTGAGCCGTCCAAGAACCCCAATTGTGGAGGTTGACCTTGTTGCAGCCCACATGGGTACGAAATCTATTTAAGGTTTTCCAAGTAAAGCTTGTGTTGCAAGTATTGATTAAAAAATGCAAAAAAATCCTATAAATAACAAAACAAAGGCAGGTGAACTAACCACTTAAATTTTTACAAAGAGTAAAGTAAAATGCCTAGTAGATAGATTTTAAGATGAAAACTTGAATTATCTCCCCATCAATGAATAATATTTGCATAATTTAAAACGGTGCGATGCTGCAAGTCACATAAGAGGAGCTTCGTGACTTCGTGAGGTATGAATCTATATTATATAGATGTAGGAGTTTATTTAGTAAGATGAGAATATTTCCGAGGAATTTGTAGAAAAAGCTAAGACACTTCGAAATTTAAGGAAATACGACATTCAAATATCAACATAAAATAAACGACTAAAGAAAAAATAGGTGAAGAGTAATAGGAAAAACAGTACGACAACTAAATCAATAAAATAAGTTGTTTTTATTAGTAAACAAAAGGCCACATATGCTTGAACAATATCGTAGATACGATAATTTATTTAAAAAAAATTGAACTATTTTAGATTATTATTTTTTTGCTTTTGATATTAACCAAAAGCAAAACTTTTAGTAAAAACATACGACTTAATCCATAGCTAAACCTCAGACAGATAATACCAACTTCGGATACATGGAAGTAGGTGAAAATTTACATAAATTACATACATAGGTACATACCTATATCAATACAAAGGCGAACCCAGTTACATTATGTAAAATCATGTTACATCATAATGCAAGGAACTTCGCTAACGTTGAACGGTGCACGACGAACGGAGCGCGGAATTACTAAAAATAAACAATCAATGTCAACGCACTCAAATCAGGATTGAACATTGCAAATACACTGGAGTGCAAAAAAACGTGCGTGCAGCGCCGTTCACGTGATAGAAGAGAAACTTCTTACAAAATAAAGAATGAGGGAAGAGAGAGAGTTCTACCTTTCTTCTGTCTCACGTAACGAAATGTGTCTAAACGTGATGCGTCCTTAAATTTTCACTCTCAATTCTCGTCCAACTATCTGATCGCGCCTAAGAACTAAGAAGTTTCATTTTAAAAGCTTGAAACGATATAAACTAAACAAAAAAAACTAAAATTATACTAAACTATAGCTACAGATATAAGTAGGTACTGTTATCATAAGCATGGCAGTGACGCGAACCCATAAGATTTTCCCCTATCAAATAATTAAGTATTCATTTCAAAAATCTATTCACTCCTCTCCATTTGAGAAAGGATATCTCAACGATTTTAATGAATATTTAAATTATTCAATACTGTGTGAAGGTAAGTCGGATAAGGTTTTCTTACACATACCCTATACTGATAAAAGCAATATCATTGACAAATTCGACTCGTATCTTCAGATGTCTTCATTTTTCTCGAAAAAACGGCGCACTCTGTTTTGTTTTGGAAAACTGCGTCACTTTAATTTGGCGGTAAAGTAGAATTAAGCTTATTTTATTTACTTCTACTCGACTATTGGTTATTTAATTTAAGACTTTATTTAACCAACTTTTAAAAGAGATTGTCTTTAGTCAACGCGTATGTTTGCAGGTTTGCAATTTAAAAAAAAAAATATCTGTTTTGATCATTCTTTTAGTATCGTTATCTAAAAGTTTTTTAGTATGCAGCATGTTAGATTATTGTTCATAAAACTTGTTCAAATCAAAGAGCACTAGTCGGGTAATTTTTTTTTGCATGCAAGTGTATCTAAATGCGATAAGTTATCTGGTGATGGACGAACTCAAAACATTAAATCACGGTTTTTGGTCACTTATCGTATTACAGTATCGTAATCAGTTTGTAGGGCTACTAGCTTGGTAGTGTCAGCCATAACAGCTGATAAACAAGAGACAGTTGTGATAAGCTGTTCTAGGGAAAAAACGAATACATACTTTCATCAAGTTTTTGAGGATCTCCGGTTCTGTTCGTTCAGTACTGAACAGGTTACCAAGTTATCGTTCAGTCTCGGAAGAATTTTCTAAACATAGTATCTACCATACAATATCACAATGTACAAAATGCATTCATCCATTGTAGAATGTATGATTCACATTTTTGTAGATACTTATTGTGTGCAATACAATAGGTTGTAATCAATTACTAGAAATAGAACATGATTCAAAAGCATAGGATAGTACTTTTAAAAAACTCTCGATTTTCTAGAGATGCCATTTTACGTAAACACCAATTTAATGAATTAATGACACACATAGATCGTAAGTTTAGTCCGAATATAAATTACCATCTTAATTTAACATCTCTCAATGAAACCGAAGACAACAATACACCATATTTCTCGATTGCTTCAGTCTCACATTATAACATTCTCAGCTCATACTAATTGCCTCTTAAAGTTCACTGACCTCGCACAATACGGTAGCTGAACGGCTTCAAGAAATTCCTTACAAAAGAAAATATTCAAGCAATTTGCCAAACGTAGGCGCAATATTATGCAACCGAGTGCATTGTCCGTTGCATTATCTTACGGCCTTATCTTTATAGTGCGCTTTGCGATTCCGATAAGATTAAGAAACGATGTTTCCTTGAAGTATAATTTACAATTATGAGCAAGTTCAATGAATTTATTGCGATTATTGTAATCCTTAGCTGTTTAATTATAAAATTCTACAGGATGAAGGGTCGTTTTTATATCTCCGCCCTCTGAAATATAGCGGTTTATTTTTCGTAGAAGGTCTTGATGTTTAAATCCAAAATGCTAAAACCTTCCCCGAATGATCCTTTGTAATGTAGACCGCCCAAGCCGGTATCACACAATTATTTTCGTTGATAACACCACATTTATTAATACGTTTCTGAAAAAGGTCTTCATAAATAATAAGTGGGTTTGGTAGACACCACTTTAAAGCAATTCTATGACACGTATTGTATAAAAACTCCTAATAAAATAGGACTGATTCTAGCGTTAATTGTTCAGACACCTCCTTTCCCTTTAACTAGTAAGTCATCCATATCAAGTGCATGTATTCTAAAAATAACTCCTGCAAAGTCTACGTTCTTAGCTGCAACAAAAACTAAAACATCTACTTTACCATTTTCAAAGTCCAGTACATTATTCATGATAAGTGCAGCTCTCGTTACTTGCACGTAGTGTCGTGATTGCAGGCAAGTAAATAATAGAGCGTCCCCCTTTCATTACATGTTGCATCCTTTAATTGCAGGACATGCTACTCGATCCGTGGAACGTAATTTATATTTCGTTATAAACTTTTTGCTTTTAGCTTCTTAGCGATTATTATGGACGGTTTTGCTGTAAGTGTCTGTTGATTTTTTGTAGAATGTTGAATGGAATCTGGCAATCAAGTAATGATTTATGTTACATTATCTGAACACAGTTTACGTGATTATCCTGTAGTCACTTTTAGGTGCGACAGGAAATACAATTCTTAGATCTATGTGTTTCTTTATGGAAATTTGATTGAAATAAGAGTAACGCTCAAGAAATAAATCGAAAAATTTTAGAAAGAAAAAGGCTTGATTTTAAGCCTTTGAGCACAAAATAAATAGAACTGTGACAGAAAATACAAGAAACAGAGACTTTGCAGGATTCTGAAGAGCTTTTTGTTTTATTTCCTCGTCTAGATATTTTAACATAAAACTCTATCAGATTATATACTTTTCCTTTGATGCATGATTGTGTATTCTTCATACAAAAGGTAGAATTTCTTGCAAATAATTGTATGTTAAACATATTTTAATTGAATCTAGCCAGGCAACCGGATCTCCATAACTTATGCAGTTATGCACCACATAACTGAAGATACATCGTTTGAAAGACATATTAACTCTCAATTACTAGAACGGTATAAAAACATACTCCTCCAACCGACCGTGAAGAGAGATACGAATCAAACATGCAATCACGATGCACGTTTAGAAACATTGAATAATACGACTAATAGATATTGAATCTATTGAATGTTGAAGTTATTCCAAGTCTTCTTTTTATTGTGCTGATGTTTGACTCAATAGACTGCCAGTCCAATCGCTGTGTCAATAGTCTTATTAAGGTCAATCTTGATGTATATGAAGTCATAAGTGATTACATAGAGTGTACTGCCGATGCCACTACAGATATATAAACTGAACTCGACAGCAATCTAAGCGGAATAATGTTAGCAACAAGATCCGCTAAACATAGGTTTTAGTAGGTGGCATCAAACAAAAGCATAAAACAACAACTAAAATAGAATCGAAACACATGATGTAGCCCTTATCCAACCAATAAGATGGTCAATAAGCACTAATAGACAAGAAATAATTGCCAATAACACAAGCTGTCAGTGACTCCGAAGTAGATTTAAACTAATGAACAGTGGTGAACGATCACGGATGTTACCAATTTATCATTTGTAGGACGTGGTGAGCCCTTTATACTTTTCTTTACTCTCTCTACGAAGACGTCTAAATTACAAGAACTACTGTTAGTACTTTAATATCAGCTGTTTGTTTCACAAAAGAAGTTTGTAAGAAGCCCATGAGTGACGTAATATCCAATCTGAAAATCTGGAAGATATTTCACGAAGTTGGATACTGACTTATTTTTCTGTGAAAGTTGGGTGCCTGTTTCTGAAGATTTGTTTTTCATTAGGGAACACATTGGCCACAGATATATGTATCATTTTATCAGTAGTTTAAATCACGATATATATGTATTTTATTACAGTTGCCAAATCTACGACATTTATTAAATGAAACGTACCCGGCCCTGACTTTCCGAAGTCAAAACACAAAACATGAAAAAACCGCAGACAAAAAACGTGCTCCTTGAAGAAAACTCGTCTGGAATAAACAGTCGACTTTAAAACAAGTTGGAGCTGCAGAAAATAATTGCAACGACTTAATTACATAGGGTTTTACTTGACATTCAAATAATACACAAGTCTACGTCGAGTTCTTCACAGAGTTAAAATGAAGAAATTGTAGTAAAAGTAGTTTTTATAAACAGTGGCTTTTATACGTGATTTATAATCAAAATAATACGCATACGTATGATTGAGCACTACAACAAATGCTGCAATATGTTAGTATGTATTAAAATAATTGAGACTCAGTTGTCACTAGCGTAGAAATATTACTTAATCTGAATTTGTACGAGAAAGGCCCCAAAAGTAGTACAAAGTACGTAGTATATTAAAAAATTTAGGTATATTGCTTTTTATCGCCTAAGCAAATAACACTAACGCTTCCACTCACAAACCCCACAAATAGTTTATCGTGCGCGTCGCATCGTCTCGCCGACAACAGCCGAATGCAATTGAGCCTAATAAAAAGTCAATTCTCATAATATGTCCTGTCTCTATTTACTACCTTTAATGCTGCTGCACCGATGCATATGATGAATACCTAATGCCCTTTGTGATTGGTCGTCGTTTTGTGCAAACTTGGTTCTGTCTGGCTTGTGCTGCGTATAATAAAAGTACGAGTATAACAGTACTTGGCAAAACAAAGGTGTTATTGTTGTATGACCTTCACCTTTGTCATTTGTGTTCTGTTTTTTCGGAGTTCCGTTCGCAGTTCCATGATGCGTGCTGCATCAGCAATTAGATACCAATTGCTTAAAGTATTTCAAATGTACACTAAAGAAGATTAGCTATATTGGGACCAAAATCCAAAGTAGGTACAGGCCAGCGGAAAAAAATGTGTTGCTCTGGTAGGGGAAGTCCTCCTTATCAATTTTTATTATTGCGCCGAATCTCTACGAATATTTCTTCATTTTGAACAAGTTCACCTACTATGACAACCAACCTGTGCGAGTGTTTCTAGAGCATTTTTTTTGCATATTAACCCCTCGTCTATAAGGCAAACTCATTGAGTCTGATAACATTAGAAAAGTAATTGTATTAATTACCTGCCACTTGACAGTATAACTAAATATGAAGGTCACCTTTCATTTATTTTCGCCAATAAGTAGTTAATATACAGTGGTATTTTTTTAAACTAACAAGTATTACTAATTGCATGTATTTTTTTGTGTTTTTCTGGGTATCGCAATTTTTTTTCATACTAGCGGTACATTCGTTGATACACATGATTGGCTAAAAAATAAATAGATAAACTTTTTCCATTAGATCTGAACCTAGTATTACTACTTACTGGCTGGTCACATAATTAAGAACGCTGAATAGTTATTTTTTTATTCAAATTTAAATAAAGAATACTCTGTGGCTCTGTGGTCACTATTCGTGTAATTTTGGCGACATTTATTGCTTTAAAAGTCTTAATGTGATTGATTGCTTCTTCTGAAAACAATGGGGAAAAATAAAAGTTGTGATAAATCTACAAGGGAAGTAATAATAAAACTTCGCGAGAAAAATTGATCTTATGAAATGATTTTATACGATAGATAGATAGATATTAGCAATGCTCAAAAACTATGATTTTCCACGCTCTGAAGCATTTTGCCACGTATCAAACTACCAATGTTCCGCGTTTACCTAAACAGAGAAAGTCATCGAAATACTGTTCTTTTGGCAAAACAAAATCCTTATAAAGAGCCTTTTTAAGGGGTGAAAACAACCCTTCAACAATCTCGGCACGCACTATTCGAAGGCGTCTGGTAAAAGAAAAGTTGCACGGAAGGATAGCAAGGAAGGTGCCCATGTTGAAACGGTGCCATAGGCAAGTCCGGCTTGCATTTGCAAGAAGATATGAAAACTGGACAGTTAGTCAGTGGAAAAATGTTCATTTTTCTGACGAAACAAAAATAAACAGGGTATGTTCTGATAAAAAAAAAACTTGAATATGATTCGCAGGAATCATATTAAAAATTATAGTAATAAATACACAAGCAAATCAAGTAAAGCCTATCGCAATTCACTAGTTGATCACTTCGTCAATAAAGTTTTATATTATAGGTAACTGTAGAATACAGGAATTATTTTATTCCTAAACATCAACAGTTATTACCCACCTGTATACAAAATGTCGCCGCCGAACGGGCCTGCGACCACTGGGCGAACTCTCCAGCGATGAGGACCAGGCATCAGACCGCGACAGCGCCGTGTTCCTTGCCTCCGTGCTCCTTGCGCTTTCCAACAGGATCGCCGTGTACTTAGTTATCAACATCGTGTGCCACTGTTGCTTGATATTCACTTGTCACTGAGACACTATGCTTATTTGGTTAAACACTTTGAGTTAACTGTGTGTTTGAAGCAGGATGCTAGAGAATTGGAAGTTTATTAAGTTATATCTATGTGTTTAGGCCGTATCTCACTTGGTTAATCAAGTAACGCGTGTATTTTAATTTTTAATTCCGCATTTTCAATTTCTCTATTATTTGTGAAACATCGGAAGGCAACAAGTGAACTGACTGTGCCAACATCCGCACCGTCACGGTGTAGTGACCACCAACCATCACACGTTATTATCCCTCCGACTAAACAACGGGATATTGTGAATTATGCGTGACACCCACGCGTAAAAGTCGGTAATAAGAACGAGTTTCAAAGGAAAAAGAATTTTAAATTACAGAGCCGGAGATTTGCAAAGGAACGTCAAACGAAAGTACACTAACAATTTTGAGTAAGTACCTACATTCAATAATGATGGCTGCCCCGTTGGGCTAGTGGTCGCTAGTGCTAGGTATTGTTGCATGAGGTTCTGGGTTCGATTCCCAAGTTGGGCAAAGTGTTATCTGGAACTTCTCAGTAGCAGCCCGGAGTTTGGATTTGTACCCGGTTGGTGGCAAAAAGCTCGCCCCCTACTACATGGCAAAGTGGGTGTATAGACGCCAGCACATCAAGCTACTCCAATCGGTCAAATTTCTTTAATAGATTTTCAACTGTATTACATAAGCGTAAGGTTCATGTTCAATTGGGAAAATTTGACAGTTTGGGGTAGCTTAATATGCTGGCGTCTGTACTATAGGTACACCTATGCCCAACTTTTCGGGGAAACAAGATATGTTATGTTATGTTTTTATCTGTAGAAAAATTCTGAAGTTATGTACAAATTGTTTCTCAATTATTCTATTGATCTATTGTTTATTCATAACAATAACCTCCGTAGCTATCTAGTAACTTACACTACTAGATCAAAAATGGAAAAATTCTCTCCATTTTCAAACACAGGAATTTTAAGGGATCCGATGCTGTGCTATGCAGTCGTTGGGCATTAGTCATCTCTACCTGCAAAATTACTTGCGCTTATACATCCGCTATAACCTGGAATAGCTAGGAGTTTTGAAACCTTTTCATAATTACAAGTCATTATAACCACTAGTATTCCATTTCCATTTGCAGACGCAGACAAAACAGAACTGCAAAAGAGAGAGCTGGCAAACCCATAAACAATTTTGCAAAAATAATTGGTGATGTCGCTAAAACCAGCCCTATAAAAAGAATGTTCGGTCAATTGGCAGATATAGGTACCTACTGTCACCTGTCACCGACACGAATATTTAGATAGCCCCAAACCTGACAAAAGTACCTAAATTGTTTACTCAAGCCTACATAAGATCAATATCTGCGAAATTAAACGAGTCCATTTTGCATAAATATACATTGAAATGAGTACTCAACGCGACTGATAATTGAGCAAATGAGGAAGCTATAAAATTTAATGAATATTCATAGCCATTTTGCGAGCTGACTCTATCAGATGTCAGAGTTAAAAAAGGTATAATATTGTATCTCTTAATTTCTTTATTCTTTGTGATGCTCATATCGCCTTCCAAAGAAATAATGTTATTACCGAAGAACTTCTCTTTATCATTAACATGACTGTAAATATAACAACCAGACTTGTAATTGGCAGGTAAGGTAATTAGAAAATCCAAGTACCAAACAGACAGTCATACTTTAACCACAACGAAGAATTATTAACACCTAATCATAATTACTGCTCATATGCTACACAGCAGGAAGCAAAGTAAACGAAAAAGCAGTAAATGACGCAGTGCTAAAACTACCGCCAATTGTTCCAAGGGATGCGGCAATTACTGAAGACAAAACGGCTGGTGTCATTGAACCGATATTCGATGAAACTCCACAAATAAACGTTGCATAGGAACAGTGTTTACTACATGTTAGAACGTATTTGGCTCAAGGATTAGTTATCAACGGATGTGTTTATACAAAACATTTATTCAGTTGATTGGAACACAGATTGCCGATAGAAGTATTAGGTATGCTTGAAATTAAACGGACTGTTTTCCGAGCGTAAGATTCATGATAAGAGTTACAAAACAATCCATTTTGTTTGCTTGCGCATCCTCGAGAAAAGATATATTTATGGCTCTGATTTTTGCCGCACATGCTCGTAAACATGTCTGTATGTAGCAAGCACTAATAATTATTATTATTCTCTTCCTCCAGGTTCCCAGCTGAAGCTAAACTTTGCAACAGTGATTCCAAGCGAATACTGCAAACATTATAATAAAAACAGCGATAACATTACTTAACTCCATTATCACTACACCGCTTAACTATGACCTCCGAGAGATATAAGCTAATTATACGTCCAACTTCTATCTTAGAAACTGCATTTCACAAGGTAATGACTGCCATAAATATCTTTCATGGTGCGTTAGCCTTACAGACGGGACCGTTGTTGGTACCGACTTATCTCCAAGATCAACCGAAGATAATTGCAATAGCCTAGTCCGTCGTAATACTGCTTATAAAGAAACTTATCAGGGATCAGAGCGCTTATCTGTAGGGACCTTTCCTGTTGACGTTTGATGCGTTCGGTAGACGTTTAAAGGTCAGCCAAGGGCTGAATATAGTTGAAGTATGGATTCTTATTGGTAGTCAGCGGCTTTGGGATAAGATGTGGATAAGGTCTATAATATCACGAATATTTCGAAATAATTGTTGTGAATTGAAAATAGATTACAATTTGACTATTATTGTCATGCTTATATGAGCCATGAGTTATTTTAAGTTTTTCAAAAATACGTAAAATTAAGGTACAATGTTTAAAATAAATATACACAGTTTTATCGAAATCAACAAAAAGCTTCCATAAATTCTATATTGAAAACGATAAGTTCGCTTTCAATAATATCGCCTCACATACTTCGCCACCCACACACAAATTGAGATAAATTTGATGCTAAAACAGTATCGGTTCCACTGTCAGCACGAAATTCCTTAACTATCGAATTCTCAGACTGTAATTGGCCTGAGTAGGCCTCAAGTTCGAGGCTACGACTTGATGTTGGCTAGACCATATATGGCCTCAGTAACTGGAGAGCAATAACTACGTACGTATTTGTCGAGTGTATCGCATTTTGATGTTAACATTCATGTTCGCACAGTCAAAGGAATTTCATGGCAGTCGCAATCTATTTTGATGTACGGAAAAACTTGCAGAATTGCATTCATATCCCTAATCTTCGTTGAAATTGGAAGCAGCTTGCTATGAGTAATATAAACTGCATGATTTAGTCTCTGAGTTCAGCAAACTGTTTTAACTTTTATATGTCTGACCTCTTCTCAACAAATTTCAACTTCTTGAGAATAATAAAAGAATGTCAACATTTGTGCCAAATCTTTGCCGAAGGCAAGGCAATGAAACTTGACTCTGTCTTCATAGTTCTATCATTATGAAGAACAATCAAGACAATGATTCTTCAACGCCCATAAGCTAGAGTAGAGCAATGGTTACTGCAAGAACTTTAACTACATAGCTAGTAATTATGATGTAATGTGTGCCAGCAGCCATAGCAATTAAATCCTTTCTTATCAAAGATCAAAGTTGATTGTGCTACATTTAGTTGAAATATTATAAGAGCGAAAACCAATTGTAACAAATCCTAATATCAATTTAACTTTATTATTTGTAGAATTTATAGTACATGAAGTCTCCAGCAAATTAAGTGTACTTAATTAATTCGGAGCCATAGTTATAGCTGCAGAACCGTTTAAAAAAAGTTTTACAGAATTTCGTTGCTTTGAAAGCTGTTCATTACAATGCATGACAAGAATGATTACAAGCTAATCAGTTTTATATGTATTTTGTGCTCGGAACGAATGGAATAATAGGTAGAGTATGGAAAGTGTCAAAAAAGCTGTACATATCGTTGTACTTCAGTGATTGTATTGTGTTATTAATGTTACTATACAGAAGACTAATTGAAGGTGTGGTCAACAATAAAACAAAGGCGATACCAGTAGACATGGACAAAAACGTTGACTATCGCAATATGATTCAAGCGCTGATGACAGTGACTGTAATCAAGTTCCTCGTAGGTATGCAAGTCTAAACAATAACACTACTTAGAACTAAACAATGACTACAAAATAGTAAGTAGCCCATAATTCATATCAGACAAATATAAAATGTTCGACATAAAAGTCGAAGGGCCAACTGGGACAGCCAAGAGCCAATAAAGAAACAGTTAAGTTTATTATGAGGGTCAGTTCCAACGAGCACAAGAACTCTCTGATGAAATAAAGTCATTGTCACAAGAAGGTAATGACTTCCTGGAAACATACGTCCGCTGCATCTCGTATTTCTCAGAGAGATGACTGTAGGCAGATATTCGAAGCTTCTATAAATCTATACCTACCTACTTAACAAAATGGTAGGAGATATTAATTTTACGACATATATATGCCTCCCAAACAAATTATTAGAACTTGTATTAATCATTCAGTAGGTGTCGATTAGGTCATTCGATTTAACAAAATCGCTCAGTTCAATTTGAACCAAGTTTCCACTATTATGATTCAGCATTGCGACTATCATGATAATACTGTAGTATTTGGTGTGACGAAATGTGATGGTGGCACAGTTGTTACTTGTTTTCAAAAGGTCAGCGAACTTTAATTAAGCAAGATAGTGCCTGTATACCTAGATACATAAAGCAATTCAGTTCTAAACTAGTCACAGAAACAGCACACAATCACGAAATTTTCACGGTTGACACAAATTGCACTCGAAATTGGGAACAATCGGGATCTTTAAATCGGTTGAAACGACACTTGTGCAAAGATAGGTTAGGACATTTCACAAACGCGACGGTAATATATTTGCGGTATTTTCGCAGTGCGCTCGCGTCCGCGTCGCTATCCAATCGTCCGATCGGAAACATCGGCGCCGGCGCACTGCCGGCCGCGAGGAGCTGCGAGCGCGCGCGCCCTGCAGGACTACCGACCGGCCGACGAGTTTAATTTGAACTTGGAACTCTACATGCTGGATGCAATTTTGGACGTGTTTTTATTGGGCTTCGGTCACCGAGGCGACGTCCGTTAATTACTTAGAATACCACATGAAAGGTGCATGCTACTTAACCAAAACAGCCACTGTGTAGCTACTGTTTTTGCCTCCAATTATCAATCGATTATTGCATTTGACGATTTTAGGACTGCGTCAGTGAGCGGAGTTCGCGCAGCCGAATTTTGGGCCAAAGATGTTTGTTTTTTTTTGCCATCGATACGCTCAGAAAATCAACCGATTTTCCTCTTAACTTGAATGCCCATTCAATCTAAAGAACATATTTCATTCTATTAAGTAGAAAACATTTAAACAATTTATTGCAACGTCTCCCGCGTTTAAAATAAAAATATACTACCACAAAGTCGGCAACCCCTTTGATGTTGTCGAAGAACATTCCTTTTCGCATCCATTTCTGTAATAAAAAGTACTACCAGAGCCTTAAAAGGGAAGCGATCTCAAAAAATGTTATACAACTTTCCTTTTCAAAGGGATGGGGACGCATTATGTGGAATAAAGTTATCTGGACATAGCCTTTTATGGGACGCAATCGTGAGTCGTATAGCAAAAAAGGTCAGTTGAAACGAGTTGGTCATTACATAGAATGGCTCGCTAACGTCCGTATGAAAGTAAAATTTATTTACGGCCAGACACAATGTTTATTTCTATGCCAAATCTGGCTATTACATTCAGCGTGACTTTCCAAGACAGGGCATTTACATTAAATGCTCTTGTGGAGTTTCCCGCTTTAAAATAAAATGGTTTTATCAAAATCTTATTTGTGAAAAGGATATTTTATTTTACGATTGTGGAGTATAGCCAAATGGTTTGCTTCAGAAATTACAAAGTATTGGCAGTTACCGTAACTTTTCCTATGTCTGTAAATGTATATATAAGTTTTCCTCTAGAAATACTTTTGAGAATTGTCACTCCACTGTCCACTACCGACATTGGGCGTACGAAACTTAATAGAAGATTTTTTGCGTTTAGCTGAGAAAATAGTAGAGAAAATTAAAAGGAAAAAAAAATTGTTTCCATATCTCAGGACGGCTATTTTATGAAATTTATAGCAGTTGTGCGTAGAAAAGAGTGCCTTTGAGACGCACAAGCTAATGAAGCTGGGCTATGAATACATATTGGAGCATTAAACAGTGCGAATGGTACTACCCGGTGCATAATTAATTACGACACTGCCCCTTAAGATGCGCACTGAGGCAAATTATTTAGATCTTAGAACGCAATGGATGAGTTGTAGGTATCTATTTTATAATTGTAGGAAGTTTAAATATATTATTTTCTGTGTTTACTATGGAGCTTGCAGGGACTTGTGGCTAAGTACTAACAGCCGCACGCCTCGATCGATCAGGTTAAGATACGCTTGCCGCGGTTGGTCCGTGGATGGGTGACCATCTTTACATTTCAAGACCCCTCCGTGCATCAGAAACCACGTAAAGCCGTTGGTCCTAGCTGTCATTCGTGATTCATTGACAGTTGTTACGGGTCGTCGTCAGAAGCCCTATTACCTAGTAACTGTGTTGTGGAGGTCAGATAGGCAGTCGATCCATGTAAAATACTGGTATACAGCTGCATCCGGTTAGACTGGAAGCTGACCCCAACATAGTTGGGAAAGACTAGGCAGATGATGATTACGGAGCTTGCGGTTGGCCTTAACCGTTCGGACACTAAAATCAAATTAGGAATTAACTGTTCCATTGAATGGCACGGTACGAAATTTTGTATCAGTGCCGTTAGTGGAAGTGCTCAGATGCAGTTCTTTCGTAAATCAGTGCCCTGAGTGGAATAACTACTACCTACGTCTTTCTTCTGTGTATCCTGGGTTCGGTTCCCATGTCGGGTAAAGTGTTATTACCTACGTATTTCCTTCTGGATATACTCAGTTGCAGCCCGAAGTCTAGATTTGTGCCTGGCCCTATTGCATGGAACCTAAACAAAAAAAATTAACTGGCGAAATGTTGGTGTACTATGCTTAACCGTTCGGGGTTTACAAGAGTGATGTAGTGTACCCATCTCTCTCCTTTAATTTTTTTAAAGTACCTTTATAGAAATTGATATAATTGTGTTTAGTGGCATTCCAGTCTGGCTTTCGTAGCCCTAGTGTGAGGTTTTTTTTTTCTGGATTGGTGATGGACCAATCGGAGCGCCGAACGCGCTCGATGCTTTAGATCGAGATGGTTAAATGAAACTCACACTAGGGCCTCTGGGCTGTAATTTTATCCAGTTTCTGCTATAAATGAAAAAATTGCGATCACCAATCTTGCGAGCAATACCTAATAGCGATTTTCCATTCGTTTAATCATTTATCGCACCCGTAATTATTAAAACTTCGAAGGCGCAGCTGTAAACTCAAAAAACTTGTAAACTTTTAAATTGCCATTTCGTATTGTCAAAAAGTCGGTCAGTTCGTAAGAAACTTGAAGTCAGCTGCAAAACGTAGATCTGTATGGAGAAAAACGGTTAAGAAACTCCAAAGACACACTTTTAAATCAAGAATATTCCAAAATCCTGGGTTCATTCTACCACATCTAGCAAACCAGAAGCAGTAGCATTATTCTTATCAGTCTTTAGAAGTAATTTATTTTTAATTAGTTTTTTTTTAATTAATTTTATTATTTTGTATGCACGTGTTTATGTGACAAATAAACCGATTTTTCTTTTAATTGTTCTATGCGACTACGAAGCACGAGCTATTTGCAGAATTATAAATTCTTCGTGATGTTGTGATAAATTCTACCTTTGTGCCTTTGAGAGACTAATTCAGATGTTTCATAGAATTGTGAATGCGTCTTATCTCTTTCAGTAGGATTTTTTTTTTTATCTTCGAAATGCCATTTTCCCTGACTTCAAAATAAGTATAACACGTTTTATATTATACAGCCAGTCACGTCAGTAATGTCCAAGATAAACTTATAAATTCCAAATGAATTGAAAAAGTCAGATTGATACTTAAGTACAAGGAAACTTGTAGTAGTTTTACTTTTAATGTTGTAGTTTTTCCACCATCATACCTAACGAATCTGAACTTATGTTACTCAATAGAAACATAATATCAGTGGGCAGTTAATCCAGTACACTGGCGGTCCAAGCCTATATCCAGTGTTTATTTATAAAGCGTTAATTACACCAGTTCTGCTTACCTTCCCACGTGTTGATGTCGCTTCGTAGTAATCTACGTGGATATATTCAGTCAGCACTATTTATATTTAGACTAGCTGTATAGACAGCATCTTTGTTTTGTATAAACTTCCTTGACCTGCTCGGAGCAGTATGTAGACTAGTTTTGCAAAGTCATTTCTTGTTTTGAGTGAATCTTTGCACGCTGTCCGTCAAAGCATTTATTTCAACCAATTACAGGCACTTTTGAATTGTGAAAGAGTCGGAACGATGAAGCTAGTTACCTATTTTAAAGCGTAGTAGCAACGGGAAAGAAACTCCATGGACACTACTTTTACACGATTTATATTAGCTTCACTTATATGTTTGTTTGTATGTTTGTAACCGACTCCTTAGGGCGCGATTTTGACGCACTTTAAACGGTCAGATTTCATTTAAACTTTGTAAAGTTATCGAGAACCGATGATAATTCAATAATTAAAAAAAAAATTGAGAAAAATAGAAAAAAAACTGAAAAAATCACGCTTATGTAGTTAGCAGAACTAAAAAAATTAAAATAAATAATAGTTTAAAAAACTAAAAAACACGCTTTAAAAACAAACTAAAAGAGTAGAAAATAATTTAATTCAATTAAAAAGCGTGGGGTGCTTGACATTAATATCCATAATATTGTACAAAAAGTTGGTTACATCATATAAGTTGAAATAATTATCAATGTGAGAACGATGTAAAAAGACGTACACATTAAAAGCGTCAGTAATTAAAAAAGAAAACAAAATAACAGTTCAAAAATTAAAATAGGCCGTAGCAGTCTTATTACAAAACACGATCTAAGTTCAATTCAACCCGAGCCTAAAACTGCCAGACAGTTTTTGTATTTCGAACTTTATGCCAACTTTAATCAAGTTCTCCGTACAAAATTAACAACCCAATACCTTCCTAAGTTGTAAGTTTTGTAAAAGGAACTGTATTTCGATTTGTGCTCGGTTCTTATTTCAAAAACAGGCTAGGTATAAACCATAGCCAAAGAAAAACCTTGTTTTGTGATAAGACTGTAGTTTTTATCTTGTGTCTGTCAGCTAAGCCTGAACACTTGCCAGTGGCATGCAATATGTTGAAGCAACAATAAAAATGGAACCTTCCATACCGTTTTTAATCGATGCAAGTCATATTGCATGGCTCTTCCACAATCAAGAAATTTGCGTCGTGTACGTGGGAATTTAGTCAGCACGGAATTTCTTCAATATAGCTATGTTTTCTATGAATTGTGTGTGTAGTTTATTTTGTTAACTGCGTATTTGCGTTTAAACAAAAAGGTGTTAGTAGTACGTGTTTTTGTTCGAATTATTTGCCAGTTGTATAAATACTGTTCGATAGTAAACGAGGTAGTGTCATTGAACTATTAAAATTGGGTTTTTGGAGAATCTATAAACCATGAGAATTAGGTACTTTGTTTTCTAAATGTTTTCTAGCTCTTTGTACATTTTTTTTTCAAATGTTTAGTCACTACAGCATAGCATACATGTTATATTATGCTTTGTTCTTCTTCTACTTGTTCCTCTTCCAAGTGAACTTTCCTTCTCCAGAATCGTCCAAAGTACTCCCATCGTATTCTCTATCTGCTACTTAACTCTTCAATTATCCAATAATCCTTTTACCCTGAAAAACGCTTTACCGTCATAAAAATCTATATAAAGCCGGTAGTACACTTCACAAGTAGCGTTGAACGCCCCTTTAAAATCGCTTTTCGCCATCACAGCCAATTACGTCGTCGTAGAATTTTCTCGGCTCCTACAATGCTAAATTAATTAAGAACGGTGTCAAATCGAGGATTTTATAAGGCTATTACTTCGAAGTTTTTTCAGAGAAAATAAAGTTTTACTAGAAAATTCATTTGTGCCGTAAAATATAGAAATGAGATGATAATAAAGTTCTAATTAAGTGTATAATGAAATTATGTTCTTATCTAATACCTTTAAACGAGCAATTCTTGTATACATGTAGGTACATACTTATAATCTGAATCTCGGAAACGGCTCCAACGATTTTCATGATATTTAGTATGCAGGCGGTTTCGGGGGTGATAAATCGATCTAGCTAGGTTTCATTTATAGAAGACGTCACCCAACAAAAAAAAAACCGGGCAAAGCTCGGTCTGCAGATATTTTAGATAATAAGAACTTGCTTATAATGAATGACGTTCATGAATTATAAAATATTCTTACTTGTTATGGTGGAGTGAGACGGCGTAGATACAAAAAACACAAAACTAAAATAAACGTAGGCACTTACCTATCTACAAAAATTGCCAAAGCTTTCATAGTATCATCATCATCATCTTCATCATTATTACACCCGAAAGACGTCCACTGCCAGACATTACACCACCTGTATCAGCTTGTCGACTGCAATCTTTCAACGGACAAACAAACAACGAACGTGAAATGGGCGGGAAGAGTATCATATTTGTAAATATATGTATATACACGTTGCACGCATTTCATTAGCTTATAGGTACGTTAATCGTCGAGAAATCGACCGGTGAGGTATCTCAAGGATGCGTGTGAGTCATACGCGGTCATCGGTGCGCCCGTATTGACATTATTTAGTGTAAATGTTCACGGATGTATGGAATGTGCGCGCTTGTTTATTTTCTTTGATTATTTGTAGATCAACGCCCGTATTTTATCTGTAGGTATGTAATTTGTAACAAATCAAGATAGATACTTTCAAAATAATTTTCCAGCCGATCTGATTAGAGCGAAATTTACAGCAGATAATACTCATAACATCACGCCTTGTTTCCTAAAAGGATTGCGCAGAGGTGTACCTATTGTACACCCGCATTTCGCTAATCAATAGTTATGTTTAAGTTCCGTGTAATAGAGGGCGGGCCTATTGTCATCAACCGGGTACTAATCCGAACTCCTGGGGCCTTAGTCTGCTATTTTTATAAATTCGTCATTCCAACACACATTCCATTGTCATTCATTTGTCATTTTACTAAAAGTTTGTAATCTGCTAAATTCATAATGGTCGATCATTGGTCGGTCAATGGTCTCGTAATAGAATTGTGTCATAATGGCATTTTCGTATTGCCATTATTATAAAACTCGTTAGTAGAAATGATTTTCGAAAAACTACTACTAAATTTGAACATTTATTCATGCCAGATTTCATTTATATATATTTTTACATAATATTATTTATTAGTGTTATAAGCAATCTAAAGTAGTAGGAAGTTCGTAAATTAAGTCAGTCATTCATTTGTCATGATGTACGAGATTACCAATAAATGCCATTTCTTTCAATGGAGTGTCAGTGGCTGCCCATTGGAAAGTCATAATGACGCCATTTTATTAGTAGATTACCAAACTTGTCAAAATCAACAATTATGAAATCAATGATAGACTATTCTGACACTATTGTAATAGCAGACTTGAGGCCCTGGTTACTGACGAGAAATTCTAGATAGACAAACCGAATAACACTTTGCCCAACCTGGGATTCGAACCCAGAACCTCAAGCTCAGCGTTTGAGATCAACAGGGCAGTATTTTTTTTTTTTTAAATATCAACATGTCGAATTGATAACCTCCGTATTATTGAAGTCGGTTAAAAAACACGGATAAATTGACTAATATTAGATCTGTTTGCTAACTATGTAGAACAAAGTCCTTATTTTTAAGAACATAAAGGAGAACAGAAACCTTAAATAAGCTGTTTAAATTCTACTTTTAAGTTTCCAGTCACCAATATAAAAAGGCAATTCATAAATGAATAGTAGGATCTAAACTACTCCGCATTATAGACCTTATTAGGCTTTAATTCATGTGCGCACACGCATAAGAAAGCTATAAATTATGATGTAGTAAAATTTTCACTATCTTAGTTACCGGTTCATATCGTAAATCAGCTTCATGGGTGGTCTTCGAAAACTACTCCTTTATATTGAAGATTGCCTGGAAATTTTGTTATCTCGTTTCACTGGTGTTCTAAAAATAAACAACTATAACTTTGCACTAAGTTCGGTGCACAATTGATATACTTATTGTGATACCTACTGCTTTTGCCAGCGGTTTCGTCCGCGTGGAGGTCGAAAATTATCCCACGGGTACGTACTACCGGGATAAAAGTATTCTACGTGTTAATCCAGGTTATAAACTATCTGCGTGCTAAATTTCATCCAAATCCGTTCAGCCGTTTTTGCGTGATTGAGTAACGTAACAAACATTCAAACATCTTCACAAATTTTCACATTTATAATATTAGTAGGATAATAGGATAGTAGGATTAAGCAAAGAATAAGTATCTGGTTCATTTCCTTTTTTAGCCGACTTCAAAAAGAAGGAAGTTATCAATTCGACATGCTTTTTTCTTTTTTAATGTATGTTCGGGCATAACTCCATCATTTACACCGAGAAATTTTAATGGTTGTTTTCCCGCAGCGAAATGGTTTTGTCTTGGTAATATAATCGTTTTATAAACAAATAAAATATTTAAAACTCTTAACCGGTTAACAATTGTGAAAAATCACCACGTGCGAGAGTTTATTTTGCTTTGAACATTTATGGATCGCTGTTTCCTTTGTCGGCGGCGCGTGCGATTCGAGTAGTTCCTACAAGTAACCTCTAGTGTTACTATTGATTCTCACGTTTTAAATTTTATGAACATATTTTTTTCAATAAAAAAAAAACTCTTAATTTTTTTATTTTTACTCTATGCTTCGAAAGTACTCCTTATGGCAAGTTGTTCTGCCGCGGGAAAACCACCATTTAAATTTCACGGTGTCGGTGTATAGATGGATTTGCAAAATTCTTTTTTTGTTCGAAAGGGGTTTATCCCAAAATGGTCCAATTTAAATTTCATTTAGATCTGATGATGCGTTTCGGAGACAGACAACGGAACTCTTCAAAAAATGACAGCAAATGAACCGTGTTTGCTGCTATCGCATAAATGCATTGTTTTTACCCAAGGATGATGAAATTTCTAATTAGTGTGGTTGGGGTAGGTACCTACTATAACTAAAAATTGAAAAATAAAACATTAAAATAAACGGACTTCCGGAAAAACACTACAAAGTAAAAAATAAATTTGATTTCGGACGGACAATAAATTAAAACACATCCAAAGTCACCGACTCACCGCCTTCTGAAATTAAATTAATTTTTCACTTTGTAGTGTTTTTCCGGAAGTCGGTAGTTTTTTTCTTTGGATTTTTTTTTCTATTGTTGTGAAAAGATTGGCTCGAGCGCTACTGCTGTGCATGGGGTCCTGTGTTCGATTGCCGGGTCGGGCAATGTGTTATTGGATCTTTCCATCAGGAATTTCTCAGTAGGAGCCTGGAGTCTGGATTTGTGCCCGGTTAACGGCAATGGCAATGTCCGTGTGGTGCCGGACGTAAAAGAATAGGACTATCCCATTTATTCCTATGGGTGTCGTAGAAGGCGACTAAGGGACTTACTAGAGAATGGGCAGCAGCGTTCTCTATGCATTTGACCACCATACTGCGATCGCCAACCCGCCTGCCAAGCGTGGCGATTACGGCAAATCCCCCCTTTTGGGGGAGGCTTATGTCCAGCAGTGGACGTCTTTCGGCTGAAATGATGATGATGATGATGATAACATCAATAGGATCGGCCTCTATTACATGGGACTTAAATAATAACTGGCGAAATATGATTATATAGACGCCAGCACATTAAGCTATCCCAAACTATCAATTTTTCCCAATTGAACATGAACCTTACGCTTTTGGGATAAAGTTGAAAATAGATCAAAGAAATTTGACAGATTGGGGTAGCTTAATGTGCTAGCTCGGTACTATAGTACACCTCTACTTAACTCTTTGGGGAAATAAAGACGTGATGTTATGTTAGGTTGTAAAAGGATACTTAGGAGATGCTAAGGCGGATAGCACACTACAACGCGCAACGCAACTGGGCGCGGGAAACGGAGCCAAATGTTTTCTATACCCGTATTTTTTTTTGTTGATGGGATCTCATCATATAACTTCTCCCACTCTGGGTGGAGCAAGAGGGCGTGTCAGACTTTTACTGACTAAAACCCACCCGTGTTCCCTCAGTTGCCTGTGTGCCAGGGGCCGCGGTATCTCTTTCGAACAACCCGCACCCCTGGCAGGCATCGGTCCTTGCGGACCCCATCAGTTGGTGCTGACATCTCTTTGAGGCGCGCGTGGAACACAATGCGCCGTCGACCTGGGCTTGGTCCTTACCGGACAGAGGGCTACCCATTACTCGCGGTCCGTAAACCCGCGCCTACGGTGGCCGGGAATCACCCTGGGATCTACACACGTGACGTGGTGCCGCCGCCTTGTAGTGTGTAATTCGTCAAAGATACCGTGGCAGCATGAGGCATCGTCCAAACAGGAGGGCTCACGCATGAAGTTATCATTGAAACTTTTCTTGTCCAGTTTCGTCGCGCTTGTCTGAGGGAGCGGTCACGATGCAGGCAGATTCAAAAGAAATACTTTAAAAAAATATCATATCGCACTAGGCTACATGAAATACTAAAAATTGAACACTTTTATTCCTTCTGATTTATAATGACCCCACTAAGTATGCGTAAATATCGTCCGAGAATAAACACTTATAAAATCGGTATGGCCTTCACAAAAATGTGATGATTCAACACTTCGGCTGCTCTAGACTTTTATGGGCACTGACAGCTTCTTATTTATAACAATCGTAGAATACGAATATGTGGGTGTGTATTTGTGGTATGTATGTAAGTTCGTGTTGTAAGATCGTGGTCATTTTCGTTGTAGGGATAATTTGCACGGAACGATTAAGAAAAAAAAAAATCTTGTCCCTAATACTTAGGTAAAAAAAGAAAGAAAAAGTATTTATTGGACTCGCACAGGAATATCACAAAGTTAACTACAACACAATACAATTAATTAAACTAATAAAAAATAAACTAAAACACTGTTAAGCTACTAAAATTAAAATTAGATTTAAACATTTTTTTTTTTATTTGAACTAAAAAACAAAGTCCTGTACGAAGCCAAAAGGCCACTATCTCAGCATGATGCTACGATATTTAAAACGTGGCGCAGCGTTGGTATTCTGATAGGGCCCGCTGTGATGTCACGGACAGATACAGAAACAAAAAGGTAAAGGTATACTGCAGAAAATAATGGTGTTTTTTATGGAATTAATTCATTATGAACTATTAAAATAGGTAGCTCTTTATCACCATCATCTGTCTAGCCTTTTTCCATCTATATTGGGGTCGCCTTTTTTTTTTGGGCGGGAAATCATCAAAGAACTTCTCCCGCTCTGGGTGGAGCAGGAAAGCGTGTCAGACTTTTACTGACTAAAACCCACCCGTGTTTCCTCGGTTGCCTGTGTGCCAGGGGCTGCGGTATTTCTTTCGGACAACCCGCACCCCTGGCAGGCATCGGCCCTTGCGGACCCCACCAGTTCGGTGGCTTCCAGTCTAACCAGTTGCAGCTGAATACCAGTATTTTAGAAGGAGTGACTGCCTATCTGACCTCCACAACCCAGTTAGTGGGCAAAACGATACCCCTTGGTAAGACTGGTTGTCAGACTTTCGGGCGAAGCACGGCGGGGTCTTGGTATGTAAAGATGGTCACCCATCCACGGACCAACCGCGGCAAGCGTAGCTTAACCTGATCGTGTGGCTAATATTACTTAGCCACAAGCCTCTCTATAGGTAGCACTTTATAAGTAACGCAAATCTCTATTCAGTCTAATGACCATGAGTATGCTCCTACGCCATACTTCCTCTACGCCACCTCTTCGTCACGGAATGCTGAATGGTAATGTCAGAGTCGGACTCCTACCGACTAAAATCATACGTTGGCTAAAATTATGGAGGGCGAAGTCCGGGATCTGCGGTTGAACGCGCACCACACAATAGGGCACCTGCTCTGTGCTATACCTTAACTACGTCCCAGGGGAAGCCTGGTAGAACATAAGTTCCGCTTATGAGCGTTCATTCCCCGCGGGCTGGCAACAACGCATTAATAGTAGTTTTTCGTGATCATTTCGTAAAGTACAAACAAAAGTATTTTTTTTTCAGCCAAGCACTAGATCCTCATAAATGGGCCATTGCCATAAATTTAATGAAATATCGTAAATTATTTCGAAACAATCAAAAATATAACAAGCAACTAGCTTTAACCTAGAGATTTTCCCGAGACAAAGCCTGTGTTACTCTCCGTGCCATAGGTAGGTAAACTATATCTCTACTTATGCAAAAAAAAAGTCGATCCGTGGCTCCGCAGCTGCGTAAAGACTCCTGCAGACAGGCGCCAAGCGACGGCGGGACGCGACTTCGGTAGAAAATTTTCCATTAAGTTTTCAAAGGAATTGTTCCACCAGAGTGCGTTGCGCTGGCACCTCGTGAATCTCTGCGGGAGCATTTAAAGAGGCAAACCAACAAATCGACCAACACGCTTTCGTATTCATAATAATATAAGTAGGATTCTAAACTGTCTAGATACATATTAGTATATAACCCAACCGACTAACTTCTGAAAAGGAATCCCTTCTTAGAATACCACCCGGAAAGTGCACCAAACCGTAAAAGATGTGCGAAGCATATTAAAAAGATCAGATAGCTTTAACATGAATACTAAAGTGTCTCATGATGAGTATTTGACTAAAACAAACACCCACGATATGGCTAAATAAGTAAACGGAGACCTTGTTATAAGAATATTGTATTTCCTATTACTAAAGTAGTTGTGGACATGTTACGCCAGTTGTAAATCAATAAATATTGCCATTATTAGAGACGAGTAAACAATCTCAACCACATTGTCCACAATATAACTTTTATTGTTCCAACAACAAAAGTTTTTATGTATTTTGTGTCATCCTCGCTACTGAATTTACTTATTGGCTAATCTGCTATCGGTGCCAAAACGGCAGCACCACAACAAACCCCCGAACCAGCAAACGGAAGAAAAATTTGAGAAATCAAATACCAGACTGCGTCAAAGGCGAACTATAAAAAAGATGGAAACAAGTAAATTGATGGTTGAGATGATTTTCAAGGACCTATGCAATGATACCCCATTTGAAATACTTCGTCCACTTTCATTTTCTCTTTCCTACAATATGGTGTCTGGTTTTCGCCATATTGAATTTTGATTACTGTCATGTCTTTTTTTATTACCTACTAAATGAGTCTGCTCTTGACCTCGATTACACCTGACGGAAAGCGATTGATGAGGTCTATGATGGATCGAGCGTGCCTAGAAGATGCCTGTTCCCTCTTGTTTTGAAGGTAGCCGGGTTAAATGTGGAAGGGAGCACAGACGCAGGCAGAGAGTTCCACAGTTTGGCTGGTAGGGATATGAACCAAATGCGGATGGTACCCTGCAGTGCGTCTGGTATTCCGGTAGTAAAAGGGCGTGTCTACTAAAGACATGACAGTACCTAATCAAAATCCACAAGATTAAGACAAATAGATTGACGTAAGGATCATCAAAAGTGCGGATGGTACCCTGCAGTGCGTCTGGTATTCTGGTAGTAAAAGGACGTGTCTACTAAAGACATGACAGTACGTATTAATCAAAATCCACAAGATTCAGACAAATATATTGACGTAAGGATCATCAAAATCTGCCCACGCGTTTCGTGTTTAGAGAGCCACAAAGGCACACACATACCTACATACATACGCTGATAAACATATTTCCCTCATTTGCGTCGCGCAGTCGTGTAAAAACAGTAAAAAGGTCTCCACCTACATAATATAGTTTGTTTTTTTTAATTCAGGTTTTCGCATGTGGCACTTACCTTGTTCACCTGGATTTTTATCTTGTTTTGATAAGCCTTTTTACTAAACATGACATTCCCCATAGCTACCAGGATTCAGTGCTTACCTGTAATGAATAAAAAAAGACTCATGATTATGAAATTCATACCACGTCGAGGTAATACCTAATAAATACGCATTGCATAAATATACAGAGCAGTGATGGCGCAGTGGTAACGACTGCGACTTACCAGCTGTGAATTCTAAGTTCGAACCCAGACAGGCGGCAGCATTATTTCATCACCACTGGTCTCAAAACGGTGAAGGAAAACATCAAGAATTTATGAGGAAAGCGACATGTCCTAGAGCCAAAAATTGCACTGGGCCCATGATGGATTATGGCTCACTCCCATTCACCGAGAGGCCTGTGTCCCAGCAGTGGGAACATTAAGGGCTGATAATTCTGCGCTGATAGCATAACAATGTTATGTCATGTACATTTTACATAAACTAGTCGTGCTTCACTCGCGTGGATATCGGAAATTACGGGAACATGCTACCGGTACAAAAAGTTCATAGCTTGCCTATATTACGCCTGATAACATCAGCTATCTGCCAGTGAAAGTCCCGTCAAAATCGATCCAGCCATTTCCGAGATTAGCCGGAACAAACAGATAGACAGACAAAAAAAATATAAATAGTTTTTTTGTTATAACGATCTTATATACTTTCATTTCATACGCAATTAGTGTAAAGCTGTTATGTAGATGACAAAATAACAACTTTTCAATTGAATTGAAGTGTAAGTTTGTGGTGTCACGAACTTACACTTCAATTTTATTTATTTGAATATGAATAGAAGATTAATTACACGGTGTTCAAGAACAAGAATTCAAATAATTAATTAACTAACATACAGTTATGTTTGTTAACTGAAAGCTCAAAGCTAATCATTCACGCGCACTGAGCAACATGTCTACATAGTACAGTACCTACCTATAATATTGCCCATTACAATAATAATGTAGGTATAATAACAATGGCACATTCACTACATTGAAGAAAGGGGAGACACATGAACGATTGACGCGTAGAGTGATTATAGTTTTCGCTTTAATCCTGAGCCTGTCAACTCCGGTGTAAACTAATTAGTCTAATTACTCTAAAAATAATTAAGCGAAATGTTTTGATGTTAGGAGGGTTGTTTGTTTACTGTTTTGATAAAAAACCCCCGACCCAAACAAAAACCTCTAAAAAGAAAAAAAAAAAATTTAATCATACCTATAACTTAAAAGGCCAATATTTTTTTTTTAGTTTTTAGACGTTTTTGTTTGGGTTGGAGGTTTTTAATTTTTTTATTTAACTTTTATTTCCTGCTTTTTAAACTTATTATAGGAATAGTAATCACGCTTTGACTGACACATGTCACGCTTAAATCTGCGCAGCTTTACGTATGTTTTCCCACAGCGAAGTTTGTTACTAATTTATCCTCATTCCTCGTCCTAGTCACCATTTATCTTTAACCTACATATTCGTTGAGACCTTTCAATGAGCCCAAAAACTATACTTCTGCTTTTTGCTGGTGAGTAACTTGGGTATCCTGGAAATTCCAGGTGATGCTCCAGCATCAGTTCAAGGTTACTTTGGTCGTCTAATATTTATTTATTTATTTAAAAGGTACACCAACGACTTATTCACTAGACAATAACATAAGGAAAATCACATTTGGACAGAGTTATGGTGAATTTGTCACTTACAGGTGTACACAGCACTTACTTAAAAAATAGCTTCTTAAATATACGTTTTAAAAAGATTTTTTACTTGTAATGAGGATAAAGAAATGAATTAGAAACAAAGGACCACCACACCAAAGGAGGATAATATAATTGAAGTAATAGAATAGTCGACTCAAAAGTTTTAAAGTTTTAAAGTTTACCCGTGAAAGTTTCTCTTTGCATTCTTTCTGTTTTTTTTTTCAATTTTATTCTGCTCTTTAGGCTTGTAACGTGATGTTAAATAGAAGTACTACCTATTCTCAAGAATATATATCAAATAGAAAATATATTTTTTTTAGATCCGCCATATATGGTTTCAGTCATTACCCCTTACATACAAACAAAAAAATGTTACCTTTTATAATATTAGTATAAATTATGCTCATCCTTTACCTAAAGGAATTCAAGTGTAGAGTGGAAATTTGCATTTCAGTGGAAAGTTGAAGGATTTTTTTCAATAGCAAACCGTATGCTTTTTAACTGTAAGAATTGATGATGCTGTACAGCACGGCAAATTATTTACTACTTACAGCAAATAATTATACAGCACAGAATACTGAAAATATAACTCATAATAATTTATCTGTATATTAAACCACTTTCTTCTACTATCGCATGTCTTGAAACCATAATATTAACTGTGAGTAAATAATTTTGTAAATCATTGTTTAGAAAGGACTGTTAATAAGGCACTTTATTGTGTGGTCTGACAAAGAAATTAAATTATTGTTAACGATATCTTGATTAATTGAGTTATCTTGTATGTACACTGCTTCAGATTGAGCTAGCTTATCCAATAAGTCAGAGATAATTCTGTATGTTTTCAGTTTTATTCAGTTCAGCTAAGTAAAAGATTTTGTGACATTTTGATATTCTTCACTGAATTCCTATTCTGTGAGTGGTTTTATTGGGCCTCATCGTCATAGTCTTTTCAGCCGAAAGACGTCCACTGCTGGACATAGGCCTCCCCCAAGCACCGCCACTTCGACTGGTTTTGTGCTTCTCGCATCCAGCGGATTTCTGTTGCCTTCACCAGGTCATCGGTCCATCTTGTGGGAGGCCTTCCAACGCAACGTCTTTTAGTACGCGATCGCCACTCCAAAACCTTCCAGCCCCATCGGCTATCTGCTCTGCGAACAATGTTCCCGCCCACTACCACTCAAGTTTGGCAAGTCTTCGGGCTATATCGGTTACCTTTTTTCTCCTACGGATCTCTTCATTTCCGATTCGATCGCGTTGGGAAACTCTAACAGCCCTATCCATTGTCGGTTGGGTGACTTATGACCCTGCTTGCATTCGAAAACTTATTCTAATTCATCCTTTCAGGCCACAACACACATTGAATTATTATTCTTGATCTAACGCACACATAATAACACTGTATTAAGTGAACTCTTAGGCAGTGTCCGTCAATACACATTACAATTGGAAATACCGTGTCGAGACTGTGTCCTTGTAAGGAAAAAGAATGTGATTAATGCATTTATGTACCAGTTATGTAAATCATTTGTAATCCGTTTTATAATCACATCACTCGTGAATAGACAAGTGGAGCTATTTAAGTACTACATAGGTCTGTTTAAAACAGACCCGATTCATCCATAGGATGCAGACCCTACAGAACCGATTCCTCCGGCAAGCCACAGGCGCCCCTTGGTTCGTTCGGAACGAGATCCTCCATCTCGATCTGAAAATCCGGTCAGTCAATTCATGAAACGCACCTCGAAGCGTTTCTTCGATAAAGCCGAAATTCACCGCAATCCCTTGATTGTGAAGGCCGCCACTTATGTCCCCAGTAGGATTAGCTCTGTCCGACGGCCGAGACATGTCCTCACCGACCCAGACGACCACATTACTCTCCTCCAGGAAAGCAATAGGGCCACCAGTACAGTTCGCACACACCGATCAAAATCGTCCTTCCGACCTCGCCGCCGAGGTCCTCGCGCCCCGCGAAGACCCCTAGTAGTATCGGCGCCTAACGTCGAGACCCCCGACCGACCCTTGCTCGTTGAAGCGCCAGCCCGCGCCGCAGCTGAGCCAGTAGCTTTAAATTCCCCCTTTAATAATAATGATGCCAATTCGATCCAGCCTGTCCCCAATAGTGATAGCTGTCCCCCTATCAGTGACGCCCTGAGCCGAGGTCCGTACCCCACAGGGGGTGCCCTCAGCGTGCAGTCGCTTAGTATGTAAAATTTAGTTTGTAAGCCCTGGCTGGAGGCATTAAGTATAAAATCTTAATGGCAGCCCCAGGAATGACCGGTTGAGCAGTCACGGCCTCTCAAGGCCAACTGCGAGATGCCCAAAAAAAAAAATTTAAAACAGATATTATGCTTGATCCTAGCTTTCGTTGGCAGTCGTTACGGGTAGCCAAGTCTGATATCCATTTATATCAAGTGGTATCGTGTTACCCAGTAACTGGGTAGTGGAGGACAAAATAAGCTGTCACTCCATGTAAAATACCTACTTACTGATAGTCAGCTGCATCTGATTAGACTGGAAACTGACCACAAAATAGTTAGGTGAAGGTTCTTTCTTTTCTTTGCTTTCTTTTTTAAACCAAACGTTGCCCCACACTAGGAATTTCTGCTGTATTCTGGGTGCGTTTACAAACATTTAAAATCACATACACATACCGCCAGATCCGGAACTAGTACTTGTAGGTCATACAAATATTTGTTCCGTGCGGGAATCGAACCGCGACAATACAAAAATAATGATCAACTTATCAAGCTGCCTGAGCATAACAGTTGAGTTGGGTACTATAATTTTATTTCTGATCAAGTAACCAATATAATATTATGTGCTCAAATAGCTCAAATGCTCAATAAACTAATGTTCTTTATCTAGAACTATTCTAAAGACAGATAAATATGTATAATTCAAACTAAAAATCGCTAACAGAGTACTCTATCTATTCTGTGGTTATAAATCACGGAACATTATATTATACTTATGTATATATGGCTCTTCCTTACAGGGGGAAACGCCACGGTAGCTCGCGGAATCAAAATTTAATTTAGTTACCTACAAAAAAAAAACCACTTTTACCATGCATTATTAGTTTTTTCATTAATTTAAACAACGGATTGCGCGCGCGCTATCATCTGTGAGTGGTTTGACCCCGGGACGCGGGGTCAAGCGATTCACACCTGTAAATTAATGGAAAAACTAATAATGCATGATAAAAGTGTTTTTTTTTTTGTTCGTAGGTAAATAAACTAAATTACAGCTGATGGTGTATATTCTTGTTAGGTATTCAATATTCTATTGGGCTAATAAAATTGGGGTCAATAAGATAGATAAAAAAAATCGTTTCTTTGGGAAAGTTGTTCGTTATGATGAGTACAAGCATGTGTTTAAATATCAGTCACTAATTACCAGTCATCCTATATATTGGTATTTCCGTCGAAACTTAATTAGTTACAACACGTCTAATAAAAAACCATCCCAACCACACGTATAATATACAAACTTATACGAAAGATAAACACAATAAACGCAATTAATTATTGCGTATAAGAACTAATATCGTGTAACATTATCGTTAACAGAGCAAATAACGAAAGTTTTCGCGATAACAATGCCTAAGTTTTCTCGATACTGCGAATAAGTTTGACACGGTTTATCGATGGTTTTTGTGGTGCAAATATATTGTAGTGTTGTACCTGGAATAGGTATCGAAAATTACTTAGAGTAGGTACCTAGATAGGTAAAGACTGCAAAACAAATTAAAAGTTACTGTTCAAAGTTTAAAATAAGGTAGAGCATTCATTCCACGTAGGCTGGCAACAACGCATTTATAGTAATTTTTCGTGAATATTTAATTAAATACAAATAAAATCTATGTCGATTTTTATAAGCAAATATCAGAATAACTGTAAAAAAATAGCATACAAACTTAAAATTATCAATGATCTAGTGCATGGCTGAAAAAAAATGTTTACTTTTGTTTGTATTTAATGAATTTCTATCGATAAACCGCTATAAATGCGCCGTTGCCAGCCCGTGTAGGATGAACGCTCTTTAAAGAGATCTTGGCAATTACAAAGTTGATAGAACGGTTATTTCTTGGATTTTAGTTGTGTTGCAAAATTCTTACAAATCATCATCATCATCTGCTTATCCTTTCGTCAAATATATTGGGGTCCTTGTCAGTCTATCCAGATGCAGCTAAATAACTTGTTCAAATTTTTTTTTTTTGTAAAAAAAGCCACTCCTTACCAGAGCTATTCGTACAGACGCCAGCAAATCAAGCTACCCCCAAACTGTCAAATTGATTTGATAGATTTTCATCTTTATAACAGCAGGGGCCCTAGTCTGCTATTTTTATAAATTCGTCATTCCAACACGATCCCATTGTCATTCGTTTATCATTTTGCTAAAAGTTCGTAATCTGCTAAATTCATAATGGTCGATCATTGGTCGGTCAATGGTCTCGTAATAGAATTGTGTCATAATGGCATTTTCGTATTGCCATTATTATAAAAGTCATTAGTAGAAATGTTTTTCGAAAAACTACTACTAAATTTGAACATTTATTCATGCCAGATTTCATTTATATATATATTTTTACATATTATTTATTAGTGTTATAAGCAATCTAAAGCAGTAGTAAGTTCGTAAATTAAGTCAGTCATTCATTTGTCATGATGTAAGAGATTACCAATAAATGCCATTTCTTTCAATGGAGTGTCAGTGGCTGACCATTGGAAAGTCATAATGACGCCATTTTATTACTAGATTACCAAACCTGTCAAAATCAACAATTATGAAATCAATGATAGACCATTCTGACACTATTATAATAGCAGACTTGAGGCCCAGGTTCATGCTCAATTGGGAAAATTTGTCAGTTTGGGGTACCTTGATGACTGTGCTGTCTGTGCTGGTGACTGGGCTGTACCATCAATGACCTTCAAACTCAGATTGATGTGTTTACATGTTGTTTGATTGAATTCGTAAGGCTATTACTATTTATATTATGCTACAAGCAAAATAATGCGTATTTTTTTCTCAATGTAAGTAAAGCATGTTTTTGATTATGTTATGTAAGTAATTATGTTATACTATGTTTTGTGTTTTAATGGTGTAATAATTTAATACTGTTGTTAGTTTAATTTTTTCTGATTTAGTTATTGTAAGTATATAGTTTAGGTTATTAGTTTAAGTTCTTAACTGTCGCATTAGGGTAAACCCTGTAATGATAATCGGCAACACAAAATGATCCACATTTAAGTGGAGTTATCTGGAGCAACAACAATAAATTGCGGATATGTTTTGGGAATATTGCTTCTGATTGCTCCATATATTTCATGAGTTGGCGAATATCCAATGGGTTTCGAAAGTTTTAGTCAATTTTCTTTGTATTTCGGTTGTACGTACAGACGCCACCAGGTCAAGCTATCCCAAACTGTCAAATTTTCCCAATTGAACATGAACCTTATCATATTGTAATAAAGTTGAAAATTTATCAAAGAAATTTGACGGATTGGGGTAGCATGATGTGCTGGCGTCTGTACAATTACGTCTCGCTTTTGCGAGAGGAACCGGCCGGCAGTGGAGGCGGCGTAGGGGTCGTATTGCTTAGTTTTTTTTTTAAGTTGCTCCATATTGCCTGATATGGTGTGGCCGTATCTCTGGCAACAGGTTGGTACATGTTGCCATTGCCCTAAATTGCTGGATGTAGTCGTGACGTCATAGTTGTCGAGAATTGACCAGGGTGGAGCAATTTTAGTTGCTCGTGTAAGCGCACCTTTAGCGGTCTGTCGGAGGACGTGCGGGCTCGCGAACTATGGAAAGAGTGGAGGGAGGCCTTTGGCCATTAGAGGAACAGCGCATGCTTACAAAAAAAAGGTAGTTTCAATTTAATTACACTATGGTAAGGAGCTGCAGCTGCAAACGCTTTTAACTGTGGGGTAGCTATAAAAAATCAATAAATGAATACATATATGTAAAATAATAAATATGCCTTTTATACTGACTGTACCTGTTTAGAGGAATTGTGAGGTAGGTAATATAAAATTACGATTTTACTCGGTATGCTAATGGAGTCTGGTTATTATGCAAAGTGTGTGGTCTAGTGAAATATAAATTCAGAGGTTAGATACGTACGAGCTTATAATTTATGCTAATTATTATTTTTATCTAGGCATGCTACTAATCATTGTGTGTTTATTTTCATGTTGCATCATTGTCTTAATATTATTCGCTCTTATATCCCTTTTATAATCCAAATCCTAACTACATACCTACCTATATACCTATAAATTATACATTTGAAACTAAATCTATCTGTTTGTCTGTCTATCAAACCACTGAACCATTATGCAATTTTACAGATATGTAGCCTGGCACCTGGAGAAGGACATGGCCTACTTTTCATCCTGGATCAAACAGCTAGTTATTTATAAAGCTAACAATGAAATATACCTTAAACCACCAAACCCAATTCACATAGGTATATCCTTTCAAAGGTTGTCTTTAAAAGATTGCTTTTTAGCGCTATGAGCAACCATAAAAGTCATCCTATGTAAAATTTCTACCGTTATGTCTTTAAGTCTTATGGTGTACATAATAAAGAGTATTCTATTCTGCCTTAGTTAAAAGAACAGTTAAAGAATAATAGTTTAAAAAACTAAAAACCACGCTCTAAAAACCAAACTAAAAAAGGAGAAAATAATTTAATTCAATTAAAAAGCGTGGCGTGCTTTTTGAGGTATTTTTATAATCACTTAATGTCAAGCACCCCACGCTTTTTAATTGAAGTAGATTATTTTCTCCTTTTTACACGCTTTATATTAGCTTCACTTGTATGTTTGTTTGTTTGTTGGTTTGTTTGTTTGTATGTAACCGACTCCTTTGAGCGCGATTTTGACCCACTTTAAACGGTCAGATTTCATTGAAACTTTGTAAACTTATCGAGGACCGATGACAATGCAATAATTTAAAAAAAAATGAGAAAAATTAAAAAAAAGGAAATAAAAAAATTAAAACACGTTTTTGTAGTTAGCAGAACTAAAAAATAGAAAATAAATAATAGTTTAAAAAACTAAAAAACACGCTTTAAAAACCAAACTAAAAAAGGAGAAAATAATTTAATTCAATTAAGAAGCGTGGGGTGCTTGACATTAATTGATTATAAAAATACCTCAAAAAGCACCCCACGCTTTTTAATTGAATTAAATTATTTTCTCCTTTTTTAGTTTGGTTTTTAAAGCGTGTTTTTTAGTTTTTTAAACTATTATTTATTTACTTTGGTTTTTAAAGCGTGTTTTTTAGTTTTTTAAACTATTATTTATTTTCTATTTTTTAGTTCTGCTAACTACAAAAACGTGTTTTTTTTTTCTCAATTTTTTTTTTAAATTATTGAATAGTCATCGGTCCTCGACAAGTTTACAAAGTTTCAATGAAATCTGACCGTTTAAAGTGGGTCAAAATCGCGCTCAAAGGAGTCGGTTACATACAATCATACAAACAAACAAACATACAAGTGAAGCTAATATGAAGCGTGTAAAAAAGAACTAAAGCAAACAAAGGCACAGCGCGCACTGCGTACCCCGCTACTCCACTGTTGTGATTAATTTCGTCGACAATCAACGTAGACACATGATGGACATCACTTTGGTTTATAGTTAGGGCTGTCAGTTATTGGAAACGGGCTCTGATGCTCTGAACGGTAGACAAACGTTTTTTTTTTCCTAGATGTAACTATACATTTTCTTTTGTTATTGTAAAGCCTGGGCTTTTCCAGCTTTGCACTTATTGGCAAATCTTTAGTAATTAAATCGTGATTAACCATCACTACTATTACATATACACACACAACTATTAGAAATTAAACAATATAGTCCCAATATTATTGATGATGTACCTAACATTATCAATAATATTGGCGTCTTAGTAAATAAATATTATTATAATGAATACACTTATGCGCACTGGAAGACGTAAAGTTGGAAGGCCTCCCACAAGGTGGACCGATGACCTTGTGAGGGCCGCAGGAGTCCGCTGGATGCGGGAAGCACAGAACCGGGCGAAGTGGCGGAGCTTGGGGGAGGCCTATGTCCAGCAGTGGACGTCTTTCGGCTGAAATGATGATGATGATGATGAATACACAATCATAACTACGTGCGATTTAGAAAAAACCGAAAACTTGAGTAGATCATTTAGAATCCAAATAGCATTTTTTGAGGACATGCTTTCAAATCATACTTTGCTGACTTTGCTTCATTTTATGTACAGACGCCAGCACATCAAACTATCCCAATCTGCCAATTTTTTATGATAGATTTTAAACTTTATAACATAGGCATAAGGTTCATGTTCAATTGGGAAAATTAGATTGTTTGGGGTAGCTCGATGTGCTGACGTCTGTACCTAGTAATCACAAACCCCATTTTCTGCACATTAATGATACAGAGTTAGCACAGCAGACAGGTATTTAACTTTAAAGGCAAAATACAAGTATCTAGGTTATTATAGATTCCAATAATAATATGCATATAAGTCACGTCAAACCTGTGACTTTAAAGTTATGTGGCCTCAGACAGTCGGAAATCTAAATCTTTTTCCAAAAAAAAAAAAAAACAAACGACTTCCGTAAAAACACTACAAAGTAAAAATTGGGAGTCAGTGACTTTGGATATGTATTTTAATTCCACCATCAAAAAAAAGGGTGCGATATATACATACAAGAATTGCTCGTTTAAAGGTATTAGATTTTGACAGGATCGTAACAAACATGTATTTTTTTAATTATAAATATATTATAATTCTATATAATTACACGAAATAGTCATTAATTAGGACTCTGTGAACTTAGAGGGTTTTTTATTATTTTATGAGGTTGGGAAATCATTTACTAACTTCTCCCGCTCTGGGTGGAGCAGGAGGATGTTACTGACTTAAACCCACCCGTGTTCCTTCAGTTGCCTGTGTGCCAGGCGCCACCGTATCTCTTTCGAACAATCCGCACCCTTGGCAGGCAGCGGCCCTTGCGGACCCCACCATTTGATGCTAACATGTCTTTGAGGCGCACGTGGAACACAACGCGCCGAAGACCCGGCCTTGGTCCTTACCGGACAGCGAGCTACCCATTACTCGGCGTCTGCAAGCACGCGCCAACGGTGGCCGGGAATCAGCCTGGGATTCCCGATGCCCAGGGCGTCTCCTGCGGCGACTAGGGCCGTGAGGGCGCATATACTGCCTCTCCCTCACGTGCGCCGCCCCCCTTATCGCGAGCATTACTGCTTCGCAGAAGGAGTTGACGGCTACCCATGCACTCTCACTCCATACCATGGCCTGGACCAGGGCTGGACGCGACAGATCGACGCCGCCAATCGCCTCCACGAGGCGACACGGCGGTGCTCTGCCCAAGCCGGGCAGAGCTCCACCGTATGCTCCACCGTATCCTCAGGGCGATCTACGTAGTGGAAACACCCGGGCATTTCCTCCCGCCTTATGTAAAACAGGAACCTCCCGAAACAACCGTGTCCGGTGTGGACCTGCGTCAGGCGAAAGGTGAGGACGCCGTGGCGCCTCTCAATCCACTCCTCAAAGAGGGGACTTACCGCCGCAATCGTGGCTTGCCCAAACTTAGAGGGTTGTTTTAATAATTTTAAAGATTATAATTCTGAAAATACATACATGTTACGATCGCGAATCATATTTTGTTCAGCATAGAACCTTACATTGACCTGCAAATTGTAAAAAAAACATAAGCAAATTTAAATTTCACAGGCTTCCATAGCACTACTCGTTTAAAATCATTTTCATTTTACAGCCTTTCAAATGCGACTATCCTATTAAAACCGGTACCAAAATGATTCGTTCCCTACCAAAACACTCTACAAACATAAAATAAACCATAACAATTTCAATAAACAAAAGTTTGCATGTACCTACAAAACTACCCACCTCTATTAAAATATTTAAACTTGTTTTAGAGTCCATTAAAACTCACGAAGCTATCATTTATTACGAGCATATTCTTTAGTGACACCCCTGAGTAAAGTCAGTAGGTATGAATAAGGCATAAAGGCTCGTCTGTACCGGCGCGAGTTACAATGTATAGCAAATAGACGGCAACTTGGGACTCCAGGGAAACTATGTATGAGGTAAGTGACTACTAGTGTAATGATTAGGTAGATATGTTCTGAGAATACAATTATGAAGACTACTTACTAGCTTTTGCCCCGGATTCGCCCGCGTGGAGCTCGGAAATTATCCCACGGGAACGTACTACCCCGGATAAAAAGTATAATTTAAGTGTTAATCCGGGTAATAAACTTACTATTTGTGTGCTGCCAAATCCGTTGAGCCCTTTCTGCGTGATTGAGTACTTAACAAACATTCAAAAATTAAAACTAAACATTCACACTTTCACATTTACAATATTAGAAGGACTAGTAGGATAACAGCTGTGAGGAAATGGCGGAAAGATCTTGCCGGTCCCGATATCAAACAGATGTTGAAAATTGGACTGTATCCTGGTTTCGTATTAAATTAATGTTTTCTCAGCATTGGCAATTTAGCACATAATTGAATTGTGTTTGATTTAGCATGCTGCTTTAGCGCTACAAGTTTGTTTTTGGCTCGTCATCAAAATCGGAACTAAAGCCGCCATCTTGTTTTTTGAATACATTTTACAAAACAATCTCACAAATATTTACCACCAGCGCCCCCCTGCTAACGTCATTTGAACGTCAAAAGATTCTATATTCTGTATTTTATATTCTGAAATCAAAATGCATGCTAAAAATTACAGGTCATGTCTAACGGTTTGACCGATGACGTTTCGTAAAAAATTGTCAGTTAGCGTGGCTGGTATTGTTGCACAGAGCATCATTTATGATACTTAATAATAGGTCTTTACCTATGAAATTGCCGTTTTGCAGTACTGACCATTTCAAATCAAAATAATTTTTGTTTGGGTAAGAATTCTAATTTAAAATTAATTCTATTTTAAAAACATGGATTTTTTTTTCCAAAAGTAGTCATTTGTTTATTGATTAGTGTTACATTTTCATCGCATTTACATCTTTTTCGTCATCATGGATACGTTAAAAATTCGAGTAATTATGGAATATGAGTACCGTCGTGGCAGCAACGCGGCACAAGCGGCACGCAACATCAACGACGTTTACGGAGCTAACACTACAAACTAACGCACCACCTGTTATTGGTTTGGTCGCTTCCGTTCTGGAAATTTCGACCTGAAAAATGAACCTCGCGGTCGTCCGAAGACTTTGGTCGACAATGACGAATTAAAGGCGATTGTGGAAGCTGATGATACACAATCTACGGCTGAATTAGCAGCAGCTTTCGACGTTAGCGTCAAAACAATATTGGTCCATTTGCGTCAAATTGGCAAGGTAAAAAAGCTTGACAAATGGGTGCCCCACGAACTCAATGATCGTCAGCGCGAAGTACGCGTCGAGACGTGCCTTGCACTGCTCAACAGACACACAAATGAAGGAATTTTGAACCGCATTGTTACCTGCGATGAAAAATGGATTCTGTTTGATAACCGCAAGCGCTCAGCAAGTTGGTTGGATCCTGGTTCAGCACCTAAACAATGCCCTAAACGAAAACTTACCCCTAGAAAAGTGATGGTCACTGTTTGGTGGTCTAGCGCCGGTGTGATTCATCACAGCTTCTTACCAAACGGGGTGACCATTACTGCAGATGTGTACTGTGAAGAACTGAACACAATGATGGAGAAGCTGGCACATCTCCAACCAGCATTGGTCAATCGCTCATCTCCGCTGCTCCTGCACGACAACGCGCGACCTCATACTGCACAGCAGACGGTCTCCAAGTTGCAAGAACTGGGGTTGGAAGCTCTCCGTCATCCGCCCTACTCACCAGACCTTGCGCCTACAGACTACTACTTTTTCCAGAATTTGGATAACTTCTTGGCGGGAAAAAAATTCAATACCCGAGAGGCAGTACAAAATGCCTTTGAAGAATTTGTTGCCTCCCGTCCAGCTGATTTCTTTAAGAAGGGCATCAATAAACTGCCACTGCGATGGCAAAGATGCATTGATTGCATGGGTGATTACTTCGATTAATTCAAATAAAAAATACATGAAAAAAATTCGTTTAAATTTTTTCATACAAAACGGCAATTTCATAGGTAAAGACCTAATATAACCTAGCTCTTCGATCGATAGCCAGATCGAATAAATTACCGTGAAAAACCCTCAATTTAATTGCCATAACGATTTTTGAGATCTTTGACAGTCTTTACGGAAAGTGAGAAGCCCGAAAGTCTGACTGACAGTCTTACCAAGGGGATTAGAATGTAATCCCACTAGCTGGGCTGTGGAGGTCAGATAGGCAGTCACACCACGTAGAATACTGGTATTCAGCTGCATCTGGTTACCCTGAAAGCCGACCCCAATTTAGTAGGGATAAGGCTCGACAGGTGATGACGATTGTTGAGACACCTCACTCAACATTCGATTGAAAAGAGACGAATAAATCAATACGGCAATATTTTCCATTTAAGGCGATGATTACTTGAAAACGCTCAAAAAGGTGGTTTTTTAAACAAGTGTATCTCTTTAACCGTAAATAATTTTGAAAGAAAAAAATATATTTGATATTTTTAAGTATTTTTTGCATACAGTGATGGAACTCAAAACATTATTAAACATACTTTAATGCATCAAAAAAATCATCAAAGTCACCTCTTAATTATCTTTAAAACCAGTTTATCCCTTCAATAACAATTATAGATTATAATTAAAAATATACAATAAAATTCCAAATGCCAAAGTGCAGGCAGTGATGGATTGTTTATTATTAAATACTATCTAATTTTATACGATTTTATTTGCATTTTTACGACAATGCTTGCTCATTTATGATTTTAATTTATTACAACAGATTTTAACCCGTATCGGATTGCAATAAGAACTATTATTGCTCATAACGACAATATTTAAAGTTACCAGGGCCTTAAGGAAATCGTATCGTCGTTATTTGAAAACCTTCCACAATATTTGCAACTATGTGCAACTTATCGGTGAAGTTAGGCCATAAATTAGAAATATGTGTAAATATAGAACCACTGCAATGTTCTCCCACCTGTCATGTTGCTTACCTACTAACGCAACATGAATGTATTGACGCCAATCATCGGTAATTAAGGATAATTAATTAATGTGTGTTAATACATTAATAGACGTTATTGATTTCGCTTGGGGTGGATAATAACTACCTATTATAGGAGCTCAAATATGCCCAATCTGCCTATAGTGTTCCCACTGCTGGGATACAGGCGTCTTCTCTTCAAGAAGGAGTAGGCTATTATCTACCACGGGGGCGCAGCTCGGGTTGATAGATGTCACAAGTCTTCGAACTTTTGGTTGAAGGACATGGCGGTTTCCTCACGATGTTTTACTTCACCGTTTTTGAGACCAGTGGTGCTGAAATTATTGACACAAAGTAAAGTGACTACCTGAGTTCGAACCCACGATCTACACCTCGTAAGTCTGGGTTGATACCACTGGGCCACCACTGTTCAATGATGAATACGGGTACCATCATATTTATTACCATCATGATCTTTCGCCGGTGCAAATAGACAAGTACTTACTTTAATGATGTTTTGTTAATATAGGTTTGAGAGCACTGCAGGCTTAGCACGAGAACCGCGAGAAGCGTTTTATCGACGGAAGAGTAGACAAAATGACGTTTCCGTGTAGACAGTTGACAGTTTTGTACCGAGAAATGTAGACAAACGATTTGACTATTATTAAAAACATTCTCATTTATAATTTTAAACTAAATATTATAAACTATTTTGTACGCCGAATATGGCAAAACATGTTGAACCAGCAATTTTAAATGAATTTCCATCCATATGTGCACATTTTTGTATAATTTTACGCATGTTTATACAAATAAATGCATCTTTATCTTTCTATTCTACGGTAGAGTAGAAACGGTATCGTCCCAATGGTATCGGCCCTGACTTACCAGTTGTAGATCGTGAGTTTAAATCAAGCAAGCACTTTACTTTGTGTATAATATTTAATCACCACTGCTCTCAAAACGGTGAACGAAAACATCGTGAGGAAACCAACATGTCTTAGAACCAAAAATTTTAAGACATGTGACGTCTACCACCCCGCACTGTCCTGCGTGGTGGATGACGGCCCACTCCCTCTCATACAGAGTAGTTCTGCTTGGAGCAGTGGGGCCATAATCGGCTGATTCGCCCAATCTATAAAATGGGGCCGCGCGAGTCTTTTAGAAACAAATTCAACGAAATTGATATACTATCTCTGCCTTTTCTGTATATCCAAGAAAATATCTTGTATGTTCGCAAAAACTTAGGTCTTTTCAAAAAACGATGCGATTTCCATAATCTAAATACACGTAATAAAGATGAAATTGTGATTCAAAAATTTTGATTAACTAAAACTAGCTAGTCATTTCTAATATCCGCTTCTATAACAAGTTGCCAAAGTCGGTTACAGAACTTAGCGATGGAAAATTTTAAAAATCACATCAATAAAACATATTTTAGGATAAAAGACTACGTTAAAGACAGGAAAGTTTGGCATTAATTCCTTCTGCACATGTGACTTCCCTGGGACCTCATTAACAGCATAACTATGTGAAAGTCTATTAACTGCTCCCAAATTGCAATATTATTTTTTATTAATATTATTGTTTACAATGTCTGACATATTCTCGTCGTTATTTGACATTATACATTAATTCTAATATCGACTATTTTATTAGTGATTGTCATAGAAACTATGTCACTTGGTTTAAATAGTTTCATTTTATCTATGTAGACTCTTTTACATATTGTGAATGAGAGAACGTTGTAGGCCTTACAGACTGTAGATTTGCAAACGATTTTCTATTCTTTATATTCATTCTTCTTAATACCTCGTACTTAAAGACAGACCTGCACTGTCCTCCCATACCTATTTATCATTGTAATTTGAAAACATTGTAAAAAAACAACTATTTTTAAAAGAGTAACCGTGGAGTTTCTTGCCGGCTCTTCTCCATAGGAAACGACAAATTGGAACCGTGCACCGTGCACTTACCTTCTGACATAAGTGCCCATGCAGGTTTATGTGAAATAAAATATTTTGATTTTGCTTATGCAGATTGAAAATTACAGTTTATCTTTTCTACATTTTCAAGAACAAATTCAGCTCAAACATGATCTTAAATTACTTATTTACATTTATACCTCATTCCATGAACCTCAACATATTTTATTTGAGTTCAATAGGTCAACTTCGACATCAGACCTTTGCAACTTTGTTAGAACTAAAGCCTGATTTACACGGTGCTATTTAATTGCCTGTGGAATACCATAAGTTGAATCGTACTATCCTACTTCTTACTTATCCTACTAACATTACAAATGTGAAAGTTTGTATACATATCTGGATGTTTGTTACTCAATCACGTAAAAACGGCTGAACAGATTGGAATGAAATTTGGCACACAGGTAGTTTATAACATGGATTCACAGAAAGGATACACTTTATCCCGGTAGTACGTTCCCGTGGGATAATTTCCGACCTACACGGGAGCGAAGCCAGAGACAAAAGCTAGTCAAATATAAAAATAGCACCGTCTAAACAGCAGCGTTTAGACGATGCAAGTAATTTTTTGCTCAATTTTATAGTAGGTATGCCACAGGCAAACGCATCGTGTATATACCTACGTGGAGCTTTGGATAGAAGTAATTGAATGGTCTATAAACAAACTCTATACACACCCTAGTAAACTGAACTAGTCGTAGTAGTTTAGTCCAATGATGTGGCACTGGATGACCACTCATCGTGCATCATTTTTTTATATAAAATAAGTGATATTGTGTATGTGTGTATTTATTATTACCTTCAGGTGTACAAAAGAAAAACACTTATATAATAAACACTATGCAGCGTTACAACTAGGGGAAAGAGTGTTTTCGATGAACTCTGGCACCCAATGTAAGATTTAACTTGTGTTTAGGGTGCCAGCGTCCTCGCCTATAATTGAACATGTATCAATAGTTGTAAGCCGAGCACAATATATTATTATCAAAATAACTATTTACTAATAAATCCAACTGTGATTTGGCCTATTGAAGAACATATGTATGTAATTGAGAGGAAAAAAATAAAAATAAATATGGTGAGAACTTGTGTTTATGTTAGTCTATAGTATGTATATAAATAATTAAGAATATATGACCTTATTAACTGCGTTAGGCTAAGCGATTGAAATACGTAATAAATCTTCAGTCTTATCATAACTGATTGTCAATAGCCACTCTGTGACCTGGGTCTTACAACCATTCAGGCACATGGGAGCAATGGTTAACAGTTTATTTATTTTGTTGTATAAATGGCCAAACAGAACATCATAATGACGCTGAGCAAAGGCCGTTCTACATCCACCAGTTGAGCATACATCGTAGAATCTACGTTTTTTAGCAGCATTCGGGTTGTAAACCAGAGAGCGATGTTTGCGCAGAATAGTGCTGAGAACAAAGAGCTGTCTCACAGTGAGGACCCGGCATTCGGTGTAAAGAGCCGAGGTGGGATATCTAAACGGCTTCGAGGTCATGACTTTGAGGACAGCTCTCTGTGCCCGTTCCAGAGGAAGGAGAGTTGTCTTGGTAGTCCCACCCCACACTGTGATGCAATAGTTTATTATGCTTTGACAGAGTGCATAATAAACAGTTTTAATTGTACGGTAGTCCGCGGAGTGCCTTAGCTTTTTAAAAATAAATATACACTTGCGGACTCGCGATATGAGATTGCTAAGGTGAGGTTTCCAGCTCAAAGAACTGTCTACATAAACTCCGAGATACTTAACAGACTCACACCTTGTGAGTTGTGGACAGTCGCATTGTATGGAGGATAGATCGAGTGAGCAAGTATGAGCTCTAAGCATCATTGAATCCTTCGGAGGAAGATTGTTGGATAGTAAGGAGAATGGTAGGTATACTGTTTTATTAAGATTTAAGGTTAATATGTTATTGGATAGCCATTTCATCACTGAGTTTAGAGCAAGTTCCGCGTATTTGACTGTTTCAGGCCAGTCAATACCGTGAAGAAGCAAGGCCGTATCATCAGCGTAAGTATAAATTGAACAGTTCGTTAGAGACATTTTGCATAAGTTATTGATATAAATAAGAAACAGGGTAGGGCCTAATATTGAGCCCTGAGGAACGCCAAAACTCAAAGATTTTGAATCACTAATAACATCATTTATTTTGACGCATTGGCTTCTTTCACACAGGTAGTCCTGGAAAATTTTTAAGGTATGTCCACGAATGCCCATAGCCTCCAGCTTGAATAAGAGGTGGGGAACAGACACCGTGTCGAATGCCTTGGAAAGATCGAGGAAAACAGCCAAGCATTTCATTTTACTATCTAGTTTAGATACTACATGATCTACCAAGGCAGCAACAGCATTTTCAGTTGACCTGCCACGTCTAAAACCATATTGGTTATTACTTAATAAATTGCATGACTCAAGATAGTTGACCAATCGGTTATTGAGTATCTTTTCTAAAATTTTAGAGATGGCAGGCAAGACTGAGATCGGTCTATAATTATCTACACCGTGTCTGTCCCCATTTTTGAAAATTGGATGAACGACAGCCCTTTTGAAAACCCTGGGAAAACAGCCTGTGGAAATAGAGAGATTGCAGATATGAGTGATGGCTGGGATAATCGCGGGCAGACAGGATTTTAACAGTCTCGATGAAATGCCATCCCAACCCACCGCTGCATCCGTTCGTAACCCAATAATGATGTTTGAGACCTCTACTTCATCTGTGGGAAGAAGTACCAGCGAGTTAGAAGGCGGATCATCTAGAGAATACTCCGAGGTATACGAGGTGGATGTGAATTTGTCCGCCAAGTTCTTGCCAACATTGACAAAAAACTCGTTAACTCCGTTTACCGAAGATTTTTCATCCAAAGCCATCCTTAGTAGCTCGTTAGGGGATTTCGCATTTAGACTAGTTCCGGTAATATTTTTAATGACCTTCCAAGTTGCTTTAGGGTTGTTCTTCGCCATTTGAAACTCCTCCCTTTCATAGGCATGTCTTAAATTTTTGAGAAGCTTGTTACAAAAATTACGATATCGCTTATATGTGACCATGAGAGTGTAATTTTCAGGATCTGCCTTTAAGGTTTGAGCCATGCTATCTCTATTTCGGATACACCGTAGCAGACCGTTGGTAATCCAAGGTTTCAAAATTCTGCGTTTTGATGAGATGTACACGGATTTGGAGTGATTAGCGATGACAGACCTAATTATGGAGACCAGAGACTCGGCGGCATTGTTTGCGTCTTGAATAGTCAATATTCCACTAAAGTCCATAGATAAAATGTCAGTAATTGCAGCTGTATAATTAACAACTATACGATTGACTTTAAACGTAGGGAGTGGCTTTGCAAGCTGGATGCTTATAAACGTGGGCCTATGATCAGTAATGTAAGTATCGAAAACTAGTGTCGTATTTTTAAGATCAGATCTTAACATAACGTGATCAATACAAGATGTTATACGTGTTGGGAAAAGATGTGTAGGGAGGAGGCCATGTGAAGCAATAAGGTTAAGGTATTGATTAGCTTGTTGGGAAATAGCATCTGGAGTGATGTCAATATTGATGTCACCCATTATCACTAGGTTTTTTTGGACTGACGTCTGGGTAAGGACTGTGTCTAAATTATCGATAAAATTATCAAGATTTCGGGTGGACGGAGAGCGATATAACGCTAAAAGTAAGATATTGTGAGATTTTACATTACAGATCAAACAGCTGGCGCCAGATATAGAAGGTTCGGTAACGATATGAGATAATTCTGATTTTACATATATTATAACACCATCATTCTGGTTGATAGGTTTACTCGTGTGATAAGAAAGATACCCTTCCAGTGGCGGAACTGTTGACACCATCAACCAGCACTCCGATAAAATTAAAACATCACATGAAATCTTCATCCTAGCCAGAAGCACAAGAAAACCATCGAAGTTACAATTTACACTGCGTATATTAAGGTGTATTATATTAAGCGACTTACTATTATTGTCAGGAATGAAACGACTACATGACTCGGGTACACAGATATGTGAATCGTCTAGACTGAAAGAGTCAATATCATTTAAAGTGTCAGAATCTAAGATTGATGAATGATGTTAAGTGCATTTTAATTGCAAGTGTATCTTTTTGTGCGTCGCCTTTTGTTTTATGTATGTATGTAAAATTTAAATTATTTTATTTTTAAATATGGATTTTGTATGGGAGCCGTTGAAGCGAGCGGTCGCCTTCTTTGAGCTCGCTCGCACCAGATGTTGACTGGGGCCTCGAATTTGAAATCAAACCGCGTGTGTTTTGTGTTTTGCCACAGTGTATTTTGTGAAATTGGTGAAAGTGTAACATAACTAACGCAAGACCTCAAATACCCCGATTAGAGCATTAAGCTATAAGCATAATACAATGAATAAAAAATTATGTTAAAGCCAACAGTGTTATAGAAAATCGTGTGGACATTTGCATTAACTTATGCAGTTAAAATTGAGTCTCATCCCCTTGGAATAAGATCCAATTCTCTTTGACTCAATTAGAGGCCTTGTATAGTTTTGATTACACTTTAACCACAAACAAGTAAGCAAAAGTGATATTGAAGTGCGCTTCAGCCTGCAGTGGAGACGGGCTGCTGGAGGACGACGGACCCCAGAGGCAGACTTGGTGAGATCGCTCCTATTATTACAGGGATTCGTTTGCTATAGGTACTGCATGCGGCGGGCCTTTATTCGCCGCGCGTGATCTCTGAAAATCAAATCACCTCCTTTGTGGACCAGTGTGCTTACACCCACTGTAATAGAGGAAAGAACTTGATACACGCCAATATTCTAGCACAAAATACGGTACCGTCCAAGACACCGTACTTAAGGATCTTACTATTGTAACAGTGTAACGAATTCCACAGTGGATTGCAAGGGGCCACGGTCAAAAAAATATGCAATCGGAAACAGATGGCCTAAATAGGTACCCCGAACTATTCCGTTGGCTTTGCACGTTTTTGCTTTACAGATAAACAAAGAATTAAAACTAACAAAAAAAAAGGTCAGCCCATAAAACAAACTTTAAGGTTAGCAAGTTTCAGCCCCTACATACATGTGTTTCTGACTACCCCTACAAACAAAAGCGCTTACAATGGATACAATTGTGCCCATTTCAAAAGATGGAAATTGTTTGTTTAGGGCACTAGCCCACCAAATAAACATTTTAATGGGCTTAACATTTGATCACAGAAATGTCCGTCAAGACCTAGCCACCTATGTTTTGGAACATCAACAACACTTCTAAATAATATACAGGAATTTCTCCCCAACAGCATTCTCTCCCAGGAACAAAGGATAACAAATTATATAACCGCGCAATTTAACGAAACATTCTGGAGTGGCGAAGATATAATTATCGCCGCGTCTGAATTCTACCTCGTAAACGTGCATGTACACATAATCAACGGAAATACACAGGTGTATTACCCACGGGCGATCCAGTACCCGGCAACATACGAGTACACATCCTCTATCAGAATCACCACTATGATAGCTGGGTCCGGAATAATGAAAAACAATACAGCAACAACCCGAAACTCCTAATGCAAATTCCAACCAACATTAAAACACCACATCATATCAAACCAAGAAGTAACCGGTGCAACACACGCCAAGAACAGGAAAAACCCACGAAACCCCAGCCTCAAACGAACAGCCCCCAACAGGTAAACCCGTTATCGCCGTGTGAACAACGACAGGCAACACTATTTACACCGTTATCTGACGTAATTGCGGACGACACCGGATACACAATACTAAGACACCGGACCTCTATCGTAATTAAGTACACCTGCCCAGACTTGTGCATTGCAACATGGAACGTCCGCGACGCCTCAAAACCCGGAAAAAATCGAATAGACGCTGAACTTTCACGCAGAGGCATTCATATAGCCAGCCTACAGGAAACGGATGAATTCAGGAGCATACAGCTCCACACGCTACAAATGGCACGCGACCGGCGAAATGGGAAGAAAACTAAAAAAATCCGAGGGCTTTCTGATACCAACGGTTAATATAACAAAACCGATAATCGAACCACACTGCGAAGGACCAACGGTGGACGAAATAACAGGAATCATCAATAAAATGCGAAACGGGACAGCCCCTGGAACGGACCAAATGGTAATCGAACTGTACAAAGCGATGCCCCAAATACTATAGGAAGCTGTTACTAAACACATGAATAACGCCTGGACACAGAACACTTTACCCGACATGTGGCTTGAGACCGTACAAGTCCCAATCCCAAAAAAAAATCCTAAAGACGCGGACGATTTCCGCCGCATATAAACCATTTGTAACACGGGTTACAGAATTTACGCCTCATACTTACAAAAAAAAAAAAAAGTAAACGATACAATAACGGAGCTGGGAAATTACCAACCAGCGTTCTTAAACAATAGATCAACAGATGACCACATTTTTACGCTCAAAAGGGTTCTAGACGAAGGATGGCGAGCAGGTAAACGAATTTACGTACTCGCCCTCGACATAGAAAAAACCTTGACAACGTTGACTTCAACGCATTAAGAGATATATTACTGGAACGAACCAACAAATCGATGACCAACAGGATAATCAGGGCATGCTGGAATGAAAGAACATGCATCAAATAGTGTGGTCAGCAAAGCAGTTGGATTGTCAAAGGAAAAGGAGTTAAGCAAGGGTGCCCCCTGTCCCCTCGCCTTTTTACATTGGTCATTGACGAAGTCGTTAGAACACTAGAAGACACTATAATTTAATCAAACTAGATCAGGACCGCGAAATTTCACTTTCCATGGTATTATCATTTGCGGACGACCTTATCCATAATACAGATAATCTAGAAGGTCTAGAGCGTATCTTATACTACATTAAAGCCTTACTAAATAGCGTAGGCCTCCAAATAAACGAAACAAAAACAAAAATTCTAATTAGGGACCCCATAACATCACAGCAAACGACCAACGTGACCCTCAACGGAGTAAGTATACCAACAGTGGACGTAATCAAATACCTTGGCGCATACATAACATCCGCATTAAGCAGGAAAAGCACAATTAGAAAATGATGCCAACAGGCCACGAGAAACGCCAAATCATTACTACCATTCATACTAAACTCAAAGATGGACTGGAAGTTAGCTAGACTTATGTACCGAATGGTTATCGTACCTTGTATGATATAAGGCTTAAAAATATCGACCCTCACCAAGGCGAACAGATCAAGACTCCGAAAATATGAACGACTTATCATGAGAGACTTGATTAACCATGCCAGGAATAAACCAAGAACTAAGAAGATGCACCAAATCTTAGACGGAAAACCGTAACAAAACGCATCAAGAACCACAGGATGTGCTACTTGGCACACGTCTTCAGACGGGATAAACCACACCTATTGCATGCAGCAATGCAGTATAAGGCTAAATCTAAGGAGGTCGGACGACCTATTTACACATGGAACGACAACCTAAAACAGGACATGAAATACTTCAACATGGGAATCACGTATTGGAAGGACATGGCTGGAGACAGAAACAAGATCAAGAAAGCGGCTAACGATATCTACAAAAGCTGATAGCAATGAGGATTCAGAAGACGAATATGAAAACAACAACACAGAATATAGTGAAGCAACTGCATAGAAAAGAGCTAAGAAAACAGTTAAACCTGCACAAGAAGCTCGACCTGAATCAACATGCCGGCGACGTCGTGAAAAGATGCCCTCCTATAAAAAATACCACCCGTCTCTCCACTAGTCCAATGCTTACTCAAGGATGCATATCCGGTAGGCTCGCAATCCTTTCCTATCCTAAGGGCCTGTCTACCTGACCATTACCGCGCCCCCCAGTCTACTTCTTGATATGCAATGGCCTCTGTAACACCATGAAGCATGAGGCTACAGGGGCTAGTGCGAATCTTGGGGTTCATTCGATTAATCGAGTCTGGTCAAACCACGCTGGGATCGGTGCATTACATTACATTACATTACATTTTAAATATGGATTTTGTATGGTCTGAAATAAATATTATATTATTATATCAATTTCATTTGTTTTCAAATATTATTCTTTCATTCAAGTACATAAGACAAGTATAGAAAACCAATTATTATGGAACAAGATGCTGACAATAGCAACAAATCTAATCCAATCCCGATCCACACACTCATTTGGGTCCTCCATGTTCCTCAGACGTATTGAATACGTCCCGCCCTTTTCTCGTACTAGCTCGTGTGTAATTGAAAACCTACTCATTGTATAATAACGCCACTGTGTAGATAGATGTAGAAGTTTATTTAATTAGTAACTAACTTATGCAAACAAAATTTTACACCAATGATGCATTCAAGTAATTAAGTAATACGCTAAGCTGATCCTAGAGTAGCTTACTTGAAATAATTACATGACACTTAAGTATGCCTGTTTTCACATAATATAGGCAACACTAAAATATAATGCCTGAAGTCCACTGATGGAATTCTTGACTCAGCGGCGAAAGTGTTAATAATATTTAGGTGTCACCTGGTATAATGAAAACTAGTACATTGCCCAATAGAGTGGTTGGCACAAATTTTATTTATTTATTTAAAAACACAAGTTTTTGTCCTTATAATTAAACAAGGCACACTATTAGACCTCTGGGGTCTGTCTTAGCATGCCATGGTCTGGAATTACTCTTCGCGCGGTACTGGTAAAATGGAGTGGTAATATTCTTTGAGCTTGTGTTTTATGTTTTTCCTATTGATTAAGTCGCGAATGTCTATAGGTATTTGGTTTAATAAGACGGGTATTGTGAAAGATGCAGTGCGCCTACCATAAAAATAGAATAGAAATATAACAAGCAAAACCCCGTGAACGTCTTGTAGGTATGCGTCTGATGAAGAAAGTGACTTCTCCCAATTGTGAAACATGTGGAACGGTTGAAGATGTTCACCATCTACTTAGGGAGTGTACTAAGACTAAGAAAGAAAGAGAGACACTGTGGAGCAGAATAAAAGTAAACGAATCGGATATTGGTCCGTATGTTAAAGTTTTAGCGCAACCTTCATCTGAGATAGCAAACCTACTTACTGATTTGTTTAAAAATTAATAATGTATCGAAAAGTTTAAGGTATGATGAGGCTGACATGCCATTGTGGATAAAAGCCTCCAACAAAAATTTTGAATAAAAAAAAAAAAAGGTATGCGTCAAACGAAAGGTGCGAACTCAAATAATGCACATGTGTATCTACACCTACTAAAACATTATCTCAGTGAATTGATAACTTTCCACATGCAACAGCTATAAACTCATAACGTAATAAAATAAAAAAAAATCTTGTTCAAAATAAGCTTTCTGAACTACTCTACCTAGCGAACGTAGCCTGAAGGAACGAGAGAAGTTAATCCATTTCATTGTTGTTTGCAGAAGAGACTCAGCATACGACTTACGGCATGCCTATTAATGTGCGAATGTTTCTTCGTACATTTTCTACCTTTGTGACGTAATTCCGTGTTAGGCTGTTCGCAAAAGAAAAAAGTCGTCTTCATTAGCATTTAGTGTTGCTGTGTTTTGCTTGCAAGGTATGGCAACACAGCGGCTTTTTGCATACGGTCGCGCTTGAGAGGCGTGCCTAACTAAGGGGAACGGTGTATTATGGAGTTTGAAACTTATGCAATGTATTGGCTATGCAATGTATATCAATACTGATACATTTTAGACATGACCACACACGTGCTTATCAATAAACACCATTTTGAGAGAACGGCCAGATAAATTTAGATTTTCATAATAGTCCGAAGAAGGTGAAACTTCCCGAAAATTCGGGAAAAACTGAAAGTACTTTTTTCTTTAGGATTTTTGTATGAATGATTGTAATTCTTTCAGAAAAACGCCTGTTAGGTACTCTAATTTTAAATACACTGTCAGTAGAGTAGGTCCAGTTTTTTTTTTGTAGTACAGTGTGTAGCTGTAGCATGGGTTTTTCAATTTCTAAATAAGCGGAAATCCTTTATAATCTAGTATGAGATACACGTATCCGTTTTATTTTTAAGCTACTACCCTCCTGCGAAGAAACAAAATTTTGAAAAAGACAGATGTTTTAGCATGTAAATTGTGAATTATAAATATATATACAGATTCCATAGCAGTAGGCTACTTATGAGCAAATATCTTATCTTACCATAAAAGGAATTGAACAAAGATTTAATGAAATAAATCTCAAAGGCTTGCCATAACTTACTCAATCGTGGGAGGAATCAAGATAAATTACAGTATTATCGAATACTAAAATAATGTTTACGGTAATAATAAATTGTTTAACTTTACTTAGCAATCGTGGTTTACATCTAAATTAGAAAATCTTATCTAAGTATATATTAAATGAAGTAGGAGTCAACTAAGTTTCTGTTTTAATGTATTAAGTTTTATTTAAGCACTAGCTTTTGCCAGCTGCTTCGCCCTCTTGGAGTTGGGAACTTATACCACAGGAACGTACTATCGGGATAAAAAGTATCGTATGTGTTATTCCAGGTTGCAAACTATCTGTGTACCAAATTTCATTCAAATCCGTTCTGCCGTTTTTGCTTAATTGTGGTTAAAGAATCTTTATTTAATCAAAAGAAATTTACTACAAATTTCACTAAATAAAAAATATTTTAACTATAATATAATAATGCTGATATTCGTGAGCAGAGCTAGTATGACACGCATAAAACAAGTACCTACCTAATAAATGAAGACAACAATATTAACGTACATAACAAGACATTCAAGTGAATTGAATAACAAACACCCAAATATCCAAACATCTAAACATACAAACTTCATAGGATTATTTGACTTCGGAAATTTTATTCGGGTAGGATTAGTGTACAGACATCTATAGGTACTAACAATAAAGATGGAGAGTTTGTTTGTTGGTTTGAATGCGCTAATCTCTCGATCTGCCTATCAGATTTGAAGAATTCTTTTTGTATTTGATAGCTTCGTCAATAAAACTCGAAAGTAACGATCATTGCTATTCAAAAAATTAAGGCACTTAAAAAAAATCCTATTTGCAGTATCTCTCGCTTCTTCTCTGATCATAAAACTTAAACTATGTTAAAAACATACCTGTGAGCTTTAATATGACCAATTGATTTCAATGTATATGAATATTTTTTGTGAGGGCAAAGCTCACTACAAAATTCCGGCCGTGTCTTTTATCGCTCCGTATCACCTACGGACATAAGATTAGTATGGGGCCCGAACTAAGAATGAATGACAACATGATTTGACAGTTGTCCTTATTTCCAATGTGTTTTGGCTCGTTCGAATTTGTATTAATCGGGAGTAGGGTTCACTCCGAAGTATCGAACTACTTTCTGACGGGAACGTATCTTCGTTGACAGACTTAGTAAGTTTCCAGGTGATATATGAGTACAATGACCCCTTTTTAGGCCCAACAGCATTTTAGTTTCACCATGTACAGAGCCAGCACATCAAACTACCCCAATCTGTCAAATATCTTTGATAGTTTTTAAACTTTATCTCAAAAGAATAAGGTTCATGTTCAATTGGGAAAATACATTTTTGGATAGCTTGACGTACTGGTGTCTTTACATTGATGATAAACCTACCCGAAAAGATGCCACAACTAAACTAAATTGAAAACAACAAATATAAACTAAACAACCTAATAGATGAGCTAAGTTTCGCTGTAACAGTAAAATTAGAACATTATCATAACAATTATAATAAAACTAAGCGACTGCGGAACTAATTATTCGCAATAGTTAACGTTACGAGTGTGTAACAACATTACACTTATTATGTAAATGTCGCTTTAGGGTATTTCAATTATCACGCGTATTGTGAGGGAAATGAGTACACGGAGATATTATAGCTAGATGTATTAATACTGAGCGTGCTTCAAGCAAAAAGCTTGAATGTGGTTGCAAGTCAGGTTTTATAAAATCTTTAGCATTAACACATCTTTTAGCAAGCTGTTTTGCATCATAATAGCTTTAGATTTTCAAAAAACAACTTCTTATTAGGATAAATTTAGTTTAAGCACAGAATTCATTTCACGATCATTTTCAAAACCAAGCTTTTCTCATACAAACAAAAAGCATGGCACTGTCATTATCCTAATAGGCTTATTCCCAGGAGCTCCAAATCTATTATTCTCCAAACAATTTCTCTTCGATACATTGATTTCCAAGCGCTCCAAAAATTTTAGCTCATGATGGGAACGATTTTATTTAAGTAATATTATTATGTTGCTTTTTTAATTTGGAGCCAACGGGGATAAAATTATGGAGCAACTGGGAATAATTCTATAACGAATGCTACTATCCTACTAGATAATATTATACATGTGAAAGTTTGTCAGTATGTTTGGGTATTTAGATTTTTGGATGTGTAGTACTCAATCACACAACAACGGCTGAATGGATTTAAATGAAATTTGGCACACAAAGAGGTTATAGCCTGGATTTATACAAAGGATGATTTTTATCCCCGTAGTACGTTCCCGTGGGATAATTTGAAACCGCTGGCAAAAGCTAGTGTTTAATAACTAAATTTTCAAGCACAATAAACTAAGAGTAAGTTATGACACTGACAAAAGCAACATAGTTGAACCTTCTAATAACTCAAGATTTTATAACCCAAGCAGACAAATACATGAATTAATCTAACTTTATTAACAACATTGCCAGCATTTTGGACAGTCTAACGAATACCTAGGTAATAGGTAATACGGGCTGTTGTCCGCAACTCCACGTCTAAGCGCGTATTTTGCGTACGGGTGGGAAAATCAGCTATTCGATCCACCCCAGCTCCTCGAGAAAGGCCAGCAACGCCTTGGTGTTGCTTACAATCTCACGTAGGGTACCTGGGTTACCGAAGTATTTTTCTCTGTACTTAGCGACCACCGGGCAGATTAACAGCACATGAGCCGCTGTCTCGTCGTCCTCCATGCAGGCCCTGCACAGCGGGCTATCTGTTACTCCTATGATAAAGAGGTGTTTGTTAAATGACCCATGGCCGTTACGGCTGCTGTAACTGTACGCAGCTGTGGTTTAGATAATCGGAGAACCTGTTTCGTGAGGCGGGCATCGAACGCAGGAAGTGCTTCCTTGGCCTGCCTGCACTCACTTAGGTCCAACCAAATTTTTTGATGTTGATCCCTGGTACGTTTCCTTACCAGAGCGCGTAGATACCCGAAGGGGAGAGGCGCAATGGGCTCCGGTCCCACTGGTACCATGCTTGACCCCCTCCTGGCAAGTTCATCAGCTGCATCGTTGCCAAGCGAGCCGCTGTGTCCTTTGATCCACTGGATGGTAATATTATTTAGGCTGCCTACCTCGTTGAGGCGCTGGTGGCACTCGTATATCAGCCCAGAGTCTACTATATGACTGTTCAGCGCTTGCAGAACAGCCATGCTGTCTGAGAGTATGCGGATCGAGTGGTCCTTAACTTCCCTGGCCATGATAGCCGACGCGGCAAGGGAGATGCCCATGCATTCGACCTGGAACACTGTGTTATGGACTCCCAGCGGTGTGGCTATGTGGATGTTGAAATCCTCCGAGAAGACTCCAGCCCCTGTGCCACTACCTGTCTTTGATCCATCCGTGAAGATGCGCAGCTCTGCGGGGCGCAAGCCTTCGCATCGTTGATCCTCATGCAGTTGGATTCTGTATTTTTTATCGAAGATAAATTGTTTGGGCACCCGGTCATTTATAGCCTTCGTAATGGGGAACTCACTGTGGAGTTCCTTGAGCAGTGCGGTGTGTTGTGTGTCTTTCTTACTCCAGAGATTTATAGCCTTTAGACGCGCTGCGGCCATCACGAATACCTAACAGCAACTCCTGAACTTGGTCACTAAACAAATAGTTTCAACCGTTTCAAGTCCATAAATTGTCTCTTCTATCGAAACACTGAGGGATCAGTAGGTTTACCAACAATTTAAGTTATTTGGGACCAGTCCCGTTGTAAATCTTAATCGCTGTCCGTGGAAAGTTTAGAGCAATGACTCGTGAAGAGACTGTCCGAATGTCCGCACATAAATCGTGGTATCTGCGGTTCACTGAAACAACGTTAAGGGGCAGTTTTATACAATTACTGTGGTGTGTTTATTTTTTTTCATTATTTGTTGTTGAAGATTTTCGCTGTTTTTCAAGTTTACGTATTAGTCTTCATTAATTTACGAGTTGTAGATTGTAGGTTCAACCAAGACAAGCGTTTTACTTAGACAATGATTTTGTCACCACTGCTCTCAAAACGGTGAAGGAAAACATGGTGAGGAAACCGACACGTCCTAGAACCAAAAATTCGAAGACATGTGACATCTACCAACCCGCACTGGGCCCGCGTGGTGTATTACGGCCCACTCCCTCTCAAAACAAGGAGGCCTGTGTCCCAGCAGTGGGAACATTATAGGCTTGATTGAGTATTTAAGGGACACGACATTGCTAGAAGTAATGACGATTCGTAAAAATATTTTGAAAGGTCTTACCTTCACTAACACTTTGCTCACGTCCCTTGCAAATGGCGTTAACCACAGCTGACTGACGACCAGCAGTCCGACCGTTCTTGTCAGGCTAAATTATTCATGTCGGTGACGGATAGCTGCGAAATTGGTGCCCAGAAGCCGGTTCTGTGGTCACCTAACCACCTGCCTGGCAGGGCAAAATGGAAGAGCCCTATTTGAAAAATATTTATATACAGGGCGGAAGAGACATCGACGTACCAACTGAGAGCACTAATTCGATTCTGACTGACTCTCTCTAAACTGTTTCATAGAAAAGTGCAACCTACAAAATCAAAACAACAACAGGACCAGCCTCGTTGGTCTAATGGTCGCAAGCACTACTATTGAGCACAAGGTTCTAGGTTTGATTCCCAGGTCGGGTAAAGCATTATTGGTTTTTTCTATCAGAAATAACTCAGTAGCAGCCCGGAGTCTGGATGTGTACCCAGTTGATGGCGATAGGCTCGCCTCCTATCACATGGGACTTAACATTACAGGCGAAATGTGGGTATACTATAGGGGATTACAGGCGTGATGTTATGCTGTTGTAATTTCTTCGCTGGGGTCTAGAAGCATATGCGAAATTCATGGTAACAGTTTGCGTGTCAATATCCCTAACACCCTGTATACGTAACTTGAGCCATTAAGTTAGAGCATGCTCAGAGCAGATATCCCTAGAGTTGTAAAATCGAAATAGTTTTCATACATACTCACGCAACTGGCTCAGTTCACATCTCAACAATGTAACCAACTTATTTTTATAGCCACTCAAAAGTACTGGGACTCCATCTAATAAGACAAATGGATACGACTACATTGTAACTTAACGTCATTTACAAAGTTACGTGCAACCTAATTAGGTAGGGCTGTCAAAGGGAAGTGTACAGAAGTCAGCACATCAAGCTTCCCCAATCTGTCAAATTTCTTTGATAGATTTTCAACTTTATTACATAGTTATAAGATTCATGTTCAATTGGAAAAAATTGACAGTTTCGGGTAGCTCGATGTGCTGGCGTCTGTACTTAAAACTTTGTTGTTTTAATTAATTAAGCAACACAATATATTGCAGCGACATATTCAACGGTTATTTGTGTTGTTTCGCGGCTTTTAGAGGCACGTTAGCGTTTTGTTCCATCCAATGCTAACGGGAAAAGTTTAAATTAATTTACAAGTAACTTCACATCTGAAGTCTGTTTGCGTTATCTAAACGTGATATGTAACAATGAGGATATGTACAATGTTGTCAAAACAATAGCTGTTTGTATTCAAAAACAATATTTTAGGAACTGTTTTGCGTTACATTGTTCTTTGTGACGTGTAGAGATAATGTAACAACGTCGAATAAAATCAGACAGATAAGATAAATACATTCACTAGGCATCCATGTGTAATAGTGACAGCTGAGGAATCTTGAGGAGGTTAGCAGCCGTTTTACCAGACTTGCTAATATTTTCTAAAATAGTTGTCTTTACAGGATTAAATTTTAACCAGTGCGCAAATCACATAAAATCAATGCAAATAAATGTTACCCAAATTGACACGCCCGTAATGTTTCCGTGTTATAGCCATTTCATAAAACTGTCAAAGAATGATAGTTGTAACTTGGAAACTAAGCTGATAATAAATTTGCTTTACAATAAATTTTCCTGATTTTACAAAAAAGGAAACGAATGTGGGTTTTTATTTTGAAAATCGGTGTCTAAAGACACTCCGATATACGTGAATATACTCCAATAATCATAATACAACTGTAAAACCCCGTTTGAACATAAAAATAATGGAGCCCACAAAAGTAGGTACCTACCTACAGATAAAACGCCAAAGAAATATTGAATCAGTAGCTAAACACGTCACGTCTTCATAAACAAACAAGCCTGGCGTTGGCAACAGTAACTCTCGATACAGCCTAGAATTAAGTAAATGTCCTCGCGACCGCCAACTTTGTGGACACCGCACTGCATATCAATGGCTAACACCGTTCTATTGTTTGTTAGGAACCTAGCTCTTGTTTATATTATAAATTGCGACCTCAATTTGACGAATAACATTTAACTAGATAGATGGATAACCTAGGTTCTAAATACACACAATTGTATAATTCCTAGGAACTCAAGTTAGGGACTGATTTTGTTTTGTCTGGATTTCAAACTCAAACTCAAACTCAAAGCATTTATTTCAAATAAACCAATTACAGGCACTTTGGAATTGTCAAGGTCGGTGAGGTAGAAAGATGAAGCTGGTTGCCCATTCCAAAGCGTAGGTACCTATGGAGAAGAACGGGCAAGAAACTCCATGGACACTCTTTTAAAATCATGATATTGTTACAAAAAGTTGGTTACATCATTATGTTGAAATTATCAATGTGAGAACGATGTAAAAAGACGTGCACATTTCAAACTCAAACTCAAACTCAAAGCATTTATTTCAATTAGACCATTTAAAGGTACTTTTGAATTGTCAAAAAGTCGACCAGTTGGAAAGTTGAAGCTAGTTGCCCATTCCAAAACGTAGATCTCTATGGAGAAGAACGGGCAAGAAACTCCATGGACACTCTTTTTAATCATGTTAAGTATTACAAAAACTTGGGAACAATATTCTTGTTGCTTCTATACGTGAGAACAATGTAAAAAAAAAAACAATTCTAAATATAAGATTTAAAATAAGCCATGGAAGTTAGGAGATGACCAGTCTCAACCGACGGCGCCCGTTCACGAACTATTAAACGTCACACATTATAAGCGTCACAGACTGTTTTTCATTAGTGAAACTAATAACCAAAAATACGTGTTATTGGGGTCGGCTTCCAGTCTAACCGGATGCAGCTGAATACCACTATTTTACATGGTGCGACTGCCTATCTAACCTCCACAAACTAGTAACTGGGTAACACAATAGGTACTCCTTGGTAAGATTGGTTGTCAGAATTTCTGCTTCTGTTGACGCTTAACGGCTGTTAAAAATCCACGAATGACAGCCGGGACTTCTGACTGAACGTGCCCTCCGAGGTACAGAGGAGTTTGGCATGTTCATGTCACCCATCCATGGACCAACCGAGGCAAGCGTAGCTTAATCTGGTCGATTGACCCGTGCGGCTGCTATTACTCAGCCACAAGGCCCTCAGCAGTTCATATTACCTATTAGTTTAATTCGTTTTGCTCAAAAACAACAATAAAGTAAAACGAGTTATCCCTAAGTTACGTTATGTATGTTTATCTATTATCCTGATGCATAGCGTGTTTCATTTTAGGAAAATCAATGGTTTATGTCGTAAAAACAATGAAATACATAAACTTAGTTCTTCTTCCAATGGGGGTAGGCAAAAGCTCCAGGACGCCACCTGCAACGATCTTTACATAGTTATGCTCCAAAAAATCAAATTTATTCGACAAAAAAGAATGCCCGATAAACACCTCAAAGTAATCCCAACGTAATTGCATCGCGTGATCTAAACCTATTAACGGACATGTATCAATAGTGTTGAAATATAAGAGGTAGGCAGGTGCCAAGGGTCATGCGATATTGAGACATAAATCCAGCCGAGCACTTTTGTTAAGCTGTTATTTAATATTTATGGTCCTAGACCATATGTGGAACGGGCTATAAAGTGAATTTTCTGGGTTGGTTAAGGGATATAGTTTCGTGAAGATGGTTAGTTAGAAAATGGGGATAAAATCATTGGAAAATTGATTCAACCAAAGGTTATTTCAGAAAATATAGTTAAAGAAAGATACATATCACATTCATTGAGAGATAAAACATATTATTATTGTTATTCAATTAATTATTATCATAAATTGAAATAAATTAAATAATCATTTATTTCAGGAAATTATTCCGATATTAAGCACTTTATATTACATACACTTTATATTACATAAGGATTCATTTGTACATTAAAACATTACGCATTAAAACCATTGCATTAAAAATACATTTAAGTTAAACAGTTACAGTTATTAGGTTAAAATTCATTCGATCACATATTATTATAATGATAAAACAATCATCACTTAATAAATGGTGACGAAGTGGCATGCAGGGTGCATCCACCTCTCCAACAGCTCATAGGTAGTAAGAAATTCGGGCTGGTGCCCGCAACTCCACGTCAATGCGCGTATTTTGCATAGGTACGGGTCTGAAAATCATATCAATGGAACCACACCAGCTCTTCAAGGAAGGCGAGCAACGCTTTGGTGATACTGACGATCTCACGTAGGCTACCTAGGTTACCGAAATACTTAGCCCTGTACGTGGCCACCACCGGGTAGTTTAGAAGCACAGGAGTGAGCTGCTGTATCGTCGTATTCCATGCAGCGGGGCGCACGGCCCGCTGTGACGTCGCCTGAGTCACAATATTAATATTAAAACCTTTCTCAAACTGTGATAAATTGTAAAACGCTAGCGATGTCACAGAAGGCCGTGCTCGCCCCGCAGCCCTACATAGCCGACTGTATGTGATTCCTATGACAAAGAGGTATACTATCATAGATCAATAATAAAGATATAATATTCTATTGATTACACAGATACACACTCATTCCAATCCTCATCTCGGCTTATTGCCAAAACCAACAAGGTACGTCTCCTGTACATTCCTGAGTCAGCTACCTATAGGTACATAAAGTCAGCTAATAACTATAGGTACCTATCTGCTTTCTGTAGGCATTTAGCTCGTTTTTTAATCCCAGATAGTACCTACCTAATTTGATAGGTGTAATGACTTAAGTTTGACACTCATGTAAAACCTATACTAAAAAAACAAACACAAAAGACTTGAAATGTCAGATTGGTATCTGGGATTAAAGAAACGAACTTTAGTTGGTTTATCTATAGAAAAATAGATAATACATTTATTTAGCACATACTACAAGGCACACAGCAAATTCTGTAAAATAAAAATAACATGAAAGTGTAGTTCGTGAAGTGTTTCAAGTTTCCTTCAGAACTCAGTGTTGAGATGTCATCTTCCTACAAAAACCCTTAGAAGTTACTACCCCTGAAAACTTACCTACCGTTATAAATATTTATATAATAATTATTATTATAATTAAAAGGATTTTGTCATCAGCGAGATGCACTAGCTGACAGTGAAGTGCAGTAAATGAGGCACTTACTTATCTGTTAGTTGAGCATGGTTGGTGAGATAAAGGCGCTGCCCAAATGTATACGTAAAAACACTCAGCATCTTTTTATTCCAAAAAATAACATAGTAGGTACCGATCATGTAAAAAAAATCGTAGAACGGTTGAAGAAAATATTTTTCGCATTATGTTTGAAAAAAATATCTAACTTTTACAGGCTATTTGGTAAGTAAAATCACATCGGAAAACTGTATGTTAACACTTTAATGGAAATAATCTCTATCATTAAAGTAAGTATTATTTAGTTAAAAACAATAAGTGGGTAAACTAGAATATTACTTTATTATACCTACCTACTTACATTTACAACAAAATCTAAAGCTCAAAGCGTGACTCTAACTATTATCTATGTAGCTAGTTAATGTTGTTAACTATACCGGAACAACCTCATTTCCTGCGCCCCCTATACCACACAACTATCCATACGGCCATCACCATGGCAACAGCACCACAACAACTAAAACAACACTTTATCTCCTCAGCTCGCAACATCTAACACTTTTTATCAGACAAGCTATGGCTTTGCCATTCCATTCCCCCATCACTTTTTCATAGGCTCGACTATTTCACAGCAAAGTTATGAAGGATCACATCTCATTCCGATGGCGTTTGATTTATGCACTCAATTATACGAAACCCTGCTGTGTCTTGGGTTCCTTACCTTCAGTTTTCGCTTATTTTAAGGAAAACCACAGAATTATGAGCCTTTGTGCAGTTTTTGAAGGGTTTCTTTTTGTTAATAAGAGGGATTGAGTGTGCTTTTTGTGAGGTGACTGAAAAGATTTTGAGAGTTGTTGGGTTTTCATTTACTTAATTAATTAAAATGGTACAAAGATATTTTGTAATAAGTAAATAGATTTATCATTGAGTTTAGCGTGATGAAATTTGAATAAGGATATTTCATAGGAAAGATCCTTATTCAAATTTAATGTAGGTTTCTTTTCTTTCAATGACTGTCTATTTAATGATTTCTAAGCACAACTAGATACGTTTTAAGCAAAAAAATGAACGACCCATTAAATTTTGATATTATTAGGGAAGCAACATTTTATTAGTCTCGTTTTCTGTCAATCTAATAAAATATTTAGGGCCAATTTCACCAGTGAAACTGAACGCAATCAAATTGCGTTCAAGAACTGTCAGTGTCAATATTCCACAACATTGATGACACTGACAGCTCTTAATCGTGGTTTCGATGTCGGTCGATGCGGTCGTTGAGTTTCATTGTTGAAGATGAAGTACCTACCACTAAACAAAGCGTGTCCATTGCTAGTTAATGTTTCACATTTATGTAATTCAAATAATAAAGCCCAACCAATCATTCCCGCCTCAAGATAAAAACATTCCTATTATACTTCACTAACATAAGTCCTATTTCCAAAGCCTAGACGTAATCTCTTCGTTTTAATAAAACTGATCTTAGCATTACGCGGCGAACATTCTCCGAAGGACAATAAATCCTTAATATGGTGTTTACCTAAAACCATAGAATAATGGGAGTCTTCTCTCTAAGCACGAAAAATCCGTGATTTTGGCCGAGCTTACGGGCATTTCCTACTCCGTATCACCTACGGACATAAGATTAGTTTGGGGCCCGAAGTAAGAATGATTGACAACAAGATTTGACAGCAGTCCCTACTTCCGATGTGTTTTTGCTCTTCCGAAAAAGATAAATAATCGGGAGTATAGTTCATTCCGACGTATCGAACTATGTATATTCGGACGGGCCTGTATCTTGGTTGATGGACTTAGAGAGTAGGCTCCCAGTTTCGGAGTGTAAGACACGTTTAACATAGTTAGGGTTAACAGTAGGCTTTTATGTGTGTAGTAAATTAGTTGATCACACTAACAATCATACCTACATATTGTGGGGTGTAAACGATGATTAAAGTTAAGAGATGTTTAAACGTCAAAAATGTATAGTTAATCAGTCGCTAATCATTAATTAACTTTAAGCAGCGTTTATAAATAAGGGGTGTATGTTGAAAGAGCTTATTTAGCCTATTTAATGATTATGTTAGTTTATATTTAAGAAGAATAAATCTATTTTTAATAAAGTCGTTCATAAATCAATGTTATACAAATTGACACCTAAATAATAATGTCAAATAATGACAGTTGTAATTTGCATATAGGTACCGATTAATTAAAGTTGATAAAGCTTAACAATTGATTTATCTTACTTTACTTCGGTGGCAGCGGCACACACCTAAAGGAAAGTTTATTATTGTCGCTTCTATACTAATTTCATATTCTATGCTGAAACCCAGAGACAGTAGTTTATATGCAGAGCCTTAGCGACTGAAGTTCTAAGTACTAAGACTGTTTATTCTATATTTCCTTGGAGGAAAATTTTATTTTATCTTTCAGGAGATTTGTTTTACGAAGCTCATTGAATGTTATCTGTTTACCTCGAATTTGGTAAAGTAGCCCGCCATCGTTAAGAAACACGGTCATGTGGAAACTTTATGCTTTTCACAGTCTGTCACAAGTAGGTAAGTACCTAGGTACACTAACTATTTGTAACTATTTGAGTTGTCAGCTGCCAGTTTTGAGCTCGAGTCAGACTGAAGCGTATCCCGCGTGGAATGCGAGACGATTGTATGAACTAACTTGTGTGGAGTCGTACGAACCATCGACGAACACAGTCAGAACCAGCATCCCGTGCAGGATGCGCCATACACCGCGTCCTTACCAAACTGATAGGTAATTTTGATCGGCGAGTTCATTATATCACTTTGTTGTTCATAAAACTGGAAGGCGCGACCACGCTTTTGGTTCCAAAAAACAAAATGAAATAAAAGAGCTGATTTAGCCTATTTAACATTGCTCTGATTATGTTAGTTTATATGTAGAATATGATCTTTTTTTAACTTGTATTTAGCTTTCTTCTAATAAAGACGTTTAAAAATGAAATAAATGAATCAAATTGTTAGACAAATTGACACCCTACGTCAATTTGTCGTGATAGAGCAATTTCATACAACTGTCAAAAATTACAGTTGTGATTTGAATAAACCGATGAATGAAAGTTGGTGAAGCTTCACAATTAAAAGCAGCGGCAGCGTTTGTTAGCGCGACGATGCGACCTCAATTTGGTCAGAGCCTTATCAAACGCGAATGAATGTCTTAAGATGAACCTAGTCCACATTTTTTGCATACAAACTTCAGGAGTGTTTAACTCCACTGTCTGACATGGCACATCCAAAGTAAAATATGATATCGGTTTGTCTCATTATTAATATTGTCTATACGGAAACAGAATACTAAAATAAAAACCCATTAAAAAGTTAGGAGCCAACAAAGATTCGTTTTTCTTGCAAATTTTACTTAACTTTGGCCGTATTTAAGTAATAAAAGAAGTGGAAAATCTCCAAAACCAAGTCAGTATCGACAAAGTTCAATTATCGAAAACTTCAATAAACTTTATTGGTCAGTGATTTATGCAAGGGCTTTTTCATGAAACCCGAACTTCCAAAGGACTTCTCTTAATTTTTTCGTCAATTTTTTACTATACAGATCCTGTATCTCACTCAATAAGGTTGTGCGTGTAGACTAGCGTCTAACTGCTCATCACTGATACTATCTCTGTCGGACACGAAGCCTGGTGAGACAGCGTGATTTTTAGCCAGGCGCACCAGTGAGTTCGAGCCCGCGACTAGGTTCCCCTTAAAACACGGAGAGAACTGTCATAAACTGTCATTTGACTTCCGCTACTCTGATATGTATCTTAGATTTAGATAGTTTGCATGTTCTTCAGTTGACTTTAGCAAGTAGGATGTGCCTACACTTCAAATAAAATATGATGCATAATGATTTCCGTTACTTTCATCTGTACATCGTACCTACCTATTCCTGGTGACGGAAGTTTCCTGTTCCTAAGATTAATTACTTGTCTTAACACAATAGGTATATGTATTTAATAGATAGGTATCTATTAGCTATCATGAAAACAGTCCGTGAGTGCAGAAACTGTCGGTTAAGCCGATGTCATAAACATTTTCTACTTCACACCTTGCCAAAGATATTGATCAGCATTCTTCCTAAATTAAAGGATGCATTGAAGGATGGATGACGTGAGTTTTTCATGAAATAGTTATTCAATGGAGTTATGTGACTTAACAGTGTTATTGATATTTTTAATCAAATCCCTTGCCGTGCCGTGCCGTTAGTGATCATTGTCCAGCCCGTATCTCAATTTATTTGGGGTCGGCGCAATATGGCCTTTTTCTTCTACACTTCTCTATTAGTCGTCATCTCGGTTACTGTTGCCAAACATATTTTTCACCTCACAGGCTCGGAAATATTCAGTTTGTCATTCGAAATTGCGTGCAAACGTGCATTTTATCCGCTTGCGTGGAACGAGTTTTTTGAAATTCGAACCCTTCTATTCAATAATTTTCTATACAGCCAGTCCACTGAAAATGCATTAATACTTATTTCATGTCAGTGCGCCAACCCAATTTTTTGAATAATCGCACTGGCCAGCAGGACGCTCTCATGCAGTATAAAAAAAAGAAACATAAAAAAACTTCGTCTATTTTCAATTCGCTTTCGATAAATTTGGTTTATTTTCTGATAAAATCGTAAGAAATCATGAAAAATTAATATATTACTTTTTGTTTAAATTTAATATATTGTTTTTTGTTTTTCTTGCACCTAGCATTTTCCTCGCTGTAGAGAGGTGAAAAATTGTGTGTTTCGCTCGGCAGCAAAGTTATTCTGCGTCTCGTATCATTGAAACCCTCGCTACGCTCAGGATTCTATATTTGAACCACTCGCTTCGCTCATGGTTCAATGCTAGAATCCTTCAATTGCTCGGCATTCAATACAAGTACTCGCGCCAAAAAACAACTTTGCAGCCTTGCATAACAAATAACTATTGTTTAACATATAGGTAGGCTGACACTGACTGCAAACTGCAAAAAACTTAAGAAATTTCTTTGTCTACCCTGGCGCTTAATCCGTAAATGATTAGGTAATGGGAGCTAATCATTTACGGTTTTAGTAAGTAGACTTATTGAAACAAAATAAAATTTTCACATAACATCATAAATTTCACCAAAAATAACCACGTTACAAAATAGAACCAAGTTATTTTAAAATTATAACAGGGCCAAAATACAGCACAAAACCGCATAATTCAAAGTTGAAGTAGTACTACGAAAATAAGGCTGGTACGCATTTGTTTACTTGAAAACTTCGACAACCCTTCGGAACGGCCTGCAACATGGAACAAGTAAGTACATAAATATTTTATCAGAGCGAGCCACCCCTGTCCAACTTCGTTACATAATTAGGTATAACATTGTTGTTTTATTTAGATAAACTGGACGCCTGTGCAACTTTATTAATGTATCGTGTTACTTTTGAAGAGTTTTGTTTGTGAAGGAACAATTAATAGAACGCTACGTAGCTACGGACGTAAGTTAGAATTGTAATTTTGTACAATTGTATTTTTTTATCTGCAATTTTCGACGAAAATTGAATAAAAGCAGTGTTAACGCCTCGAATATCTGTGCAAATGCACACGAAACACGACGACGTCAACTTAAATTAAATTCCGCCGGACTGAACCGGTTAATATTACATCAATTTTATTACTGGGGAACCGCATTTATTACTATATTTACCCCGATCTACGCAACCACAATGAGCATTCATCGTCCAAACAAAGTCAAAGCCAAATCATTTATTTCAAATACACTTTATAAAAGGCACTTTTAATCGTAGCAATATTTTTATACCTAATAATAAATGAATGCAAAATGTCAATATTGTTAATATTGAAGACGATATTGACGACGAACGAGCAGAGATACAAAGAAGAAATATTTAATGTTCAGGTTTTTTTTCGAGTAGGTAGGTATATACGCTTTGGTCACGTAAGCTAACCGAATCGATGAAAGATCGATACAATCGAATCGACTGCGGTTACCAATCAATCCGAGCATTAGGACTATAAAGTTACAGGTGTTTGTTCGAAAAGAAAAATATATAAAAATTGACTTCAGTCCTATCCCTCTAAGCCCCCAAACAAGGGTGAAACTGTATTTAAATTCAATATTTTCTTCACACGTACCTACTCCCCCATTGTATTTCGTAGCGCAAAATATTTTGATTGACAATAAACACTACATCGAGGCGAGAATGTGAATAAATAAAGGAATATTTTTCTTATAAGAGTATAAATAAACGTCGTGAAAATGCTTTTCTATGAAGAAGGGGAAACATTAAAGCCTTTTTCGTAAAGGGATGGAAGTTTTTTAATTGCCTTGAAAATAAAAGGGCTGCGTATTCACAGCGGGTCATCATCCTCGCTTGAAAAACATAAACATATAACTTTTGTTACATTATGTTGTTCCACAATTCATCTACCGTGAAGCAGGTGTCAAGAGCTAAAGTGGAAAGTTCTTATTGTCGAACCCTTATTGTTAAAGTATTTTCACACTCGAGAAAATCTTTCTCTCTCTTGCTCCCTCTTTTCTCTCCTATCGCAGATGTGCTGGAAGAGATTTTTGTAGAAATAAGCATAACCTCTGTACGTATTTTTCTGTTCCTTTCTTCTTGTCTGTTTAAATTTGTGTGCATAAATGGTTAAACAAATAAACATTTCAACGTTTACTGAGGTGTAGATCACCCTTTTCAGTAAAAAGTGAACTTTCTATTTAATTGAAATTTAGTCGCGGTAGTGACAAGGTAAAGGGCCAATAAGTGGTTCGATCAAATTGCATTATCGCCGACGCCCCCTGGCGGAGGGTAGACGCAATAAATTGAATTACGGGGCCCACAATCTCTGCGTCTCTAAAAATAGCCTTTGTGTCTGTCCTTGGACGTCACATTCGTGTTCCAGGAGTAATCAAAGGGCTTTTCTTTTGAGGTATCCTCGATGGAATTCGATTGATAGTCTAAGGCAACCTTATTGTTTCTGAAGCGTATAAGCACAGAACATATACCCGAACAGAAATAAAGCTTCATACTAACGCCGTGCGTAGGTACACTACTACACGCACAGCTATGTGTGAGTAACATGTCACCGACAAGGTAAGCACTGGTCAGCAGCTCTGGCCTGCAGCACTAGCCTCCAGTACTGGCCAACAGCACTGGCAAGAGCAACAATAGCCTCCAGTACTGGCCAGAGCAGCACTAGCCTCCAGCACTAGCCTCTAGCACTGGCCGCCAACACTAGCCGCCAGCACTGGCCGCCAGAACACTAGCCGGCAGCACTGGCCATCAGAACTAGCTATGTTATCACTATTACATATTTTGCTTTCGTGTTTTGATTCAGACGACACAAATGGCTTGCAGCTGTAGGTCGAGGAGATCTAATTGAGAGATTTGGAGATTTTAGGATTTGTGAACAACATTTCGAAAGAAAGTTTATTATATTTTCAAAGTACAGAACAAAAAATATTTAAGTGATGATGCATTTCCTTCACTAAACATTCCATCTCTCGACTCGCACTTGCCCGGTTTTTATTTGCACTAACTGAGTGACAGTCCTATAAAAGTAGGTAAGAATTTAGAGCTTTATAAGGAAGCTTTAGGTTTAGAAAAATAACTTCAAGTTACAAATTAAACGTGATTTGTACCTAAATTTGGTACCGGTACTTGTTAGGTGGTGTACCGGTACCCATCTGGACCCAGGAACCGAAACGGCAAAACTTAATACCTTTGGTGCCAGTGTCAAGCCCTTTTAGCAAGACACAAAAGCGGTGAAGCGGTGAGTGTGCAGCGGTGAAGTAGTGCACAAAGCTAATAAATGTTTTCATAGGAAAACATTAACAAGCTTTGTGCACTACTTTGTTTCTACTAGACTTCAGTACCCACATTTTTACAAGTCTTGTTGACATGCCTACACTACCTATTAACACTGCAATTTGGAAATACTGTAAACGGGAATTATTTATAAAAGAGTAGCTGTGGAGTTTCTTGCAGGCTCTTCTCCATAGGAAACGTGCACCTAGCTTCTCACGTTTCATTATTTCCCATTTTGGTTCAAAACAAAATATTTTGATTTTCATAAAAAACACATCTATTGTACATTTAATCAATCACTCTAATACTCGAGGAAAACTTTCAGCTCATTAAAATTTGAAGACGAAACAAAACCTTTCCTAACAAGCTCACCAAAAACTTTCACGAAACTGAACAGTTTCACAGAGGAATCTTTAATGAATACAGATTTAATCACATGCTGTATTAAATATTCGTGTATCAGGCCGCATCCCGTCTGCGGCGGGGGAGCGAAACCGAGGCGAAACCGCATCGAACAGAGCTCGGCACGCAATCAGAGACCATTGTTAACTACCTCCTACCTACCTATGAGGAGGGTCTATGTTACTCATTATCGGAAAGGAGGCTTGAAATGAGGAGACACCGGGCTTGGTACAGGTGCATAAATAAAATACGTGATCTGGATGAAGGTTTTGTGAAAATGTATTCACAGTTTTCAATTCCACTTTTTGGTTTAACAGTGAAACGGATTGGATGTTCTTCCTATGTAGGTAGTTTAAAATAAATCTCACCCTGATTTGCGCTGTTTGATTTCTAAGAATTCACCCTTTGTTATTTTTTATTCAAGTTGAGATAGGCAATTTTCTCTTCAAGACTTGGTATGGTAATATTATTTTCATTATAAGTACGCTATTTTAATTTCGTGATTTAATAAGTCCCTAGGAATATTGAATAAATATTTTTAAAAGTAATATTAAAACAACAGTACAATAAATTATAAAACTCATTCAACAAGGCCTGTGGGAGCCATTTTGAATTACAAAATACGGAATACATTATGCGTAAAATATTAGAACTATTACTCCTCCAAACTGGACCGCTAATGACCCAGCTTGTAGTTCTGCGGTACGGGCACTAACTACATCCAATTGTTGTTTAAAGACTCGGTTAAATATTATTCTAATTAAAAGCCAACAAATGATGACAAAAATTCAGTAGTTGGGTGGTTTTCTGTGAGAATTGTATAACAAAGTAAGTAAGTAAGTAATTTATTTGCCAAAATGTAGGTGTACAAAGTAGTATGATGTTATTATAAAGGTGGCCCATTTAAAGCAAACATTCCTAAAAGTAAGAAGAAACATATCAAACCTACTTCAAAGAATACGCTAGTAGATACGTGGGACACTCAGAAAGTTTTATGAAAATAAAAATTAATGTTCTAAATGTAAATATTTTTTTATTAGATCTTTTCAAAGTATTCTCCACTAGCCTCTATAGAAAGTTTCATGCGTCTGAACCAGTTTTCAAAACATTTTTTCCAGTTCGCCGCAGACACCTCGTTTACAGCCTGGTCGAACGCTGACAGCGCATCTTCCGGCGACGAAAATTGTATCCCTTTGAGCTGATTTTTATTTTCGGGAATAAAAAGAAGTCACACGGTGCTAGGTCAGGGCTGTAAGGAAGGTGACCCAGGAGATTGACCAGCGTGCTGCCCAGGAAGTCCCTCGTTTTGTGCGCGGTGTGCGAAGGCGCGTTGTCCTGTTGGAGCAGTAGCCCGCGGAACCCTATGTTTGGTCGCTTGTTGCTCACAACAGAGAAAACTTCTGCCAAGCATTTGGTAGTATACTATTCAGCGTTGATGCTTCTTTGGTTCCGTAAAGAAATTGACACCAAGTAGCCACTCAAATTGAAAAAGCTCGCGATCAAAATATTACGTTGATTAGTTTTGAAACACCCAAACCGTCGACTGGCGCTTCGTTTGTGGATTGTATTGATAGATCTAAGACTTATCACCTGTAATGATGTCGTAAACACGAGCCTGTTTTAATTTTTTTTATCATCACGGCACCATTCCACCCGGGCCTGCTTCAGAGCATCGGTGAGATTGTGCGGCACCCAGCATGAAACTATCCTCCTCACGCGAAGATGCACGTGTAGAATTTCATGAAGGCTTCCCGATCCAACCTGGATCCCTATTGTCATAGATTCAATTTTTCACTGCTACCACGTTTTCTTCCGTAACAGCCGTCAAAAGGCAACCACTTCTTTCTTCATCCCCCAAAGTTAGTCCACCGCGCTTGAATTCGTTATATCAACGATACACGGTTACCTTCATCGATGAATTCCATTTGAAGTCTATCGTACGATTCGTCCGGTTTCAGGCGACACCTGAAATCGTACAAATTCATAGCGCGAAAATGTTCCCGGCGCAGTTCCATTTTTTATGAAACACGATAATTTAAATTAGCTCGCAAACAATGTGGAGGGAAGTTTTGAAATTGGAACGTACCTATTTTTAATTACAAATAATCATATTATACTTATTTAGAATAGATTATAACTGGCCTGCCTCTCATACATAAAAAAAAATCGCATTACTTTCTGAGTGGCCTGGTAAGAACAAACATAATTATCAATAATACTTTAAAAAAATATGCTTTTGCATGGTTTAAGTAAAAACACCGTTGAACTGTTCTACCGAGGAAGTGACTATCAACAATTTTCTCGCTCCACAAACGTACTTAAAAAGTCAAGTCCGTTTGAGTCCGGTTCGCGGCTATCTAAGCACTTTTTTGGCGGTTGAAACATCAATTTTCGGTCTAGTTTGAATTATAATATTAGGTCTTTACCTATGAAATTGCCGTTTTGCAGTACTGGCCATTTCAAATCAAAATAATTTTTGTTTGGGTAAGAATTCTAATTTCAAATTAATTTTATTTTAAAAACATGGATTTTTTTTTCCAAAAGTAGTCATTTGTTTATTGATTAGTGTTACATTTTCATCGTATTTCAATCTTTTTCGTCATCATGGATACGTTAAAAATTCGAGTAATTATGGAATATGAGTACCGTCGTGGCAGCAACGCGGCACAAGCGGCACGCAACATCAACGACGTTTACGGAGCTAACACTACAAACCAACGCACCACCTGTTATTGGTTTGCTCGCTTCCGTTCTGGAAATTTCGACCTGAAAAATGAACCTCGCGGTCGTCCGAAGACTTTGGTCGACAATGACGAAATAAAGGCGATTGTGGAAGCTGATGATACACAATCTACGGCTGAATTAGCAGCAGCTTTCGACGTTAGCGTCAAAACAATATTGGTCCATTTGCGTCAAATTGGCAAGGTAAAAAAGCTTGACAAATGGGTGCCCCACGAACTCAATGATCGTCAGCGCGAAGTACGCGTCGAGACGTGCCTTGCACTGCTCAACAGACACACAAATGAAGGAATTTTGAACCGCATTGTTACCTGCGATGAAAAATGGATTCTGTTTGATAACCGCAAGCGCTCAGCAAGTTGGTTGGATCCTGGTTCAGTACCTAAACAATGCCCTAAACGAAAACTTACCCCTAGAAAAGTGATGGTCACTGTTTGGTGGTCTAGCGCCGGTGTGATTCATCACAGCTTCTTACCAAACGGGGTGAGCATTACTGCAGATGTGTACTGTGAAGAACTGAACACAATGATGGAGAAGCTGGCACATCTCCAACCAGCATTGGTCAATCGCTCGTCTCCGCTGCTCCTGCACGACAACGCGCGACCTCATACTGCACAGCAGACGGTCTCCAAGTTGCAAGAACTGGGGTTGGAAGCTCTCCGTCATCCGCCCTACTCACCAGACCTTGCGCCTACAGACTACTACTTTTTCCAGAATTTGGATAACTTCTTGGCGGGAAAAAAATTCAATACCCGAGAGGCAGTACAAAATGCCTTTGAAGAATTTGTTGCCTCCCGTCCAGCTGATTTATTTAAGAAGGGCATCAATAAACTGCCACTGCGATGGCAAAGATGCATTGATTGCATGGGTGATTACTTCGATTAATACAAATAAAAAATACATGAAAAAAATTCGTTTAAATTTTTTCATACAAAACGGCAATTTCATAGGTAAAGACCTATTATTAGGTCTTTACCTATGAAATTGCCGTTTTGCAGTACTGGCCATTTCAAATCAAAATAATTTTTGTTTGGGTAAGAATTCTAATTTCAAATTAATTTTATTTTAAAAACATGGATTTTTATTTCCAAAAGTAGTCATTTGTTTATTGATTAGTGTTACATTTTCATCGCATTTCAATCTTTTTCGTCATCATGGATACGTTAAAAATTCGAGTAATTATGGAATATGAGTACCGTCGTGGCAGCAACGCGGCACAAGCGGCACGCAACATCAACGACGTTTACGGAGCTAACACTACAAACCAACGCACCACCTGTTATTGGTTTGCTCGCTTCCGTTCTGGAAATTTCGACCTGAAAAATGAACCTCGCGGTCGTCCGAAGACTCTGGTCGACAATGACGAATTAAAGGCGATTGTGGAAGCTGATGATACACAATCTACGGCTGAATTAGCAGCAGCTTTCGACGTTAGCGTCAAAACAATATTGGTCCATTTGCGTCAAATTGGCAAGGTAAAAAAGCTTGACAAATGGGTGCCCCACGAACTCAATGATCGTCAGCGCGAAGTACGCGTCGAGACGTGCCTTGCACTGCTCAACAGACACACAAATGAAGGAATTTTGAACCGCATTGTTACCTGCGATGAAAAATGGATTCTGTTTGATAACCGCAAGCGCTCAGCAAGTTGGTTGGATCCTGGTTCAGCACCTAAACAATGCCCTAAACGAAAACTTACCCCTAGAAAAGTGATGGTCACTGTTTGGTGGTCTAGCGCCGGTGTGATTCATCACAGCTTCTTACCAAACGGGGTGAGCATTACTGCAGATGTGTACTGTGAAGAACTGAACTCAATGATGGAGAAGCTGGCACATCTCCAACCAGCATTGGTCAATCGCTCGTCTCCGCTACTCCTGCACGACAACGCGCGACCTCATACTGCACAGCAGACGGTCTCCAAGTTGCAAGAACTGGGGTTGGAAGCTCTCCGTCATCCGCCCTACTCACCAGACCTTGCGCCTACAGACTACTACTTTTTCCAGAATTTGGATAACTTCTTGGCGGGAAAAAAATTCAATACCCGAGAGGCAGTACAAAATGCCTTTGAAGAATTTGTTGCCTCCCGTCCAGCTGATTTCTTTAAGAAGGGCATCAATAAACTGCCACTGCGATGGCAAAGATGCATTGATTGCATGGGTGATTACTTCGATTAATACAAATAAAAAATACATGAAAAAAATTCGTTTAAATTTTTTCATACAAAACGGCAATTTCATAGGTAAAGACCTATTATTTAAATCTGTTGAAAGTCAACGGCGCTCAAAAAAGTTGCTGTCATTATGCAGTAACTAAAACCAAATTTCTCTACAATATTACTCGTATATATGCAATGGCTTAAAACTTTATAACAAATTACTTGATTAAATTGTATCGAGTAGCAACAAGCATGAATTTAAACGTAAGTTTTTTAAATTATTGAATAACAAGGCGTATATTCAGTTTATATCTTAGTGACACATTAAAATTATGTTTGCAACATTTTTTTTTTGTTTTTTTTTTTGGGTTTTGGCTTCGCACGGTTTGTGCATTTAGCCAGTGTCAAGTAATTTTTCTTTTCGATCAAGTAAATGGCCCGATATCGGGCACGAAGTTACGAAACAGTCATAGTTGACTTTAGTTAGTTAATCAAAGTTATTGTAAAGCGGTAGTAACTTTACAACAACCTAATAGGAGTTTTTGGGGGGAACATGAAAAGTCCACGTTAGTCACTTATTTTCACCTTCACTACACTTGTGTACTCACACGTAACTAAATTGAATAATTCGCTACCAAAATTATACAATTTAATTCGCTATTTCACTAAATTTCATGAAAATGAAAATTCGTGCGATATGTTCGAACGCGATCCCGCCAAAAACTCTTGCAACATTTTATTTCTATCTATAATTAAAGTGTTGCTCTCTTAAGATGATATTATTCTTTTTTAAATTTTTTATAGCATTTATTATCATACGAAATTGTGATTAAATATATCTTTTGTTTCGTGCCGTTTTAGTTTATTTATGTGTTTGGAAAGAAATTATGACATCGTACCTATTGACTTTATTTTTTTGTTTTAATTTTGGTAATTGACATTCGATTAACTACCCTATTTTTTATGCCTTCTGGCGGGACATAGTATGGACAAATATATTTTTATATAACATCTGTTTAATTTTTACTCAATGTACAAAATTATTAAATGAATTTGAATTTGAATCTGATTTCATTGATGCGACACTATAGAATTAAAAAAAAAAGATGGACTTCATAACTTTTTGCTATTTTGACTTTTAGCTGTTTTGCTCTGGCATAAATTTCGTAACATAGGGCATTTGAATCATTTTGCCAGCGTCTGAAATCCATAATTTATATCGCTTAAAACATTTAGCCTGCACCTACAATGTACCTATACCTTAATGTAAATATTAAGCCTTACCTACACTAAAACACCGAGGCCTAAACCATGGTAAGAAAACACTAATTGACAGATAAAGCGTTATTACACGCGTTGTCTACATCTCTTTTATCTCCTCTCTTATCGCACGTGTGCTGGAAGAGATTTCTGTAGAAATAAGCATTCCCAATGTACGTATTTTTCTGTTCCTTTCTTCTTGTCTGTTTATATGTGTATGCGTAAATGGTTAAATAAATAAATAAGATGAACATACCAAGCAAATATGACAACAACCGTAGTGAGTGACTGTACATTTGTGACGTCGGATGTCACACTACCCTTAATCGTCGTTCGACTGATCAGCGGTTAACGCATGTTTACTCGCTAATGTTCAAACGTTCATCGCATCAAGCAATCAGTGCACAATCACCCGATGATTGAACATGATGTTAACGATTCGCTTTAAACGATTCGTTGCAACTTTATCGAATGGCCTATAAAGTTTTATTAAGGAAATTGTGTTGATAGAACAATGAACTGAATTGAGTGGCATTTGTGGCATAGCTGGTGATGTCATAACTATGTTATTCTTATTGAAACTGCTTGATAACGTATGCTCAAGAGTTTTAGTTTGAATGAAATCGTTAAAGTAGGAACACAATTACTAAAAAATCATACGCAAAGTTTCGTAAGACTCCTTCAAAATTCAAAATGTTGAATGGATTAAATTGACTTAAATGCTTTGAGTTTGAGTTCAGCGCTTGGTGACCATCTTTACACGATCCCTAACATGGTCCACGTAGAAATTAACGTATTTTCCTAACCAACTCGAGAACTCAACAACTCCCTAAAAGCAATACACGCCACAATCCATAGGTAGCATTTTAATTCATTAAATATTTTTTAAGTCACAAAACATAACTTTCCTTGAACTCCAAATAAAACTAAAATCACACATCACACAAAATGCATACACCACGCAAACATGCGACATTTCTACCTCCACGATATTAGCACTATGCTGAATATCATTAGCTTATTCTACTGTTTTATTCATACAAAGGTAACAAAAAATAAAACAAAACACGGGCGCTGCGCTGCGAGTCGACTGCGACAAAAAGTCGATGACAACAGTCGTTTGTATCGTAAACCGTTTTATTAAAAGTGTCGTCGGCCTTCCCGTTTGCAATAACATGTATTCCGATACCCGTTTTTTTACAGATGTTTTATGGAATACAGTTAACCGATATTTATTTATGCATTTATGTGCCATCCTGTAGTTTTTCTAAAGTAATTATAGCTGTATGGTGTACCAACTAGGGAAGTTTAAGTAGCACTTAAAGATAACTGATGCGGGTGGTAAAGTTGGAAATTCATAAGCTAGTTACGAACAAAACAGAGAACTGTGCTCTTAGGTTAATTGTCCCAAAAGATTCAAAGCGTTTTTATGCTGAAGCTATAATAAAGGGGTTGCTTAGTAGGATGATTAAGTTATTTTCAGTTAAAATAAATATTGAAAAATCCAAATTAAGATAGCATTGCTACATGGGACGTTGATGTCGACCAACCTAAACACCGATTTAGGTTTCAAAAAGTGCCAACCAACCGTCTTGTGAAATATTGCGCCGGTGTTTCTTTAAAAAAAAACCCCAGCTTTTAGGAAGAAAGCAAAAAAGCCTGCGGATTATTAGACCTTTCGTACAGTCATATCTGTACCCAAGCGAAAGAATATTCATTATTTGCGAACGGGGCTGGGCGCCATTGCCCATGCGTCATTACAAATCTCCCTTATATCTGCTCACGGTACATTAAGTCGCGGTTGCGCTGTCTAATTAAATCCCCTTCGGTTAGACGCGTTGTCGACCGTTTTTATACAAAAGAATATTATAAAGCCCTGTTCATACGGAAGATGATTTTCTGGTAGATTTATTAGAGAAGCGTTTTGTATGTTGAGAAATGTAATTGGTATTTGATTTTTTTTGATGTTTTTTTATTAAAATGAGTTATTGTAAAGGTTAGATGTTAGTCCCCTGTATTGCTTTATCATTTACAATTTATTATCATTTTATTTGATTCGAGAAAATCATGGTCTAACTAAAAAAAAGCCATCATTATATTTTTTCACGTATTTCCAAAATTATATTTGATTTACAATAATTTTGCTTGACTACGAAGCCAAAGAAGTTTCTTGATAATTTTGATTTAATTTGAATTTGCATGCCACTTACCAATTTAACAATACAATTTCACTAACCGTAGAAACCCCAAGTATGATCAAATCTTTATTAAATAAAAATATTTTTTAAGACAATAAAAAATCCGTTGGCAGTGGGAGCGCACAGATGCGTCTGAATGCTCGCTGAATAATTACGAAGACGCCCGAGGCGCGCGCAGAGTAAGGCCGAGCCATAGTGCGAGTGCACAGCAAAATATACGAACTAAAAATGTACTGCTACGTGCTACCCTCTTATTAATAAATTCGTAATAAAACAACCACCGTTTTTTTTAAACCTTTAAATGAGTTTACTTTAAACTGACGTTACTCTTGGTGTTACTTGATTTTGAGTTTTATTAATTAGAGCTTGGGGCTAGAGAACATTAATGTCTTAATAGTAAAATGTTGGAATTTACAAAAAAAAATAACGGGGAAGGAACTACACAGGAGCGATGCTAAATAATTATTTAGGCGCCTAAGGCACGTGGCGAAAAGACCGATCTGTAGTGGGATGATACGGGAAAATGAAAGCTGCAAATAGATTTCAGGGGAGTAGATGATGAAACTTATTATTTAGGGGTTGATAGGTACGGAAAATAATTTTTCATGCGTCGTGCCCAAAACAGGTTATTTAGGTATATTTCTTCTATGCACTTACCATTACGTAAACTGAAGTAACTTAGAAGTACCTACATACCTGAAACGAATAAAAAACACGATTTTAAATATTGTATTTTAAGATAAATAGTATTTATCATGTAAATATTGAACATTAATACTTAAATAAATAAAAAAATATTGTAAACCGATTATTCATAATTCCAAGTAAACGTTATCATTATGAAACGAACTTTATCAACTCTAAACAACGTATGAAAGCTTTTTAACTAGGACAGTATTTCAGTTTCTTTTTCATTAAAACTATAAATCAGTACAGGCCCAGATTTATGTAACTTGTTATAAGTGGAAATATACACCGTCTCAACAATTTCGAGTTTCTTCGTATACTTTGCTTATTTTGCCGTCTGTATAATATTTTAAGGGAAATATGGCGAAGAAAATAAGTGTTGTTTTTAGCAGAACTTATACAATACTTACTTTTAAATAGTTCGAGGATTTGATTAAATTAAAAACACTTATTAGTAGATTATTTATGGATCTTTTTGTCCCGACTCGCCAGAAGCCCGAAGCTGACCAAGGTGTGACCAAGGTATGTTAGTCTTAGCAAGGGGTATCGTACTCGGATTACTCAATAACTGGGACGTGGAGGCCCGATAGGCAGTTGCTGCAAGTAATATAAGTAATGGTATTCGGCTGCAACCAGATCCCAGGCTGATTCCCGGCCACCGTAGGTGCGGGCTTGCGGACGGCGAGTAATGGGTAGCTCGCTGTCCGGTAAGGACCAAGCCCGGGTCGACGGCGACGGCGCGTTGTGTTCCACACGCGCCTTAAAGAGATGTCAGCACCAACTGGTGGGGTCCGCAAGGGCCGATGCCTGCCTGGAGTGCGGGTTGTTCGAAAGAGATACCGCGGCCCTTGGCACACAGGCTACTGAGGGAACACGGGTGGGTAAAAGTTGGACACGCCCTCCTGCTCCACCCAGAGTGGGAGAAGTTATAAGATGATTTCCCCCCCAAAAAAATAAAATAACGTAGATAGTTGCGAATAGGCTAGGCAGTTGAGTAGGTAACATCAAATGAAGACTTGTCTAATAATATTCACTTTATGAATGATTTTATTTTCAGTCCATCTTTTCGTATTCACAGCTGTGTTGAAACTCGGGGGTAGACCGAAACTGAACAATTTGGTACCTACATACATCATATTATTTTATTTTTGTTTTGTTCTTTTGATTTGTAAATCGCTGTAACCAACATAGTCAACGTAGTACTTGTATCTAGATGTATATATGTGGAAGCTTGTAATTTAGCATATATTTTCGTGCCTAAAAATAATTTTCAGTTTGTTATTAGCCTGTAAGCTTTCTGTAATAATAACTAATTTAAAAAAAAATGATTTTAACTTTTATTTCTAGCCCTACTATGACCTAACCTACCCCTATGCTGTGTAGCTACTTGATTCTTTTATCAATTTGTTTCCCATATCTACATACTCACACCTACACTGTTTTTCCGACTAACGTTCAGACTAAGACATCGACCACGATTCGTGAGAAAATTATCCGTCAAACTCAGCCCCAACTTCACATCAACTAATGAATCGAACCTATTTAGAGCATTCATCAGCCAGCCTTACTTTCACTTCTGATACAAACTCATGTCTAAAAGGGGTGTATCCAAAACTTTGTACCGTACAAGTCGGAATAAGTTACGGAGTCTCATGTCAAACAGGGATATGCACTCTCTGAGGCCCGAAGGGATGCTCCGCTCAACTACAACTAATCTAATGCCGAAACCATAGAACAATAAAATTGTGTAGAAGCGAACTACTCATGTATTTATACACCGAAGCCACTTTCGCTCGCCTTTTGTTACGACTAGAGCTCATCATATAATCATAAGCAGCTTAAAATGTTTCGACTGTAGGAACACAGGACTTCTCTAGGTGAGAGGAAGTGGGCCGTAATCCACCACGCGCCCACTGCTGGTTTTTAGATGTCATATATCTTCACATTTTAGGTTCTAGAACTCACGATGTTTTCCTTCACTGTTATGAGAGCACTGGTGATGAAATTATTTAGACAAAGTAAAGCGTATGTCTGGATTCGAATCTACAACCTACTCTCGGTAAGTCGTGACCGTTACCACGGGCCACCACTGGGTTTTCTTCGGTGACGTCATTTTCTTGACGACCGCCGCTTTTCTAGGAAACCGTAGCTTATATTTCTTCCGCCACGAAACTGTAGGCATTTATATAGAATGCGCTTGGACCTGAAGTGTCACTTCTACACATGTTTAATCTATGCCGAAACTAAGTTCCATCTGGCAAGGAATCTAATATGGACTGGAATTGTTGGCTGCGGTTAAGTGATATTTCGAGATAGTATAGGCAGTTTAACTAGTGTTACCGAGTTTAAATTGGTCGGATCAGACTGTAGACTTAGACACCTCCGGGCAAATATAGCTAACTTATCTTGCGATCAAGCTTAGATGTGCTGTGAGCTACTAAGTTGAAATAGTTTTTTTTAAGAAATGCAGATAGTATGGTCGATTCCAAAATAAGCTAAGGACAATAGATAGATAGATATAAAACTCTTTATTATGTGCATAATCAAAATTAAAGATATATAGGAAAAGTTTTTATTCAGTGCCCAAACTTTAACCATGAATTCAGCATACCATTCTAAACCCCCAGCGCAGAAATGTTTCGTCGGTTATACAAAAAAAAAAACAGCTGTTTCATACATTTTGACCGCGTAGGTATTGTACTTTTCTAACAACAGCAGCAGCAGCAGCAGCAGCTTTTCTAACAGTAGATTTTTTTAATATAGGATAAAAACTTTTCCTATCTATAGACAAAGTGCCAGGTAAATCGACGAACAACATGTTACGATGGAGTCAGTAAATGATTCTTGATCCCCGTGCCTTGCAACTATTCGCCGATTATTAAAAAAAAAACTGCTGTGTCCTACAAAAGTGCGATACCTACGCGGTCAAGATATATGGAACTTCATTTTTTGTATTTATACGTACAAACCTTCCGGAACATTTGATCTGAATGATCGTGAAAACAACATCAAAATCCTTTGCTTAGTTTAGTTAGAAGAATAACGCGGTCACACAGCAAACACGAAAAGCAACTCTAATTAATGTACCATAAGATACACAGGTAAATAAACAACACACACGTCTACATACACACATCTACCGTTTTATACCACAACAAAATTTACAGCGACCATTAAGCTTGTATTTACCAAAAAGCTAAAACAATTTCGTCGAAAAAGTCCATTAAACGTATGTTCTACGGGATAAGTACAGAACTCATCTCGGAACGTGATGTTACGGTAAGCACCTTACCTTGCATCCCTGGAGTGGGTATTATTATTTCATGGCGCCTGTAGAAGGCATTAGCATAAAATATCTAAGTACCACTCTGTAAATTGGAGCGGGGAATTTGTTTGAGCATCAGGGCCATGATGTTTCTGAGTTATTAAGTATGGAGGCTGACGGGATCCGCTGATATCTTTCCTAACGGACTTCTACGGAAAGGGTTCGTATATTTCGATGTGTTCAGGGAAACGATAGAATAGAATACTCATGAGAGAGTTGGCAAATATACTGGTATTGGTAAACAGAAATGAAATATTTAAGTTTCAGAGTCTACGCAGGATTTATCTTTTTTTTTACCCAAACGGTACCATGGCAACAGTCCCTAAAGAATAACAAACTTAATCACGATACATTGAATTATCATCATCATAATGAGCCTATAATTTTCCCACTGCTGGGACACAGGCCTCCTCTCTGTGAGAGGGAGTGGGCCATAATCCACCACGTGGGCCCAGTGCGGGTTGGTGGATGTCAAACGTCTTTGAATTTTTTGGTTCTAGGACATGCCGGTTTCCTCATGATGTTTTCCTTCACCATTTTGAGAGCAGTGGTGATGAATTAAATACACAAAGTAAAGTACCCGCCTGGGTTTGGACACACGACCTGTACAACACGTAAGTCGGGGCCACCACTGGTCGTCAAACAGTGATGAATGTCGTCTTATTGTAATAAACAATTCTAGTTCCTGACAAAGGCCTATTCGACACACCGGGCCCACCACAGCTCCCAAAACAAAATGAAGAGACTACATAATAGTGTAACAACACATCTGCCGAATTTACGCAACGGTAAGTTCGGCCTTTACTCCTGCGGTAACTATGACACATTAGGGTCGAAATTACGGCGCGTAATTTTCATAGAAAACAAAAGCACGCGGATTTTCCGTCGCGTAATTTTCAGCAGTTGTGTCGCTACGCTTAGGTTTACTACCCTCAAACACTAGCAGATGCTACCTTTATCAATAAAGTAGTGTGCTCACAAGACCAACAAAACAAACGACTATCGCCGAGTTTAAATCCAACAGGTTACTATACATATCTCCTCGGTCCATGTTCATACTGAATACATGAACATGTTCTAGGCTATGCATGAAACATGTCCTCGTTACTGCCCGCTGGGCACGTGTGTAATCCCTCTTATATGTTATGTGTATATGCTGGATGGAATATATTGCTCGGAGCTACGATCTCGTGTTTCGATTTAATGCTGGTGGGCAATTGCTGCAACACATTCTACAGTTATTCGTTTCGAATTGGAAGTGGTACTCCGAGGAAAAGATTCGGATTGAAAATAAATAAGGATTTATCTTCTTCGGATTTGAATTAAAGAGTAGGATCTAGTTGTAATATTTCTAACGGTGGGTTTAGATATTTGCTCATGATGTACCAAGATACATAAAGTTTTGGTAACAACACCAGCAGACGTAGCATGACCAATAGGGTATTTTACTCTATACGAGAAAAAATCTAAAAATATATTATTGCGATAGCATAGGCAAAATGCAGTCGGAAAATGTTAGTTTTAGTTCATGAAACAACAAAATAAATTTGAAAATACAATTTAAAGATTTCAGTTTTTTTTAATCTGTGTTTGAACACCATGAAATAGTAGTCGCCATGTTATTTCGTCATAAGGCATGTCAACTGAGCAACTTTGTACTTTTATTATTTTCTTAACCAAAGTAATTTTAATTTAATTATTATTTTGCATTCAGGAACAGCAAACCAACGTTAAGTAGTAAAATAACTATTTTTTTTTCATTGTAAACAATTGTCATACAAAATATCAGCGCATTTGTTTTTAGCAAACTGACGTCATACCCACAGAGCAATATGGCATCTACTGCGTCCAGCGTTTTTGTCAAATTACGCGCGAAATTTGAAAATGTAAAATTTAAATGCATTTTTATGGCACTAATCGATTAAATAAAAATGTTGTTTTTTTTGTTGTTTATTAGCACTCTAGAATCTAATTAAGACACTTTTTTAAAATGAGTGTAATACCCTATTCTATATCTGTTCTACCAAGAATAGACAAAGTTCTTTCTATCCAACTTGTCCTCTCTTCAGCCTGAGCAGGGACGACCCGTAGACTTGCCTTTCTATGAAGATAAACACAGTTATTCCTTCCATAGCAAAGGGGAGGTAGTTACTACTGGTGTAGTGATTAAGGTGGATGCGCTAAAGTATTAAATTTCGCACGTCAAGTGCACACCATGTGTTCCGATAACAATAGAATTTCTATTGTGTCTGCTAATTAGACGCGCAACGGGTTAAATAGTCATTCAATGGGATTTAATGAACTTAGAGGGTTGTTGTATTGACAATTTAAATCATTATAATTCTGTAAAGATGTATTGACCCCCAAGTGTCAAAAGTGGAGAAAAATTGGTCGTCATGCTTGACTTCGCAGACTTTTGACGACTGAAGAATAGAAACATTTATTCTTCTCAGTTTTAAGAGCGTTCTTTCCACGCGGGCTGGCAACATCGCATTTACAGTAGTTTTTCGTGGTTATTTCATAAAATACAAACAAAAGAAGAATTTTTTTTTTCAGTCAAGCACTATAACGTTAGTATTTATAATGATTATTAACATTTACTCTTTAATAAAAACATTTAATCGTGCTTAGTAATGCAAATAGAAAATAATTGACGGTATGTCGATTGTTATAAGTAAACACCAAAATAACTGTAAAAAAATAGCATAAAACTGGAAAATACCAACGATCTAGTGCATGGCTGAAAAAAATGTTTGCATTTGTTTGTATTTAATGAAATAATCACGAAAAACTGCCATAATTGCGCCCCGTTGCAAGCCCGCGTGGGAAGAACGCTCTTAACATCGCCGTGCTTAAGACGGTAGAAATATTTCTACAATCTGTCATTATGCCTATTCTTTCGTCGAAAAAACCCGCTTCTATGGTGGTCATGCTACGAGTGCAGGGTAACATCGATGCTTGCTAAAATACCTGCCGATCAATGAACGACAATCAAACTACAAATTGATACCGTGAATAAAACTGGCAAATGATGAGATTAAAATTTTCAAAATCCATAACACAACAACATTCATTGCGTTCTTTACGTTGTTGAGCTGACTAATTTTCGAACGAACATATAAAGCAAAAGATTAGCAATTGGGCATTTTTAGAGATGGGAAAAAACAATTGAACTCACGACACCGTTACCGACACCTCTGTTTTTTAGTAGAGGTATTTCAATAATTTAAGTCTCAAAAGATAGGTTTAGGACCAGAACTAATATTCCAATTAGAATTATGTATAGAAGTATTCCATTTAGAAGATATGACCAAAATTATGATTATGAATAATGTGAAATCCTGTATTGACGATTCAAAAAATACACACGCAATTCTTCAAGTTTTCATTTCTGTCGGCACTCCCGCAGAGCCGCTGTTTTTTTTTTCTTTCATTTGTTTTCGATATTGAATTTGACAAACCCTGTAGATATGCCAATTACCACAATCCAACTGAATACCAGTATTTTACATAAAGCGACTGCCCATTTGCGACTATTATTATTTAGCGACGAGAATGTAGAAGATTACATTATACATTTATATTTAATACTCTTGTGGATATTGGTATCGAAAAATTTACATTCGATAAAGCCGGCAAACACACCTAAATTGCTAATTAATAAAACAATTTCGAACGCCTACAACATAAAGTAAACATACACGCTTACATAATTACTTAACTAATTAATCATTTATGGCTGTTGATTTTATTTCTGTAAGTTCTGATCCAACACATTTACACGTCAGTCATATTTTTAAAACTAGATGAAGTCGGCACTTTATAAGACTATTCTGAAAAAATAAAAGAGTTCCCAGTCTCTTTTAAAGTCCAGACATAATCTTGGTCAAATCATGTGATGACCATGTAGATTGGTGGCTGAAATGGTCTTTTGAGGACAGTACCACACAGATTGAGTGGACCTGTCCAGTCAGTGCAGAAATTTGTCAGTAATCATGCAGCTCATCTCATTAGAATATTCTTAGTTACCACGCAATCTATCACTAAATAAAATTATAAGTTTGAGTTAAAATGCTTAAATTAGTCTTTTAGGCTAGATTTCTAATCCATTTATAAGAACTTTTTCTTATAGATCCATGAAAAACAATGCTGAATGATTCCTATATACTACACGCTTATTTATTAAAACTTAACATTTACAAACGCTCTATAAACACTTCCTAACGTTGTCAAAAACTATGGTGTGAATGTGTAGTGGGTAAACTAACGTTACTTCAATCGTAGCGTTATTCAGCGTTTAACAAACACGTTATTCCCAGCTCAAACCCTAGATAATTTAATGTACGCCGGTTCCGTAGTCCATTAAATACAATGTAACCAAATAAAGTTATAAACCTATCTAGTGAGGCCAAATCCTTTTGTGCCTTCAAGGCATAACGAGGTTTTTACATTAGCTAGCCTGGTCCAAAGGTAGGAGCACTCCACAGAGGATTACCATCCGATAAAAAAACGAGGAATGCACGGGCTGGAAAAGATTTTTAAAATGTAGGTACTAGCCGGATAAAAAAATTGAATTAAAAAAGAAAAAATAAGCAATAGGAGTGGGAAGGATTATTGTTTTGTGCAAAAAGCTAGCCACCAAATAAGGGCCCATCCTTTTAATTAAAAATGTTAGAAATAGAAAAGTAAGTTACAAATATCTTTGGCATTTGTAATTTCGCTAAATAACTTAGTGGTAGCGTCTGACCGAATTTCGTTTGCAGTTTTTGGCTTTAAATTTCCAATTTAGCAAATTTTTTTTCGGTCAATAAATGTAGAATGTTATTTCGTGCCTTAGTCACAACAACTGACAGCATTGTAACTGAGATAATACTTTTTCTCGTAAAATCAGATGGTTTGAATGAATATTAATTTGTAACTAGGTACATGCCTTTGAGTAAAGTACAAAATTATGTGTGATTTAATTTGGAAAAATGATTTTTTTTTTCGTATTAGGTCGTTTCGTTTCAGCCGAATCGGACGAAAATGCAAAACAGACCGAATTTCGTTACGTGTTTACAATGAAAAATATATTTTTCGGCCGGACTACTCAGTGCGCTAAGTACAACGCGCAGATAAACATAACGTAAATTCGAAAGATTATAAAATTTATACTTGTTTCACACATATACCTTCAATCCTGTAAGTATTTACTTAGTTTTGAGGGTTTATTCATATCTATGGGAGATACTTATCTAAAGTGCTTGTAGCCAGAAATTTAACGAAAATGGATATCTATTGTATTTTCGATTGTAAAAAAGATAGAATTGGTACGTATTAATTGATTAATTTCTTTTTAAATTATTTATCAATTTATTTAATTTTTAATATTCTAACGGCCTTATTCATAAGAAGTTATCGAACATCTAAACACTTGCTAAAGTCTGATTTTTCATAGAGAAACCACACTTTAGCAACTGTTTAGATGTTCGATAACTTTTATGAATAAGGCCGTAAATGTTTGCATTTTTAATTTCAAAAAAATTAAACTAAAATGAGAAAATCTTAAAATTTACATCACGCGTTCATCGAATTGGCATTCGATAAACGCGAGCTTCAGATCCAAACACAACCTCTTATAAAATAAGGATGCTACGCACTACTTCCTCATGATCGTTATGAAGACAAATACCAGCGTAACGCAGATGAATGGTAACCCTAGCAGGCTCGTTAATTGTGTTTAGAGCGTGATGCATGTGTCGTGTCTCTGACCGCAGCCCCGAGGCGTTCAGCAACTGAAATTAATCTCTGTTAGATCATATTAAATTAATCGTTAAACCCTGGTTTGGAACGCGTGAACGGCTATTTCAATAGGGATGGCGTTTTTGGTTAGTATGGAAGTTGGCGTATGGAAAGGCTATATTTTATTATAACTTGTTGTTTTTAAGTTTAGAGGTTTTTCAGATTCACATTTATTTTGTACTAGCTTTTTCCAGCGGCTTCGCCCGCGTTGACCAAGTTACACAAAACCTTAACAAATTACACACGTAAACCTTCCTCATGAATTATTCTCTCTATTAGTGCAAACCGCATGAAAATCCGATCAGCAGTTTTTGAGTTTATCGCGAACACACAGACAGACAGACAAATGCGGCGGGGGGCGCGGGCGTTGTCTTATAATGTGTAGTGATAAATTAAGGAAACGTTATTTCAAAGCTATAACCGATAACGCAATTGCACTAACCAATATTCGATCAATTTAATAATATTGTATAAGTGTTTGCAAACTTTATATAAAGGCCGAAAGGGACATCGAAATGCAACCAGTTACCATGGATTTCGTACATCGTTCGGAACCCCCCGCGTTGAAATTTTACTTCTGTTTAAGAAAAAGAAGTTGCTGCTCTATACATCTTGACCGCGTAGGTTGAAACATTCACTTGCAGACGTTGCACGTGTTTATGACGCAGCATTCTTTTTTTTATGACGCAGCATTCTTTTTTTTAAACCGATGAAAAAGTTCTACGCCACGGGATCTAAAATCATGTTACAGTTTGCGCATCGATGACCCTGCTACTTTGTATAATATATATACATATTTGTTTGGACTTTTGTCTTTTAGTAACAAAAGTAGAGAAAAATAAGAAGAAGCGCGCATCACCTGGGACATTATGATCTGAAAATAATGTGAGAAACAGACCAATCTTTACGATGTTACTCGTCTTATTTCGATTTTCTCCTGATTTTTTCTGTCTATTTCTCCCTCCGCACAAGAACTCAAGTCTTAATGCAAAAGTAATTATTCAAACACATCTGTTAGTTCGCAATGGAGGGAACTGTTTTTGCCTACACCGTCTTATATGAACAATCGTAAGGTGTGCACACACTTCTTCATCAAGATAATAATTTTATACTTCAACGAATTCAATTAGTTACTTCTTATTAACCCGGTTGTAGCTTGTAATTAGTGTCGGTTTTATTTTACAGGAAAAGTTTTTGTTCAGTACGCAAACTTTAACGATGAATTCAGCATACCATTCAGACCCCCCTGGGAAGGGGTTTTTTTCGTTGGTTTTACAAAAAAAAATCGACTGACAAAAAAAAATACCTACACGGTCAAAATGTATGAAAAAAAAAACTCTGAACGGACAAGGATTTAGAATTAGGTGCCACAGTAACTTATTAACTATTCAATTTAAAAGAACTATCCAACGGTGTGTTACAATGCTATTGGAGGGCGTACTAAAATAAGCATCGTCCTTTAACGTTTAAACGACTCTTAACTTTAAGCAACGTTTATTTATAAGGAGGCTAGTAACGGAGTTTTCCATGAATTGTTTCACTATAGGAATGTTCACGAACGTGATGCAACGTTTATTTTACCTTTAGTACGTGTGCCTACACCTTTACACCGCCTTATCTACCATACTTCACGCACGATGAAGCAATGGATTCCACAGGGATTTGCTCTAAGTCGTAAAAATATCTTCAAGTATATTTCTGGTGCATTGTTTTTACTGATAAAGTGGAGATTATTATGGGAAAACATCTCCTTATTTATTGCATGTGGGAGGAATAAATCGCACAGTTGCTGGTTCGTGTAAACATTGTCGCTTTGTTTTAATATGCCGAGTGTTTTTATAAACATAATAATATCTTTTGTTTCTTTATCCCATCTTCTTCCGGTTTGTAGGCATGTAACATACAGTCTGTAGCCAAAAAAAAAATGTAATTTACAATCAAATTCACTTTTGCTTTTTTATTTATTTACGTCAGTTACATTCTTATTTCGTACTTTCGTCTCGATAATGATGTAATAAGGTCCTACTATGCGAGATATCTTAATAGCTAATCCTTAGCAAGCTTTTATTCTTTTGAGACATAATTTTCAACAAAAGTAGTCACGTCCCACAAAGGCGTCTTTATCTACTGAAGCATTCCAAAACCTCAGCTTGAAGACCGACTAATAAACTCTTACAATTATAACTTTCACTTAACTCTATAAAGTGACACTCTTATAGCTTAACTGTAAGATTTAAAGTTGTGTAAATATCAGTTTGTCATCTGCAAAACAGAGTTGGTTTTCATAAATTGGCTTCAGTCAACAAACAGGGTGAAGCTAGACGAATATTATTGTTATAGTTATTGTTTCTTTGGCGCTAGTAATAGCTGGCAACACTTACTTGGGAACGAGACTAGCTAGGGTAATATTTATATAAGGCTTGACGTTATTTATCGGGGTATGAAAATCAAGGTCGGAAAAGCGAGTAAATATCGAGTGGGTGTCTAATGCTCCGTACCCACATTCGATATTACTCGATAGTTTTACTCTATGACGAGTAAAAATCAACGTGTGGACCACTAAACTCACAACTCGAAGGCACCGAGCCGGCTCTATGGAATTAAAGAAATGTAATTTCTTTCGCACCTATTGGAAGCGTGCCGTCGAGCTTGACTTGGGCGTGTGTACGTGTCTGAGAAATAGACATGTCTCTTTTTTTTTATTAATGGGGTAATCATAGAAAGTAATTCTTTATATAGCAATTCAGGCATCCTTAAATAATTGTTATAATTTTCGGGGCACAGCTCTTTAATGAAGTTCACATGGCTTTAATCAGGGCGGCGCGCGGCGTTCTAACCAATCTTTTACCCAGCACCTCCTTTTACGTTTGTTCCTTTTATTTTCTTTAATTCTTTTATAATTAAGAATTGCGAGACTGTCAGCCACTGTCTCCTTTGTTGAACAGACATCTTTTGGCTCGAACGGTTCGGTGAATACTGAACGTCGCGCGTCGCTCAATAAATAAAGGTTGAATGTATGGACGAAAGCCCGTGCCGTGATTATTACTCGACGTGTTTGCTCTATCGAGTAAAACCGTATGTGAGTACAGAGCTTAAGAATAGAATAGTGGAACTTTGATTAAATTAATGTAGTGTTGGATGAGATTCCATTTTGGCTTACCATTTAAAGATTGGCATGTTAGAGTGATATTATTTCATGTACAGCACATCGAGCTACCCCAAACTGTTACATTTTTCCAATTCTGGAAAAGTCTGGTTTCGCTTTGAAAACCAGACATTAGCAACTGTTTAGATGTTCGATAACTTTTTATGAATAAGGCCGTTACAATATAGAGCCTTAAGCTGGAGGTGTATAACATTTTTAACCGACTTCAAAAAGGAGGAGGTTATCAATTCGTCGGGACCTTTTTTTTATTTTTTTTTATGTATGTTCCCCGATTACTCGAAGATGGCTGGACCGATTTGGATTTTGTTTTTTTTGTTTGAAAGGGTATACTTCCCAGGTGGTCCCATGATCATCAAGTCAGGATCTGATGATGGGATCCTGGAGAAATAGAGAGAACTCTTCAAATTTTATAGGCACACAAAGCGATTTAGGTATTTTTTGGAAGAGTACTTTCTCGGAGTGGTTCCATTTCAATTTGGTGAAGATCTGATGAAGAACTTCGGAGATAAGCAACGGAACTCCTCAATAAATGATAGCAAATGGACTGGGATTGCTGAAATCTCATCTCTGTCTATTGCTTTCACCAGTTCTTAACATAACATCGCGCCGGTATGCTGTGAAGGGGTAAGCACATGTGAACCACTAAAAAAAGAAAAATAAAAACTTTTTCCAAAAAAAAACAACAACCGACTTCCAAAAAAACACTACAAAGTGAAAAATAACTTTAATTTCGGAAGGCGGTGACAAAAAATTCAAACACAGCTCCAAAGACACCGATTTCCGAAATTAAAGTTATTTTTCACTTTGTAGTGTTTTTTTGGAAGTCGGTTGTTGTTTTTTTTTGGAAAAAGTTTTTTATTCTAACTAAACTAAGAATAAACCTGTATCATAGGTATCTCACTCAAGTCCTTAGGTATAGGTACATAATATCTAGGATTCCTTAAACAAATACTTGGTAATAACTTTTCGGGCTCAAGTTGGCACTATACTAAGTGCAAATTAAGTATTAAACACGTGCACTTGACAGGTGGCCAACCATTGTTTACTACCACCAGGCCAACCTGTTATGCCTTGAAATTCTGATGTTTATAACTTCCGCAGGATGAGAACCAGCTGGTAATAACGTAATATGTAGGTAATAATATAAAAATTGGTATCAGCTGAGACATTAGTCAATTGGACTTTTATTACAGGTAGGTAGGTTCACAAACAATTATGTAATTCTGTTTTGCAAAAGAAAAAATGATATTCCAAAATAATATATTTGCTGGTAATCGTCATAATTTCTTATTTATAGATACTATAATTTTTTGAAAAATGCATTGATTAACTGATTAATTTAGTAAAGATTTCATCATGAATGGCGCAAATTGAATTTCAATCAACAAACAACTTAGAACAGCCAGCGCCGCCATTTTCTAAACGACTAAAGTTTTCGAAAAATTGTGAAAATCAAAACTTAATATCTTGCCAATGTTGCAAGTTCAGGGAACATCCGTCCCTTAAACTTACAACATAAAACATCACCACATGCACCACTCTTCGTTGACTGGTCAAGCCTCCTTTGTACAGACGCCTGCAGGTCAAGCTATCCCAAACTGTAAAATTTTCCCAATTGAACATGAACCTTATAATCTTGGTATAAAGTTGAAAATCTATCAAAGAAATTTGATAGCTTGGGGTAGATTGATGTGCTGGCGTCTGTACCTTATTTCTGAACGAGAAGTTTAAACAAATGAAATCAGTCAAATTTCTTTGATATATTTTCAACTTTATACCAAGATAATAAGGTTCATGTTCAATTGGGAAAACCAGACATTAGCAACTGTTTAGATGTTCGATAACTTTTTATGAATAAGACCGTAAATATTTATGTAAATCAATTATTTCAATAAATAATTTCGATTTCGACTTTATTAAGGATGAGTGCCTATGTCTTTAAATGTTTATGAAAAAATTAAAAGGTATGGGTAGTTTCCCGGTCTTGATATATACCTCATACGGTTGGTGAAATTGTGTCCATTTTGGAGAATGGGTACTGCACCCTAATTGCGTAACACGCGATTAATCATAATCGGTTTCATTTTGACAGTTCAACAATATTGTTGAACTGTCAAAATGAAACCGATTCTGCTCAACAACGTAAATAATGCAATGAATATTCATTGCATTATTTACGTTGTTGAGCAGACACATTTTTCGAACATATGAAGCAATGGTTTAGCCATTTGTTTCAAAACGAAACAAATTATGATGAATCTTGAGTTACGCAATTAGGGTGCTGGGTGTACTGATAGCAGTTTCAAAGAGAGCGGCAATTATCGTAGTTTTAGGAACGTTCGCACTGTAATCTGTCCAAAATACCTCTAATTCATCTACATTTTGGACATTGAATGTCGCTAAAATGACATTGCTACTACATTTTTAACGTATTGGAATACGGGAATCAGCTTTCTGATAATATACCTACTACTGACTATTTACTTGTCAAAATAGCGGTTAGTATTGATCACTACGCGTTTATTTCGCGTCTTAAGTGATAAAATCACGGAGCTTTCATTAATTATGAATAAGGTACTGGTGTCCCCAATTTGCTAAGCCCAAAATATTCATTTTACTTTTCATGTTACAAAATTGCTGAAGTGCAGACCTTAAACCTTCAGGCTGTAACTTTAATATTTATAAATATGTAATAAAATACATAAATAACGGTTGATGACCTCATTGCGAGCGCCATTTGCAACACATTTTTCCCGTAGATTTTGATGACGCCATTACGTTGGGTAAACGGCCCGATGGTTGTCCATCCGAGGGCTGTCGTTCGATTTAATTTAGCGCACCCGGCGGTTGGCCACGGTTAATTCGGAAATAATTTTTGCTCTCCCCTAATCCTTGATTTAGGAAAGAAATTGTATCGCTGTTGTTGTGTATTTAATATAGGAGAAAATTTAATTAAATTTAAAGTATAATTGTCATCCTGAAAATGTGCTCAACATTTTTAAAACTAAATCAAACAATATGAAAGTCGAGAAGACTTAAAATATGTATCTAAATTGTTTTTCAGTTTTTATTGCTGTCGTCATAAAACTCATCAACATTTTCAAATATTTTGCCAAACGTACAAACAAGTGTTTCTACATATTCCCTAAAATATCAATGCTCATCATTTGCTTGGAGTTTTCCATGTTCAGGGTCAGCTTCAACTATAACTGGATGCAGCTGAATACCAGTATTTTACAAAGCGACTGTCTATCTGACCTCTGCAACCCAGTTACTGGGTAATACGATACCCTTGGTAAGACTGGTTGTCAGACTTTCGGGATTCTGACGACCCGTGCCGACCGTCAAAGATCCACTAATGACAGCTGGGAGCAACGGCTTAACATGCTTTCCGAGGCACCGACCAACGCCTAAAATACCAATGCTTTTTTTTTGGGTGGGAAATCATCAAATAACTTCTCCTGCTCTGGGTGGAGCAGGAGGGCGTGTCAGACTTTTACTGACTAAAACCCACCCGTGTTCCCTCAGTTGCCTGTGTGCCAGGGGCGACGGTATCTCTTTCGAATAACCCGCACCCCTGGCAGAAAATACCAATTTTGACTATTGTAGCTTACAATGCCGCTCCCTAATAATGTCCCTCCTCTTCAATAACCTGCATGAATTAAACACTGACAGCACATAAAATAAAAAACAGACAAATGGTTTAACATTGACAACAGTTAGGTACGTGTAGGCTGTAAACAGAAACGGCAACTATTGATTCACAGACTTCCGTACAAACTGATAGCGGTTTGGAGTATATTAATATGTGTTATAGAATAGGGCTGGCACGGGGAATCATAATCAACTAAAATATTGTAAATAGCTTCTGGCCGTGATTTAAATCATTTGTTTTAATATAAAATACTCTTTGACACTCCAAGGTTTCACCCGACATACAAACTCATAAATTTTACATCTTAATAATACAAAGTATACATAGATATAGAATGCATCGTGGTTTCATTGATCGAGAGAATGAGAAACAATATTGATAGACTAGCTCTAGTCTCTAACATAATCTCTATAGTCTGTTCCAAAAGTATGTCATGAAAGTGAAAACAAACCTTCTTCAGGTTAAATTCTTACCCAATCACCCACTAAAATGAATTAGTAATACATTAATTTGTATTTAATAAAGAACACTTCGTGGTTTGATTGGTCGACAGAATTAAAAACAATATTGACCACAAATGAATCCATAATGTCCTAATACGCGATTTTATTATAGTGAATGTCTATAGTTAACAAAACATGGAAACGTTGTTATGTTATTTTTACTAGAAGTGTTTATAAACTTATCTCACACATTTCTACTTAGAAACAAAGAAAACTTTTTCCCTTTATTTCACTGCTGTGGTAGTGAACTTTCAATAATCATACTCGTTGCAAAATACCTATTAAATTTATTATTCTACGAAGCGCTATTGTTTTCTCTGTCCTCTAAATACTAAAATGTTTTTGTAATTTCCCTTCCCATTATTGTTAATGTCTATTTTTGTCATCAACTATCGCTGAATATTGCGATACTCCGCCATCCTTGGGCTGTATAACTATAGTGCATTCACTGCGAGATTGACTCGGTGTGGGCATTGTTTGTGGAGTTCGCTCGCAATCACTCAAAAGTACTGCCATTTTGATGAGGGTTGGGCTTGCGAGTAATGCAGTGTCGATATCGATATTCCAATAACATCTATTTAAATAAATAAAAAGAAAAGTCCGGACTGACTGACTGACTCATCAACGCCCAGCCCAAACCCTTGGACCTAGAAAGCTGAAATTTTGCACAGAGATTCCCTTTATAATTTAGACAAGGAGTAAGGAAGGACTTTTCGAAATTCAACCCCTAAGGGAGTTAAATATGGAATGAAACTTCCGCGCGGGCGAAGCCGCTGCCAAAAGCGATAATATCGATAATTTAGTAAACACACTTAACATCTCATCTGTTATCCCCAAAGGGTTAGGCCAGCGACCATATAAACCGGTGGCTGGGTTAGGCTGACGTTCACCCACATTTTGCCAGTTATAAGGGATAATAGGGGGCGAGCCTATTGCCATCAACCGAAATTCCTGGTGGAAATCCCAATAACATTTTGCCCGACTCGGCAATCGAACCCACGTCCTCATACTCAGCAGTAGCACTTGTGACTACTGGACCAGCGAGGCAGATAGGATAGATTTTAAATTGCTAAAGGCAATTTTCATTGATTAAATTCCCAATGCCATAAAGAAGAAATTATAATAATTTTGAATGTTGGTAGGTAAACTAAATGTGACTGCATCCAAGCTAAATATTAGACAACTCAAATCCACAGACCTTCGTCAACATGAATAAAATAAAATTTCATAATTTTATTTCCTAACTTTCATACGTGTAATAAACTTATAGCAAGCCTATCAGTGTCGAAAGCACTATAGAAGACAATTCCTACCGGCTTCTCTTCGAGGATTTGCATCGGCAACTCTATCGCTATTAACGTGGCACTATCGTCAAAAACTATAGTTTCCACTACGGGTATTTAATTCACAAAACATTTAAACAACAAAAACGGTTATTTGTAGCTTTGTATTACAACATCAAAATAATAGTTTAAAAAACCAAAAAACACGCTTTAAAAACCAAACTAAAAAAGGAGAAAATAATTTAATTCAATTAAAAAGCGTGGGGTGCTTGACATTAATTGATTATAAAAATACCTCAAAAAGCACCATTTTCTATTTTTTAGTTCTGCTAACAGTGCTAACTACAAAAGCGTGATTTTTGCATTTTTTTTTTCTATTTTTCTCTATTTTTTTAAAATTATTGAATTGTCATCCTCGTTCGGTCCTCGATAAGTTTACAAAGTTTAAATGAAATCTGACCGTTTAAAGTGGGTCAAAATCGTGCCCTAAGGAGTCGGTTACAAACATACAAACATACAAGTGAAGCTAATATAAAAAGTGTGTAAAAAATGTGATAAAATAACTCGGCGCCAAAACGTCATAATCGGGAACTAAAAATTCATACAACAGCGATCCCGTAATGATGTTACTTTAGGTCACGTGGCAACACTTGATATGGACGCGAGCAAGCCGCAGTACAACGGGTTATGACAGAGACAGATTTAGAAAAATGCGTCAGCGAGAATGAGATGGAGAAATAATTATTGCACATTTTATTTGGTTTTCAGCTGTTCAATTAATAATAATAGTTTCAGAATTAAGTAAGTATTCTTAATTGATACGTCAGCAAGTTAAAGCCGACTGAGCAGCCATCTATCTGCCAGTCGCAAACCAAACCCGTAAAGCAATGTTGATTTCAGTGTTACATAAGTTAGTTTGCATCGGGACCAATAGATGGAACTTTTTATTTGAATCCAAAAGATAGATCGCGGTGTGAAGATTCTCCGCCGACTACATAAAGCACCCGTGTCATAAGGTTCAGGATTGTACTTTTTAATAATGTGACTGGGCTAAAGTTAAAGGTAGAATAAACATTGGCTACTATAGTGCCCAATGGTTTATTTTTGAAGTCAGCCCGAGAAACGTAGGGAGCCCATCAGGTACGGTAGTATCATTGAGACCCTCACAAAGTCCGAGGTACTCGTAGAGGTGAGTCGTTGACGGTTTTTTCGTTAATGTAATTTAACTGTTAAGGGGAACCTAGTCGCGGGCTCGAACTCACTGGTGGGCCTGGCTAAAAATCACGCTGTCTCACCAAGCATAGTGTGCGACGCGCAACGTTATGGAGTGGGATGCAGGATCGTTTATATTAAAAAATCGCGAAAAATTCAGAAAAGTCCTTTGGAAGATCGGGTTTTATGAAAAAGCCCTTGCATAAATCAATGACAAAAAAAGTTTATTGAACTTTTCGATAATTGAACTTTGTCAGTACCGACTTGGTTTTGGAGATTTAACACGTCTTTAAAACACGCCCAAAGTTAAGTAAAATTAGCAAGAAAAACGAATCTTACCGATATTATATTTGACTTTATGTGCCATGTCAAACAGTGGAGTAAAACACTCCGGCCGCCAGTACTAGCACTTGCCGCCAGCACTTGCCGCCAGCACTTGCCACCAGTACACTTGCTGCCAGCACTTGCCGCCAGTACACCTGCCACCAGTACACTTACCGCCAGCACTTGCGGCAGTACATGCGCCAGTACTTGCAACAGTACACTTGCCGCCAGTACACATTCCGCCAGTACTTGCAACCAGTACTTGCCGCCAGTACACTTGCCGCCAGTACACATTCCGCCAGTACTTGCAACCAGTACTTGCCGCCAGTACACTTGCCGCCAGTACTTGCCGCCAGTACTTGCCGCCAGCACTTGCCGCTCCACTTGCCGCCAGCACTTGCCGCCAGCACTTGCCGCCAGCACTTGCCGCCAGCACTTGCCGCCAGCACTTGCCGCCAGCACTTGCCGCCAGCACTTGCCGCCAGCACTTGCCGCCAGCACTTGCCGCCAGCACTTGCCGCCAGCACTTGCCGCCAGCACTTGCCACCAGCACTTGCCGCCAGTTGTTCCGCCAGTACTTGCGCCACTACATTTGCCGCCAGTACTTGCGCCAGTACACTTGTCGCCAGTACTTGCGCCAGCACTTGCCGCCAGCACTTGCCGCCAGCACTTGCCGCCAGCACTTGCCGCCAGCACTTGCCGCCAGCACTTGCCGCCGCACTGGCCGCCAGCACTTGCCGCCAGCACTTGCCGCAGCACTTGCCGCCAGTACTTGCCGCAGCACTTGCCGCCAGCACTTGCCGCCAGTACTTGTGCCAGTACTTGCCGCCAATACTTGCCGCCAGTACTTGGCGCCAGTACACTTGCCGCCAGCACTTGCCGCAGCAATTGCCGCCAGCACTTGCCGCCAGCACTTGTCACCAGCACTTGCCGCCAGCACTTGCCGCCAGCACTTGCCGCCAGCACTTGCCGCCGGCACTTGCCGCCGGCAGTTGTCACCAGCACTTGCCGCCAGTACTTGCGCAAGTACACTTGCCGCCAGTACTTGCGCCAGTACTTGCGCCAGTACACTCGCCGCCAGTACTTGCCGCCAGTACTTGGTGCCAGTACACTTGCCGCCAGTACTTGGTGCCAGTACACTTGCCGCCAGCACTTGCCGCAGCACTTGCCGCCAGTACTTGCCGCAGCACTTGCCGCCAGCACTTGCCGCCAGCACTTGTCACCAGCACTTGCCGCCAGCACTTGCCGCCAGCACTTGCCGCCAGCACTTGCCACCGGCACTTGCCGCCAGCACTTGCCGCCAGTGTACTTGCCAGCAGTACACTTGCCGCCAGTACTTGCGCCAGTACACTTGCGCCAGTACTTGCGCCAGTACACTCGCCGCCAGTACTTGCCGCCAGTACTTGGCGCCAGTACACTTGCCGCCAGCACTTGCCGCCAGCACTTGTCACCAGCACTTGCCGCCAGCACTTGCCGCCAGCACTTGCCGCCAGCACTTGCCGCCAGCACTTGCCGCCGGCACTTGCCGCCGGCAATTGTCACCAGCACTTGCCGCCAGTACTTGCGCAAGTACACTTGCCGCCAGTACTTGCGCCAGTACACTCGCCGCCAGTACTTGCCGCCAGTACTTGGCGCCAGTACACTTGCCGCCAGCACTTGCCGCAGCACTTGCCGCCAGTACTTGCCGCCAGCACTTGCCACCGGCACTTGCCGCCAGCACTTGCCGCCAGCACTTGCCGCCAGTGCACTTGCCAGCAGTACACTTGCCGCCAGTACTTGCGCCAGTACACTTGCTGCCAGTCCTTGCACCAGTAAACATGCCGCCAGTACTTGCGCCAGTACACTTGCCACCAGTACTTGCGCCAGTACACTTGCGCCAGTACTTGCGCCAGTACACTCGCCGCCAAAACTTGCCGCCAGTACTTGGCGCCAGTGTACTTGCCGCCGGTACTTGCCGAAAGTACTAGCCTACTTTGTAAGTACAGCTGGCGGCAAGTACTGGCGGCAAGTACTGGCGGCAAGTACTGGCGGCAAGTACTGGCGGCAAGTACTGGCGGCAAGTACTGGCGGCAAGTACTGGCGGCAAGTACTGGCGGCAAGTACTGGCGGCAAGTACTGGCGGCAAGTACTGGCGGCAAGTACTGGCGGCAAGTACTGGCGGCAAGTACTGGCGGCAAGTACTGGCGGCAAGTACTGGCGGCAAGTACTGGCGGCAAGTACTGGCGGCATGTAATGGCGGCTAGTACTGGCAGTTAGAACTGGTGGCAAGTACTTGCCGCCAGTACTTGCCGCCGGTACTTGCCGCCCGTACTTGCCGCCCGTACTTGCCGCCCGTACTTGCCGCCCGTACTTGCCGAAAGTACTAGCTGCCGAAATTTTGCCGCCAGTACTAGCTGCCAGTACTTGCCGAAAGTACTTGCCACCAGTACTTGCCGCCAGTACTTGCTGCCAGTTGCCGCTAGTACTAGCTGCCAGTACTTGCCACCAGCACTAGCTGCCAGTACTTGCCGAAAGTATTAGCTGCCGAAACTTGCCGCCAGCTGTACTTGACTTGAACGGAGATGGAGACGGAGACGGAGACGGTGACGGGGACGGGGACGGGGACGGAGACGGAGACGGAGACGGAGACGGAGACGGAGACGGAGACGGAGACGGAGACGGAGACGGAGACGGAGGCGGAGACGGAGACGGAGACGGAGGCGGAGACGGAGACGGAGACGGAGACGGAGACGGAGACAAGACTTGTCAGACATGACAAGACAAGACAAGACAAGACAATACAAGACAAGACTTGTCAGACAAGACTTGTCAGACAAGACAAGACAAGACAAGACTTGTCAGACAAGACAAGACAAGACTTGTCAGACAAGACAGGACTTGTCAGACAAGACAAGACAAGACAGGACTTGTCAGACAAGACAGGACTTGTCAGACAAGACAAGACAAGACTTGTCAGACAAGATAAGACAAGACTTGTCAGACAAGACAAGACAAGACTTGTCAGACAAGACAAGACAAGACTTGTCAGACAAGACAAGACAAGACTTGTCAGACAAGACAAGACAAGACAAGACAAGACTTGTCAGACAAGACAAGACTTGTCAGACAAGACAAGACAAGACAAGACTTGTCAGACAAGACAAGACAAGACAGGACTTGTCAGACAAGACAAGACAAGACTTGTCAGACAAGACAAGACAAGACAAGACAAGACTTGTCAGACAAGACAAGACTTGTCAGACAAGACAAGACAAGACGATTTTTCTCTCTTACATTCCTTCATGTCTTGTCTTGTCTTGTCTTGTCTTGTCTCTTACATTCCTTCATGTCGCTTTCACCTTAACGAGGATCTAACGGATCCTCGTTAAGGTAGGCCGCAATTCAAATTTTCTTACGATTTTTGTAATGTGCAGGTCTAAAATGGGCTTAAAATGAGACAAGACAAGACAACACTTGTCAGACAAGATAAGACTTGTCAGACAAGACAAGACTTGTCGACAAGACAAGACTTGTCAGACAAGACAAGACTTGTCAGACAAGACAAGACAAGACTTGTCAGACAAGACAACACAAGACTTGTCAGACAAGACAAGACAAGACTTGTCAGACAAGACAAGACAAGACTTGTCAGACAAGACAAGACAAGACAAGACTTGTCAGACAAGACATGACAAGACTTGTCAGACAAGACAAGACAAGACTTGTCAGACAAGACAAGACAAGACTTGTCAGACAAGACAAGACTTGTCAGAAAAGACAAGACTTGTCAGACAAGACAAGACAAGACTTGTCAGACAAGACAACACAAGACTTGTCAGTAGAGAATACAATCCCGAGCATGTTTTTCAATCCCGGGCTTACGGGATTTTTGAAGCCTTTTCCCGGGATCCCGGGCCTATCCCGGGATTAGACTATGTGGTTTCTAATTGAGCTAAAATTTAAAAAAACGAGTAATAAAAAAAAAAATTCTTTAATGTCTTTGCACAACACAAATCAGAACAATAATAAGAAAAGAAAAAACACAAACCAAAAAATACAATACTTTTGCAAGAAATTAAAAAACAGCACAAAATAACTATTTAGAATTTCGAAAATATAGTCGCAGAAATATCAAAGCATCCAATGTTTGACTTCCGAGCCTGCTTCGTAGTTTATTGCCAACATAAGCAGCAGCTGAAAACGCTCGTTCAGGTTCTACGCTGGTTGGAGGAATAGACAATAGATACTTATATGCTGTTTCTAAGTGATATCCACGAACTCCTCCATTTTCGAACAGGCTCATTTCACGTCTAATACTATTTGCCAACCCCAATTCATTTTGTACTTGTACTTCAGGATCTGGGGATTTCATACTCTTGTTAATTTCCAGCTGTAACTTTTCCTTTAATGTCAATTGGGGTTGGGAGGTTTCTGACCTTAGCTCATCATCTGTTTGTGATCCTGACCTTGCTTCTTCTTCCGTGTTATCTCGACTATTAAGTCTTTTAACAATACTCTTTATTTGCTTCCTCACTAAAGCCTGTGTCGGAACTGGAAATAAGTCGTGCCATTCCAAATCCGATAATAACTGATTTTCATCATCCATTCGTGGATTTTGTAAATAATTTAACACGCCAGTTAAATCATCACTTCGTCGTTGCTTTATACGTTCCACTAAGGATGTTTTAATTTTTTTGGCAAGTGCTGAGTTTTTGCTAGACAGTTGTTTTATAAGAAATTTCAGAGCGGCATCAGCTGTGCATAAATTAGCATCTCGCCGACAGATTGCTTCTACTGTCAATTTAATTGGGGTCAGCACATCAACAATTTTATTTACCAATTCAAAATCAACATCTTCTAAACGAATTGGATGATTGAGATCTATAAGAGCTTTTTGAATGCATGCTTTTAAAAGATAAAATCGCTCCAGCATTGTTAAAAGACTATTCCACCTGGTTTTACAGTCCAAAAGAAGTGACAGCTCTTTTCCATGTTCAATTTTCACATATTTTTGAAGTACTGTTTCATTTTTCAATGGAGATCTTTTGAAATACACTACAACTTTGCGGATTTTCTTTATCAGCTCATTAATATTTTCATATTGTGTTAACTCTGGTACGTGTTCTGGCACTTCTGGCGCAAGATCATTTTGTGACATTACGATTAAATTCTGGACAGTCTAAGTCTTCTAAATGGTGTTCATCATCGCTGTCGTCCATATTATCAACATTCACAGCTGGTTCATTTATACTATCATCTGAGGTAGGGCTATCTTGCAAATTATTATGTTTTTCATAAAGCACATCACAGACCGCCAAATTGATACCATGTGCGAGACACAGTTGTTGTTCAGTGCAAACAAGCCGCCCCACCTTTATCATAACATTCGGTCCATCGGTTACAATAGCCACGATGTCAGTTTCTAGGGAAATGTCAAATTTACTTAGACGCTCTTGCAATATACGAAGACAATTTTCAGCTGTCATACTTCCGTAAATAGGAACAAGTCCTAAGTTCCAAAATTTTTTATATGAATGAACGTTGACCGCCATGTATCGTTTATTGGAAGTTGAAGTCCACTCGTCGAAAGAAAGACTAAATCTTTCACCTGCACTTTTCAAATGTTGTAATTCTGCAGTTACTTGCTTTCTGATTTTTTCACTGTAATTCATAACACCTTTTCGAACAGTGACGGCTGACTTTGGTAAATCCGTGTATTTTGCTAAGAGCAATTTTCTCAAATCATCTGAGGTTATGAATACACTGAATGGAAATCCATCTAATGCAATCATTCTTGCCAAGATATCATCCAGGCTATCGTCGGCACTTTTAGTAAAATAATCATCTAACTTTCGCTTGGCTGGCGGCGGTGCTGTGTTCAGATTTTCAGAATCTTGACTTATTGAAGCTGATATAACCTTGATATTATGTTTTGATAACAAATGTGTATGTAATCCCTTAGTTGATCCACCCAAAGTCTTGAGGATGGCTGGGCATCGCTTACATTTAGCACTATTCCCGTCCTTCGCAACTAAATAATAACTCCACACTGACGTCGTATCACTGTCTTTTTTATGTTTAACAAAGTCTCCCGCCATTTGAAATACTTAATTTCAGATAATTGACTTTTAAATTTTAATGGCGTAGCCTACGTAACCCGTCACTGACAGAACAATAAATGAAAAAAATAAAACCTGATTTGCATATTTATACTTTCGTACAGGGAATCCCCGACGGGAAATACCCGCAACAATATTATGATATGAGATGATCGGGTGATTCCCCTGTTGGTCCGTTGGGGAATTACAATTTAGTACCTTAAGAGTATTGTATTAAAGTATTCCGAGTGGGGAAGTCCCTTCTAAGTTCAACGACAAACATATTATTAGGACTGTACCTGTGTAGTAAATAGTGGGTACCTACCTACGTATTGTACGAGTTGCTTTTTGTCGTAATGTATTAAAATAATCTAGGCAAGGTTATTTTCAAGACGCAACGGACTACGGAATACAAACTAGACTTGTTTGTGGCAATCCCGAAAATCCCGAGATTAGCCAAGTACAGTCCCGGGATTTTCGGGGCCAGAAAACGGTCGGGATCCCGGGATCCCGAGATTTGGGATCCCGGGATTGTATTCTCTACTTGTCAGACAAGACAAGACAAGACTTGTCAGACAAGACAACACAAGACTTGTCAGACAAGACAAGACAAGACTTGTCAGACAAGACAAGACAAGACTTGTCAGACAAGACAAGACAAGACAAGACTTGTCAGACAAGACATGACAAGACTTGTCAGACAAGACAAGACAAGACTTGTCAGACAAGACAAGACAAGACTTGTCAGACAAGACAAGACTTGTCAGAAAAGACAAGACTTGTCAGACAAGACAAGACAAGACTTGTCAGACAAGACAACACAAGACTTGTCAGACAAGACAAGACAAGACTTGTCAGACTGGTACTTATTGACTGGCCTGCACTGTCCTCCCATACCTATTATCACTGTAATTTGAAAACATTGTAAAAGCCAATTATTTTTAAAAGAGTAACCGTGGAGTTTCTTGCCGGCTCTTCTCCATAGGAAACGACAAATTGGAACCGTGCACCTAGCTTCTGACGTTTCATAAGTGCCCATGCAGGCTTATGTGAAATAAAATATTTTGATTTTGATTTTGATTTTGATTTTAGACAAGACAAGACAAGACTTGTCAGACAAGACAAGACAAGACAAGACTTGTCAGACAAGACAAGACAAGACTTGTCAGACAAGACAAGACAAGACTTGTCAGACAAGACAAGACAAGACTTGTCAGACAAGACAAGACAAGACAAGACTTGTCAGACAAGACAAGACAAGACTTGTCAGACAAGACAAGACAAGACTTGTCAGACAAGACAAGACAAGACTTGTCAGACAAGACAAGACTTGTCAGAAAAGACAAGACTTGTCAGACAAGACAAGACAAGACTTGTCAGACAAGACAACACAAGACTTGTCAGACAAGACAAGACAAGACTTGTCAGACAAGACAAGACAAGACTTGTCAGACAAGACAAGACAAGACAAGACTTGTCAGACAAGACAAGACAAGACTTGTCAGACAAGACAAGACAAGACTTGTCAGACAAGACAAGACAAGACTTGTCAGACAAGACAAGACTTGTCAGAAAAGACAAGACTTGTCAGACAAGACAAGACTTGTCAGACAAGACAAGACTTGTCAGACAAGACAAGACTTGTCAGACAAGACAAGACTTGTCAGACAAGACGGAGACGGAGACGGAGACGGAGACGGAGACGGAGACGGACACGGAGACGGACACGCAGACGGAGACGGAGACGGAGACGGAGACGGACACGGAGACGGAGTTGGAGACGGACACGGACACGGACACGGAGACGGACACGGACACGGAGACGGACACGGAGACGGACTAGGACACGGAGACGGACACGGACACGGAGACGGACACGGAGACGGAGTCGGAGACGGAGACGGAGATTGAGACGGAGACGGAGACGGACACGGACACGGAGACGGACACGGAGACTGACTCGGAGACGGAGACGGAGATTGAGACGGACACGGAGACGGACACGGACACGGAGACGGAGACGGACACGGACACGGACACGGAGACGGACACGGAGACGGACACGGATACGGACACGGAGACGGAGACGGACACGGAGACGGACACGGAGACGGAGACGGAGACGGACACGGACACGGAGACGGACACGGACACGGAGACGGACACGGAGACGGACTCGGAGACGGAGATGGAGATTGAGACGGAGACGGAGACGGACACGGACACGGAGACGGACACGGAGACGGACACGGAGACGGACTCGGAGACGGAGACGGAGACGGAGACGGACACGGAGACGGAGTTGGAGACGGACACGGACACGGACACGGAGACGGACACGGACACGGAGACGGACACGGAGACGGACTAGGACACGGAGACGGACACGGACACGGAGACGGACACGGAGACGGAGTCGGAGACGGAGACGGAGATTGAGACGGAGACGGAGACGGACACGGAGACGGACACGGAGACGGACACGGATACGGACACGGAGACGGACTCGGAGACAGAGACGGAGACGGACTCGGAGACGGAGACGGAGATTGAGACGGAGACGGACACGGAGACGGAGACGGACATGGAGACGGACACGGAGACGGAGACGGACACGGAGACGGAGACGGAGACGGACACGGAGACGGACACGGAGACGGAGACGGAGACGGACACGGACACGGAGACGGACACGGAGACGGACTCGGAGACGGAGACGGAGATTGAGACGGAGACGGAGACGGAGACGGACTCGGAGATTGAGACGGAGACGGAGACGGAGACGGACACGGAGACGGAGACGGAGACAGAGACGGACACGGAGACGGACACGGAGACGGAGACTGAGACGGACACGGACTAGGACACGGAGACGGACACGGACACGGAGACGGACACGGAGACGGAGTCGGAGACGGAGACGGAGATTGAGACGGAGACGGAGACGGACACGGAGACGGACACGGAGACGGACACGGATACGGACACGGAGACGGACTCGGAGATGGAGACGGAGACGGACTCGGAGACGGAGACGGAGATTGAGACGGAGACGGACACGGAGACGGACACGGATACGGACACGGAGACGGACTCGGAGACGGAGACGGACTCGGAGACGGTGACGGAGATTGAGACGGAGACGGAGACGGAGACGGAGACGTAGACGGAGACGGAGACGGACACGGAGATTGAGACGGAGACGGAGACGGAGACGGAGACGGAGACGGAGACGGAGACAGAGACGGACACGGAGACGGACACGGACACGGAGACGGACACGGAGACGGACTAGGACACGGAGACGGACACGGACACGGAGACGGACACGGAGACGGACTAGGACACGGAGACGGAGACGGACACGGAGACGGAGTTGGAGACGGACACGGACACGGACACGGAGACGGACACGGACACGGAGACGGACACGGAGACGGACTAGGACACGGAGACGGATACGGACACGCAGACGGAGACGGACACGGACACGGACACGGACACGGAGACCATGGGATCTGGTGGCAAGGGTCCTCGCGCACACTTGGGAGGGGCGCTAGGAGGCAAAACGCCCGGGCGTAACTCGGCTGTCGCGAGAAATCGCGGCACAGCGAACAGAGTTCCGACGGGATCTCATGGCGACATGGAGAATGCGATTGTCGCAACCCAGTGCTGGGCACGACACGATTACAGCGGTAAGTCCCCTCTGAGGAGTGGCTTGAGAGGCGCCACGGCGTCCTCACCTTCCGCCTGACGCAAGTCCTTACCGTACACGGTTGATTCGGGAGGTTCCTGTTTCGGATAAGGCGGGAGGAAACGCCCGGGTGTTTCCACTGCGTAGATCGCCCTGAGGACACGGTGGAGCATACGGTGGAGGTCTGCCCGACCTGGGCGGAGCACCGCCGTGTCCTTGTGGAGGCGATCGACGGCCGCGATCTCTCGTTTCCGGCCCTGGTCCAGGCCATGGTTCGGAAAAATAGTGCATGAGTAGCCCTAACCTCAGAAGCGCAGGAGCGAACTGTAATGTTCGCAAATAGGGAGGCGGCGCACGTGAGGGAGAGGCAGTATATGCGCTCTCGCGGCCCTAGTCGCCACAGGAGATGCCCTGAGCGTCGGGAATCCCAGGCTGATTCCCGGACACCGTAGGCCGGGCTTGCGGACGGCGAGTAATGGGTAGCTCGCTGTCCGGCAAGGACCAAGCCCGGGTCGACGGCGCGTTGTGTTCCACTTGCGCCTCAAAGAGATGTCAGCACCAACTGGTGGGGTCCGCAAGGGCCGATATCTGCCAAGGGTGCGGGTTTTTCGAAAGAGAAACCGTCGCCCCTGGCACACATGCAACTGAGGGAACACGGGTGGGTTTTAGTCAGTAAAAGTCTGACACGCCCTCCTGCTCCATCCTGAACGGGAGAAGGTATTTGATGACCTCCCACCGTCAAAAACCAAAAAAAACCTACATTACTTTAGATATTTAGCGTTTTATTTCACATAAGCTAAAAAATCGACATCGACACCCACTTGAACATCACTATAACCATCCTGTACAGAGGTATACGAGGGGTGGTTTTAAGAACTAAAAGCGCAGTACTATGCTGTGCAGGCGAGTTCAAAACCACAAAAGGCCTGTGCTACAATGTCTAGCCAGCACAAAGGGAAAATATGAGAAACTCAGGTTGCTCTTAGACAATAATTTTGCTTGTTATTTGAAGCTTCAACGAAAGACCGCTCATGTTTATTAGTGGTTGGTAGTTGAATATTTTTAATATGGTAAATTAATCAATGTTTTTTCTAAAGAACGTTATAATTTTATGAAGATCGATATCAGTCTTGAATCTTGGGGTAATAATTGCATGTGTGAGTCAGATTATTAATCATTTATATTCTGACTTTCAGGAAACTTAGGCCCATGCGTGGGCGCCATTATCTAACAATACGTGTAAAAGGCCTTTTACCGCTTTAAATATTATTATTTTAATTTTAATTAATTTATAGACTTGTTTGAAACCAAAATACATTGTTTTTAAAATCAAAAGTCATTTATTCAAACTAGGCCGAGAGTCAGCTCTTTTTCAACGTCAATATTACATAAGACAGTCCCCCTAAAACGCCCGCCTTTCACCACTTCCTAGTGCTTTAGCTGGGAAGAAGATGTAGCGCAACAAACTCCCCAGCAGCACAGCTGTCTGATAAGTTAAAAAAACTGGATTCTTTACAATTTTAGGTAATTAAAATTACGAAACACAATAAAAATACTTTAAATTTGCCATATTTCAGCTAGCACACGCTAATATACCATAAAAAATGTAAAACTAAAAATAATAAAAATTTAAATAAAACGTAAACAGAACTTACAATCTAAATGAAAGCCTCCAGGCATAAAGAGCATGCCCGCTTACATATGCAATTCTGCATTATGCAAATATAGATATAACATAAAGTAACAAAAGTTAAACTAGGACCTCTGGACTAAAATTAATAAAAACTTAATACAATTAACAATAACAAAACCATGGTCAATTAGACGACCAGTCACCACGAGCAGCACCCGTTCACGAGCATAACGCAAAGATCAGCCATTACCCCCATTAAAATGGTCATTATAAACATATTATAACCCCTAGTATTTTGGGTAGATTTCATATTGAACAAGAATAACGTACCTATAGTAAGTACCAAAAAATACACCCTTAATTCCTCAAATGCACATATTCTAACTGTCTACTAAGCCACTATCTCCCTTCGTTTAGTCCCCCAGTTCAAATCACAGCTCCACTCTGCAAGCTAACCAAAATCAGACGAGGTCTGTACCTAATAGTCCATTTAGGGGTCCTAGACAATTTCGCGCGGACGCCAATCGAGTTCCATTGTTCTTTGCAAAGGCGTGCTTTTCAATAGATACCAATTTTTGGGAGAAAATTTCAGAAATTTTATTTAATGTCGATAATTATGAATGCAAATAGCCCGATCTGTTAAATCGGTTTGTGAAAGTGATTATGTTGATAAGTGGGTATAGGTGGCTCTATTATTAATTTTCTTTTATTAATACTTACAAATGCATACTGCGAGCACGCATTATGCTATTGTAAGTATTTTGTTTAATATACATTTCATTCGAATTATTCAATTGTAAGTTCTACTAAAGGTGGATTACCTGATTTCTCCATCGATTCAAAACAAAATGACGTGACGAAAAACAAAACGTGGCTCTCCAGAAACGTTAATAATGAGAAACATTCGTCAAGCAATCGTCTAGATTTAAGACTGCCAAAAGAGTACAATAGTAAAGTGAGCATTTTTCTCCAATGTCAAAAGCTCTAACTTTTCTATAATTTATGAGGCGGAACGAAAAAATCTCATTACACTAACACATGTCGCCGCTCTTTCGCCTCTTTTTAATTTATCATTCCAACACCTAGTCTGAAAGTTTCATATCGGTACGACAGGGGACCTTTTTGAGATGTCTTCGGGGAAATTCTCGCTAAAGTTCCGCTTTAAATATTTTAATAAACTCGTATTTAAGCCGTAAAAAACACTTTGCGCTCCTGTTTTTTTCGCCCAGCGACACCCTACCGCAAAATTTCCAGTTTTGCGGTTATACCCGTAGCTAGTGCCTACCGAACCTTTGTACAGAGGGTGTTTCATTATTCATAATGCTTTGTTCGGAACTTTGGGCTTCTGGTTTGGGCACGTTTTGTTGTTTTTGACGGTTCATATTTTCATCTATCCGACTCTACATACAAGACACTTTTGAATTTTCAAATGAGTTCATTATTGGAGGCTTTGAAATATGTTGAACAAATATTATAATTCCCACTGTATTTTCAGTACCCTAAACGAACGTTAAAACATTTTAATGAATTATCTTTCCCACTTAGGGATATTTAATCTCAAAATAGGGGCTGGTTGAACAGCAAGCTTATTTATTTTTATAAATCTTTTACACTGCTTGTTGAATCCACGATGAAGTGAAATATATTCTGCCATAAAATGCAAGGGAGCACTAAGCGATTCGCTTTACCTACACAACACGGTGTGTATTATACGTTTATGATAATCTTACACCGGTTGCATAATGTGATGATGCTGGGACGACTATTGTGGAGTTTTATATGGTAAATCTGCGTAGTGGGCGGATTTTATGCGTATCCCTTGAGGTGTGAACGGTATATTTTGCGTGAAATATGTAGTTTTTGGAAGAAATCTGAGAAGGTTCTTAAATTCTTGGGCAGTGAACAGCAAAAAAAGTGTCGTTATAATACCAAGTTGTACATTCCAGATTCCGTGGGCAATAATTTTAATTAATTAAATTATAATGATAAATGATATTATTTCTGTAAGTAGGTTTACTTGTACAAACACTTTTACACGTCAAACATATTTTTTTAAACTAGATGAGGCCGGCGTTTCCTATCTGAGCACTCTGAGAAGAAAGGCCGAAACAAATTCAGAGTTCACAGTCTCTTTTAAAGTCCAGACATAATCTTGGTCAGATCATGTGGATTGGTGTCTGAAATGGTCTTTTGAGGAAAGAACCACACAGATTGAGTGGACCTGTCCAATCAGTGCACGCATTTATCTGTAATCATGCAGCTTAACTCAGAATTTAATGAGCTCAATGATCCGACGAACAATAGGTACCAAAGAAAGGACATTTGGGTAGGTCGCATAAATTACCCAAATAGCTAAATCGATTGTTTCTACCGTTATAACCAAACTAAGTTGTGAGGATGTAAAGGTTGATAAGTAAAAGTTTTCTGTTTTTTTTTAGATTAAACGTTTAATGATCGATCCCGCCCTAATATATATTCCACTAATATTATAAATGTGAAAGTTTGTATGTTCGGATGTTTGTTACTTAATCACGCAAAACGGCTGAACAGATTTTGATTAAGTTTGGCACACAGATAGTTTATATACTTACTCTGGATTGTTGACCCTGACACATAGGATTTTTATCCCGGTAATACGGTCCCGTAGGATAATTTTCGACGTCCACGCGGGTGAAATCGCTGGCAAAAAGCTAGTGAATAATTATTATAATAATTATTAATAATTATTATAATAATTATTATAATAATTCCATTGGTAGGCACAGCCAGATAATTGTGTGTTGCGTGTATTCTACTCACCTAAGACCCACCAATATTTTCGGCCGTACCAAAAAATTCTGCTATTATTTTTCGCATTACTGGGTAAGGCTCTCAGTTAACGTCAACGCCAGCAATGATTTGTTGGGCTTTCGATACCGTTCTCATCTTGTTTCCCATTTGATTTATTTTCCACGGACAGGGACACGCTATTGGCTTTAAAACTGATACCAGTAATATATTTTCGGTCTCGTTTTTAAAACAATGTTTGTTCGGTTTTGATGGCATTGCATGAGAGGAATTGTATGTGTTGATTTTTAACTGATTGGAATAAAACATTAAACGAAAGAAGATAAAACTTTTAATTTTTTTAAACAAGAGCAGTACCTAATCATAATTTCTGTCCTTATTTCTTAGTTAATGAAAGTTTGTCGTGATCTAGAAAACGTATGCAAGGACCATATTTTAGAGAGAAATTCAGTAATTTGGGGATCTGACAACACGACAGTGTTACCTATTCTCTATGTACAGCACTGTTCACTATGCTATATGATGACGGTGACATAATATACCTAGTAGTTTCCAATACCCACATTGTAAACTAGTGTTCTTTTTTGCAAATGATATCTCGCAGTGAAACCTAGGAGGTCATTAGCTGCTTAACCGCACCTCAATAAAATAATTACGGCCTCCAGCTGGGGTTAAAAACTTAAAACTAAGCGAGTACACGCTTAGTGCATAACCTAGTTTTCTGGCCCATTTACTCAAAAAGCTCTTAACTCTTTTCAATTATTCTCACCTACAGCTTAAAACGCATTGGTTTACAAAAAACGTTGAAGGCCCGTAAACGGTTTACCAGTGTATGTAAAACAATAAACCACAACGAATTGACTGGTTTGAAACAAAAGTAAAAAAAAAACTGGTCCAGGCTTTAGATTGAACTGTGCGTGGAATTGAAAGCATACTGTTAATTCAATTTTGGAACAACGCGGTCTCTGTTTGATCCTGTCTGGCGAGTGCTGGCCGTTTTGCAGGATTATTAAAAATAAAACGAGCGTTTTGTTTTTTTGGTATATTTCTTATGTCCTTATTAATCCTCTTTCAATATAGGGTAGATTTTTCCGTTGATTCATTTTCACACCAGAATGGCAACTATGATCTATTCAACAGACAACATACCTAGACCTCAGAGTGCCTCGGAAAGTACGTTAAGCCGTTGTCATTCGTTGACAGTCGTTACGGGTCGCCCGAAAGTCTGTAAACAAGTCTTACCAAGGGCTATCGTATTATCCAGTAACTGGGCTGTGGAGGTCAGACAGGAATGAGAAATACTGGTATTCAACTGCATCTGGTTTGACTGGAAGCCGACCCCCGCATAGTGTGGAAAAGGCTATGGCAGTGGAGGAGGACCTAATCAACAGTAGGTAAAAGAGACTAAACAAAAATATCTAATGATAAGACTTCTTTTCTTCGTCTAACTTTTGAGAACGCAAACGAAAAATTTATTTAACAAATAATTACTCCATTGTCGCTAAATAAAAAAAGATCAACAACATGTTGTACCAGAAATACATGTGTTGACGTATTCATAATACATTTGAAAAGGGTTTCAGAAGGGTTTCAGTATCAAAGGCACCGCTCAAGTCAAGAGTCGAAGTCAGGACCGCATGTAATTCGATTTATCCGCCACCGAAGCGCGCCACTGTACATATAATACGATTTCACCATACTTATTACGATCCAGAAAACCTTATTATTATAATCTTATTCCATTGGAATAGAATTCAAAATCGTGTGGTAATATGACTTTTTAAAGTAAAAATGTGTAATTTGTTCATCATTCGAATCGTTTCTTTTTCTTTTAACGTTAGATTTATTAATTGGATTTTGAAATGTGATTACAAGTCAGACTGATTAATTGGTGAAAAATTGCTTTATGTCTTTATAAGACTGTAAATGATACATTTGGTATGTAGTTTCTCGTGTTACCTACCTATTACTTGGACATTGTCTAGTTTCTGCTGAGTGCTGACTCGTCGGACCGCGTGCTTTTTATTCAGACACGTCTCGTTTATGAAATTCATGAATCATGCTCTTTTTTTTTTGAGGCTGGGAAATCATCAAATAACTTCTCCCGCTTTGGGTGTAGGTGGTTGCAAATTATATATTAAAAATTAAATTAATTATATTAAAAAAATAACAAAATTATATCTCTCACTAATTAGTGAGAGATATAATTTTGTAATTTTTTTTATTTTTATTAATTAAGTAGTTGGTATTTACGTACCTTGGTGGTTCTTTAAAATTATTGATAAATAAAATTTATGAAGTAACTTCTAGAAAACTGAAAATACTGTACAGTATAACTTAATACACATGTTGTGTGAGTCTGAAAAAATTAAATTTGCCTTCAATCTGTTAGTCTGATTACTACGTAGGTATATTACGTGTTTTGTTTGCTACGTCATCACCATCAGACAGAATCACAATTTGACTAACAAACCAATCTGAAACGAGGATGTTTGAGAAGTTTTCCTTCCCAGTAAGGACATTGTAATCACACAATGCCCTTACTGGCAAGGAAAATTCTTCTTCTTGTGCTTAGTTGTACCCACTTTTATGATGACTTCTATGGTGATTTAAAATTAGAATTAGAGTGTCGAGTTTAAATATTAGTGTACATAGGATCTACCAGGAATGTGTTTGGATCCATTTGTTACCTTGTTCTTTGTCAGCGTTATGTTTAGCACAAATAAATATATTTTCTTTCTTTTTTCTTTTTCTTTACTATTCATCTGAAAATTTTGGAACAAAATATAGATACAGAAACTTTATTCACTCACCTGGATATAATTTTTTCCTCGTACATTTCAATTAGCATCTCCTCCAGATCTGTAGACAGTGTGTTCAGCAACTGTAAAATGAGGAAAAATATTATTGAATATAGGTACATACTTTAATGGAGGAGTGCAGTGGTGACCCAGTGGTAACGGCCGCGACTTACGAGTTTGTAGGTTGTAGGTTCGATACCAGACAGGCGCTTCACTTTGTAAAAAAATATTTAATCACCATCTCGAAACGGTGAATCGAAACATAGTGAAGAGACCGGCATGTCCTAGAACCAACAATGCGACATCTATCAACCTGCACTGGGCCCGCGTGGTGGGTTACGACCCGCCTCCTCTCACAGAGAGTAGGCCTGCGTCCCAGCAGTGGGAACATTATGGGCTGATTATGCTTTAAAGAAATACGTCACTTCACACGGTTATATTGGCACCTACATGTCGATTATGGTCTAAATGCATGCACTATATTTTCAGTAATAAATTCGCTAATTCGTGTAAAGTTCGCTCATACTCTATGGAAAATGTACCTATGCCAATCGCGCGGTAAACTTTAACTGCGCGATCTAGGGTTTCTATGACGTGCGTCTTTGCGTAGTTCGCCTGTGGCGTTGTAGATGGCGCCACTTCTCTTTTTGTATTTCTACATATTGTTGCGAAGGATTTTTCTGTAGTGTCGCTACAAAATGAATGGCTTATGGATCAATGACCCCAAATATTATACCTATTATAAATTTTGTTAATATTTTATGCAAGGAATAGTTTGGGAAAGCCTCCGAATCCCAACAAAAAGCCTAAACAAATAGTCAACCTACACAACGTAACTAGCTAGGTACTCGCCATTCACATGAAAACCAAATCCCTGAAGCAAAACCTACTACCATGTAATTCTGCTCTAAAATTGAAATTTTCGCAGTAATACTACTTATTCCCCATTATTTTGTCATATCGATTTGTTCGATTTTCTTTGCGTCCCCACATATTGGAAACGTACGGGAAATGAGTTAAACCTTGTTCGCCACGGCCTCTAGGTTTAGATATTTGCTCTAATACGTTACATACGGACGCTGAGAACAGCAAGCTTGATATTACCCGAATTAAAAATTATAACAAGCGGTTGATATTTTAATGTAAGAAAATATAGTTACTCATCAAGAAGCAGCTTGTTAAGTTGTGGAACCAGGTGTTATTTTGCGGAATTCCATTACAGTAAAATATTACGTAAAGATATGTAGTTTTGATTCTGCAATAACTACTACCAATTATTGCGGATAATAATAGCCTTTATTAACAATATAACAAATCACAATTCATCATAGCTCTACTAGGAATGTTTAAATTGTATTATTTTCTTTTCATATTTGATACCGGTTCCTTGACTGTCTTGCTTTAGCATGATAGACTAACTCCCCAAGTATTCTCCACAAGCATCAATCTCTTGCTTTCCTAATCCAAGTCGTTTCTACCGCCTTTTTGATGTCATCTTCCCATCTATAATACGTCTCTGTCTTTTCTTCTTGTTTTACTATTGCGCATACTATACATCTATTGCGACAAAAGTTAGAAAAAAATACATAGGTACCTACAATTTTAAGTAGATTAAGTCGTTTCCACCTTTGATAAATAATCTGCACACTTCCCAGCACACTGTCTTGTCCGACAAGGTAACAATTTCTTTCTTGTTTTTTATATATTACATTTCACGGTTCACACGTCCCATCCTGTATTCGTTCCGCCTGGCTTACGACCTTGTGAGTACCCCAAGATTTAAACGCACGCATTCGAACTCTAATAGCACTAGACCATGGAAGTTCCCGAAGTTTCTAAAGTTCCCAAAGTTTTATGATATCAATCGAAATCCAACGATAAAAGCAAGACCTTGGTCCTCCTATCGTAATCATTAGCACTGTCGGTCAAAGTTAATGCTCACATGCCATGAAATCAAGTCTAGATATATTGACCTGCTGTAATGCTGGCACTACACTTGGCGTATTAGTCAAAATATTCGCTTCACTTGAGTAATTCAAAATATACCTTAACCTTATTAATTTTAAGTTAATTTTGTATTCACGAATTAACGCGGATATATAATTATTTGTTCGTGAAGTGTAGTGTCAGCATAAAAGTTAAGCCCCTGCAAGCACTCAATATGTAATTGTTTGCAGACACTATCTACAAGTTTAATTAATAATAGAACAATCACAGCAACCACAGGACTCTCAAGCTTTATGTTCACTGTCATACTCAACCGAATAAGTACCCCCCCCCCCCCCACAAGCTTGCTAACCAAAACCCCTGTATGTTACAGTTAGGTACCTATTTGCTTAGTTCGCAGACGGGGTGGCTGTGTAAAAAGTTTGTCAAATAAAAATCTCTTGGCGGCACCGCGGCCATCCACGCGTGGCACCCCATGTGTTAAGCTGACTGTGGCGTTTTATTTTACTAGTAGGTAGGTACGGTTTCCATTAACAACCGTGTCCTTCCACTGGGGATTGTGTAGATTTTTAAGTACCTATCTATAATTTTCCAATATACTGTGTTTATTAATGCGCGCGGTATGGCAACACAAAATTGTCACATGAAGTGATGACAGTTTGATGATTTTTCAATGGCAAGTTTTATTTTGGATTTATTTTTTTGTAAGCATTTATAATCAGTAAACTTTGGCTTTTCAATGAAGATACAAATAGCTACAAATAAAATAAAACATTTACCAATCAGGAAATAAAAAATTGTTAATAACCTCTGAACGTGAATAGATAGTCGATTACCAGAATCCTTTAAGGTTGGGTAAAATTATTATTTTTACTCTCATCCTGAACCACACTGATTTCCCTTACATTCACTGAAACTGTTTTCCTAAACCTTCAAACCAACACAGCCACAAACTCACAGTGTCAAATTATCGTTGACTACAAAACACCGTGTCCTTCTGTGTCTTCAGTTTAAACACCGTCACATCCGTATGTCATGCCGCGTGCTCTCAAGTGCTTGTGCTTTGGAGAGGGTACTCTGACATAAAAGTAAGCTGCTTTTAGTTCGCGCACCTACCTCACTAGAGCATAAAATTGGCAAACGTAAATAGTGAAGAATTTTGTACGGAAGCATGGTCTTGTTTATGTCTTGTTTCCTTTTAAATATTTACCGATAAAATGGGATTTTTATTATGAATGGACTTGTAGTTTACCTTTTAAGGGGGATGCGCAAAGTTAGCTCGCATAAATCAACGTCACGTTACCTATGTTCGTTCGTTACGTTTTTCGCAATTTGCAGGTCGGTGTTAGGTGGAATATGGATTAAAATATGATTAGCGGCAGAATTATAATCATTAGAAGCAGCAATACAACTTCATAAGTTAAAATTGGCCTCAAATGTCACGATTTCATGAAATAGTATTTCTGTATGATAATTTAGACTTAGAGAATTGTATTGACGTTTTGTTTTATGTTTGTGATATTTTTGTTATGAAAACCAACTTTCACAAAAACAGAGTAAAGAAAGTTAGGATGTTTGCTCAATCACGCAAAAACGCCTGAACTAATTTGGATTAAAGGCACATAGATATTTTTTTTACCCAGATTTATACATATATATTTATTATTTATTATCCCGGTAGTACGTTAACGTGGGATAATATCCGACCTACGGGCGAAGCCGCGGACAAAAGCAAGTTATTCTATGTTTGGAACGTAATTGTTACGGTCGCGAATTATATTTTGATCAACATTCGACCTGATCCTGACCTGCAAATAGCAAAAACCTAAAAACAAAAACAATTTTGCGGGCTAATGTCAAAATCCTTCTCATCAATAACTTTATTAAACTTAATTAAAAGACTACCAGCCTCGGTAAAAACTATTTATATTTTTAAATAAAATAATTAAACTTCAAAAACATTCCAGTCTTTGCAAAGAAAAAAAAAACAGCAAAAAATATTGAAATCCAATCCAATTAAAATAGTTCTTTAAAATTCCCTCCGGTGGGCGTAATAAGCGTTAATTGTCGTAATTATCTCGGCTGGCAACACCGATGTCCTGAGGGATGTGGCGTGAAACGTATAATGACTATTTGCATATGAATATTATTTTAATATAGGTACCTATGTTAATTATTAATTCGTAGGCAGAGAATGCGGGGATTTTAATTTGGAAGGACGGATTTCAGCAAACCAAAACGTCAAAATAATCTTTATTTTTTAATGGGAATTGCAGTTCTTTTTGCCTATATCGTCACAGGAAACTCTATATTGGGTTTATACAGATACAAAAATAATTTTATTTATAAAAAAATAATTAAAATAAGTACAATGAGCTACAATGATCACACTCATTGTGGCTCATTTTGCTGTGAAGCCACATCACAAACGATGCTGCAGCCGTACCTCTTATCATTCCCTTTGAGAAAAAAACACTTGCACTATGGAAGTCTATTGCGAGGCCAATGCTAACGTTGTCGCTGTGGCTGAATTCAGGTAGAAGCTTATACATATAGAACTTATAAAAATCCTCAATACGACGAAAAAGAAGTATAATTATTGATTTTCCTTCAGCCATAAAATGCTCTCTTTACATTCATAAAGTTCTTTAGTGTTTTTTATTTACCCTGTCATAGGCAAAGGTAATCTCCACTTCAGATAGTGCTCATTAAAAAACAAAAATAAAAACACATGCAAAAATGCCCCACAAATATCACAAAATTGCAGGAAAACTCGACTTTCCAATAATTTTCCTGTCTGTCAAGTAGCAGAGGTCATCGTCCTACCGGTTCCATAGAAGCACAAGCCGTTGCTATGCAATAAAAAGAAACACAAACATTTACAACGATAACTGAAAACTTAGTTGAACCTTATTCTCATAGCATAAGGTTGAAATTACAAATTCTAGTCAGTCATCTTGTAGCCCCAAAAGGAAATTTTGGTAACCAGGTCAAGAGGTGCATTATATGGATCATTAGGACGGTAATGTATTATTGATTAGGTACTTTTTATGATCGTAAATAGGTACTTATTGCTGAATGTGAGTTATTATTAAGCAATAAAAAACTTCTGGAAGTTGAAAGTGAATATACGTCAAGCAGGAGATAAAGGCTGTGGTTTCAATAGAAATTGAAAGTCTTTCTTTATTTGTTTCATATTTCAGAACTAAACTACTCTAAAATGCATATATCAAAACAAAAAAAAAATTACTAAGGCTTTCTTTCAATCTTGGTATTACTTTGTAAATACACTTTGCCAAGTTGCAAACTCATGTCTTACTAAGGTTTCCTTAATCAATTTAATGACTTGCGACTATAAACGCTTGCTATATTAACGCTTCATTTACTTATAGCGTACAATGTAGGCCAGGTCTTTTGAAACTGATAGAAAAATGGGCCATCCAATTTACCTAGAAACTGAATTTATTTTATTAGTAGGTCTGTAAGTAAACTTAATCTAGACCAACGAACTAAAGGTGGTGAATAGGTCTACATAAAATTTAATAGGTAGGTACTTCCGCACTACGTAGATAAAGTCAAGGACACTGTTTGTTTAGCAAATTGACAGCCTACTTCAATTTGCCATTTTATAGCTATTTTATGCAACTGTCAAAATAATGAAATTTTACTACACGATCAATTCAAGTTGGTAATCAATTTGCTTAACAGTTAATTTTCCTGACTTTATAATTCTTTAGTTTCGTTTCCATGATCATAATGATATCAGCTCCTTCCATCATCATATCCGTTTCTGATCACGAGTACCTCGCAACAAATACCCTCAAATATTGTAACTGATATTAATATTTTACTAATCGGATATTCCGGATAGTAAAATATTAATATCCGTATTATCCGGATAGTAAAAATTAACGTATGTTGCAAGCCCTAGAGATGACTGATTGCTATTCGTTTTTATAGGAGGACACAGAATCACGCAAGTAAAAGTAACGTAAATTCGAACGATTTTAAAATTGACAATACTCGTTTAGCGTAAAATATTTACTTAGTATAAATACTTTTTTCTATCCATGGATGATACTTATTGTGCTAGTCGCAAAAAAAAATACCAAAATGCTACAGGATAGTTGTCTATTTTCGAATTAAGGGTATACTTCGTGCGTTTGTGCTTGGTCCGCTGGTTTCCCTCAGTCACATTTTAACGTATACCACCCTAAAATCCTTGTTAGCAAAAACAAACTGTGTTACGCACTGTGCACTAATAAAATGCAGTGAAGTAGGAAGGACGCGCTAACGCTAAATATCTCGTAAAGCTAACGAGCCTCTCTAATTGTTTGGAAGTGTCCCGTTATGCGAGGGGTGCCGCTAGACTTATTATAACTTCTTTATTTCTTTCCATCGTTTAATGTTATGGCACTGATGATATTTCATATTATAGTATACGTGTGGAGTTGAGATAATTAATTGTCACGACAAGAGTATGCACTATAAATGCCTTCCTTCATCACACCGCCCACAGATTGCCCAGATTGTCCACAGATTTTCATTTTTCTCGTTATTAATTTAAGTAAAGCTTACCGCAATTCAGCTACTTGATAGTTGAAGTACCTTCTGTTTTTTTACACTGAAGAGTTTTTCGTTAAGAATCAGTTAGGAATCATAAATTAGTTGAATCAACAGGCAAAATAATGATTATAATAAATGTTAATAATAATACCAAACTGCTAATTTTTCCACTGCAGACTAAAGAATAATTACATATTTTTAAATTGACAACATCCCTTTTTCACCACTTTACACAAATAACATCGTTTTATCTTGAAATCATACATATACTACAGTATGCAAATTCGGACATTAAAACGCGCGTCCCCAGGGTGTCGGTTCAACACCCCGCTGTTGAGTTTATGAATAATGGCACATCCTTACTGCCGCTGTTAAATGACACTTTTTATACAACACACTTATAATTTCTTAACGAGTTACTTTATGTGTCTTGAGACAATAGCAGTAAAAGGGTTGCTGAAATAGTGAAATATCAAATCGTAAAAATTCTGGTAAACAGGGCCAACACAAAACAGCAGTGAACCTAATGCAAGATAACTCTGTCATGGATATTTTTATTTCTTTTAAAAAGTACGACTTTCTGTAATTTAAAAATGTAATGTTTAGAAAGCTACTTATCGAATAGGTTTACTTAGATATTATTATTTCATTCCCATAGAAATAACAGTCTGTAATCGAGATTTTAAATGGATTTAACTTTATATTTGGGTTAAAACGATTTAAAACCACACTTAGTGGTTTAATATTTGTTGTTTTTTTGTTTTAAATAGATTGCACTGAGGCTTCACATGAAGTGAGCTAGACCACACCTACTTTCTGATTTAGGATATATCAAGAGTAATTTAAAAAAAAACAGCCGGACTCCGGGAGTGCCGACAGAAATGAAAACTTGAACAATTACTTGTGTATTTTTTAAATCATCAGTAAATATTTTTGAATCGTCAGATTAAACAACGGTCAACGTACGTGCAACGTTGTTCGTTCGTACGTTCGTGGTGTCAGTAACAATGTCGCGAGTTCAATTATTTTTTCCCATCTCAAAAAATGCCCAACGCACCTAAAGAAGTTTTCACTTCAAAAAACATTCTAAAAATATGCAATGTCTGTGTAAAAACCTAATCCGGCTACTTACTAACTACAGCAAATTTTAAAACGTATATTTTAATAAATACGCCCATCGAGATTGTTTGCAGTCTGTCTAATCCTAAAAATTAGTATTAGTATGACTTCATATTATGAATGAAAATGGTTAATGATTTCAATTATTTAGTCATACGTAATAATTTACACCCATGTGGTCGTGGTTTTAAATCGTAGAAACGAATTTTGGTTTAAAACGATTTATTTACAACTATAGTTACTTAAACCTAAATAAAGTACTGAAAACTTAAAAAAAGCCCTACCAACACCATAACATTATTATAATCAGAACTGACATCAGACTTCACAGACCAATTGATTTCTTGCAAACAAAACAAGAATACAGAACAAGTGAAAAAGGAAGATAAAAATGCAATACGGCACTAAACGAATATAGTGTCACGTTCTGGCTCTTCCAGTCGTAATAAATAATGTATACTCATGTATACTTAATTTTTATTAGTTGTATTCATTACCAGTACTGCAGAATGATATAACTGAGTAAAAAGAAGCAATTAGTGTGATGGTCACACACGATGATGCGACGACATTTAATTAATGCCTTCAATTTATGTTTCAAGATTTTCGACTTGTTGGAAAAATATCTCGTAAAATTTAAGAAGACCTTTCTTTTCTAAGTTCATTAAAGAAACATTGGCTTTCATTCGTCCTTTATGTTATTTCCAAACCGTTTTCCAAGTCAAATTTTTCTTCCTAAGTTCAGTAAGGGATCAGAGTGTTAATTATGAACCCTCTAAGGTTAAATATAAAAGAAGAATGCACCGAGTTATATAAAAGAACAAATATGAAAGAAAAAGGGCCCAAGGGATAAGCTATCAACATCGAAAACCTCATTAAAAAGTTGTCAAAAGTCAATTACTTACCGTAGCTGAAGCGACACAAAAATAAGTAAAAGACAAAATTGTCACTGTAAAGATGGACTTGAAATCAAATTTTGTTCGAGAGAAAACAATAGCTATAAGTTTGAACCAAACTTTTAATATTTACTTTGTGATTTAAAAAAAAAGTTATAAGTAAACATTTGAAAGATTACATAATGATACCTACTAGAAATATCCACAATTTTTTGGCTTTTTCTAATGATAACTAATAGAAGTGATAAGTATAATATTTAAATATATAAGTTTACCTGGCTATTAAGTGATGTGCAAAAATATTTCTTTCAGAATTAATAATATTCTTTGGTAAAAATATTTTTTACCGGTCATCTTGTCCACGTTTAGCCGAATTTGGTGATTTCCTTTCCTTCCACAACTTTAAACAACAAACAAAGAAAACACGATCGCAAGAAAAAGTTATGGAACCTAAGTGAAGAATTTATTTCACATAATTCCCATGCTTCAATATAAATAATGAATCGTGTATTCGTCGCATCTATATCACGTTGTATTGTTTCCCTACCGTGTAAATTAAGAAAGTTGTGCATTGATCCCGTCGTTGGGGAATTTTCAGTGCGGAAAACAAGGCTTTTTTTTTTCTTATTAAGCAAAGGTATACTCGCGTCTGATTTGTTCTGGCATTTGTTATTTTTCCCCTATAGCTTCGATTGTTCTTGAGGCCCTTTTGTTTTGCTTGCCTTTGCATTTGCGACGGTGAAACTTGTAATTACAATGTTTATTTTTTGTCGTGGCAACGCGACGGTGTTTATTGGTAGAGCTAAATTATATCAGCGTCAAGTTTTTGATTATAGTTAAAGCTGTCTGTGCAGTATAGCTGTCTTAATTCTCTCCCTACTATTTTTAATACTAGTGAGTGTTTTTAAGAACATCATACATTTATTTCCAAAATATTTTGCTTCTACGGACGCATTTTCATAGAGATGAACAGAACCCAGTTGTGTCGCTGGAGTCTTTCAAAGCGAGTGGCCAACGTTGCCAGTGCGGTCGCTTTCGGAAGAGCATCTAAAAACCATTTTAAATTATAAAACGTAGGTCCAAAAATAAGCAATATTATAGTCGAATAGTAACCTTACCATAACCAACTCAGATTGTATAACACACGAGGCAAGTACCATGTCACCAACACATTCAATGGACTTCAAAATTACCATACAGCAACCAAGTTCCATACTAAATAGCCCATGCTATGCCTATGCCTACTAGATAACGCATCCCGCAAAGGAAACAGCGGACGAGCGGCGCCGCTTTGTGCCGATATCGGAAATTGAACACCATCCCGCAAGCCGACAACTTTAATCGGGAACCTTTTGTTTGGACGCCATGACGGTTTGAAATTGCAAGTTGCAGCTATGAAATGTTCGTGGAGTGATTCAATAGGAGGTTGTATACGTGTTTCAGCAGTATGAATGAGTGAGATCTGCATGTGCCTGTTTGGAGCGGGATATTCTGTAGAAATAGTCTTGAAGCCGAAGCCTAGGGATCATCAGATGGAATGATACCTTACTCCACCTAAGTTATTCATCATCATTATCATTTTAGCCAAGCACCGCCATTTCGACCGGTTCTGAGCTTCTCGCATCCAGTGGATTCATCTGGAGTCCATCTTGTGAGGCTTTCCAACGCTACGTCCGTACGTATGTACCTAAGTTTTTACGGTGATTTTTTTACAGAATAGACCAGGTGGTGTCAAGGCTTTGTTCGAGATTGTATACATAAAGGACAGATGCATTTACAGATGCAGGAATTAGTAAATTATGTAGCTACCTCGGTCCGCCAGAAGAGACCTAAGTAGCTTATGATTTTAAATTGAAAGATATCCAAAAACAGAGTTTTGAAAAACAAGTGCGTCTCTCAGGACTAGTCTCAGTACATACATACATAGGTACCACATTCGAAAAATATCACGGTACGACATTATCTACGTATTTATAACGACGTTACTGGAGGGAGAAACAATAAACAACTTCACCAACAGTTTACAACGGTCACAAATGCAGTCGGAATTGTACCAGAAATTTCACTATTCAGTGAAAGTTTACATTAGAACATTTGCATAAACTCCCCGTCATCAACAGAAATTGTAACTTAGTTAGCTTAACTGACAAGGCGGAGCAACCAACTATAAAACACAGACCACCATGAGCAAACGTGTTTAGACGAATCATTGCTAAGATAAAAACAGTAGGCACAACAAAAGTTTTTCACCATCGAGATTTTCACCTACGAATATTTGTCTTGCTGTTTAGGGTAGTTTTTTTAGCTTTATCGTTAGTTTAGCCTATAAACGTCGTTTTTCGGTTTCCGTGTTATGTATGTCTGAGTCAGCCCGAAATCGCCCACTGCTGGGATACAGGCCCTTTTGTCCGCTATACTTCTCGATTCCGTGCGTCCTTCATCCAGGTGTTTCTCGCGAATTTGACGATATCATCAACGACATCAACCCAATCCGCGTTTGGACGGCCCTGGTTTCTTTGGTCAGACCTTAGCCACCATTCGGTCACAGCTTTACTCCATTGATCTCAGTACCTACTAGTATATGCCCACAGATGGCCATAATTAACTTAACATTCATCCACCTAAAACCAAATACTTAAGTTATTTAATTATGAGCACTATCAACTGTGACCTGTTGTCGGTATGAATGTACCAGACTTGTGTGTAGCTTCATTAAAAAAACAATAATAATTATTGATAGCAGTAACAATAGAGGACGCAAAATGAGTCAATGTGAAGAACTACTCGAGCTAGGTATTAAGTAGGTACCTATTTCATGTTGCACGGATAGAACTTGAAACGGTATTTCAAGAACCTATGAATATTTTTTTTTTTGAAAAAGACAGTCAAAGTAAGAGTTCTAGAAATTTAGAACATACCTAAAGCCTCATTCATCAGAAAAAAATTATCTGTACCAACAAACCATGACCCCAAACGGTAGAAAAACCATTACAAAACCAAAAGTAATCCACAACCAGCTTATGTCAGGAATACAGACAATTCTGACCACTCCACCAAAGGATACGTGGTCACTATGAAGTTTAAATCAGGAAATAGAAAATGTCAAATGCATATCAATGCCTGTCCATGCCACAAGCCTGGGGGCAAAAATTAAATGCCATCCTGCAAATTGATTCTGCTTGTGGTCACTGCATGTCAGCAACGTTGATATGTTAGGCCAGATTTGTGCATTGGAAAATAAACCTTAATTACTGCGTGACAAGTGTTTTTATTGCGGAAGTACATTTTGATGAATCAAGCAGAATTACCAATTGATAGTCGAGGAATATTGTTACTTGAATTTTAACGTCAATTGGGTCTAAAATAATGAATCAATAAATGATAAAACTAAGTTTCAATCGAAGTACATATTTCCTTACATTGTTTAAATACAATTCAAAATTAAATTAATAATGTTTCAGTTATTTTATGTAGTATGAAGTTCCACTAAAAGTATCACTCACGGGATCGGCGCTGCTCTAGTGGCGCTTGCAACCACTAGACCAATGAGGCAGCTAAAAATGTCCTTTAAATCAAAATCCTTTTCTTACCAAATCATACAAGTTAATAGAACACAGTATAGTAAGACATGTATGTTAGTATATTTCTCAACGCCTAAGAAGCAGTCTAGCATTTAACGAACTAATTACAAATCACCACAGTTTCATATAACATGTGGGCCTATTCATCAATGTCAGGAGATATATTAAAAGGAAACCCTAACAACTCACTGGGCACTTTATCATCAGCAAGTTGAGTGGACTCACGTTATGGCCTAGGAACACGCAACGGGTATCGAAATCCGACGGATCGGTTACACCAGGTATTCTTGAGAGTAAGTTAATTATGTTACCGATATACCTAATATTTTAAGCGTTATCAACAAAGATTAGATAAGAATTACTCTGAAAATAAACGCCATATACAGTTCAATTGACGTTTTTCTAATGATTTTTTTTTGCAGTACAAAGATGTGAGACAGTGTTAAAATAATTTATTAATAAAAACCACATTCTTGGCCACAACTAAAAACGAACGAGTTGGGAAAAAGCTCCTATTCGGAAACTTTTCTTGATATTTCCAACTAGACTATTAAATCCCTAGTCTGGTCTCATAATAAATGTCTAGTTAAGTATCACATAAGCCAGTTTATAACCACAGTTTACATGAATATTATTATGTAAATCTTGCCATTTACTCCCACAGCGTTATAGGTTTTAAATCAAGTACCTACAAATTACCGTGGTCGGTAGTAGCTGGGTAATTGGCACTCGATTTATTAATGTCGCTTTAGTAATTCTTGTATAGGTGACAATAGGTAATGGATGGTTTCTTTTTTTGGGTGGGAAATCTTCAAATAACTTCTCCCGCTCTGGGTGGAGCGAGAGGGCGTGTCAGACTTTTACTGACTAAAACCCACCCGTGTTCCCTCAGTTGCCTGTGTGCCAGGGGCCGCGGTATCTCTTTCGAACAACCCGCACCAGGTAAATTAAGTATTAGGTAAGGAAACGACACCTTTAATTACTATAATAGGTTATATGTTTTGCTACGAACCTTCATGTAGGACCCTCCAGCCTTGTCCTCGCAGTGCCGCCTGATGTACCGTTGGCAAATGTTCGACATTTTCCACTCTGAAAAGTACGACAACCTTGTTAGTTCAGACAATGGGCTCGTTATTTTTAGATGTTCCTAAAACTTCTTAACCAATGTCATATCCATCATTGTATGAAACTATTTTCTAGCTTCGGGATGTTAAGTAAGGAGGTTTCGGAAAAATTGTATACCGTCGTTAGATGTTCGAAGTTAGGAGGACTAGGAAATCCCGTGGGAGGTTATAAAAACGTAATAAACGGGAACATGGCTTGGGCGGGGCGGATTTGAGATACGATCCGCTCAACATTAGTAAATTTGATCCAGTAGACAAACCTATCTTACCTATATGAAAGAGCAGTCGTAGAATCAATTAGAAATAATTTGCCTAAACCCATTGCGTATACCTAGCTAAGATTGCTTTTATATTTCGAGATACAATTACACTCTTGCCAACGAACTTAATATACCTACCTATATACGCTACAGGTAGAAACTACCATGTATATTCCTTAGCAACAGCAATATTAATACTGAAACCATAGCGTGTTAGCGTCAAAGGAAATTAGCGCATAAACGGTCGTCTAATTGGCAACCAGTTAATAACTCGATTTCCTTTTAACATTTCCGGATAGTAAAAACTAATACATACTACGTTATTTTAACACCTTTCTGCCATTCCTGTGATGCAATAAAATATTTATTAGTTATTAGAAATAATTTTCTGAATAAACTGATTGAAATTATTGTGTGCATAGTCATGTTTAAGAAAACCATAATTTCAGAGAAATTCCGAAGCGCAAAAACCCAAAAGTATACTACCTCCGTTACTACTTACTATAATAACAGTGTTACCCATAAGTAATTGGGCTGCGAAGTTCAGTCCGCGTGAAGTGTCCCTTGTAAATTTTATGAAGCCACATGTGGTTATCCCGAAAACCGACCCAGAAGTAAGTCAATCCAAAAATGGACCTGCCAAGCTATTAATGAAAAACAACCGACTTCCAAAACAACACTACAAAGTGAAAAATAACTTAAATTTCGGAAGTCGGTGTCTTTGGAGCGGTCCCTATTTTAATTTTTTGTCACCGCCTTCCGAAATTAAAGTTATTTTTCACTTTGTAGTGTTTTTTTGGAAGTCAGTTGTTTTTTTTTGGAAAAAGTTTTTATTTTTCACTCCTTAGTGGTTCACATGTGCTTACCCCTTCACAGCGTACCGGCGTGATGTTATGTTATGAATTGGTATAAACAATAGACAGACATGAAATTTCAGCAATCCCAGTCCATTTGCTACCATTTATTGAGGAGTTCCGTTGCCTATCTCCGAAGTTCTTCATCAGATCTTCACCAAATTGAAATGTGACCACTCTGAGAAAGTACTCTTCCAAAAAATACCCAAATCGCTTCAAGTGTGCCTATAAAATTTGAAGAGTGCTCTCTATTTCTCGAGGATCCCATCATCAGATCCTGACTTGATGATCATGGGACCACCTGGGAAGTATAGGTACCCTTTCAAACAAAAAAATAAATCCAAATCGGTCCAGCCATCTTCGAGTAATCGGGGAAAATACATAAAAAAAAGAAACAAAAAAAAAAGGTTCCGACGAACTGAGAACCTCCTCCTTTTTGAAGTCGGTTAAAAATAATTATGTTCATGTGGTTTCCAATTAAATCAAATGAATGCATCGGATGTTTTGGTCTTTGCCAAGAACTGCTTAAGCCTCCTAATTTCTTCATTGAACTATCAGAGAGCCTCCCATTAGGGCAGAAGTTATTGTGGCCTACTTGGAAAACTTAAATATACATCGTACCCAAGTAGGTCGCAGCAAGAAAAACCACCACAAGTGGGGATTGATCCTGCTAGGGGTGCGGGTTGCTCGAAAGAGGTACCGTGGCCCTGGTACACAGACGACTGAAGGAACACGGGTAGGGTTTAGTCAGTAAAAGTCTGACACGCCCTCCCACTCCACCCAGAGCGGGAGAAGTTATTTGATGATTACCCACCCTCAAAAAAAAAAAACGTGTGGGTTCATGGACGGCTCAGACCTCCAGTGTGTCCAAAAACAATAGCTCATCTCCCACCTTGCACCGAATGCCCTAGCTGTCACCTGCACAAGTGAGGACCTAACGGTTGCGTCAGCGAATGGTATTTGCGGTGCTGAATTGTGAGCTTAACCAATTTAGAAAACTATTTATAAATATAATATTAATTTTATGGTATTAGTTTTGCCATCAACAGTTCAACACGTTAAGAAGAAGAATGCATCACCTGAGCCTTACGAACAAAATCAGAGCGTTCTCATTTTTGTCATTTCGACATGAATCACAGCATTCTTCTAATGCTACCACATATTATTATAGTTATACCTGAGATGATGATACCAATCAGTTTGCCAAATAAGGCATCGTCAACTGTGGCATCTTTACTTTCCATGAGCAACTTTACCAATGAGAACTGTATTAAAATATCTCTCGATAGCTAGAAGTTTGTTACAAATAGTAGCTTATTCTACTTCTGTATAGCTTCGATATTAAATGGCGGCAACAATTTTTTAGTTATCGAGAGTAATTTAAGTACAGTAGTCATGGGTAAAGTTACTATGAATGTAAATATGCTACAGTTGACCGTAAATATTTATTTACGGTCAACTGTAGCATATTTTAATTATTTAGCAGTTCCATGTTCTGCAGTATCTGTCTGGTTTATAGTAACAAAGTTACCTATTGTAATTAGTCATTGAACCACTATTATTTACCTACTCTGTCTCAATCAGTTCTACATCTAGGTCGACACTATTGTGTCTATGTACATATTGTACATAGTTACTAAATAGCACCGGTGGGTTCGGTAAACCAGTCTGTAGTGAGTCACTGATTGAAGGACTGTTAGAATAGTGTCACTGATTTCTATTGTTCTTGTAGTAAAATGGACAAATAGAATGGTGTTTGCCATTTTCTTCAACAATTTGAAGGCATTCTTGTTTATACAGGAAAAGGTTTTATTAACTGTAACCATAACTTCAGCATACCATTCTAGACCCCACATCGAAGAAATGTTTCGTCTGTTTTACAAAAAAAAAACAGCTGTTACATAGAAAAGTGCAATACCTACGCGTTCAAAATGTATGGAACAGCTGATTTTTTTTTGTATAACTGACGAAAAATGTATTAACCACGTTGCCAGAATGTCTCAATCAAGTCTGAATAGTTATGACCTTATAATCTTTATGACAGCAGCGGGAACTATCACACACTAACAATCACAATCTGAATATGTTCGAAAAATGGTCTGCTCCACAAAGTAAATAACGCAATGAATGCTGTTGAACTATCAAAATTAAATCCATTCATACTGTAAATATCTACCGCAATTACCAAAACAAAAAGTCTTCAGACTTTTTGTGATTCGCAATTTATTTACCGTATTATTCAAAAACCTCCAACTCTCTATCTCCCCTATTCTGGTATTCCTTGATTTGAAGAACAATATAAATATTAGTGTGTGCAGTAGTGGCCCAGTGGTAACGACCGCGACTTACGAGTTGTAGGTCGTAGCTTCGATCCCAGACAGGCGCTTTACTTTGTGTAAATTATTTCATCATCACTGCTCTCAAACGGTGAAGGAAAACATCGTGAGGAAACCGGCATGTCCTAGAACCTAAAATTCGAAGATATGTGACATCTACCAATCCGCACTGTGGATTACGCTGATTCCCGGCTACCGTAAGCGCGGGCTTGCGCTTATCAGTTACCACTCGATCAGTTAATCCCGCCAGGCGTCTACCGGTCACTTCTCCCGCGTAAACAGCATAGAGTAGGGATAAGAACGAAAGACAGGACAACGTCTGTCGGGTCAGCTAGTTATTTTGTAAAATTTTCGAAGGGTATTTTTTTGCGAGGACAGAAAAAAAAATGACCCAAATTTGCCGCCCCCCTAAAATTTTACGCCCTAGGCTCCAGTCTATTCAGCCTTCTAGTAAATCCGCCACTGACGTTAACACTTCAAAGTGATCGACGTTCGGATTATTAGTTTCAACCACATCTGTACCGCATTCTTTATAAGCAAACAAGCTAAATTTAGAAGGGATGCTAGTAAAATATTGACGAGGATAATCTTACCCCATTATTGTAAGCTCAAAATACGTACGAGTAAAACTATTTTAAAATTAGCTGTTCCAAGTTCATACTGAAGTAAGTACAACATAGACTGTTTATAAATTTTAGGGTCTCTAGGAACTTCAATGCTTATACAACTTAAACAACGACGAATAGGCCTTTGTCAGAAACTAGGATCATTACAACAATCACACAACCTTCATCATTGTTAAAATATCTTACGCTCGTACAGAATTCCTCTGATATATTCCCTGAACAGTTAAACCAGCCTAGTAAACCTATCTATGTTTCGGTAGTAATTAAAACCAAACATTTAAGTTCAAGCTCGCTATTCTCCAAATTAGACATGTGAACTGTTTCGGGTAAACTTCACATTGGGTAGCCACAGCAGCGGTCGACAAATTTAAATCGTTCTAGCATCCGGAATGTGTAATACAAGACGTGTAGGAAGCATAGAATTGAATGAATGGATTTGTACGTAGTGTGTGTAAATAATGCTATATTAGAATAAATCTAACCAGTGTTTCTCATACTAAGTGAATCAATTTTATTGTATTCTGTTTTTGAGAAATAAAACTTTGTTTTAAATGTACCTACTGTCAAATTCACGCTTTCGTCTTCACGTTTGTTTTTGACTATATCCTGAGCTTGATTTTCAAGGTCACTAGTTTGAATTCTCAAGCCCTCATTTGGCTCTAAATGAGTAGGTACTAAATAAAGATACTTATGTTTAGTCACACCAATTCGTCGTTCAAATCACTTGGAATCATTATTTCATGTGACATACGTACATTTTTCGGCAGACGAACTAAATGTCACTTCATTTCATTCCAAAGAAACGTATCTAGAATAGTTCCTTTGAACGGCTCTAGGTGTGCAGCCCTTACATTTCTCTTGGCTAATTCTGCAATTCATCAATAAACTATTTCTGCTTGCTGATTCCATGAAATCAACTTGTTATCTTAGGCCCGGTCATATGACGTGGAGTTGATTAAAGTCGATATTTGAGACGAGGAAAACAACCTAACACCCGACATAAAATTAGTTTCGATTGCTACTGGAATTACAGAATCAGATTACTTTTTGAGAGTATTTCTTAGGTATTCATTTCATCATACACATAACATCATGCCTATATTTCTGAAGTGGTGCGGCAGAGATGTACAGTACAGTACACCTACATTTCATTAAAGGGGGGGGTCCATTAATTACGTGAGGCGTTTAGGGTGGGGGGAGGGGTTCGAGTCGAATTTCACCCAATATAACGTGGAGGAGAGGGGGGTTTCCCCAAATATCACGTAATTTATATTTTTTTCCGCAAAGAAATAATGTAACATTACGAGAAAACCGGGTTAAATTATGTAAAACATGTTTTTCCGCCAATTTGTCTAAATCCTACAAAATAATATTTATCGCCGTTATGCGAACGCCACAAAGTAGCAGAGTAGCTCCCCGATAGTTAAACCGCCACCGGCCAGCCAAGCCAGCCAAATGCAACGCATAAATCCAACGCAAATAAGCATAGATTAACGTTTTGATACTAAAAACAGGTATTAGAAATATCTCACGTGAGATTATGTGGAGGGGGGGAGGGTCGAGCCAAAACTCACGACATCTCACCAGAGCGGGGAGTGAGGGTCGAAAAATTGCCTCCCGTAATTAGTAGATGCCCCCTAAAAGACACATCATTTTGAAAAAAATCCAGTTTTAAGCGATTCAATGTAAGAAATTCATATGTTAACATCATGGAATTAATGATTGGTTTCTGACATTTTTAGGTAAGTACTTAATTAACATCAAATTGACTCGGAACAGGAAAATCTACACAAATACGAGCATGTATAGGCACAAACGAAGACAATAGCGATGAATCACTTTTCACCCTTAAACCATAAGCATTAAGGTTGAAAAGTTGTCAACCGACAATGTCCGCGATGGTACCTACCTAAATTCCTCGTCCAAACAAAAATACTTATCGATTGACAAAACGTATCGAACAAAATAGGAAATACTTAGTATGCAAATACGTTACAGTACAAGATATGTGCCTTAACATCACATCAAAACCTATCACGTATGTAGTATGACAACTGAATAAATATTAAGTACTCGTCACCGAAGGACGATAAATACGAAGATCCTTTGATCGCACGTAAGAGCACGCTCGAGATGAGATTATATTCTTTATTAGCAAACATACGGACGTATTTATGATGTAATATATATATCCCTATGATCAGCTCGTATAGACAGACATTGTCCATAGATGAATCAATGTTTGATTGCAAGACGTGTTTCCTATGTTATTTTAACCATTGTGAATTTACAACTAGCCATATAATTATGGAGCAGTGGTGGCATAGGGTAGATATTGGTCCAGACTTATGAGTTGTAGATCGTGAGTTCAAACCTAGGCAGTTCACTTTGTGTACCTATTTAATTACATCACCACTGCTCTTAATACGGTGACAGAAAACATCGTGAGGAAACTGGCATGTCTTAGAACCAAAAATTCGAAGACTTGTGACATCCACCAAACCGTACGGGACCGCGTGGTGGATTATGGCCCGTTCCTACTCACAGAGTGGAGGCATGTGTCCCAATGTTTAAATAATTGTTTCTTCGATGTATAACCTCATTTTTCATCTTTATTATATTTTTTTTTTTTGAGTGTACGATAATTCATTTGCGTATTTCTCGTCGCTGTTTTCCTGTGTTTGTTAATATTACTCAGATTAATAGTCAGTGGAAGCTTGTAATTGGCCATCGCTTACACATTGTACTTGGTATCGAAATTTATTATCTATAAGCTTTCCTAAAATGAATAGAATAAAATAAAATAGTGGTAGCATTACAGGCTGTTTATGATGAGGTATTATACCACGTAAGCGGCTCTGTTTTAAAGAACGAGAATACAGCTTATCCTATAGCTATCTATGTAGCACGACAAAAAGTATAGTAGAGAAGGGTCATCAAAAATCATGCGTCATAAAAATCAAGCTCAAGTTTTAAAAAATCACTCCGCGCAAATAGTTACATAGCTGATAAAAATAACTACCAAAACGGAAAATAAGTATTAAGACTCCCAATCAATAACCAATTCCTTCAAACTTTTAATCCGCCTAACTTTTTTAATTGGTAAAAATAATCCGAATGCTTGGAGTCGATAATTGAAGAGTGTTCCAAAGAATGAAGTAATTCGAAGATCAAGGGAACATTCTCGAGTTGTTCGAACCCCGACAAAAATTTCGTTTCATTTGTTTGCACCCTCGGAGGAAGTGTCCCCTAAAGTAAAAAGGTCGCTGCTCACTCAAACTCATTGTTTGCTGACTAGTTTTCTGCGCTATAACTGCGTTACACACTATAAATATTTAAAAAAAAAAATTGAGGGGTGCTGCTAATCCATTGCTTCATATATGTTCGAAAAATGTATCTGGTTAACAACGTAAATAACGCAATTAATGTGGTTGAACTATTAAAATGAAAGCCATTCCCACCCAGTATTCCCACTGTTAGTGCGTAGAGCAATTTCCCTCTGCTCGAATTATGATAGCATCCTTTATCTAGTTCGGTTTTAAACTAAATTATTTGAATTAAAATGAACATTTAAAAAGATTGCCTTCTTATACAATGTGTTTTTTTTTTAATATTCCATACTTTAGCCCATAACTCTAATTGTACAAATAGTCCCAGAACATGTGGTTCAAAAATGCATAGTTTCGAATATATCATCAATCATAATTAATTTAGGTCAACAAATGTCACCCGTATAAGAAATCTTTAGGTACTTTTGTGACGATGCCAAATTACCGTAAAGAACACTAGCACTAGACTCTCCATGTGTGTAGGTATCTTAGTTTCATTGATAAATACGAGTCATTCATCTTCATTCAAACCAATAATTAATATTTAAAGCTAAAAAAATGCGACTTTGACATATTTCACGTAAGGTTACTTTAACTTTGTCGAATTATTTTGAACTAGCTTTTGCTAGCGGCTTTGCCCGCGCGGAACTTATAGATTTTACGAAAAATGAAAACAAAGAAAATACTTATTTGATAAATAATTCATATGCCAGTTAGTTCTTTGATAAGGTCTCATTCAGACCCTAGAGTTATGGGATATAAAAAAAACACCTTGTATAACAAACGTTTGTTTCAAATATATGATTGTTTTTTACCTTAATCTAATCTCGAATAAACTAATTAAAAACTTTTTGAATAATAATTGGCTTTACTTGTTTTATAGGAATATGCATTTTCATTCACAGAGATTGTCGATTTGCCTAACTAAGGAACTAAAGCTGTTTCACATAATTATATTAATATAAACTAATCTGAAATGTAACGATTATAAACATAATTATTGTATTTTAATTGTTTTCCTCATTTTACAAAGAGATTTATTATAAATCAGCGGGCAATAATGATATTTAATTGGTACCTTGTCAAAGTCCTAGTAATAAAAATAACAACATACGAGTATTTAGGTCAACTGCTGAAGTAACTACGAGTATGTACATGAGTCTATGATTAAGTTGGATACTTTCAATGACTGCACATTGGACTATTGCGTGTCTGTATTTTCCAACGTAACTACACGTAATGATCCCAGTGTGGGCACACCACATAAACTCGGACGCAGCAATTTGCGTTCAAACTGCTTGATTGTGGGCAAAGCGGCCCGTTGCTAAGCAACCGACGTTTACACCAAATCATGTTTACGAAATGCGGCTCCGGGTTTATTTGTATTGATACGACGCGGCGACGGCGGCGTTATTATGGTAGATATTTTGGGCTCGGAATGATGTATTTCAGTCACATGTGTGTGTCATACATAACAACATAACTTTGTCATATTATTAGGTAGGTACTAGAACTCTTGGAGCGACGGCAATTGGACGGTGTAATAAGATTATTTTTCAAATTAATCTATTCTATTATATTTTTAATTAAATGGCAAGCAAAGCTGATATCGATCATTCTGCCAATGTCAAAAGTAAGTTGAAAAAGTAAGTGTTAATAAAAAATACACTACAACTGAAGACACAAATATACTTAACATTAAAAAAACCCACAGAATAGATACTTTTATCTATTCTGTGAACAAAACCTCTGCGACAGACGGACATAATAGTTAATTAGTGACCTTATAAAGGTTCCGATTTTCATTAAGGACTACTAAATTTGCTATTTATTTTTCATTAAATACTTAAAATAATGACTCTCGTGTTAGTTTACTTACTCTATGTCACAATGATACCTATAGGTTCTTATCAAGCGTCCGCTGACGCATACATTTTGTTTATTATGGTCAACTCTAGAGGATCGAATGTAGGTAACTGAAGGCTAATTCTCGTAATTAAAATGTTCATAATCTAGTCGCAGTCACATCTCGGCGACAATCAACTGACAAAAAGGTGTCAAAACTGTATGGAAACTCAGAGGATTTATGACAGATTGAGACTGAGATCAGACTATGAACGTTTATTTATTTATTTATTTAACCATTTATGCACACACATATAAACAGACAAGAAGAAAGGAACAGAAAAATACGTACATAGGTAATGCTTATTTCTACAGAAATCTCTTCCAGCACACCTGCGATAGGAGAGAAGATAACAGAGATGTAGACAACGCGTGTAATAACAGTAGAAGGAAAATCATAAAATTACAAATTAAACTCTAATTAAAAAATATACACACATAATACGTTCTTAAAATTACGAGAATTACCTCTCTGTACTATAGCTGCACTGATAAAGCAGTTATTGTAGCTAAGTTCAGACTTAGTACAATTTAGATTACGACACAATCGATACATAAAGGCGCTAATAAACCGAAGCAGCCAACGTGAACATACAATGGCGATTAGGTGCTCACAGTAGCGGTTATTACAAGTTGCTATCAGTCTGTTATAATAATAAAATAAACAATATTACTAAAATATAAAACTAGAAAAATTGCCACATATTAAACCACCCTTGATAATAAGGCACTAGACATGCGCGGGGCGATGGTATCCACGATTTAACATAAACTTTATGGCATTGTTACCAAATAATCATAAATAAAGTTCAATGTTGTTAAATACCTACTAAAACGAAAAAAGGTCCCGCGCGCTATTAATTATTTTAACTGTGTATGTTTAAAATACGTAATGTAGAATTCGATAGTTTCAATAATTTAATGTGACACCCTAATCGCCACAATGTACAATGCTCATTACAATCACTTGTAATGAGCATTCTAGCGAATATTAAAAATGCTTCCTTGTTCAGTTCAACAACATTTAAAAACGGGTGACTGGTCGTTGTTTTCTTAAATTTTAGGGACATATCCAGCCAGCATTTTGTTCTGCCAAACATTTACACACAATTTATGACACCTCGATTTATCTAAAACCGCCAACAAATTACCCAAGGCTTTCTAGTTAGAAGTCGTTCGCAATTTCCTGGTTGTCAAAAATGGGTGTCATCTCACAAAAAGGGTAGGTTGGGCCTGTTATACCCAGCCGTCGCCGGTCGTGCATAAGTTACGTAGTCACACCATAAATGTTGCCAATTTGCATAAGGGGATGAAAGCTTTTGCGAGATGAGTGTTTATGATAGGTGGCAACGTGGATGGTTGTCGTTTCCTCGAAATTTGTATTGGTCTTACTGTAATAGGCTGGGATATAATCGCCATCTTAGGCTTTGATGAAGGAAATTAATAGGAAAAAATAATTCGTTGTAGCCGTGTAGGCGCATACATTTCATTTTCTTTGTAAATAATCCCTTCGAACATAATGAAAAGATACATCACACATCACATGCGACAGATTTTGGTAGTTAAGACGCTAAAATTCGTAAAAAAAATAAGTATGTTTATACGTATGTATGTGCAGAAATGGTTAAATAAGTGAATAAATTAAACAAACCAATCAATCTGCTTAACCTTTTCCTAATGATATTGGAGTCAGCTTCCAGTCTAACCACATGCAGCTAAATACTTTACGGTATTTTACGGTTTAAGACGATTTATTTATCTAAACAAAAAAATACAATTCTTATTCGTACGTATTCACTTCTATGAGGAAAAACATAAACATTGAGTTATGCGACGGTTTCGCTGGGTTTTAAATCTAGAATTAAGTTATAAAATAAAAGTATTAACATAAAATTTAAGACACGATGTTTTAACAGCCTTTTAAAAGTTGGAAGCGATTAGAATTCTTTAATGACTTTAGGTAAAGAGTTATATAATTGAGCCCCCTCATAGACGACAGTCTTTCGACCGTTTACATGGTACGACTGCCTATCTGACCTCCACAACCCAGTTACTATGTCACACCGATCTCGATATTTCTTGGTAAGATTGGTTGTCAGACTTTTTGGGCTTCTGACTACACGTAACGACTGTCAAAGATCTATGAATGACACCGGGATCGTGCATTTCTAGGCACGGAGCCGTCTCAATACAACGAGTAACATAAATACACCCCAATTAGAGTATTGAGTTAAAAGCATAATACGATGACCAAAACTATTTTTTTAAAGCTAACTGATATTATTAAGAAAAACGTGTCGACCCAAGCATTACTTTATGCATTTAAAATGGAGTCTTATTTCTTCTGAAATAAGATTGAATTTTCTTTGGCTCAATCAGTGGTAGGTAGGTATGGCAAAATACATAATAAAAAAAATAATACTCATATTAAAAGTCACTGAAATCGATTCAGTAGTCAATTAGGAACAAACTACTTACAGGTCTTGCGTCCATTCTGTTACACCTTGTAGGTAATAGTTGTCACCTATCCACGAACCGACCGCAGCAAGCGTAGTTGAACCATCGATGCACCCGAGGGGCTGTTATTATTTAGCCACGAGCCCCTCTTAATGATAGAACAAACCATGACAAGTTGAACAATTAATTCCGAAATATTGATGAAAAGCAAATAACAACTACAACAGTAGTTTTTATTCCACCACTGTATCCACAATCCTCGAATAATGTGAAACAAATCACGATCAAGGATTAACAGGGTGGGGTCCTACACAAAATGACGAGTGTGGTATTTGCCCATAGCTCAGTACAACACGGTTCGTGCCGAAACGGAAATAATAGACGCTTTGATCCCTGATCCGGACGCTTTAAAATTTAAACAACCTGTATTTTTGGGTAGCTAAGTTGTCGTACTGGCGCCTGGGTCTGAAAACATCGTCCGGTTTAAATGATAGTCAAGTCACTTTAGGAGACAGTCTTTTTATAGAATAGAATAGAATAGAAAACATTTATTCGACGTGATTTTTTTTTAATGTTTGTTCGGGTATAACTCCGTCATATATAGACGGATTTGCTTAATTATTATTTTTTCGAAAGGAGTTTATTCCGAAATGGTCCCATTTAACTTTCATATGGATCTGATGATGAGTTTCGGAGACAGACAACGGAACTCTTCAAAAAATGACAGCAAATCAACCACGATTGCTACTATCGCATAAATATGCAATGTTTTGACCCCAAGGATGATGAAATTTCGAATTGGTGTGGGGCAGGTACTAAAACTACAAAGTGAAAAATAACTTTAATTTCGGAAGACGGTGACAAAAAAATTAAATACATACCTATCCAAAGTCACCGACTTCCAAAATTAAAGTTATTTTTCACTTTGTAGTGGTTTTTTGGAAGTCGATGGTGTTTTTTCAATTATAGTTTACTTATGGCACATTTTTGAAAGCTAATAGCTTAACCATCTTAAAAAAAATATGTATATATGTCTTATTGGCATTCATTTAGTCTATCATACCCACGGATACCTATGATCATACCACAACCACATGAGAAAAAAAATCAAAGGCGAAGTTTAGATAAAAATAGTACTGTAGAGGTTGTTCACTAACTCAAGAACCTCACGTAACTGGCAGCCAATGATTGGGCTATGTTCGAACAGTCAGGAAGTTTCGTTTTAGAATTCAGAAATATTTTGACATAGGTTTTTGTTCCGGCAGATGATTTCATTCTTGTGTGAGGCGCGTTGCTGTAAAGTTCTGATTACTTGAATTAAAGGTGGAATCCCACCGGTTAAACGTTTCTACGTGTATTTTATTTATAACCATCCTTTCGTCGGTACCTTGGGAGTTCGGTAGAACTCTCACAGTACCTATGAATGTAATACAAATGACCTAAATATGTACTTTACATATGGAATCAACATTCAATCGGGCTATGCTTTTCCCAACTATATTGAGGTTGTCTTCCAATCTTACCGTATGCAGCTGAATACTAGTATTTTTCATGGAGCGACTGCCTGATCTGGCCTCCACTACCTATTTACTGGCTAACACGATACCCACCAGAATATAGAACTAACACCGAAAAATTAAACTAAAACCTGCTGCTCCATACATCTGCTCATGTTAGTGGAACTTTTGTATGGAACAGACTGATCTTTTGTCTCTGTGTTGGTCCCACAGTTCATTTTAAATGTTCAGCACTAGTAGTACTTTCTCTTAAAGTATGTTCCTTTTTTTTACCTAACATTTATACTGTTTAATAAGATCGAATAAAAAAAAACAATGATGGAGGTAAAAAATCAGAATTAAAATCAAAAGCCATTTATTGAAACTAGGCTGAGAGTATTTGAATGTTAAAATTTCATAAGGCAGTTCCCCAAAACAATCGGCCTATACCACTTCCTAGTTTTTTAGATGGGACGAAGTGGCGCAACAAACTCCCCAGCAGCACAGCTGTCTATTAAGTTAGAAGAACTTGATTCTAGATAATAGTAATAGTATTATATGTAGCATGCTGTAGATTCTAGCTAGCATTATTAAACAGAAAATATTATTATTATTCGAATTCCGAAACCCAAATGCAACATCTTAGCGTCACAAATTCAAATCCGACCATGTATAGTCCGAGGTACGGGATTATGGGATTGTTAGGGCGTCATTTTGGTTTCCGATTTATTTGGTTCACCTCCCCAATTTTGGGATTTGTGTAATTTCGATACGCGTATTTTGTATACCAGGTTTAACACACACATCATCACAGAAATATGTGAATGTTGAATAAAATGAGCGTCCGGCAGACAAAATGGAATGATTGAATTCACTAAATAATTAAAATTATATTACAAGTACATCATGCCTGAATTTCACCACCATTGGTTGGGCATAGATGTACCTATGCCTAGTACTCCCACATTACGCCAGTTATGTTTAAGTCACATGTAATGGAGGCGAGCCTATTGCCATCAACCGGTACAAAGCCAGACTTTGGGGTGCTACTGACAAATTAATGCCCCACCTTGGAATCGAACACAGGACCTCATGTTCAGCAGTAGCTCTTGCGACCACTACACCAACGAGGCACTTAAAAATTGAATGTTAATATTATGTAGGAATATATTAGGTCTTTACCTATGAAATTGCCGTTTTGCAGTACTGGCCATTTCAAATCAAAATATTTTTTGTTTGGGTAAGAATTCTAATTTCAAATTAATTTTATTTTAAAAACATGGATTTTTTTTTCCAAAAGTAGTCATTTGTTTATGGATTAGTGTTACATTTTCATCGCATTTCAATCTTTTTCGTCATCATGGATACGTTAAAAATTCGAGTAATTATGGAATATGAGTACCGTCGTGGCAGCAACGCGGCACAAGCGGCACGCAACATCAACGACGTTTACGGAGCTAACACTACAAACCAACGCACCACCTGTTATTGGTTTGCTCGCTTCCGTTCTGGAAATTTCGACCTGAAAAATGAACCTCGCGGTCGTCCGAAGACTTTGGTCGACAATGACGAATTAAAGGCGATTGTGGAAGCTGATGATACACAATCTACGGCTGAATTAGCAGCAGCTTTCGACGTTAGCGTCAAAACAATATTGGTCCATTTGCGTCAAATTGGAAAGGTAAAAAAGCTTGACAAATGGGTGCCCCACGAACTCAATGATCGTCAGCGCGAAGTACGCGTCGAGACGTGCCTTGCACTGCTCAACAGACACACAAATGAAGGAATTTTGAACCGCATTGTTACCTGCGATGAAAAATGTGTGAGGGTTCTAGGTCTCACACTTTATGCACTGGATTGGAGGATACTACTACGTGGTTCACTGATTAAAACTCTTTAGAAAACTTGAAGACTATTTATTTATCACTGTACATTTATAGACTTATTTATAGCTCACTTATTTATAGTCCACTGTTCATTGTTACTGTTCACTTTTTACTTATTTACTGGTTATTATTTACTGTTCATTGTTCACTGTAAGCACTGGTTTCACAAACTGATCGAACAGCTCAAAATGCCCTATACTTATACTTGGGCACATAGGTACAAGTAGCGGTGTTGGCGCCGCGTTTCGCAATTAAATTTGCCAATCATATTTTTCTAGATTAAGTTGTGTTCGTGCTCGACTCTAGATCCACCAATCAGAAACGAGTGTAGGCGTGGCTAAGACCGGACAGGTTTCGACAAGTTCGAACCTGCTCTGAACTTGATCTAGAGTTGAGCGTGATCATAACAAGGTTCTTAGTATCTACTTAAGGAAATCAACAAAACTTATAGCTATACACGAATATTATGTACAATGATCATTATATACATTCAATTAGGCTATCTATCTATTGTTTCCGTGCGTGGGCGTCCTGCACATTTCTCCCGCCGTGCGCCGTCCGCCGCTGACGTCGCAGTCGTAGAGACCGGTGCAGGCTCGCCGTGGTCGATCGATAGCACCACTATCTTCTTCACTGGACGTCGCAGGATACCTCCTTTTGTAGACACGTCCACTGTACGCACTACTCCATCTGGACCGGGAAACGTAGCGCTGATGCGCCCTCTGACCCACATGTTCCTTGGTAGGTTGCCATCTACGATGAATACTAGGTCGCCTATTTTAGGGATCGTGCCTCTAGTGTGCGGTTCTCTGCGGTTCCGTAGTTCCGGTAGATATTCTTTGAGCCATCTGGCCCAGAATATATCGGCAAGCCTCTGAGCGGCACGCCAACTGGCTCGTAGACGTAGGTCGCTGTCGTCGAATTCTCCTGGTGCCGCGATGCGTCCTGGACCGCCCAAAATGAAGTGATTGGGGGTCAAAGCCTCAGGATCTTCGGGGTTGACGGATACGTGCGTAAGTGGTCGGCTGTTTACGGTATGTTCGGCTTCGATGAGTAGGGTATGAAGCACTTCTTCGCTCGGAAATCGTTCGTTCAGTGTAGTGGCTAGCGCTGCTTTAACTGATCTCACCATGCGTTCCCAGGCGCCTCCCATGAACGGCGCTCCTGGTGGGATGAATCGCCAGTCGATCATCTTCTTTGAAGCTTCTTCTGCTGTAGCTGTGAAGATGGCTGCTCGTAGTTCCTTTTCAGCGCCGTGGAAGTTTGTTCCGTTGTCGGACCATAGTTGTGCGGGACATCCTCGGCGTGCTATCATGCGTCTCAATGCCATGATTGCTGAATCCGTGTTAAGCGATGCCACAAGTTCCAGATGTATGGCTCGCGTTGTCAGACACGTGAATAAAGCGACGTATCTTTTTTGGTGACTCCGTCCCGCCGTAATGGTCAATGGTCCGAAGTAGTCCAGTCCGACGTAGGTAAATGGTCTCTGGTGATGTGCTAAGCGACAGGAAGGAAGATTCCCTGTCATCGGCTGAGGCGGAGAGGCTGCCTTGATACGACATCGCAGACATTTGCTTATAATGTTCTTGACGGTCGGTCGTAAACGGAGCACCCAATGCTGCTGACGACACTCGTTTACTATGGTCTCGGTACCTGCGTGATGTAATTTGCGGTGTACGTGTTCTATCCATAATCGCGTCGTGATATGGTCACCATCTAGTATCATTGGTTTCTTCAGGCATTCTGTGACGTCAGTCATGGCGGTTATTCTGCTCTTCAGGCGAATCTCTCCCTTCGTGAGTTCTACGCACAGTGCGTGCAGGCGACTGTTTCGTTGTATGTGCTTCTTGTTTCTTAGGGCTTCTATTTCTTCCTTGAAGGATTGTTCTTGTGAAGATCGTAGGATCAGACTTTCGGCTTCGCGCAGGAGTTCAGCTGTGAGAGGCAGGTGATTGTTCGTGATCTCTTGCTTCTCTCTGGGTTTGATCGGCACTGTCTTCTTACTCCTTCTCCAATCAGGGTCGTTGCTGCTGTTCTTTTTGGTTCTTTTGTAGTTAACATTTTGTCTAGATTGGCGGCAGAGATGTAGAAACTGTAGAACTCGCGCCGTAGCTCGTAGATATCTTTCCCAGCGTGAAAACCTATTGACGTTTGGTATAGCTTCGCAGATCTGTATGTTCTCGTCTCTAATGCTACAGGTTCTCTCTTCTCCTGTGATTATGACGGGGTTCTTATCATCAGCTGGCCATGTTTCCGGGGGCCTACGAAGGAATTCTGGTCCATTAAACCAACGATGATCTTGATCGTAGTGTTCTGGTACGTCTCTTGTAGCGTCGTCCGCGGGGTTCAACTTGGTCGGGACCCAGCGCCATTCATTGGTGGAGCTGTGTTCTTCAATTGCTGCGATGCGGTGCGCGACATATGGCTTGTAAGATCTGGACCCAGTCCTTATCCATGATAGTGTAGTTCTGCTGTCGGTCCAGAACGTAGTTGACTCTGGTGTCTTTTCGTGTTCTTCTTTAACCGCTGTTGCCATACGTGCGCCAAGTACAGCTGCTTGCAGTTCTAATCGCGGAATCGACATCAGTTTCAATGGTGCTACTTTGGCTTTAGCTGTGATTAAGCAGACGTAGACTCTTCCGTCCTTGTTGATTGTTCGCCAGTATAGTGTTGCTGAGTATGCAGATTCGCTTGCGTCGGTAAATATATGCAGCTGTAGTGATTCCGTAGTACTGAAGCTTGGATAAGTTCGTGGAATGGAGACGTGTTCTAATGCTCTGAGATGAACGAGCCATTTCTTCCAGCTTGCGGCTAGGTCGCTATCTAGGGCTTCGTCCCATGCTGTTCCACGGCGCCACACTTCCTGTAGTATTTGTTTGGCTCTGATGGTCACCGGCGATACAAGTCCCAAAGGGTCAAATAAGGACATGACTATTCGGAGAGCTTCCCTTTTAGTAGGCGTGTCGTTCTGTAGGATGTTCTGAGGTATGCGCGTCAGATTCAAGTTGAAGGTAAGCGAATCTTCCGTTGGCCTCCATATCAGACCGAGAACTCGTTCTGTCTGGATGTTGTCTTCCAGCTTGATTGTGTCTTCGGTCTTGGTTACTTCCCCTAGTGCTTCAAGAAGGGCGGTAGAGTTTGATGACCATTTCTTGAGTTCGAAATGCGCTTCCCTGTGAATGCTGCGCACTGCTTGCGAGATTCTTACTGCTTCTTCTAATGTGTCAAAGCTATTTAGATAGTCATCCATGTAATGCTTCCGTTTGATAGCTTCGACTGCCTCTGGATGTTCATGTTGGAATCTCTCGGCGTTTGTGTTCTTTATGTATATCGCTGTAGCTGGTGAACAAGAAGCTCCGAAGATCAATGACTTCATCCGGTATTGCTCCGGCGGCTGGTTGTCTCTTCGGTCTCCTCGCCACAAATAACGTAGGGCGTCACGGTCTTCGGGTCGAAGTTCTATTTGTAAAAACATTTCAGTAATGTCGGCGGTCACGGCGATTGAATGTTGACGGAAACGCATGATCACTCCTGGTAGGGATTGCAGGAGGTCTGGTCCAGTGAGTAGTTGGTCGTTCAAAGAAACTCCCCTGGTTTTGGCTGCTGCGTCACAGACAATCCTTAATTTGTCCGGCTTCATTGGGTTGAAGACTGCGAAGTGAGGTAAGTACCAGGTTCTGTATTTTGACGTGGTTGGTGGAGCTGGCTCGGCGTACCCTTTTGATACTAGTGCTTCCATTTGTTCAGAATACCTCTTCTTCAGTTCTGGATCTTTATCAATTTTCTTCTCCACGCTGCTGAGTCTGTTCAAAGCGCTGTCATAGTTCTCCGGCATTCTTATGTTTTCATTTCGCCATAATAGAGCGGTTTGATATCGTCCTTCTGTGGTTCTCTTCGTACACTGCTGCAGGATTCGAAGTGCCTTTTCATCAGGATCATTGATGGGTTTCTTAGGGTTGACTTGCATGTTGTCCATCGTGATGTATTCCTTCACAAGTTCATGCAGGTCATCGTCTGTGTTAGTATGTGTGATGAAGTTCACTCTGTGGCCCAGTGCTCGTGCGTGGCTACCGTGCAGGACCCAACCGAGTGGTGTTAGTGAGGCCACTGGTTGGTTCTTCTTTCCTGTCTTGATTTCTGTTGTGATGAGGAGGTCCCAGTTATCTTGGCCGATCAGGAGTCTGGGTCTTGCATCTTCAGTTACTATATCTTTGGCTATGTCTCGAAGGTGTTCACAGTCCTTAACTGCTTCTCCAGGTATCCTTTGTGCAGCCAGCTCTAGCTGTTTGACTGTTCTTGCATGTAGCTTGCGTTCAGATGTGTGGAGTCCCTTGATGAAGAAGTTCACTCGTCGAGATGTTATGTCGATTGTAGGTTCGCCGTCGAAGGATGATATTCGTAGTGGTTCACATGATCCTTGTGCTCCGATTTCATTGGCTAGGCTCTCATCAATCAATGTTACAGTAGAGCCGTCATCCAGGAGCGCGTAGGTATCCACAGCTCCCGCCGGTCCAGAAAGGTGTACTGGAATTATTTTCAGGAATGACACCTTAGGTGTCCATGCTGAATGAACCTTCTCTTGTTCTTCTTTGGAGCACTCAGGTTCTTCTTTCTTTTTGTTCACTGCACTGTCGGCGTGTAACATCTTATGATGTAAATGTACACAGTCGTTTATTTCACATTTCTTCGGTTTACAGCTGTGTTGCTTTGTTCTATATTTGAGGCAACGAAAACACAAGCGATGTTTCTTAGCTATATCCCATCTAGCATCAGTAGCTGCTTTCTTGAATTGTTCACACTCCATGATGCTGTGTCCCTGACGTTCACATAAATTACACTTTGGTTTATTTGTTTCTTGCGTTGCGTTTACTCGTTGCTGGCGTCGTTGCGTGTTCTGAGAAGTTTGTGTTGTTGCAGCGATGTTTTCAGGCAGTGCATATGGGCTGCATATTTCAGCTTCAATCTTGATGAATCGAGTAAACTTCAGAAGATCAGGTTCTGTTCTTGGATTCATTGCTGAGAACTGGTACCACTGTCTCTTCAAGGTTGGTGTGAGCTTTTCAACAATAACTTTTGTCACTTCTGGATTGAAGAGGTAATGTCCACAGTTGAGTGCTTGTAGAGTTCCAACTATGCTTTCTACTTTGGTAGCGAATGTACATACTTCACGCGGAGATTCAGTGAGGCGCGGCAGTGTTCGTAGTCGTTCTATCTCGGCCATTGCAATTGAGTCCGAACGTCCGAAGCGTAGCTCGAGTGATTTCATAACTTCACTTGGGTCTGCGTTCACTATTAGTAACCCTTGTACCGCTTCCTTGGCTAGACCTCGAAGGCTTCGTCTAAGTCTAGACATGTTCTCTATTGCTGTTAGTCGATGTGCTGTTTCAACGTAGGCGGCACGGAACGTGAGCCAATCTTGATGGGCTCCGTTGAAGCAGGGTAGTTCAGTGTGTCTTGTTGGCTGCTGGTACTGTGTGGATTGCATAGCGTGTGTGATTGCAGCAGCAAGTTCTCTTATGTCCGTCCTAGGTTCTTGGACGGCCAGTGTTGGAGGCTGATGCAAGGCGTGCGCTGATAGCGTGGACTGCGGCACCCGGGTTTCGGGGGCATCTCCCGGAGCGTAGCTGCGATGTGGTGCCGTAGTGTAGATCGGTTGCCATGATGTGTTCGTTGGTACGTACGTGGAGTTCTGTGGCCAGTGTGCGACGGGTTCTGTCGGCGCTGGCGTTCGTTGTGGCTGCGCAGGCACGTAGTTCGGTTGCCAGGATGCAGATGTGATCACTGGCTGTAGGTTCGGATGTGGCTGCGTGTTCACTGAGTTTTGTAACCAGGCGGTGACTACAGGTGGTGGGTTCAGGTGCGGCTGTTCAGTCGCAGTGTTCGGCTGCCAGGAGGCGGCGTTGCTCACTGGCAGCATGTTCTCAGGTTCCATGTTCAGGTTTTCAGGAGGCGGGTGCATGGTGCTGACTCCCGCCGGTAAGGTCGCCGGGATGCTCCAGGACACGGCGGTGGTTACTGGAACTGCAGGTTCGGTCGACGACTTTACTGGTTCATGTGGTCTGTCGGCGATGGCGAGCAGCTGGCTTGATTGTAGCCAAGTAGTCACTCGTTGATCATTGCCAGCTTCCGAGGCTACTGAGGATGAGTCTTCCTCAGTGGATTCAGCTTCGACCTCGGCTAGGCGCGCGTTTGCTAACTCTACTAACCTTTGTGCTAGTTCTGCTTTGGCCTTGGCTATGCGGCGCGTTTTGGACACTTTTACACTTTTTTGAGACGTAGGTTTACTTCGGCGACCACTTTCTTTATTTTCAGGTTCTCCGGTGCGTTTGATAGTAGACGCGGTCGCGGCCGGTGCTTCTGACGTTTCAGCTGTTGTTCTGGTAGTTTCCGTGGTGCCCGTCTCAGTTGTAGCTTCAGTAGTGGTTTCAGTGGCCGTTTCAGTAGCCGCTTCAGTGGCTGTTTCAGTAGCTGAAGTTGATGCTTGTCTGCCCTTTTTGCCTGTAGACCTCGTAACTGGCATTGTTCTTGAGTCTATGTTCTTCTAAATATTCTTCAAGAGGTTCACTAGAATCTTCTTAATAGCGTTTTCCTCGAATCCGGCTCTCGAAGGACCAGACAATGTGAGGGTTCTAGGTCTCACACTTTATGCACTGGATTGGAGGATACTACTACGTGGTTCACTGATTAAAACTCTTTAGAAAACTTGAAGACTATTTATTTATCACTGTACATTTATAGACTTATTTATAGCTCACTTATTTATAGTCCACTGTTCATTGTTACTGTTCACTTTTTACTTATTTACTGGTTATTATTTACTGTTCATTGTTCACTGTAAGCACTGGTTTCACAAACTGATCGAACAGCTCAAAATGCCCTATACTTATACTTGGGCACATAGGTACAAGTAGCGGTGTTGGCGCCGCGTTTCGCAATTAAATTTGCCAATCATATTTTTCTAGATTAAGTTGTGTTCGTGCTCGACTCTAGATCCACCAATCAGAAACGAGTGTAGGCGTGGCTAAGACCGGACAGGTTTCGACAAGTTCGAACCTGCTCTGAACTTGATCTAGAGTTGAGCGTGATCATAACAAGGTTCTTAGTATCTACTTAAGGAAATCAACAAAACTTATAGCTATACACGAATATTATGTACAATGATCATTATATACATTCAATTAGGCTATCTATCTATTGTTTCCGTGCGTGGGCGTCCTGCACAAAATGGATTCTGTTTGATAACCGCAAGCGCTCAGCAAGTTGGTTGGATCCTGGTTCAGCACCTAAACAGTGCCCTAAACGAAAACTTACCCCTAGAAAAGTGATGGTCACTGTTTGGTGGTCTAGCGCCGGTGTGATTCATCACAGCTTCTTACCAAACGGGGTGAGCATTACTGCAGATGTGTACTGTGAAGAACTGAACACAATGATGGAGAAGCTGGCACATCTCCAACCAGCATTGGTCAATCGCTCGTCTCCGCTGCTCCTGCACGACAACGCGCGACCTCATACTGCACAGCAGACGGTCTCCAAGTTGCAAGAACTGGGGTTGGAAGCTCTCCGTCATCCACCCTACTCACCAGACCTTGCGCCTACAGACTACTACTTTTTCCAGAATTTGGATAACTTCTTGGCGGGAAAAAAATTCAATACCCGAGAGGCAGTACAAAATGCCTTTGAAGAATTTGTTGCCTCCCGTCCAGCTGATTTCTTTAAGAAGGGCATCAATAAACTGCCACTGCGATGGCAAAGATGCATTGATTGCATGGGTGATTACTTCGATTAATACAAATAAAAATACATGAAAAAAATTCGTTTAAATTTTTTCATACAAAACGGCAATTTCATAGGTAAAGACCTATTATTAATCCAAGTACAATTACCCAAGCCTAATTTAGTTAGTACAGACATGCTGTAGAAAACACCAAGAGAGAGTGAGTTTGGCTCTTTTGTAGCTAGATTATAAATATTCTTAAGCGTAAGGTGGATACGAGCAGGTGAAACATTGCAGGTGTCACGCTTGACCTACCTACTTCAAGTAATAGGCTTATATAAAAAAACATTTACGAGACACTACCTATCTATAGTCTCGCCCACATGTTTATAATAGCAGAATAAAAAAAATTACCGGCTCCCTCAAAAAGGTAAAACAAATAGGTACTAAAGTCCCTCGGATAGGCATTTTACCGTCGTCAGGTGCTTGAGCCGTGGCTCATTAGCCCGGCTCTAGTCTCCTCGTTTGTCAACACCCGTACTTCCGAATTACGGTGCGTTTTTTATTAACGCCAATTCCTTGTACCGTAACGAGTGCAATTTTTCTCGGCCCCCCGTTTCTTCGGCGGAAAAGTGTTTTTTTACGAGTTGCTACTGGTACGCCATTGATCTATTATTCAAGTTTGTTTTGCATCAACTTGGTGGTGTGTTTGTTTATTTATAGTTTTGAGCATAAGATAGGAATATCACGACACGAATGTTGGGCCTTTTGATATTAAGAAAATCACTGGCATGTCCTAGAATTGCTTGTGAACAAAATTAACATTATTATAAATTTTGCCTCAGATCTAATTTCACTTCATAATCAGTCTATAATGTTCCCACTGGTGGGACACAGGCCTTCTCTCTGTGAGAGGGAGTGGGCCGTAATCCACCACGCGGGCCCAGTGCGGATTGGTAGATGTCACATATCTTCGAATTTTTGGCTCTACGACATGCCGATGTTTTATGGAAAACTAAGTACGCATTTGTAGGGTTGTCCATTGAACAATCGTATATTGAAAATTAAACCACCAGTATCCTTTGCCGATCAAATGCAGGCCTGTCTGTAAATATTTAGTGTCCCCTCCTGAGATCCGCAGCTGTTACATAGTTATGACAAACTTGAACTATAATAACATCTCGTGAGACACTACACTAGTACAGACAACGAGAAATACTTTACAAACAAACTTTACAATAAGTAGTTTACAAATCTTCAACTTTGTTTGCATATTCTACTACTGTGTTCAGTTAAAACACGCTGGAAAAGTTTCTAGCAAATCTCTCAGAAACAACAGTTACTTATGTTCTATCACAATCTCGTGAATCAATATCGTAATGACTTTCTTCCCTTCATACGACTAACTAGTTTCACCAGAAATATTTTTGTAATATCACGTAAAAGTCACCCTCTTCTTCTATTTTAAGTCCCCATCACACGTGACATTTACAACCCCTCGCATATTCAGATGGTTTAATGTCAGCTTCAACTGGTATTGCCGCATTTTTCATAAGGCGTCACTCTCATATTGCCAAATGGGACTGTCTCATCGGCGAACGCGCTCGCAAACGCCTTCCCACTTTTGTATGAAAAGTTTGAATAAAAATATTCTTCGACGCTTTCAAAAATGAGTATGTACGCTTACGTCTTACTACGCGTGCATACCACATAAATATAGCACTAGCAATGATTAAAAACGTATGCTCGATCATAATTCAAATAAGAATCATTCATTCATACAATACCATCTCCACCAAAAAGGTGCATTAATAAAAAAAGCTACTTCGTAAAAGAATTACAAATCACGTGAATCTTAGCTCTATTGATACTCGTTTAAGTGTCGATCCATTCTCTGTGACACCTTCTGCTTTGCCTCCGATATGCTCTTTGAAAGCGGCAGACATTGATCGATGCTTTTCTAAGCTCAGAAATTAGATTCGAGTGAACACGATTCTTCAATACGATATCGGAGACGTAAAAGCTTGAAAATGTTTTCGTATTTACTTCGAGTTTTGAAAGACAAAAGTCTGTTGTACGAGAAAAGATCATTTGGATTCAATAACTGAGCCATTTTTATTCCACGTACCGTTGATTGCAAGCGTTGAAGTTGCAGGCCATTCTATGATGTGAAAAAGAGGCCTATTGTAACTCAAGATAGCGTGAGAATATATTACGAATGATCTTATAATCAATGTACCTAGGTAAATTTATAGACTACATTGAGAGAGATCTAAAGAGAAACTAAAAAATTGTAACGTTACTACTATTTACAGTGATTTGTACCAACACATGAAAAACTCGCAATCTCGGTTCACTAGGTTCCGATTTCCAATACGATCCCATTGTGCAATTTCATTGAATGCACTGAAAATAATTACATGACCCATTAATCGTGGCCAGGCCATTTGCCCGCTACCCTCTTTCCAATTTTTATCTTTTTTTTACAACGAAACCGTTGAAATAGCATTGGGCACTTCTCTTTCACCTATGTATCTCGTGAAGAATTTAACATCGTAAAATAAAAGGGGGTTTGAGTTACCTGCCGGGTGATATCTGGAAAATGTAAGGAAACCACTAAGAAATATAATATAAAAAACTGGAATTGGCTTTACCAAGAAATCTTCATTCCAATGGTATTTACGAACTTTTCCCTCAACATTTAAATGTTTATTTTAGGATGTTTATTTCCTGTTATGATAATAGCTTGTAGGATTGGTCGGTAATTAAACTCAAAATTGTGCAACACTATATCACAGTTATACTGACGGTCTTAATCATGAAAAAAGCTTATCGAAGGCATAAGGCACAATATTATATTGTGTGTCAATATTTTTACGTCAAATGGTCAAATGTCATTTTGTTTGTAATCAGCTGCTGTAAAGAGTCGGCCATTTTTTCCATAAAACACTGTTATCGCAGGGCTTCGATAACTTTATATGTAGTAGGGTTATAGAACGTTTTGTGCTAAAATGCGTTTATGAATAACACTTTTTGGAAACCAGAGTTTAACAACTGTTTAGATGTTCGATAACTTTTTATGAATAAGACCGTGAGACTATATTCTTTTACCGTGCTTATAAGTATTAGGATCATTAATAACGCTATGAGAACGCAATTGGTTCAAGAACAGACATTCCTTATTTTCGTGATTCACATCATTCTGATTTACTTTGCTATGACTACCAGTATGAATTATGAATTTGTAACATTATTCTTATAAGTTTCGGCATATATGCACATACTTACGTATGTGCGGACATTTAGGTATCTGCTACAGGAAAGGACATTAATATTATTATGTTTATTGTTTATCATAAATTACTGTACGTTTTAATAAAGGAAACTCACAATTTTGTTCCAATCAATTTTAATTATTAATGAATTTAACATAGCTTGAGTCATAAAAAAAATTATGAAGAGATTCTGTATTGTATTTATTATTTGAGAGCTATTATTTTCTATCACATAATGTATGCTGTGACCTATAAATGTATGTACATTTGGTAATTCAAGGACACATCCAGTTCGCCTAAATCCATGGTTAGAGTGAATTTTATTGGCGGGCGCCTGATATATCGCGGTGCCAATCGTAAATCTGTTGCCGCGAAATAAATAATTTAAAACTAATAAAAACGGGCCCTCTACTCGTAATGTTGTATTCTTAGTTATATTCAACACACGGAACACATTCGGAAATCTCAGAGAACTATACAAGGAGGCTAGTTACTATTACAGATAAATAAAATTGGAGTTTTTGTTTGTAATATTAAAATAACCGCTTTTAACTAAATGCTTAGGGATGTATACACGGTACATATACCAAAATAACACTTTTATTTTATTTGTCTGTTGGTCTGTTTGTTCCGGCTAATCTCTGAAACAGGTGGACCGATTTTGACGGGACTTACACTGGCAGATAGCTGATGTAACTAGAAACTTAGGCAACTTTTATTTTAGAAATTTTAGAATTTTTTATGAATATACAGGAAAAGTTTTTATTCAGTGCGCAAAATTTAACCATGAATTCAGCATACCATTTTAGACCCCCCAGCGCAGAAATTTAACGTCGGTTATACAAAAAAATATGCTGAATTCATGGTTACAGTTTGCGCACTGGATAAAAACTTTCGTCTATATTATTTAAAAAAAACTATTTCGCGCGGACGAAGTCACGGGCACAGCTAATAATAATATATGAAATATAAATTACGTTGATGTCTTGAATATCAAGATGGTGTCAAAGCATCTTCTACCAATGCGGGCTGGTAAATGTCGCATATCTTCGAAAGTTCGAAGATATGTGATATCTGCCATCTATCAACTCGCCCTAGGCCTACGTGGTGGATTATTAGCGCACTCCCTCTCACTGAGAGAAGGCCTCTATCCTAGCAGTGGGTACACTATAGCTGATAATGATGATGATGTCAAAGCTTTTGCATCGTTCATTAGATTTGATAGGAAAGCGTCCTAGGAAAGCAGTTCCGTCATTTATTACAAAGAACGTACGGCACGTTACTTGTATATACATACAATATAAAAATCTAACGGATTGCTGTCTGTACATACAAGAAATATGAAAAAAAAATATTGGGACCTTATCAACGCAAATAGCACCCAAAACAATGATTGTTAGAATTTTTGTGTGTTTGTCTGTTTATCTGTTTGTCTGTGCGTTTGTGCATGCTAATCTCAGAAACGGCTTATCCGATTTAGATGTGGCTTTCCCTAATATATTGTGGTAAGCTTCACTTAACATTTAGTGATCTATACATATAATAAAATTGTAACAGGCTGATGTCTGTACATTAAAGATATTGTAGAAAAAATAGTATGGGGGGTCTTTATTAGAGCAACACAAGCCAAAACAACGGTTTTTAGAATTTTTGTCTGTCTGTATGTTTGTTACCGCATCACGCAAAAACCACTGCATGGAATTGAATGCAGTTTTCAATGATGTATTTATTCCGAGAGGTCTAACTTAAAAAATAGGCTATATTTTATCAATTTTTTTATTATTATCTACTTGATTCTAAAGTCCACGCATATGAAGTCGCGGGCAAAAGCTAGTCATAAATAAAAAAAATATGCCAATTTAAAGAATCACGTCGCACATTTGTTAATTAAACTATCTATACTATTATTTCTCTGTTCAGTAGCATTGACTGAAAATTTTCTAAACTTCATAATATAATGGTCTAATAATAATGATTATGTAATTTTCTAAACTTCATAATAATGGTCTATAATAATAATGATTAATTAATTATAGTCTTTTATCAGGCGGAAACAAGGTGCGTGCCTTCAACGGTTGGGTCATGCCGGTTTTGATGTATTCTTTCGGCATACTCAAATGGACTCAAACGGAACTTGACGCCCTGGATAGGAAGGTCCGTACATTGCTGACGGCATATCGGATGCATCACCCACGGTCATCAGTGATGAGACTGTACATCCCGCGGAAGTGTGGGGGTCGAGGTTTTTTAAATGCTAAAACCCTCCACAACCGCGAGATTTGCAGTCTCAGGGAATATTTCCTTCACACTGACGTGAGGATGCATCGAGATGTGGTCGCAGTGGACAAGGGCCTTACCCCGCTCTCTTTGGCGAATGAGAACTGGCGCAAACCTGCAGTACTGGACACTAACGATCGTAAGGAAGTATGGCAAGGCAAAGAGCTTCACGGACGCTTTTTCCGGGCTCTTCATGGGCCCGATGTAGACTTTTTGGCGTCTGTATCCTGGCTGCGTTTTGGCGACCTCTTCGGGGAAACCGAAGGTTTTGTCTGTGCGATTATGGATGAAGTTATCATGACGAACAATTATCGGAAATACATTGTCAAGGATGGTACGGTTGACATCTGTCGGGCATGCCACCGTCCCGGTGAATCAATCCGACATATCGTTTCCGGTTGTTCTCGTCTTGCTAACGGCGAGTATTTGCACAGACACAATCTAGTAGCTAGGATTATCCACCAGCAACTTGCTTTGCAGTACAACCTTGTGGAGTCTGAAGTACCATACTACAGGTATGTGCCCGACCCAGTTCTCGAGAATGGTCACGCCACATTATACTGGGATCGATCTATCATCACTGATAGGACTATTGTAGCCAATAAGCCTGATATTGTGGTGATAGATCGACGAGAACGTCGTGCAATGATTGTTGATATCGCTGTCCCTCATGACGAGAATCTCGTGAAAGCTGAGCAAGATAAGAAAATCAAGTATCTTGACTTAGCTCACGAGGTTGTCGACATGTGGGACGTGGACTCGGCAATCATTGTACCGATAATCGTTACAGTAAATGGCCTAATAGCGAAGAGCCTCGACCAACACCTCAGGAGGCTCTCATTGCACGGCTGGATCAAGGGCTTGATTCAGAAAGCAGTACTCCTAGACACGGCACGCATAGTCAGGAGGTTCCTTTCTCTAGAGCCCTGACCACCGACATCTTGGACCCTGTTCCTGATGCTGATGGACTACTATTTTTTTATATTTTTAAATGTTTTTTATAAGGTTATTTTAGAAAAATATTTAAAAATGTAACTTAATATGTATTTGAATGAATAAACGAAAAAATGATTAATTATAATTATATAATAATAATAACTTGGCAACACCGACGCGTCAACAAAGTTTTTTTTTTCCTATCTCTTATTTCCCGTATTTGATTATTTCTGTGAATCGCATGTGTACAAATCTCAGTATAAAACCTTTAAGAAGAAAGCCTTTATTAAATTAAAGTACAAAATCTATGATTAAAAAAAAACACACAAACCCAAAACCACGAATAATGACGGCTGTCAAAGCCAACCTCAGGGAAATAAAATATTGAAAAATTAAGCATGATTGATAAGTACGTGTTTACTAAATAACGTTGTGTTAGTAGGTACTACTTATTGTAAGAATGCCTCGAAAAAGATCCAACCTCTCCAAGTGCAGCAGAAATGCTAAAAGGATGAAATTAGTTCGATCACAGGAATCTGAAAAAGATCGTGAGGCGAGACTCACTGCATCTCAGGAACGTGAGACCAGGTTTCGTGCTACGGAAACTTCGGCTCAGCGAAAATCTCGATTGAGTTCACATCGTTCTCGAATGATGGCCACTCGAATAAGGGAGAACAGGTAACAGGGTGAGGCACGGTTGTCCACCGATCGCGAGGCTCATACACTATCGCGTGAGTCTGAGACCTTTACTAATAGGGAAACCCGCCTGAGCTTTCAGAGGGTTCGGACAGCAAATGCCCGGTCTCAGGAGACACCTGAAGAGTGGGAAGCACGTCTCACTTCCGATCGTGAAGCTCAAGCACTATCGTGTGAGTCTGAGACCTTCACTGATAGGGAAACTCGCCTGAGCTCTCAAAGGGTTCGGACAGCAAATTCCCGGTCTCAGGAGACACCTGAAGAACTGGAAGCACGTCTCACTGCCAATCGCGAAGCTCATGCACTATCGCGTCAGTCTGAGACCTTTACTGATAGGGAAACTCGCCTGAACTCTCAAAGAGCACGAACTTTACAGTCTAGAGGGCTGGAAAGTAGTTTAGATCGTGAAACTCGACTAACAGCTGATCGAGAGCAACATAACAATGCCAGAATTCTTGAAACGAACGAGTAAGGGAAATACGGTGTGAAGAAACTGCAGACCAACGTCAGTCACGACTAAATGCCGATCGACTTCGGCATACACTCAATAGAATGTTATCATGTTCGATTGAAGATCCTGAAAGTGGAGCGGATATTGATATCCTTCCATGGGTGACTAAAGAGAAAGCAGGTTATTTCTATTCGCCCAGAATTGATTACTCTGAATTCGCATCTAAAGGAGGTATGGTGGTATGTTGTCAGTTTTGTAATGCTCTAAAATGGAGAAAAGAACCAAATGGAATATGCTGTTCAGGTGGGAAAGTGTTCATTGAAAATTTCCATAAGCCCCATAAAAGCTTTACTAAATGGTGAGCATCCTCAGTCTAAATATTTTTTAGACAATATCCGTTTATATAATAGTGCATTCCAAATGACATCTTTTGGGGCCAAACGTATCACAGAGGGACCATTCATGCCAACTTTTAAGGTACAGGGCCAAATTTATCACCTTATTGGATCTTTGCTTCCCCAAAATGAGCCTAAATTTCTTCAAATTTCTTTTGTATCAAATTACAATGAACATGCCTATACGATGCATATACGACATCATAACTTTCCTCAACTGAACATCAACCTTATATCTCAACTTCAGAATATATTACATCAAGTAAATCCGTATGTCAGAAGAAGTTTCAAAGCCGTAATAGATTCCATCCCACAAGGCCAAAATAAAAATTATAAAGTTATAATTAAGGCTGATAGACGTCCTACGGAAGAACGTCTTGGAACGTACAATGCTCCCGTTGCAGACGAAGGTGCAGTATTAGTCGATCAGGAATGTGATAGACGTGACATCATGCTGAGGATTACGTGCATTTGCGAGACGCTATGCAGCAAGATAACAACGTGAAGAACATAGGAAGATTAGTTATCTTACCGTCAAGCTTTATAGGAGGTCCACGTTATATGCATGAGCGTACGCAAGACGCCTTTTGCTATGTCCGTAAGTACGGTCGACCCACTAACCCAAAGTGGAATGAAATTTCACAAGAACTTTTTCCCGCTCAGGCGCCTCATGATAGACATGATATAATAGCCCGAGTTTTTCACCTTAAACTAAAGTTGATGGTCGACCTAATTACAAAAGAAAAGGTTTTCGGACCATTTCTGTGTTATATGTATAGCGTTGAGTGGCAAAAACGGGGCTTGCCACATGCCCACAAACTACTGTGGCTAGAAGATACAAGTTAGGCCTGATGCTATCCATAGCATCAGGCCTAACTAGGCCTACTATTATAAGTGCTGAATTTCCTGATAAGACCGAAGACCACATATTATTTGGTATTGTCAAGACTCACATGATAAACGGACCATGCGGCACATTAAACAGGAATTCTCCCTGTATGCAAGAAGGTCATTGCTCTAAAAGCTACCCTCGAGCACTTTCAGAGCAAACAATATCGGGAAAAAAATGGATATCCACTGTATCGTCGAAAAACACCTCAAAAAGGTGGCTTCACAGCTAAAATAAGGTTACATGATCAGGAAATAGATTTAGATAATACATGTGTGGTACCTTATTCACCGGTATTATCGAGAACCTTTCAAGCTCACATCAATGTTGAAGTATGTAACAGTGTCGAATCCATAAAATACATATGTAAATACGTGGACAAGGGCAGTGACTAAGCAACAGTGGGATTCACAAATAATTACAACGATGAAGTTACAAGGTTTCAGTCAGGCCGATATATTAGCTCTTCTGAGGCAGTTTGGGGTATTTTATGTTTTTCAATTCATGACATCCACCCGTTATCCATCTTGACGTTCATCTTGAAGGCGGACAAAGGATATACTTCAACCCTGAAAATGTAACGGAGCGTTTAGAAAACCCGAGACGAACCACTCTGCCCGCTTTCTTTAATCTTTGCGAAATAGCCGCATTAATTTGCTAAGTCACTCTTATACAACGAAGTTCCATCGTATTATACCTATAATAAACAACAGGGTATTTTTAAACGCAGAAGACGTGGAACAGCTGTATCAGGGGAACCAGGTATTTTTAAAGAACACGTTATTGGTAGGGTTTATACGGTGCATCCGAATAACTCCGAATGCTTTTACCTGCGCTTACTTCTACACGTTGTTCGAGGGCCTACTTCTTTTGCCGAGTTCCGAAAGGTTGATAATATCGTATACCCTACGTATCAAGCGGCTTGCCGGGCACGTCACTTACTGGATGGGGATCAACACTGGGATGATGCTTTGTCCGAAGCAAGTATTTGCGAAAGTCCTCAGCGGTTGCGCCATTTGTTTGCAGTCATGCTGGTGTTCTGTGCACTTTCTGATGCTGCACAGTTATGGCATAAGTATCAGTACAAATTAGCTGAGGACTTTTGCAGGCACGCTCAACTACATAATGACAACACAATTAGTGAGAGATTACGTAAAAGTCACTTGAATCGTAGTTTGCTGGCTATTCAAGATATAGTTACATTTATTGGGGGTAATCCTATTTCGCAATATGGCATGCCTGAGCCATCATTTGACGGTGAACGTATTAATAGAGATTACGCGATGGAAATCAATTATGATCCAGTAGATCTAGCCGAAATTTTACAAACTGATGTCTCGAGACTAACTGAAGAACAGCGTTTAATATTCGATCGGGTGTGTTGCAGTGTTGATAGTGCTTTAGGAGAAATGCTATTTGTAGATGCTCCCAGTGGAACGGGTAAGACATTTCTTATCAAAGTGATTTTGGCGAAGGTACGAATCCAAGGTAAAATTGCGCTTGCTGTCGCTTCATCGGGCATAGCAGCCACTTTGTTGCCGGGAGAGAAAACTGCCCATACTATGTTTAAAATTCCGATCGACTTAGACCTCACAGAAAACCCTGTTTGTAATATTTCTAAAAACAGAGATAAAGTGATTGTAGCCTTATTATATGGCTTGAGTGCACAATGGCAAACCGTAAAGCAGTTGAAGCAGTAGATAGAACGTTGCGCGATGTCAAGCAAAATGGCCAACCTATGGGTGGCATTACTATACTTTTTTGTGGCGATTTTCGTCAGACTCTTCCTGTAATACCACGTGGAACAAGAGCTGATGAAGTTAGAGCCTGTCTAAATAGTTCTCGACTGTGGCATTACATTAACCCTTTGCATTTGACTATAAATATGCGAGCGCAAATCGGAGGCAACGAAAAAGCTAAATGCTAAATTTTCTTCTTGAGATCGGTAACGGTGTGTATCCGCAGGAACAAGGAAAAGTTGTTCTAAACGAAAACCTATGCTTCAAAGTTTCATTAGTGCGAGACCTCATATCATCCTTGTATGGAAACGCAACGCAAATAACAACTTGCGAAAATTCCTGGCCTTGCGAAAGAACTATTTTGACTCCACGAAACGACCAAGCAGCAGCAATAAATGCTGAAATTTTGAGCTTTGATTCGGGGGAATTATCCCCATTACATTAGTAGAGTATATCTCCATTAACAGAGTTATGGAAGATGAAGAATCTACCAGCTACCCAGTAGAATTTTTGGAATCCCTTAGTGCTCCTGGACTACCAGCTCATAAAGTAAATTTAAAAGTCGGCGTACCCATAATGCTCCTTAGAAATTTAAGCCCGGCAAAACTTTGCAACGGTACCAGTACCAGTACCTAAAAGTGACCAATTTACAACGAAACCTGATAGAAGCAGAGATTTTAACAGGGTGCGAAATAGGTGATAGTGTTTTTATTCTTCGGATTCCTCTCATTTCAAACAATTTTTCGTTTAGTTTTAAACGAGTCCAGTTTTCAGTGAGCCTATATTTTGCGATGACAATTAATAAAGCCTAAGGTCAGACGCTAAAAGTTGTGGGTGTGGTTCTAATTATTAGCTGTTTTTCGCACGGTCTGCTTTATGTGGCTCTGTCACGTGTTAGCAATCCTAGCAGCCTGTATGCTTTGATCCCCGATAGCTATGCGTCTAATATCGTGTATAGAGAAGCATTACTGTAAAGTAGTTTTTTTTTTTTTATACCCAAACGACGGTGTTTATGATCCAAAAGATATATCCAATAAATGCTGCCCAAAGTCACTATTCCACGCGGACAAAGTCGCAAGCACAGCTAGCATATAATATATTTAGTTAGTAATTTGATTTAGAACTTATAGTAAATAGTTGTTTTCATTATTTATAGCATATAATCATTTTAATGTTCACAATTAAAGGATAAATCAGTAAATAAATAATTTAAAGTACCTAATTAGAATTTTCCTACTTCCGAAAATTTTACAATAGTGTTTCAGCCAGAATAAGAAATATTCAGGAAATAACAGTGATTCTAGCAACAATACTAACAGGTGTTTCATTAAAATGACAAATTATATTGCTTCAGCGAATTTTACATAAACACTATTTGTTATACTTAAGTGCATTAGTAGGCACTTACATCTTACGCAAGTGCTATACCATTGTTCGCAATGAGACAACATTGCAAACGCTAACAACTGCAGAATTAATTTCACCTCATCTTCAACGCAAAGTAAACCTTATTACCATGTCACAAGATTAATTATGAGATATGGCGGTGATAATTTACGATAACATATACAGAAAATGCATTATGCATCACGGAAACGCATTGCTTTCTAAATGTTCGTGCAATCGAACATATGTTTTTGCCACTGCGTTGCTTACTTGCTACCGAGAGAAACTTCAAGCAAATAATTCATGGTGACGGGAAATGTTTCAAGACTTAGATAAGGTGCACGTGTCGCTTAAATAACAGATGTATGTAAAGGATACAGGAACACGAAAGCGTTGGTAATGGAGGACGTTTTTACTCTTACAAAGTATTTAAATAGATTGCCTACTCTTGTCAAAGCAAACAATACTTTATTACCGTTTATTGTTAACTAATCTTCTCAACCAGAAGAAAAAACTGTTTAACATTCCGACGACAATGTTATTAACACCACGAGTTCCCACCAATTATTCATCACCGTGTTGAGAAATGTTATCTTGTTTCTCATCGCCATCATCTCTTATTACATTTTGAACAAAACGCACATTCTCTGGAATTTGAAAAGCATCCGTGGCAATGCTCATCCACCATGAAACAATTCAACAAACATGACCATCATTATAATTTATTACAAACAAAGCCGGAGAAACGACTTCGCAATCGAGTCAACAGGGTGTGACCATAATCTTAGACTGCACCATTGTTCGGCCTCTTCAAATTGTCATCTAAACCATCCCCCTCTTCTATGTCACCATTTTTTATAAAGTATACCGTATTAGCCCGTCCAGCGTCATAGTTACTTGTGATTCCATAAGCTTTTTGTTAGTTTTCAGTGTCTGTGTTTGTGTTTTGAGTGAAGATAATAATATGTGGTTCATGACTAACAAATATCAAGTCTTGTTCGTCATTGTTTTGACTGTGACATACGATGTAGCAACATGTGATGCCATTTCTAATATGAATTTTAATTCTAATTTGAGAGATTATTCAGCCTTGGATATCAATGTAAGTAGAAAAGAAAATACTCTATATAATAATACGAAAGAACAATATGTTAAAATGATAATGATGATTCATGTTTCAGAACATAACAAACGTGAAAACTTTACAGAAAGAAGATTTAGGAAAGTATGCAACCTTTACACCGTCCAGCAACTCGATTAAGTTCAAGGTGGGAATACGAACAAATCATAATTTATTAGCACTTACAACACCAGTGGACTCGAAAACTGTAATTATGACCCTGTTGAGTAGTGCAGCAGTGGGTCTGTGTTTTGTATTCGAAGGGCTACATTTTTAAACTCTAGAGCCTTGCTTGTTGACGTGGACTAGAATTAACGTATTTTTATCTAAAAAAAATATGCCTTCCTCCTTCCATTATCTGCTTGATGAATAATTTAAAGGAGAATGTCCACAATTCTTCTGTGCTTAAAATCTCTAGCAAATCTAATTCATCACCTCATATTACAATAGTGTTCAACATTTCCCTCAAAATGCTCAAGACGACCATGCAATAAGTGATTTTTCTATTACTATCTACATCGCGAGCGAATATAAGTAGCAGGTTCCGTAGAAGTACATAATTATAAGTTATTTAAACTATGTACATAAATAAGTATAAAGATTAGAAACAGCAAAGAGAACAATTTGCCATTGAAAGAGGGATTTTAAGATGCATAACTGAGAATCTTTTCCCGTGACGGCCTCGACCTCAACGCAACAGTTAGTCAGATATCAGATCAGTTCCCCGTAGTAATGAATAATGCTTCGGAACAAAATCTCGATACGAAGTGAGAAAAAAATACATGACTCACACACTTTCGTATGCATACAAAGCTTGCTAGAAGAGGATTGTATTCAAATATCTGTGAAATAACAATATTCCTATGTTTTAAATAACTTCGTTAAAGAGATTTAAGCCTTCATTGAAGAAACATTCACGAAAAAATACTTGAGCTCAGTTACATTAATAGTATAAATTCTGAAATTTGGAATCATAGCAAGCAGTTAAAATAAAAGCACCAAGGAAAATGCTTCTTTTCAAAGAGAACAAGTTTGTAGACATTTTAAAAGGAAAGTAATGCCGTGTAACGCTATCAATTGAAGTAGAAACATTGAGTGCCATGTGAAAAGGGGCAGTGTTCAGACGATCGTATCGAACCATCGGACCGCAGCCAAGGGCTAATTGTATTTAATTATTTTATCAAAAAGTAACATCTTTGTAGGAACCAATCATTAGGACTTCACTTGATAGTAATAGTCGTAGTAAGGTTGGTACTGATGTACCTAGTAGAAGAATTATCACTGGATAAGTAACTTATTAATTACTATGGCTAACGTCAGTTTCCGCATAGTGGCAGTCAATGAAGTGTGTACACTTTCCAGATATTATGGTATTATTTGAATTTATCGAAATTGTAAATCGTACGTTTAAAATGCTTAGATTGAAAGTTGCCAAAGCACAGCAGAATTAAAATAATACCGTACCGCAACTAGGCCATTGGAGCATTGATTATTTTCAAGATCTTAACCAAAATTGTGGTCATTGAAAAAAGAGTATTCTATTATATTTAGATCTAGTGTTTGCCGCTGATATCAGACAGTACAAATGTTTGGATTCGGTAAGCCAACAAAGAATTTTAAACTTAAACAATAATTTAATTTACTAATAAATAACTGTTACCCTAAGTAGTAAACTATTTGCTCCATTGAATATTTCTGTACACTCAACATCTTGCTATTTGTTTATTGGTGCTAATAAAAAAAGAAGATAAACATTTCTCAAGAAAATTAATGAATAATAGAGGTCATTTTGCAGGAAATACCCGATAGCGCATTGTCCAGCTCAAGTAATGGCCGGGGCTTGCTGTATCATGATCAACCAGGTATCTTGCATCATCATTACTATCACCACATAGTTTACTTTTAAGCTAGGGTTTCTTGAACGATCTTTGTATACAGAGAGTGTTTTTAGACACCGTAAAGTAAAAGTGCCATCTTTTGCATGACAGCCGCTACCGCTCTTTAGGGAAACCGTAGCTTTGCACTGGCTTTAGTTGACTCTGTCATTACATGACAAGACTTTCTTCTTTTCATACTTCATAATATGGGCCTGTTGGCCTCGTGCTAATAGAACTATCTGTTTTGTTACCACTGTTTCTTTTTTTCCTGTTCTGGTATTATGTGACTCCATTTCATAACTTAATTATGTTGACGATTATATTACTCACTACTGTGAGACAAATTGTATCATGTGTTATAATAGCCTTAACTATGTCTAACACAATGAGCTCCTCTTATGTCACATATTTGCTTTCTTTACACACATCCCTCTGATGTTATAAGAAAACAATAATAATGATTCATTGGTAGTCCCTCATTATGATCTAAGACCCGATATTTTCGTTGGTTAATTGACAGTTTTATTGGCGATGTTCAAGAACGTTGCTTAAAATAAAGATAAGCTTCTACGTCAAATAAAAATCGTTTCCGTCGATCATTACTTTATTTATCGTTTATAAATTAGGGGGTTAGATACTTAGAGCTATGCCTAGCTCTCTCTCTTCCTCTTACTCTTTTGAGGTGGCTTTAGTATAAAACTAAAATTAGCCTCAAATGTAACTGTAGGTAGTTTTTGAGTATTTATCCCAGACTGACTGCACTTCAGCTATCAAATCACTATCATAAACTCCAAAAATTATACAGGATTCTTTTGTTTCAGGCTACGCAGTAAACGATTACGAGGAAGGTCCTCATTACACTCACGGGCATGATTATCACCTATACGATCATCATCCAGAAGTCCATGGTCCTCCTACCTTCGAACATGATCACCATCATTCTTATCCTCATAATAATCACCATGATCTTCATGATCATCCGGAGTATTTTACTTCTCATGATCACGGGAATCATTACTCCGGACATAAGCACCATCACTCAGACCACGGGTCGTATAATAAACATTATAAGCATGTAAGTAATATTCATTTAGAGAGGCTATATCTTATTACTTGTAGAACGAAAATCGAGCGGGGAAGTGCTAATTCAAATGATCTTCCGCCAAGCAGCGTTATTGTGTTCCAGTGTGACGGGAATGGGTGTCGGTGTAGTATTTTTTGTTTTTGTTTTGTCAATGGTATCTCGCAAGTCAACCTAGGAGGTTATCGGCTGCTTAACCGGGTTTGCCTATAGGTGTCTTAATAAATTGAGGCCTCGACCCAGACCTTAAAAACTTACAGGCGCTTAAAAACGACAGGCTGGATCGGATTAGGTCGGTGTAACTACTGACACATAAGATTTTTCAGCTTTAGCCATGGGATAGTAATGGACTTGCAAAGTTGAAATATCTGTGTGGTGGCCAATTAATTATCAATAGGGGGCCGTCAGATTATTAGATGTCATATACATTGTGGAATGCAATAAATGATTGAGTATTGAGTATTGAAATCAAGCAGGCAATCATAAAATACGTTTTAATTAAGTTTCAATAAGGTTTGAACTATACTTGTCTTGCAATGTCTGACAGTGGTAGACCTTAGAAGACATTGATATTGGTGAAACTATAATTCAAGAAATCTCAGCTAATTAATTTTATTTTGAATTAAGAATTGTTTCTCAGCTAATAAACTTTATTTTATTTTGTCAAAGTTCTTCAATTAAGCAAGAATGCATTTGGTAAATTTTGTTGGCTTTTAGGATCTTAATTAGACCGCGTTCGGTCTTCTGTTCTGTCGATCTATAATCGCGTATGTCTGATCGATAACCAATATTACAGGCTTACTTATTGGGATCATGATCAGAATTTGTGAAAAGTGGATTCACTGGCACCGAAACTCAGACCGCAGTCTTGAAAGTTCGTAAAATACTTACAGCTCTAGAGCAGTTAGATTAATTAAACAGTCATAATTTTAGAAAATTTAAAATTCACATCATGTAGCGTATCTAATAATTACTTTTCCATGTTGTTAAGGTCATTAGTTAACAATCCATTCTACCTAAAGCTATGTTTTTGGGCGTAGTATAAGCCCAAATTATCCCATTAAATGCTCGCATTTGTTATAAAGCATATTACACTTATTGAGTTCGTCACTTCTTTGTAACGTTCGTACCATGTTTATTACCCTTTCATAAATTACTCCCCTGTTGGCTATCTAAATGTTCCCATGCTCCTTCATTATATTCTTGTTCGAAATAGATACCGCGGCCCCTAGCACACAGGCAACTGAAGGAACACGGGTGGGTTTTAGTCAGTAAAAGTCTGACACGCCTTCCTGTTCCACCCAGAGCGGGAGAAGTTACTTGAATATTTCCCACCCTAAAAAAAAAGCCTAGTTTTTCTATGGTTATAAATTATCATTGTGAACTAGATATGTAGGTATTTAAATTCTAGCTAGAATTCGTGTAGTTTCGCGAGTTCATCATTGCAGTCTCTGATTTAGATGGTTTGGAGAAATATTAATAAATAATTAATTTTTTAGAGAACTAAGGATAAATAAATTGAATTCATATTAATTTTTATATTAAGCGTAAGTATGACAGTGAATATATGCTCAGTTAACAGATTCGAATGATGCCATCATAGATTAATGTGTACAAACTAAACTCGATTTTTTATTTAATTTATGAATTCTAGTCAATACCAACTTGAAACTAGAGCTGCTGAATTTGTTTATTATTCATTCCTTTTTACGTTGCAGGCTCTAGCGGCAAAAACTGTGTTATGGCCAATAGCTGGAATAGCTTTATTGGGTGCAGCTGCAGCACTGGTTAGTAACCCAGTCCTTCTCCAACTTGGAGTGGTATCTGGTAAACGTAGAAGACGAGATACTGAAGAAGTCACTGGACCTGATTTCCTGTCAGATGCATTCTCAAAGTACGAAGATAAAATTATCGAACAAAGTAATGCGAATAATATAGTTCACCATAAAGAACATTTGAGAAAAAAAACGAAGCAGAATACAATTTTGAAAATTGCGTCCCTTGCTGAGAGTACTAAAAGAACAGTATTTAATACAGATAATCTAAAGGGTGTGCAAAGTAATATTGGAGACAGAAAGGTTCGATCTTCAGTTAAGAGAAATATTGAACAAGTAACGATATCTCCACTAAATTACTATAGCAATAATGATTATGATAGATTCATCCCGATTCCAATTAAATTAAGAACTCCTAAAATAACTGGGTAATTAAATGATGGTTGGTTTATTTTTAATATAGGTAATAAACGTTTTGTACAACACTTCATTCTTATTTTTTTATCCTTATCAAGTCACTTACCTAAAGCATGACTGTAACAGTACATGGTGTCTAAGCAAGGTTAACAGCTCGGTACTCACCAAACAAATGTTCCAAAAATAAGAATAAGTCCTTTTCCAAGAACACTACACAATCAACTTATAGACATAACACAAACAGCAAAAATAGTAGAAAAACTGGCTCGAAACAGCTTATCGGTTCATAATAAAACAGACTTAATTACACCAGAAGATATCTTGGCACAGACACCGAACAATACAAATCACTTGCACATTATGTAGCTCAGTCCACAAACAATACACTCCCAGAAATATTGACAAAACAAACAATAAACCGACACTTGTTTAGTCAAACGTCATCAAAGAACCGATCATACGGTGTTTGGCTTAGGAAACGAGTGAAGTTCGAACTGCCGAGACAGTTTTGAATGAAGTTGCCTGCTGACCTTTCTATGTCTGCGCACACGCATGGCAGACTGAGCGTGTTCGAGCGCAAGGGGTGTTGAAAAACTCGCTTTAAAAATGCCCATGTGTGAGTCATGGCATGACACGTTACGTTTAGCAAGGCGTCCCTATTGGTTGAGGATAAGATATTTTATGAAAAGAATTATCTCTTTTATACTAAAATGGACTGTTTACCTAAATTGATTATTGAAGTACATATTGTAAATGAATAAACACCAGAAGCAGCACTTAACTATCATGATTTAATCATGCGAATTTGAGTATACTAATAAATATTTGATGATAATCTTACCAGTGCTAAAATACATACGACAAAATCAAGATACCTAATATATTTTAATTTAATACCTTGCCGAAAAACTGTCTTCTAGGTTTTTAAGCCAGCGCTCTCTGTTGATTTGCTGCCGAACTACAACTCGCACTGATCCGTGAACTCAGTGACTCACCCACAGACACTATTAGCATTTCAACGAGTGAACGCAGCTGTTAGTTAGCCCTATGTTCTATAGATGTCGCTTTAAAATAGCTAAATAAAAAGACGGCAGCACTTTGATTATAATTATTAAGTACCAAAGCTGAACGTTCCCCTATCTATGTATCGACTATGAGATTATCTTATTTGAGTTGCAAACAGAGTATTGAAGGACTTTTCTTAGAGGCTCAGTGTGCCAGCACATTACAAAAAGCAATCTCAATTATGCCACCAAGTAAACATACTCAGCCTTTATCGTTCCAACTGGTGGGACACAGGCCTCCCCTCCGTGAGAGGGAGTGGACCGTACTCCACCATCGGGCCCAGTGCGGGTTGGTAGATGACTTCGAGTATTTAGTTCTAGGACATGCCGGTTTCCTCACAATGTTTTCCTTCACCGTTTTGAGAGCAGTACCTAGTAATGAGATTATTTACTTAAAGTGAAACGCCTGCGCTGGGCTCGAACGCACGACCTACAACCAATACTGTCTTTACCATAGGAGCACACAGGGCCCGTCCCAGGGCCCCCCATCCTCAGGGGGCCCCGAAGGACCGACCATTTCTCTCTCATTTATTCTCAAAACATTTTTGTCGAGCACAGTACCTAACAGCGCCACCGTTAAAATTTTTGAGGGACTCTTCATCCTCATCACCTCAAGATAAAAATACCTCTAAATATCAACAGGAAAATGAGGTTACGTGAGACGAAAATGGCAAACACACATCAGATGCTAAACCCGCGACTTCAAGCTACTGTGAGTTAATAACTGCAAGCTTGGAGAATGTATCTGTATCTCCTGACGGAAGAAGTCCGTGATATTTGAATTCGAAAATAGAAGATCATAATAGAAAAATGTTAGTATAATTCGCTATCTTTACTTTCCAAAAGGGCCCTAAATTCTTGTGTGCCCAAAGGCCCCAGCGTAGTAAAAGACGGCCTTGCCTACAACTCATAAGTCGTGGCCGATACCACTGGGGCACCACTGCTCTTTACTGCCACCAAGAGCACTTCATTGCACCTCTAAAAATATTCATACTACAAACCATCGACCAGCAGAAGGCTATTAGAAAAAAGGAAGAAAGTATAAGCTAATTATCAGTTTTTCAGTAAATTCCTAGCATAATGACTTTGGGAATTTTGTTTAGGAATAAAAAATAAAATCATTGACTAATCTTAATTATATAATGTTTAAAAAATATATATATTTTATAAAACGACCTTAATAATACTGTGGAGCATCACATGAATCTTCCATTTACAGCTTGAAGCCGAACTGTAACAAAAAAATCTTGAATTATGTAAATTCTTGAATAATTATGTTGTGTAGATTATATTGGTGTTTTCTATAAATGTGATGTGCTTTCCTAAAATAACAATAAAGAAAAGAAGCATCTTCAAATGGGGTTTCCAGGCAGTACATATTAAAGTATAAATGAAACATTGTCATGATAATTAGGCTGCACTGTTCGACAAAATATTTGCACTAGGACAAAAATACAAAGAGGCGTAGAAGCTGATTCTAGACAAGTGAGAATTTTATCAATTCTCGAACTCGTAACATTAATTATAATCTTCTAATTGCACTTACATAGTATTTATTTACAGAACCATGCAAATAAAAACAAATCTGGGGGCCTACTCTCTAACTCCGTCAACGAAAATACGGGCCCGTCCGAAAATAGTTCGAAACTTTGAAGTGACTCCTACAGCTGATTAATTAAACTTTTTGGACGGGTAAAACCATATAGGGAGGAGGGACAGCTGTCAAATCGTGTAGTAATTCATTCTTATTTTGGGCCCCAAAAGAATCATAGGTCCGTACGTGATTCGGAGAAGGAAACGCCCGTAACTTCGACCGAGATTACGGATTTTGTGCTTAGAGAGTAGGCCCCCAGAATAGGGTCTTATCCGTCTCACTAAACAAATTATACAGAAGTTAAATTTAAGATGAAAGCTTTTGCTATAAGAGATATACATACAAACAGCTGAAAAGGCTAAGGCGAGCTACTGCAAGAATCAAATGGGAAAAGGTCACGCCTTTTTCCCATGGGGGAAAAAAGCGTGAATTTATGCATATAACTAAGCTAAGTTAGGCTATAGCCTAGCCTATGCATAAACTCAACTTTGGTGAGCATTTCGTCATATAAGCTATAGCTCACCAAAGTTCCAACCTGTGCTGAATATTAATTACTTACCTTTGGAGCATTTTCCACTGTGCATTTGAATATCAAAGCTGCTCTATCACAACCTTTTTCTCCGTCAGACACCTTGATATCATTCACTGAAAACAAAATAGTTTGAAAAAGTCTACATACCTACTTAAAATTCATTCGTTCACTGACAGACAGACAGCCTAAACCGTTGGATCTAGCTTGAAGTGTTTTTTATACAAATACAGGATTAATTTTTAACCAGTGAATTCAGCATATCATTGTTGACCCCCCAGCGCAGAATTGTTTTTTGCATAACCGACGAATTTCTGCGCTGGGGATCTAGAATGATATGCTGAATTCATGGTTACAGTTTCCGCACTCGTTAAAAATTGACCCTGCATAGAAAGCAATTTTTTATTTTTATTTTATTAAAATTAAATCACACTACGGCCCGTAGTGTGATTTATATTTAATTAATAAAATAAAATTGTTTCAAAAACAAATCGAACACAATAATTATAATTTTCTAACCGGCATTGGGACAGCAACATGCTTGCCTAATCCATGCCGGATATAAGGGCAGTCCAACCTGTCGGCGATCATTGCCAGGTTGGCATTGGGGCTGGCCCGCACCCCGCTACCCAGGGACGCACACCGCTTGCGCATAACAGCAGAGAAATAATCAGTGCATACCATCACGAACATCCCTGTTGCGCTACCGATACGGGGCAGCCCCAACACTGGCCGGAACGCATTTTTGTACTGGACACGGAACGCATTATTGTTTTGCGCAAGAGTTCCATAAACAACGAAAGTATGAGCATTAAGTATTTTCTCAAATGCATCCCCAAAAGAGCATAACTTTTGCTGGTGGAAAATCCTATCGGGCACATGTCTTGTTAAGGTATAAATCTCAAATAACGATTGTATGAACATCTGCTTCACAGCAATACGAGTATTATGCAAGACTGTTTTCACCGCAGTTTTCATTTATTTTATTACTATTGGAAATGACTGCGTGTAACGTTCCAACAACACGCCATACCACCATAGGACCAGCATTAAATATGAATACCTTTGACGCAAAGATCTGCCATTTTCTTGGCATTGTCAAGTCGTTTTTCATCTCCATTTTTCATCATTTCAGCTACTTTGTAGGCATGTTCGATGTTATACTCTCCTTTAGCGTTCATCTGAAAAAAGTGACGTTTAGAAATGGTAGTCTTCGTTTTTTTTTTCAATAATCTGGCTCTAAGTTTTCAATCATAATCACGTGGAAGCCACGTGAATGTGTTGGGATTAAAACAATGGCAGTTGCATTCTTGTCGCAGTAAATATCTCTTAATTGAATCAAACCACATCCAAAGCCTGAATGTGAAGTTTAGGTACATGCTAATTTTCGTAATGAATTGTCTACTGTGACATTTTTGTTTTTGTTTACTGTGACATAACTTATTATAATGATATGTTTGATGACATTTGAAGAAAAAGCTAGTAATATTATAAAATATGTGAAAGTTTGTATGTTTGTTACTCAATCACGCAAAAACGGCTGAACGGAGTTGGATAAAATTAGGCACACAGATAGATTATAATCTGGATTAACACATAGGATACTTTTTATCCCGGTAGTACCTTCCCGCGGGATAATTTCCGACTCCCACGCTGGCGACGTCGCGGGCGGAAGCTAGTAATATTATAAAATATGTGAAAGTTTGTATGTTTGTTACTCAATCACGCAAAAACGGCTGAACGGAGTTGGATAAAATTGGGCACACAGATAGATTATAACCTGGATTAACAAATAGGATACCTTTTATCCCGGTAGTACGTTCCCATGGGATAATTTCCAAAGTCGACGCGGCTGGAGCCGCGGGCGGAAGGTAGTATAAAATAAATCAATCCATCATTTTGTACACCAATTACGAATACAATCATTGTTCATAATAAGTATGTAATTATAAGGCTTGCATCATTATTAGCTTATCACAAAATCTGCTCGTGAATCGCATTAAAACTAGATAGATTAGATGCATTGATTATAATTTAACTGCAGATTACAGTCCTAAATTCCTAATCCTTTAGTTGTCAGCTAAAGCGATTTTTAACTCATAAATAAACATAAATGTTTAAAACGCACATCAAACACGTTTTTACTAGTTACAAATAATCAGTTTTTTTTTTGTTATATTTTTTGTAGCTCCTAAAGATACTTTTAAATAAATTTCGTCAGTTGAAAAGGGAATAGTTTTTGAATTTCGGGCTAAAGTGAAAATCATGTGACAAATCGTATTACTTTAAAATCCTGCAACAGATCTGAGGCCAAAACTTAACGGTTTTTTTTTTTTTTTGGGTGGGAAATCATCAAATAACTTCTCCCGCTCTGGGTGGAGCGAGAGGGCGTGTCAGACTTTTACTGACTAAAACCCACCCGTGTTCCCTCAGTTGCCTGTGTGCCAGGGGCCGCGGTATCTCTTTCGAACAACCCGCACCCCTGGCAGGAAAACTTAACGGTTTGATGTTTTAAAAATTTTGGTTACATCAAAAGGTTTGTTAAAGTATTAGCTACCCAATGTAATAGCAATAAAGACAGAAACACAAAAATCTGACAACCGGTATTACCAAGGGTTATCTTATTACTGAGTAACCGGGTTGTGGAGGTACAGATAGGCAGCCACTAAATGTAAAATATTGGTATTCACGTGCATGCAGTTTAGACCAGAAGCCGAGCCCAACATATTACGGAAAATGTTAGGCATTTTTTTGGCAACTAGCTTAAGCTAGCGGCTTCGACCGCTTGAAGGTCTAAAATTATCTCTCGGGACCTATCTACCCAGATAAAAAGTATCCAATGTGTTACTCCAGGTTAAAAACTATCAGGCTGCCAAATTTCATCCGAATCCGTTCAACCGTTTTTGTATGATTGAGTAACAAACATCCGAACATCTAAATATCCAAACATCTAAACATACATTTATAATATTAGTAGGATTCTAAGATAAAGTTACTTACAATTTCGGCAGCCTTATAAGCGCAAGCTAGCACACATTTGGTGGCCGTCTTGGTAGGGACCACGTAACTCTGTAACTGCACCAGTTCCAGCATATCCACCTCCGAGTCCTTGTTACATTTCATTATCAGCTTTGTTAACTCCATCTTCAGCTCCTCCTCTGTCATTGCCTTTAAAAACATTTTTTATTTTTATTTTGTTACTGGTTTGTAAGGTGTATAAATTGGCCATAGAAAGTAATTGAACGGATATTAAAATTGAAACTTACTGACACTGCAATCCAATTAAAATCTAAATGTAAATAATATACAATGTGGCGATGACTATAAGATCATAATTTATACTGGCAATGCATAGGAGTATTTAGGAATTATCAAATAAATTCTAAAATGGAAAAAGGGGATTTTTTCTAACAAACTAAATGATAGTGATGGATTGACTATGGATTGTGGCAACCTTTGACTATCTTTAATGATTAAATAATTAGATTATTTGATTGAATCTTTGGATGCACACTGGAAACGTCATTAGACATAAGCAGTATAATGTACTGTCGTATCATCGTCTAAACTTTCTATATTTGCAAAAGAAAAGACTCAATGGTAAGACTGTGTGTATACTAGAAAAAATAGGATTAATTGCTCAGCAGAATGTAACTATTTTTATCGTGATTGATAGAAAATGTAACTACATACTCTTTAGTATTTGTTTGTAAAGATCAAATTAAGCTTTCTATGCAAAATATGGCAGAACGTACGTTTACCCGTCTTGTGCTATTTTTTTTTCGTGCCTAAGAATATAATAATTATGAAAAAGGTAACAAATATAATTTGTCTTAAAAAATAATAAATAATTAGCAAAGAAAAAATGTCAATAAGTACTTACATAAACACAACTGCATAATGCTATAAACAGAATAAAAAAGTTCCACATATCGATCTCGCGCTTCGTCCAATACTAATCGTAATGAATCTAAAACAACCTATATAAATACTACAGTTCTAAAACACACGCGTATTAAATGGAATTACGTATTCCTGATAACATTAAAGTTTAGTTATTATTACGTATAATAATAGCTTTAATTATAATTTCGAGTTTTATCGTCTAGTGGCTAGATAGGATCTTTTCATCATATATTTTTTCGATACAATCTGTTGGTGGTGACATTAAAAAAATGGTGGCCATTTTAGCAAACCATTTTAGCCCTTTGATTTCGTCTTAAATACCTACATATGTTTAAAACCAAATGATTGACAAAAAGTAAACGAGATAGGTAGTTAATGTAGGTATATTTAAATGGATACTACTAATTCTAAAATATATGAAATAAATACATCGACCAGGCTAAAGAATGCAGCTGCTGATCCCGATGCAGAACACAAAATATTTACAGAAGCTCTTCTTGATGTCACAGGATCCTGGTTGCTTAAAGAAGATCAAACTGAAACCAAGAAATAAAAGCTCATTAGGTACCAAACCTTTTAAAACATCCCTTTTTACACGCTTTATATTAGCTTCACTTGTATGTTTGTTTGTTTGTATGTAACCAACTCCTTAAAGCACGATTTTGACCCACTTTAAACGGTCAGATTTCATTGAAACTTTGTAAACTTATCGAGGACCGATGACAATTCAATAATTTAAAAAAAAATCAGAAAAATTAAAAAAAAGGTAAAAAAAACGTTTTTGTAGCTAGCAGAACTAAAAAATTGAAAATAAATAATAGTTTAAAAAACTAAAAAACACGCTTTAAAAACCAAACTAAAAAAGGAGAAAATAATTTCATTCAATTAAAAAGCGTGTTTTTTAGTTTTTTAAACTATTATTTATTTATAAGAAGGTATTGCATGTATGGCTTAATTTGATAGTAACAAAAAGAAAACGTACATCAGGAGATTTTTCCACAGTACACTTGAAGATTAAAGCAGCTCTCTCGCAGCCCCTTTCTCCATCGCTGACAGCAACATCGTTTACTACAAAACCACATAGGTCATTAAAATTAACCACATATTAGATAAAGTTGAGTACCTAGTCTCATGCTAATGTTGTCTTATACCGTATTTAATCTATGTCATGCTATTGCTGCCTGCTTATTGTAATTACCTGGATAGTGAACTATTTGTTATTTCTGTATTGTTTTAAATTCAGGTACTCAATTATGATCATAATATGTAAATCTTTAACTTATCAGTAGCTTGGTATCTTGTACCTACTGTACCACATATTGAAAAAAATAATCTTATCATATAGAATAAGAAGTTGGGGATATTTTCGGATTTCTAAATAGAGCTTGCGAATTAAATCATGGTTATTAAATAATATAGGTAAATTGAAAAGATGTAAAAAGGAATGTAAAACAAATTGTTAATTTCCAAAAAAGGCTGAAAAGAATGCATTGGATCATTTTGAGCTTAAAGCTTAATTTTAAAAGTAACAGTCAATCAAATTTCGTTGCTGACACTACTCAGGTACTTACTTACTAATTAAAGCAGTTGAAATCATGGAAAAGCAATAAAATATTCATCTAGAAAATGGATGGATGAACATAATGGATTGTTATCATCAATGCGTTCATTGTTCTGGTATTTAAATTTCATTTAATCTATGAATGTGATCTGATATCTAAAGAACATAAATGGATACCAAATTATTATCAAAAAGTTTATGCATGTTTGCATCTGTAATAACGTTGTCAAATTTATTTATTTAAACTTCTCGCACACAAAAAGGTACAAAGGCGGACTTAATGCCTTAGGCATTCTCTACCAGTCAACCAAGGGTGGTGAAGAGATTAGATGGCAGGTGCTTAGGTTGAAAAGAACAATGATTGAAAAAAAACTATACTAATTGTATCATATTGAATAATAAATAAGATTGGTACAAAAAAAAAAAAATTTTTTTTTTTACTTTTCTTTACCCAATAATTTGACTTTCACTACTACTCCTAGTGTTTGTCCTCGTACTCTTCTAGGAGTTCTAGGTGAAATTTAAAGCAAATCATCTTCAAGTCTCAACCTGTGTTGCTAAAAGCGGTGATTTCTTGAAAATGCCCAAAAAAGTGGTTTTTTAAACCCGTGTATCTCTTTAACCGTAAATGATTTTGAAAGCAAAAAAATATAAGATATTTTCAAGTCTTTTTTGCATACAGTGATGGAACTCAAACATAATTAAACATACTTAAATGCATCAAAAAATTGACGCATTTAAGTATGTTTTCATCATCATGTTAATTAATCAAAGACACCTCTAAATTATCTTTAAAACCAGTTTATCCCTTCAATAACAATTAAAATTATAATTAAAAATATACCATAAAATTCCAAATGCCAAACGGCATCTAGTGATGGATTATTTATTATTAAATAGTTAATATCTAATTTTATACGATTTTATTTGCATTTTTACGACAATGCTTGCTCATTTATTATTCGAATTTATTACAACAGATTTTAACCCGTATCGGATTGCAATAAGAACTATTATCGCTCATAACGACAATATTACCAGGGCCTTAACCTATGTTCCCTGCTTAACAATTGTATTGGTATTGCAACCTGGATTATCATGCAGTAAATAAATAATGCTCCTTATTTGTTTTTGTTTTATAAATTAAATAAAAAAATACCGTTTTTCAATATTACCGCTTTTGCATGCCTCTGTGAATTCTTCGCTCTTCTTTATTTTGACAGGGTCATCAGATAAATACTTTCGAGTCATTTCATTTACACCTTCAACTGATAATTCTCCTCGTTCGTTCATCTGAAATAAATTATTGGTTGATAAAGGATAAGGTTGAAAATCGAGGAAACGTTTTTGGTAAAGGATTAATTATGATATACAAGGTGTAACTTAAATAACGCACAACCTCTTAAGGGGTCATTGTACTCATCATTATCGACCACTTTTACTATGGGACCAAACCTGAAATCGTAAAAAAAATAACCCCTTAACAGGTTGTGCGCTATTTAAGTTACATCTTGTATATCACTAAAAAGCAGGACCAACTATGACTGTCCTTCTTTTTAGTGATATATATTATGATATATATCACTAAAAAGAAGTTATCCATTAAGTACCAAAAACGTTATCTTAGGTATCCAAAATTACGAATGCTTCTAGTGCTTTGCATATCTACATAGTTTTTTTTCTTAATGATAGTAAGTTCTTTTTTCATATTTTTTGCATCGTTAATTTTTTACTATAAGAGCCGAGATTCATGCATTAGAATTCATGTATGTTTTCACTTCACACCACAGCAAAGCAAACAAAGATTTTCTAAATACCTAAATTAGGCTTGTTGTTACAAGCTTCTCTGTACCGCTAACATTACAACTATAATTTTCTGCATCATAAGAGAGCCATACAATAATAACACAATAAAATAACAACCCAGAGGAATAATAATTGCGTAATACAGTAGGAATCGCTCTCATTTTGACAGTTTCGTAGCATTCATTGCGTCATTTACATTGCTAAGCAGACAATTTTTTCGAACATATGAATGAATGTATTAGCAATAAATAACCTTCAAAATGATTCTGAATAATACTATGTTATGCAATTAGGGTGCAGGTCATGGTCTACTTGTGTATCATATAATTTGATCTAAATCCGTTCACCCGTTAAGACGTCAAAAGATAGCAGAGAGACAGAGTTAGTTTCGCATTAAAAATTTTAGAAGTATTAAATAGTAGTAAGTATATGTGTGTATGTATATACAAAGAGTAACATAATTAACGCAAGACCTCATTCACCCTAATTAGAGTATTGAGTTAAAAGCATAATACGATGACCAAAACTAGATTTTTTAAAGCTAACTGATATTTTTAAGAAAAACGTGTCGACCCAAGCATTACTTTAGGCATTTAAAATTGAGTCTTATTTCTTCTAATTTAAGATTCAATTTTCTTTGGGTCAATCAGTGGGAGGTATGGCAAAATACATTACTAAAAAAAAACTTATATTCAAAGTTACTGAAATAGATTCAGAAGTCAATTAGGAACAAACTACTTTCAGGTCTTGCGTCTATTCTGTTATACCTTGTATATATATGTGTTGCCATTCACATCATAACGAAGGTAAGCATCATCAGCTTCATAGAAATACATGTTTCCGGTGAGTAAAGCGCATTAGCTGTAATCGTTGCGAAGAGACGGCATTGTACAATGTACATACAATAACTGTGGACCATGGACTGTGTAATTGGTACAGGTACTTATCATACGACCTTGCGGAACTTTACACAACAGTATTCGGTGCTGGGAACCAAACTGAAACTGCACATCCGAAATCATTGATTATAGAACAAACTGTCGGAACAAAACAGAGAAATAACATACAAACAGAATGCTTGTCTGTATTTGGGTGCAGTAGACCGGAAAATAGACTTCATGATGTTGACGATACTAAATACCTATAGGAACCGACTGGAGTACAGATATTCGCGTAGTAGATTTTCCAGCACATAGCAATATAATTAAAAATATTAATACATAGTATAATTATAATGATAATATGATAATAACGTTTAGGATGCTAGATGACAAATAGGCTAAGATAACCGCCGATTGGGTACCATTAACCGCATGACATCATGGTGAAGATGGCGGGACGAGCATGACTCCTACGGAAAGAACCAGCTAGCACTAGCAAAAGACAGATTTATGTGGACAAAGGAGAGGGTGGGAAATCATCCGATAACTTCTCCCGCTCTGGGTGGAGCAGGAGGGCGTGCCAGACTTTTACTGACTAAAACCCACCCGTGTTCCTTCACTTGCCTGTTTGCCAGGGGCCACGGTATCTCTTTCGAATAACCCGCACCCCTGGCAGGCATCGGCCCTTGCGGACCCCACCAGTATATTGGCTATAGTTAAATTAGAATAGCACTTATCAGTAAAAAAAAAATACGAGCGAACTTCAACTTGTTTAACAATTTATTTATATGTACTAATAATAATACAGTGTTAAGCAGATGAATGAGGACACAAGGTCGTTGCTGTTATTTGACTGAAAATCGAACTTTGTTCACCGGAAAAGAGGTGTGGCCTTTATTACCACAAAGCAAAAATTAGAGGAAAACACTTTAGACTTAGTACCGGACTAACAACTACCTGAAAACAAACCTTTGGACTATTCAGCTTAAATTATGAAACTACGACCAAAAAAATACCATTACTGACACACGTAGAAGTTATGGGGTTATTTACCTGCCTAGTTTAATTAGTTATTTTGATGAAAAAATCATCTGGTTGGAAACATTATACCGATTCAGACGGCCACGGCAAGCCGAAAATCGTGGTAGCATCCAAATATTAGAACTGGTGCCCTGAAGCAGAAGCTACGAACGAGATATTGGGCCTAAATTCTTTATAAAACTGGCCAAGTGCGTGTCGGAACACTAATGATAAAGAGTGCCCTAGTTAAAATGAATTATATATCCCAAGAATGTTTTCTCATTCATTCCAGCCGAAAATGTAACTTGGTCGACTATTACTCGTTAGCTTGTAGAGCCTACTTAGCTGTGATAGTTATGTTAGTTTTCCTTGTAATCCTATTGATCCTATTATGATTATAAATGTGAAAGTTTGGATGTTTGGATGTTTGTTACTCAATCACGCTACAACGGCTTTGAATGGCAACGGATTTAGATGAAATTTGGCACACACATAAATTATAACCTGGATTAACACATAGGACTTTTTATCCCGGTAATACGTTCCCGTGGGATTTTCGACCTCAACGCGGGCAAACCCGCTGGCAAAAGCTAGTTTAAATATAATTATATAGGTACGTGATATTTTTCACATATCTAAAAACAACCATTTAGCTTGGGATACTTAACTGTAAGAAAAAATATATTTTATTTCACCACTTTGGTGGGCGGACAGATTGAGAGACAGGCAGATTGAGGGACATGCCGAAACTAGAAGGGTTCGTTGACTACGGCAGACTTAAATACTTTGTTTAGTATTGAGACAACATAGCGGACTTGCGTTAGATAAGACAGAAAGAGTAACCAAAAGCCTGTCGTCAAAAATTTACGCGATCATGACACAGGTTGAATTTTTTGCAAAAACAGAAAATGTAATTTCGAAACTGAACCTTGTACTGCGTTATTTATGGTGGTAGATGACATTGCTGATCTCGCTAGGCGTATTTTTTACAACCTGACGGGTAGTCAGTTATCCACAACCCTACACCGGGTCCGTGTGATGGATTATGGTCCACTAGCTGCCTCTTACAGAGAGGTAGCCTGTGTCCTAGCTATGGGCGCCTGCAAGTTTATTTTCAGGGATCCTGCATCTTTAGGTCCACGAAACGAGCTAGATCATTTTTGCAATTCACTTAGGATATGTTAGATTATCGTTTGTCCATTTATACAAGGAGTAACTTTGTCAAATTATGCAAAAAAAGATTAACAACTAAGACAATGTAGGATGCAAGAGTGAGTTAAGCGAGCTCGATGATTTTTGTATCTCACCTCGACTGGGATAAGTTTTAATTTGTCCATGCATACAGAAGGAGGACTAACTGTGTCGATATTTTGTCCTGTATGTTTTATAGACTTATATTTTATTTTTAAGTCAGAGAGGTACAAGTACAGCCTTTTACGCCCCACGCCCGGCGTTCATGGTCCCAGCAGTGGCAGCATTAAAATCTGTGTATGTGGTAGTCAATAGTTCCTATCTCACGCAAATACTGTTCATATGGTAGTTAGAATTCTTACCATTCCAGCTTTCTTATAAACGCAAGCAAAGAGACATCTTATGGATTCGCTGTCAGGCATTGTCTTGCTCTTGAGCTGTATCATATCAGCCGCCGTTATTGGGTAGCTTTCTGAACACGCTAATATCATATCCACGTATTTCATTTTCAGTTCGTCCAATGATGATGCCTGGTAAATTGATTACAAATTATTAGTAAAGTTAGAAATAAATTTACATTCTTATAAAAACATATGACCTACTTTATAATCTATCTGTCTTACTTTTTCCCAACCATTTTGGGATCGGCTTCCAGTCTAACCGAATGCAGCTGAATATCAGTATTTCACATGGAGCGACTGCCTATCTGACCTCCACAACCCAGTTACTGGGTAACACGAAAGCCTATTGTAAAACTAGTTGTCAGACCACAAATTAACGGCATTTGAAAGAATTATCCTTTTTCAAAACAAGTTATGTCTTTAATTTTAGACAGTTTAAGGTAAGAACTGCACCCTAATTGCGTTACATACGTTTAATCATAATCTGATTCATTTGACAGTTCAACAATATTCATTGCGTTATTAGCGTTGTTGAGCAGACAGTTTTTTGAACATATTATGAAGCAATGGTTTAGCACTCTGTTTCAAAACGAAACAGATTATGATTAATCGTGAGTTACGCAATTAGGGTGCTGAATGTTGTTATATGAAAAATGGTAATCAACCAGCCTGTACTTCTTGTTTTATAAGATTAGTGTAGCAGCAGCGGTGAGGTTTGGTGAAAACCAAGGTGTATGGTAGATTGTGTTGAGGATTTTTCAATGAAAGATGATGCGTTAGGTTTAACGAGTAAATTATGTATTAGCCATTTTGTTACAACATTCAAGGAGAGGGGTGTGGGAACAATATTTTGAATTAAACCAATCACGGTCGAGAGACAGGTATGACGTCGCGTGTGGTATTGTTTCCTGCCTCAAGATGTCGCTGTTAGTCCTCGATATGCGTTTATTGAGCAAGAGATCACAACATGCCCCCGGCCTTGGAAGCAGTGGCTTTCAATGGTCTTCAGTCACTGCATCAGTGTCGATCATGTCCTGTAGCAGAGGACAAATCTTGGTGAATGCGCGCCTCACCACGCCTGATGACGTCTGTATATCAGCCACCCGGGATATACCATCCTTTCCTGGGATAGTGCGAAGCACGCGTCCCAAATGCCACTTCAAAGGTGGGAGGTTATTTTCCTTGATAACCACTAAGGAGTTTGGTTTGAGCTTGTCCTTATTCGCCGTCCACTTCGTCCGCACCTGCAACTCGGAGATGTATTCCTTCGCCCACCGGTTCCAGAAGTGTTGACGAAGTTGTTCTACCCTCTGGTATCGCTGAAGTCGACTAGCAGGAACATCGCGAAGGTCATCGCTGGCTGGCGCAATCAGTGGTCGACCAATAAGGAAGTGACCGGGAGTGAGAGGGGAAAAGTCGTGAGGATCGGGGGAAAGAGGAGACAGAGGTCGAGAGTTTAGTACGGCTTCTATTTGAGCCAGTACTGTGCTGTACTCTTCGAACGTGAGGTGCGCGTTACCTATTACACGACGAAGATGGTATTTACTGGACTTTACTCCTGCTTCCCACAGACCACCAAAATGCGGAGAATAAGGGGGAATAAAATGAAATTTTATATTTTGACTAGATGCGTACTCTAAAATATCGCTACTACAATTCGCTAAGAATTTAGAAAAATCGTTCATTACACCTACAAAATTACGACCATTGTCAGAGTATATATCTGCAGGCTTACCACGGCGTGAAATAAATCTTTTTAAAGTAGATAAATACGCTTCACTGGAGAGGTCACTGACTAACTCCAGGTGTATAGCACGTGTCACGAAACAAACAAATAGACAAATGTAGCCTTTGATGAGTCTAGCACCCCTACCCTTTCGGTTCAGAATGAGCACTGGCCCAGCGTAATCCACCCCACACTGAACGAATGGAAGACTGGGTGTAACTCGCTCCCTAGGCAAGTTACCCATCATAGGACTGAGCGTCTTACCTCTAATGCGAGTACAGGTAACACAACTATGCACCACCTGGCGCGCTAAATTCCTACCACCAACAGGCCACCATGATTCGCGTAAATTAAATAGTAATGCCTGCGGAGCAGCGTGGAGTAGCTGACTGTGCTCATGACGAAATAATAAAGTGGTAAAATAATGTTTACTATGAACTACAATCGGATGTTTTTTACCGTAAATAAAATCATCAGAATTAACTAAACGACCACCTACGCGCATTAATTTGTGATCATCTAAAAACAAATTCAATTTAGACAAACAACCTTTATTAATAGACTCATTATTAGATAATGCCTTATATTCAACCGGATAGGATTCAATTTGACAGAATCGAGCTAAAGTTTTATCTGCATAGTCTAGCTCGTCTACACTAAGGCCGCCTGTACGCTTATTATTTTTACATCGACTGTTATTAATAAAACGTAACATATAGGCAGCCGCACGTCTCATACGTTTAAATTGAGAGAACCGATGGAAGGGAAACAAAGATAATTCACAACAATCCTGAGCTAAAACGGCAGTGACGCATGACTTAATCTCAGGTAACTCACGATGTTTGAACGAATCCGAACTTCTGTGATCGTCTATTGAAAAACTAGGATCACGAAGAAATCCAGGACCCTCCCACCACAAGGTAGACAAAGAAAGTTCTTCCAATCGAGCACCGCGTGACGCCAGATCGGCGGGATTATCCCCACTCCGTACGTGGCGCCACGGGGCGTCTAGTGTGAGGTCATGAATTTCCGCTATCCTATTTTGAACGAATGTCTTAAGTTGGTTAGGCCGCATGTGCAGCCAGCCTAAGACAATCGTAGAATCAGTCCAAAAAACTACACTATTAAATTTACAACGTAATGAGTTACGTACTCTGTCATACAGACGAGCACCTAATAAAGCTCCACAAAGTTCGAGACGTGGGATACTAATAGGTTTTAGAGGCGCGACCTTTGTTTTTGAAAACAATAATCTAACAGATACTGTTAAATCATTGTTAACTGTGCGAACATAAATACACGCGCCGTACGCCGTCTGTGATGCGTCGCTAAAAATGTGTAACTGAATATACATAGGCTGTGTACCTATAGCGTGGCGAGGTATGCGAATAGTGTTTAGCGCTTGCAATGAGACAACAAACCGGTTCCACACGTGCGCCGTGTCATCAGGAACGTTATCGTCCCAACCTATTTTTAATAGCCATAATTGTTGTAAAAGAACTTTGACAACAATTATGACAGGACTCAACAAGCCGAGAGGATCAAAAATTTGCGAAACGTTTGATAAAATAGATCTCTTCGTAATAGGCTTGTTATTTTCCATATTAACACAAGAATTAAAATAAAAGTTGTCGCTTGCGTTATGCCAGCCGATTCCTAAGGTTTTAGAACTTACATTTTCATCTAAACTTAAAGGTTTAAACTGACTAGATGACTGACGGTCATCATCGTGTTTGAAATTAAATATCCACTTCCTAAGTGGAAAACAACCTGACTGCAGCGTTTTCTGAGTTTTGTCGCATAGATCTAATAATTTAATTTTATCGTCTAAGCCCGTAATGTAGTCGTCGACATAAAAATCCTCTTTTATAGCTCGTGCAACATCAGGATCAGGAGATTCGGAGGCTAATTGTTTTAAGCACCTAACACTTAGAAACGGCGCGGAGGCGGTTCCATACGTAACTGTGTTTAGTTTAAATATACCTAACGGCTTTGAGGGATGGTCACGCCACAGAATCATTTGCAAGCTGCGCTGGCCCTCATCTACTAGGCATTGCCGGTACATCTTCTCCACGTCGGCGCACACGACGTACTTGTGCTGCCGAAAGCGGAGAAGAATGGCAATAAGATCACCCTGTATAGGAGGACCAACTAGCTGCAAATCATTCAGTGACTTACCAGAGCTCGTTGGTGCGCTTGCGTCAAATACCACGCGCAACTTGGTGGTGGTGCTGAGCTCGCGGAACACGCCATGATGTGGCATGAAATAACACGGGGATTCATAGGAATCTACTTGTGTCATATGGCCTAAACTCAGATACTCCTGCAAAAAATTGGAATAAAGAATTTTATATTCAGGCGAACGCTGCAGACGTTTTTCTAGTGCAAGAAATCGACGTTCTGCTTGTGTATAAGAATCCCCCAAGGTATCAGGTGACTGATGGAGTGGAATGTGCACGCAGAATCTCCCCTCGCTGTTGCGAGTTGTAGTGCGAACAAAGTGATCTTCGCATGCACGTTCTTCCTCAGTCTGTGCGTCTCTGACCTTGGACGGTTCCTCAGTCTCCCAGAACAATCGAAGTTGCGTATCTAGGGAATTAATAATGTTGCAATGAATTGGCGCATTTTTGCGCGTATAATTAACGATAGGTCCGGAAATAATCCAGCCTAGTTTGGTATTCTGTAGAAACGGACCACTAGACAAACGAATCTTACCGTCTTCTAACAAATCCCAAAACCTATCTGCGCCAATTAAAATATCAATATTTTTGTAGTCTAGAAACTCCGGATCGGCTAACCGTATGTTGTCTGGAATACAGACTTGCGCGCTTAATTTACACACGGCAGGCATCGAAGCCGTAATCCTAGACAGCACATAACAATTAATGCGCGTAGTAAATGAATTATCGACGCAGGATTTGATAACGATATTACAAGCTTGCGAACAATGTACTACCGAATCACCCACGCCTCGAACTTCGTTTGTGGACTGTATTAATGGTGAATTTAATAATTGACATAATGATTTAGAAACGAAACAGCGCTGGCTTCCATTATCCAGGAGTGCCCGCGCTTTATGATATCTACCGTGTACATCTGCTACTTCAACGAGAGCTGTTGACAATAACACGGACTGCACACCTATAGACTTACTCGATTGCGTTTGCATGTGTGCCTTGTTTACTTGAATAGGGACTGCGGTGTCCGAGGCGGCTGGTACGGCCGCGGGGAGGTGCGCAGGCGTTTCACTCGCATTAGCACTCGGCGCGTCAGTGTTCGTTGTGGAATGCAAAGCAACAGAACTATTAGCCTTATCATTGTGCAATAATGAGTTGTGTTTTTGATTGCAGTGTCTACAAGGCCTAAACCTACAATCATTTACCGAGTGTCTCGAATGTAAACAATTCTCACATAAGTTGTGCTCGCGTACAAGTTTAAGCTTTGTGTCTAAGTCGCTTTCGATAAACTCTTTACACGTGTACAGTGGATGATTCGCGTTGCATTTTGCGCATGTTAACTTACCGCGTTGTTTACTTGATTTACTCGGCGCGCTGGAAACATTGCAGTGTGACATATTGTGACATTTTGAGTGTTGTTTTTTGCTGTCAGTGCTTTGAGCTTCTTTGCTATGTGAACGTTGCAATGCCTCCAGCATGTCTGCTTTGTTGCGCAAAAAGTTAGTTAAAACATCCACCGATAAACGTTTGGAACTGTTCTCGTTAGGGTTTGGGAACAATGTGCACTTGTGAGACCACCATTCTCTTTCAGTTATTTTATCTAACTTCGACACCATTATATTAATAATTAAACTATCCCAGTAGTCTGTAGGCTCACCTAGGATCTTAAGAGAGCGTAAATTTTTCAAAATAGTGTCTATTAATTTTCTAATCGAAGAAGGCGACTCTTTAGTTATTGCGGTTATGTTTAACAACGCTTTGATATGGTGATCAACTAAAAGTCCGCAATTATTATAACGGTTGAGCAACAAGTCCCATGCTACCTGGTAATTATCAGAAGAAAATTCTATGGAATGTATTACTAGTTCTGCGCTGTCTTTAAGAGACGATTTGAGATAGTGAAACTTTTGAATATTGGAAATATCTTTAGAATTATGAACGAGTGAGGTGAACGTGTCTCTGAATTCTAGCCAGTGCTCATAGGAACCATCAAATGTAGGCATGGAAATAGTGGGTAACTTCACAGAATGTATTTGATTATTATTACGACTATGACATGACTTGGTACAGTCAGCAACCTCATCAGTGTTCAGCATACATTCAGCAAGTGATATTAAATTGTAGTAACTATCTTCAAAGTATTCTCTTTGATTTAATTGTTCGCCTAATTCACTATCAGAAACTCGTTCTTCTATTTTAGTTTGAATGTCGTTAAATTCAGAAAATAAAGTAGTACATCCTTGAATCCTTAACTTCAAATCAATGCGTTTTTGATTAGGAAAGTCATGATCACAATCTTTTAAAGACTCTAAATAATTGTTGAATTTGGTAAGCCTGCCCTTAATAATACCACGCTTCCTAACTAAATCACGAACTAACTCACTACTCTCTACACTTAGCAAATTAGGAGATTTGTCACGGGATTTAGCAGAGTCAATAGGCATTTTGGTGGTCAGTGAAAATAGGAGTACTCACGGTTTGATAATCGTCAGATCAATCACACACGGCACTGATGCTAGCAACGTCACCAGGCTGGTAATTGACTGGAAATCCGATATTCCGAGACTACAATGCGGCAATTTCACTGAAATAAGAGCACAGACACACTATAGCACCAAATAGAACTCAGGAGATGATGGAAAGGTATATGGATTGGCCCCACCGATTGCGTATTATCTCCGATGAAACCTTTTGCGTTTTCTTCTCTATCCGCCACGTGCAAGGGTTCTCCGTCCAAAGGTCGCTCGGCGATCTTGAAGGTCAATATCCCAATGTTCGGTTCGAAGGTCCAAAATGTAGCAGCAGCGGTGAGGTTTGGTGAAAACCAAGGTGTATGGTAGATTGTGTTGAGGATTTTTCAATGAAAGATGATGCGTTAGGTTTAACGAGTAAATTATGTATTAGCCATTTTGTTACAACATTCAAGGAGAGGGGTGTGGGAACAATATTTTGAATTAAACCAACCACGGTCGAGAGACAGGTATGACGTCGCGTGTGGTATTGTTTCCTGCCTCAAGATGTCGCTGTTAGTCCTCGATATGCGTTTATTGAGCAAGAGATCACAACAATTAGTAATAGGTTTTACTTAAAAACGAACACCACGCAAATGTAAAAAAAAAATACTTTAATTTTACGTCAATAATAAATAAACGTTTTAAACATACCTTAACATTTAAGGAGAAAACACCACAGATAAAAACACAAAAATATAAGATAAACATGGCTATGCACTAAATCCCGCGCATTTGTCAAGCAAATGTGTGAATTGTCACAAATTATTCTTTATATATATGAGTTAAACGCAATGGTGAGTAACCACTGGGTTACGACAAAAGCATTTATACACGTGCAGTTGGTAATCCATTTTATAAATATTAACTATAGTAAATGACGACGAAAATTGCACTCTTACACCGAAGTTATTAAGTTCATTTTGCCGTTTATTTATACTTTACAAGTAAATCCCTATGATCGCAATTACTATATTGTGTCACAATACTTTTGTTGTCGTTATATTTGAATTATTGACAAATAACCTCATTCATCCTGTGACAACGTAACGAGAAACTTATTGTAACAATGAATGTAATTAGCTGTAAAGATACGAAAACCCCATTCCATTAAAAAAAAACCCAGTTAAAATTACATCATCATCAATCTCGACTATCTATATTAATGGCTACACCAATTAGGTAAATGAACAAAGTTGTTGAAAAGTGATGCTCAGCAGATAATGGTTAGACTAGTTGCAAATCATAATGGAGAGAACATTCAAAATGATAAGACAAAGTCGATATATGTAGCACACTCATTTTCAGAATTTCAGGACTCACATGAAAACAAAAAAAAAGTTATGGACCCTCATAAGACACTTATTGGTATTACATGGTTGGCAGAGAAGGATCGAAAAGGATAAAATTTTACGCCAACCAGGATGGAAGAGGACAAGTATAGTTCTTCTAACTTACAAGACAGCTGTGCTGCTGGGGAGTTTGTTGCGCCACTTTTTCTTCCCAGCTAAAGCACTAGTACTTCCTAGTGCTTTAGAGCTTTAGGTGAAGGGCGGGCGTTTTGGGGGGACTGTCTTATGTAATTTTGACGTTCAAATGAGCTGACTCTCAGGCTAGTTTGAATAAATGGCTTTTGATTTTGAACATTTTGCGCCAACCCCAAGTAGCAGCAAGGGACAAGAGCAGGCAGAAGAATGAAACGACACAATTGGCTTGAAATAATAATTAGGTCAACCTCCTGACCTAGGAGGACAAACGGTTCATATAGAACAAAATATTATATATAATTTCTGGAGAATGAACTGGTGATGATAAAAACTGAGATTAGGATATCGCAAGTCACAATGCTTGAACATAACTATATTTTTTGATCCCACACAACCAACTAAGATTAGGAACACCAGTGTGACCCTTGGATTTCGGACATACAATGAATCTCAGAATTTTGGCAACAATTCAGCAAACCCATGTCGCTGTGTCATCGTGACATTGAAGCCTATATATTAACTACTAATCTGACATACTTAATTTGATGTTATGAAAAGTAATTACAGAGTTAGCGATATATCATTACAGTTTCGGTACTATATAAATTCAGAAATTTCCAAAAACTAACCATAAGTCTCTGGATTTCATTTTGGCATCACAGTCTACAACAGTAACAAATCTTTAAAACATCAAAATGTTTAAATCGTCAGTTTTTCTGTGTTGTTTATACTTCTGTGCATTAACACCGTATTTAACGTTTGTAAGTAGAACTATGTTTCTAATTAAAACATCATAAAAACTTTTAAAAAAATACAACCGACTTCCAAAAAAACTTTAAATTCGGAAGGTCGGTGACTTTGGATATGTGTTTAAATTTTTTGTCATCGCCTTATTTTATTTTATTAATTTTTATAGTGTTTTTTTGAAAGTCGGCTATTTAAAAAAACAAAAAAGTTTTCATTTTTCAGTTTTTAGTTTTAGCACCTACCCCATACCAATTCAAAATTTCATCATCCTTGGGATCAAAACAATGCATATTTATGCGATAACAGCAATCGTGGTCGATTTGCTGTAATTTTTTGAAGAGTTGTCTGTCTCTAAAACTCATCATCAGATCAATATGAAATTTATATGGGACCATTTCGGAATAAACCCCTTTCAAACAAAACAAAATTTACAAATCCGTCTTTATATGACGGAGTTATGCATACATAAAAAAAAAAATGTCTAATTGATAACCTACTTCTTTTGAAGTCAGTTAAAAATCACTGCATTGGCAAACTATTGTCTAAATTCGTCCTCAACTGCATGCAGAGTTTGCTTGCCAGCATATTTTGAATTACCCTCGTTTCCTCTACGATTAAGTTCTTGTCATCTCTCTCTCATTTAGACTCATACTCTTAGCCTTTAAATAATCACCACTGTCTCTTGCAAATTTGCTGCATTATTAATTTGTGCACTTTTTTATCTTTCAAGGCTATGTCGGATGACCAGAGGGCTCAAATTCGCGCGCACTTCGAGACCATTGGCAAGTCGTGTAACAAAGATAGTAACATGATCACAGCAGGAGATATTGCTAGCCTCAGGGCTAAGAAGATTCCAACGGGCCCCAACGCCCCTTGCTTCTTGGCTTGCGTGATGAAACAAATTGGTATTGTTAGTATCACTGCTTTCTATATTTACAGTCATTTAATCATTTATTTTGTATGTCTATATGTACTGGTATTCTTCTCATGTCAAGTTGATAAATCTGTTTGGGTCAAAAGAAAATAAGGATCATCCTTAACATTCCTTTCAAATGTACTTATAGACCCTTGTCTACCCTTGTGACCCTTGTCATGGCACCTTTGCCATCAAAACCGTTATTAATAATTATGTCACTGAAGAAAGAAGCAAGCATCTTGATTGTTTGGTAAATGACGGGATACTCCACAAAACTTTTGTTTTTAAAAAGACAAGATTTTAAAGTTCCTGAATTTGGATCTTTACAGATGGATGACAATGGAATGCTACAAAAAGAAACACTTCTAGAAATGGCTAAGTCTATATTCGAAGACCCCGAGGAACTGAAACTAATCGAAGATTACCTTCATTCCTGCGCACATAGTAAGACAATTGTTTAATTTACTTATTTTGAACTCTAGATTAAGTTATTGTACACGCTTACACCTCACGAATTATCTATTAATCTTTTAGGAAGCAATAAGAGACACACCACACCGGGTTTTCTAAAATCATTTGTTAATTTTTCTGCCAAGCAATCAATCTGCCGAGCCTTTTCCCAACTTAACTGGCCTCTACAATCCAGTTACACGATAACCCTTGGTAAGACTGATTGTCAGACTTGGCTTCTGGACAGCTGACTACCCGTAACGCCTGTCAAAAATCTACGAATGACAGTCGAGTACCAACGGCTGAACGCGTTTTTTGAGTGGTTCACAGAGGAATCCTATGTAATGGATTGTCACCTATCGACGAACCGACCGTGGCGAGCACAGCTTAACCTTCGATTGACCCGGCTGTCCCTGAAAACCAGCGCTGGAGCTCTGTCTTGCATAGGGTCTCAGCATAATGCTGAGTGATAGCCGTTTTGCGTGGATGTGACGCATGTTTCCCTCAACCTTTTCTTATTATTTTTTTTGTATTCCTTTTCTTTTTGCGTCATGTTTAGCACAAATAAACGTTTTTTTCGTTCTTTCTTCTTCTTCTTTCGTGTGGCTGTTATTATTTAGCCACGAGCCCCTCATTGTCAGCCAGTAACAGACTAACTCAAATTAACATCCATTGACAGTGTGTTTTGTGATGTGTTCAAAACATGTCTTTGTAAAACTGAGATTGTTCAAGAGAGTTTTACGAATTTAAAAAAAGCAATATTTTATTCCAGTTAACGGAGAATCTGTGAGTGATGGTGCAGCTGGCTGCGAACGTGCCATGCTGGCGTACAAGTGTATGACAGATAATGCTTCTCAGGTAATTTGTTGTCTTTTTTTCTATTGATTTGAACATTTAAATTATCATGCTGTATATCTGTTGACCAGGTATTAAAGGAATTTTGTATTTTTTTACAGTTTGGCATCGAAATTTAAGCTCACATCGCCTTGAAACCTTCATAGCAACATAAAATGGACTCGGAATAGTTTTAATGCTTTAGGATCAATGTGTTGAGTTTTATGTTACATTTATTGAATTAATTGGATTGGATTAAATTGTTATAAAAATAAAAATACTGTTTGATTTGTTAATACTAGCTTTGTACGCCTTACAATTAGATAGATCCTGATCGCCTTATAATTAGATAGATCAGAATAGATACCATCTATTAAATTATGTATTACTTGAAATCGGATTTTGTTAGTTGGTACACGCTAGAGCACACTACATGACAGTATAAGACGTATCTACCCATACAGTAATGCATGAAAATAAAAGTTTAAACGAAAAATTGCTTTATTTATATATTAACTACGAATTAAATAAACATAATAAATTATAAACAGAAATCATTTGTGCCTCATTTGGTCTTGCGTAAAGTCATTATCCATGTTGTTACTATCGCGTGCCAATTGTTTAGAACGGGATCTGCAAAAGAAAATTAGACATGAGTAAATGCTACAAGAAAAACACTGCAGTTTTCTGTAATATTTTAGTACTTAATATTGTAACTATCCCTAAAAAATTCATAAATATTTATTTTGGGATCTTATGCGAACCGGAGGTAACTGCATATATCCAGTTAGGCTAATTACCTATGAAAGACATTATTCTATACTTCTGTTCTCGGAAAATGAATAGCAGCTGTCAAGTTCTAGCTCCAGTAGTGATTTTGAGTTGAAACAACCTCGCTAAGAGGAGAATCATCAAACCTTCCAACTCCTAATTAGTTCATTGCTTCCAAACCCCGACTCCCAGGGTTTTATCTGTAGGACATGTATCATATTGCCCATTTATAAGTTCGGGCCAGATAACACGAAAATTCTCATCTGTCTCCTAGTGTAAATCATCTAATGGGGATGGGCACAGATGGGATATTTTTCCCATACATTGTTGTAAAATTTTCGGTACGTAAAATTGACACGTTAAGAAGAAGAAATATGCACAGTGCGCTTACCTCGGCTTTGTGTTCCAAAAAGCAAGCTAGGATAAGCTTGGCCCTCTCGCAGCCGGCTTCACCATCACTGACAGCTTTTTCGTTCACTGGAAAAATAAAACAGCAAAATAGAAATAGAAAATCTTCCTGTGCTTGTTATTATACCTAATACAGTGACGATAAGCACGACCTTATTAACCCATCCTTTACAATTGATAAAAAAGAACAGATAATATTAAACAATAAGCTTTGTGATTGACGAAAAGCAGAACCCAAGGACAAACAGAAAATGGATGCCCAACTAATTAAAAAAAATCAAACGTTTTAGACAATTTTGTTACTTTTACTTTTCAATAACATAATTTTAACTAGAAGTGAGAGTGAGAACATAAAAACAAACACGAAATGTATGCACTAGAGACGGAGAATTCATCTTCCCCTAAACAAACGAATCATAACAATATCATGCGTATATTCCCCGAGAGGAAAGACAATGAACGGTGTCGGTATTGTAATATATCCGCATTTCGCCAGTTATTTTTTTAAATCCCATTTATAGGGGGTATAAGCCTGTTCCCATCTACTAGGCTGGATTTACATAAAGACTCCCGGCTACTACCGAGGAATAAATTATCCATCATTAAACGTATCATTCTGTTGATGTTGGTGGTCTTAAAATAAAAATTATAAACAAAATACAAACCAGACATGCAAGCTTTTCCAATTTCTTCGAATTTTGCGAACTCTTCATCGCTCTTTACGAACGTCCTGAGCTTACTAAGTGATGTTTCTGCGTCAAACAGGCCTTTTGCATCCAACTGTTAATGAAAGAAGTAGTTATTAATATTCATGTCATCAATAAATCAGCCCGGAATCACCCACTGCTGGCTGATGGCCACCTTTTCTACTCCCTACTATAATTTCCAGTTCTTCTGTGTGTGTGTGTCTTTTTCCGGTGTTTCCCGCGACTCTGGCGATATCTAATACATACTATAAAATGAAGTCAAACTGCACTATTGATTTTGATGAAGTTTCAGAGATTGTACTTCGGAAGGTATAAGTATTTACAACATTATTATATAACTAAGATATTACACAAATCTCCATATTATCACACATAAGTCGCCATTGTACCTGTGCGATTCAGGAGTGGGTCGCTTGTTATCCATATTTATATTTTCTTTCAGAAAACTACTTCCTCTCTAAGCGAAGACAGCAGTAAAAGAGAATTTTAATAAACTCATAGGTACACAGTTTACCAATCAAATAATATATATAAAAAACCTTGCACAATTTACACATACCGCTTCAGTTTTTTTCATGACACATCCCAAGAAGCAGGGCTTGATAGTGTCAGCACTGCCAGACTCCTTCGCTGCCTGGATGTCTGCCTCGCTTACTCCATGCTCTTCCGAACACTCAGCTATGAGGGGCCCCATTACCTCACGGAATGCAGCCTTTTCTTCTTCAGTTACAGCTTCCTGAAATAATAATGGGACATGAAATCAGGAACTGGAAATGTGATGATAAAAAGGTACTTGGCAGTGCTTCGTCTTTTGTGGCTAAACCTGAATGGCCCGAACCAGTAGAATTGAAACAGCCAAACTACTAAATAATGTCTAGGGGAAAACATCACTTTCTGAGCAAGAGACCTGACTTTGAAGACACTGACGTTATCGTATCCCGATGAACTTACTTCAAAGCGGTTTTCTAAGAAGACAATGATAGTTGATAAAAGAAATGCAGGTGCTACTTACAGAAACTTTGGTCAGGCTCGCGGCCACAACACATAAGACGATGCAGGTGAACTTCGACATCTTTGTGGGTTTCTTTGGCTTTGCACTACTGATACTTTGAATGCCTAAAATGATATGCATTAGTCTAAGCCAGTTGCCTTTTTATATAAAAATTGTGTCGTTAAAGTCATCGTGATGTGAGGCAATTATCATAATATCTCAGCAAGGCTCACTCAATGTTACGAAATACAACAAAAAAGCTGGCTGACTTTTCGGACATTATCTACCTACTTCCTTAAGTAGAGGAATTTACCATTGTTTGAACAATTGTTAGATGCAACGAATTCGCACTGAGACATATTACAAAAAATGAAGGTCACATTAATTAATTCAGGATTACGATCATCATTTTAACGCTACTTAGTAAATAGTCTTTAACCTTTTCAAGACCGGTGGATTTTAAGAAGGAAGGTTCAGTGCTAGGTGACCAAACATATATCGAAAAATAATTTGTTTTTAAACGGTTTTATTTAGCTTACCCTGTGTGTTGTTTGTTTGGGTAAAATTTAGTACCTACTTGAAATTTTACCCCCTTCCATACCCATATTTGGAACACATCTTTAGTTTTGATTTCAATACAATTTAATAATAATAAAAAATTGAATGAAAAATATTAAGTAACGAGATAAAGTTCAGTTTTAACTGAAAGCTCTAAAAAATAATTGGGTAAAATAATATCGTGGAGCGCGTGAAACATATTTACTAAGGTTACGCTACGCCCCACGATTTTATTTTACCGAATTATTTTTTAGCTTTTAGCTAAAACCGTTTAACTTAAAAAAAAAAATGTGATTGTCTCTAGCCCTTATCCTTCTTCTTCTTCGGTGTCGATGGCCACCTATATTAAGTTAATATCGAACGATAAAAAAAAATCGAACCTCCCATACAAAATCGATCAGCTGACTATTGATTTGACATGGGAGGTCTGCTTTTTTTATTCGTATTTTGACCCATGTTCCTTGAAGAAAGTTGTTCAATTTCACGGGTACTATCTATCACCCTGAAAAATGTAAACAGTGACTAAAAATTCATCTTGTATAATGTACACTATGTCCAGAGGGGGACTATGTGGGTGTGTACTAGCGGTATTTCTGCCTTACGCTTCGGCGAACGCAGGTGTGATGTTATGTCATGTCCTGCTTACGACTAGCAATATTTTTTTTGTAACCATATATATACCTACACATAGATGGTTACAAACAATTAATTGCTTTATTTATAGTCACAAACATTACAGTGTTAGATAAATAAAAAACAGTAAATGAATTCAAGATATTTAAAATATCTATTCAATAAAATATCTAGACAATAGAACATAACCACTGAATTCCCCGTTTGCCAGATATGTTTTAGGCAACCGCGCCTGAGGCCTAGGCTACATTAGACCGCGAGGCGACCTGCGACACATGAGCGATTAAAACGAATAAATGAATGCTCACGTATATGGCTACACCGTACATCAATTATTACTAGCGATCTTCGATTTCTTTAAGCGATAGGAACAACATTACTGTAATCACGGCATCGGCTACATCAATATATCAGCAATCCTCGCCAAATGTACGCCGGATTTTGGCTTATAATGTAGCCATACCATGATTATCTCGTTTCGCTCTTCCAGTCGCATCGCAAATCGCTGCCTACTGTAACTTCAGCCTGAGAAATTCCTAATGCAACGTACCAATAACGCTGCGCGACCTGAGACTCAAATCTCAGCCAATGAGACTGTTAACTGAAAGCAATCAAAATATACAAATGTGTAGGTCACACAATTCGTCTCTCATTCAATCGGAAATAGTAAACATTTTTTAACATTTAAAAGCAACAAACTCGTAGGTTCGACCCCAGGCGCTTTAATTTGTGTAAAATATTTCATCACCAATGCTCTCAAATCGGTGAAGGAAAACATCGTGAGGAAACCAACCAACCAGCATATGCTAGAACTAAAAATTTCGACGACATGTGACATCTACCAACCCGCACTGGGCCCGCGTGGTGGATATCCACCACGAGGGCCGGAGGGAGTGTGCTATATATTATAGCCCACTCCCTCTTGAAGAAAGGAGGCCTGTGTCCCAGCAGTGGGAACATTATAGACTGACTAGCTTCCGCCCCCGGCTTCGCCCGCGTGGAAGTCGGAAATTATCCCGCGGGAACGTACTACCGTGATAAAAAGTATCCTATGTGATAAGCTGGGTTACAATCTATCTGTGTGCCAAATTATATCCAAATCCATTCGGTAGTTTTTGCGTGAAAGAGTAACAAACATCCATACATCCATAAATACAAACTTTCGCGTTTATATTAGTAATTATGCTAAAAGCGACAAAGCAATTATTTTCTTCGTACCTTTTATTGGTTTCCATTTTCCAAATGAATGTGTTAAGTAGTCGAGAAAACTCCATCATTATTGCTATTGTTTCTAGACATGAACATTGATTACAATTCGAAGAATTATGTAGGGTTTACAACACGTCAGTATTCCGGGAAGATATGTGATGAGCGTACATATGTTTTGTTTTACACCGCGAGCTTTTTATGTTAAAGGCATTACATTAAAACATATCCTACTAATATTATAATTTGTGAAGATGTTTGGATGTTTGTTACTCAATCACGCAAAACCGGCTAAACGGATTTGGATGAATAACCTAGATTAACACATAGGATACTTTTTATCTCGGTAGTACGTTCCCGCGGGATAATTTCCGACCTCCACGCGGGCAAAGCCGCGGGCGGAAGTTAGTTCACCAATAAATCTTAAGGGACTTTCTACCGCAGCTCTATTTTGTAAATGGTACTTTCTATTTCAGCGATATGTAAAATAATTATTCATTTCTCATAGCCAGTAATGTCAATGCAATTGTTCTCAGTAATGTAGATTGCAGCATTATAAGTACCTACGATTCAGTACCTAAATTGCACTTGTCACTACATCAAATTATCTCTCGCCCGTCCTCCAAAATTGACGAAAATTGGTCACAATTTTTTCTGCCAAATCTTAAGCATTGTTTAAAACTTAAAAGAGTCGACAGTCGTGTTAGACCGTGAGAATAAAAGGTAGGATCTATTAGCATTGCCTGAGGTAAAGTTTCTAAACCGGAGTTCTTAATAATTCAATATAGGTTTACTCTACCGGAGTAAAGACAATAATCAGAATCAGTATTTCGAACATATACAGGAACATATACAGGATGTCCGGTATTTAATGGATAACCTTGAAATGGTTCAAGGTAGAACTAATGGCCATTCAGAAAAAACATTTATTATAATTTTCTGTAAAAATAAAAAAATAAAAAAACAACCGATTTCCGAAAAAACACTACAAAGTGAAAAATAACTTTAATTAAGGAAGTCGGTGTCTATGGATATGTATTTAAATTTTTTGTCACCGCCATCTGAAATTAAAGTTATTTTTCACTTTGTAATGTTCTTTCGGAAGTCAGTTGATAATTTTTTTAATTACAAATAAAAATGATTTTTTCTGAATGGCCATTAGTTCTACCATGATCCATTTCAAGGTTATCCATTAATTACCGGATACCCTGTATACAAACAATCGGCTTCCAGTCTAATCAGATGCAGTTGAATACTAGTATTTTACATGGAGTGACGGTCTATCTGACCTCCACAGCCCAGTGTCTTTGTAATACGACACTCCATGGTAAGACTGGTTGTCAAACTTTTGGTTTTCTGACGACCCGTAACAACTGACAAAGATCTACCTACGAATGACAGTGGGGAACAACGCCTTTATGGGTTTTCCGTGGGACCGATGGGTATGTAAAGATGGTTTTTTTTTTGAGGGTGGGAAATCATCAAATAACTTCTCCCGCTCTGGGTGGGGCAGGAGGGCGTGTCAGACTTTTACTGACTAAAACCCACCCGTGTTCCCTCAGTTGCCTGTGTGCCAGGGGCGACGGTATCTCTTTCGAACAACCCGCACCCCTGGCAGGCATCGGCCCTTGCGGACTCCACTAGTCGGCGCACCAGGACACATGGCACGCCGTGACCACCCCAGGAACCAAGTAGCACAAGGGCCCCAGACTACCCTGGCACCCTTGGTCCCCCTGCGACGGGTCAGCGCAGTGGCCCCGCCGCCTACCTGTTCTCGGTCGCAGGGGATAGGGAGAGCGGCCAACGCTATACCGACACTCTTCTTCCCCTGCGGCCCCACTGCGTACGCCATCAAACGGTGGCGGCCCCATCCAGGCCACGGAAGGGAAGAGCGCTACTCAGAAGTACCGGCACTCCTCCTCCGCCGCAGCCTGTAACCCTCAGCCGCGATGCCTCCCATTCGACATCGCGGCCCGCCTCAGTTGCGGTGCACCTCACCGCAACCTACTTTTTGGCCGCTACGTCGTCGGCTTAGAAGCAAAACCCCTGACGAGCGGCCTCACCTTGGGATTCCTCTTCGCTTCACCGTGGGAGCTGAACATGAGCCCCCCCGCAACGACAATGCGGGAACCCACTTACGGGGATGTAAAGATGGTCAAGTAAATATTTCTGTCAAAGAGTCGCTCTTTTCGTCAATCATTGGACTCCAGTAATTATTTGGTAAAGAGCAATAACAAGACGTTACGAATAATTAGGCTTACACCTCATTAAGACACCATGGTGGCGCAACCATGGTCGCACTGCCAGCAAAATAAGGCGTCCAATAGGTCACACTACCAACCATAATTTTTGGCAGTCGACCATGCTTGCGCTGCTACTGGTGTCTTAGTGCGATAGGGCCCTTAGCCTTCGGTCCAGTGCACCTAAGGTAGTCAGCCGCGTAAACAACATAAGATAATAATACTATTAGCATTGATTGCTTTTAACCCCCGACGGAAAAACAAAGGGCTGATAAGTTTCAAGTGTGTATCTATGTGTCTGTCTATAGCATCATAGCTCCCAAACGGCCAAACCAATTTTGTTTTGTCTGAAAGGTGACTTAATCGAGAGTGTTCTTAGCTATGAATCAAGAAAATCCGTTCAGCCGTTTTATTTTAAGATTTTTATCAGATCTTTCCTAGTTGATAAAGTGTGAGCATCTTCCACAAGTCTGATCGAGGCATGGTATTTTATTATTTCAATGATATTACCTACAAGAACAAAGTAACCTTGAACTGATGCTGCAGCATCACTTGGAGTTTGCAGGATACCCGACTATCTTACCAAACAAACAGCAGAGGTATCGTGTTTGGGCTCATTAGAAAGGTCTAAAAGTAAAGGTTATAGATAGATGGTGGACAGGGTCTGATGATGGAGTAGTAAATAGAAATTGAGGATAAATTATTAACTAGCTTCACCATGGAAAGCATTCTGCTGCGAGGCTTGTGTTGATCGTAACGTAATCCAGTATTACTATATTAAGTTGAAAAGAAGGAAATAAATTTAAAAACCCCTGATACAAACAAAAAACTCCAAAAATTAAAAAGTTATATGTATAATGGGGTGTGACTGTGTTATGGACACGTCCGTGTGTTGTACGTGAATACGTTTATGTAACGGGTTATATTTTTAAATAAAATATTTTTATTTATGTGTTTAGGATAAAAGCAAGGAAGCAAATAATTATTGTGTTACAATATAAAACTTAAACGAACATCGTAGCTTCTCCGAGTCAAAAGTAATACTAATATACGCAGCAAAATAACCTCAAAATGGCGGCGTTTATCATAATGAATTCTTTGATTCTTTAGCTATCCAGTGGTATAATTAAATTTCGGGTGAAGATTTTTTTTAAAATCTAAAAACACAGGTTTTTGTTCTTATAAGTATACAAGGCACACTATTAGACCTCTGGGTCTGTCTTAGCACGCCATGGTCTGGAATTATTCAACGCGCTACTGTGAGATTAAGGTAAAATGGAGTGGTAATATTCTTTGAGCTTGTGTTTTACGTTTTTCCTGTTGATTGAGTCGCGAATGTCAAAGTCAAAGTCAAAGCATTTATTTCAAATAGGCACTTAAAAGGCACTTTTGAACGTCAACATTTACATTAAAATAGAATTGATTCTAGTCGCCCCTTCCAAAATGTAGTTTCGTATGGAGAAGAATGGGCAAGAAACTCCACCGTTACTCTTTTAAAATGTTTTAAGTACAATATTTACATTCATTATATGATTATGTGTGAAAACGATGCACCCAGAATAAAATTACCATACCAAAATGGGTAAAAAGAATCAAATTGAAGCAATACAGATAAATTAATTCTGTGATAGATACATGGTGTTCACACATTTACAAACATTGTAAAAGTAAGTATAGGTATGATTTTCCTACAATATTAACAAGTAATGAGTCAGTGTGTGAGTTAAAATAATTACTGAGTGTAAATCAATGTCATAAATATAATTAATTATATGTACAATTCAATTAGCAACCAGTTTGATTTTGTCTAGACTCTAGATTGTCCTATGGAGCAGGACCAGTATGTTTCCAAGCATGTCTATTGGTATTTGGTTTAATAAGACGGGTATTGTGCAAGATGCAGTGCGCCTACCATAAAAAATATTATTTCGAAACTATAACGCCAAACTTTATCCCCCAATTTTTTTAACATTAGGTTTTATGGATTGCCCCCGTATGGTAGCAAATTTAAAGACGTATTCACGTCAAAATTTGTAGGTTTGTAGATAATATTTTTATCAAAATGTCCCCCGACTGGACGATGATTTCATAAAAATATTACCTATAACCTCTTTATAAACTTATAGAGCCTACACATATAATTTTTAACTTTTTAGAGGTTATTTTTGTGTCGGGGGTTTTGGACTGGTCTAAGGCACACTAGAGTCCCTGGAGGAGAAATGGCGGGAAAGGCTCTCCACCGCCGGCCCCATCACCATCGGGGCGGTCCGGCCGGTACTCGAACGCTGGCTCGGGAGTAGGCACGGCTCCCTGTCGTTTCGGGTGACACAGGTGCTCTCGGGGCATAGTTGCTTCGGGATGTACCTGTATCACATAAACAGGGAGCCAGACGCTCGATGTCACCACTGTGTCGGCTGTCGGGAGTATACGGCGTGGCACACGCTGGCAGAGTGTGCCGCTTGGGAGGAGCCGCGCCGTGCCCTCATCTCAGGAGTAGGCAGCGACCTGTCACTGGGAATTCCCCTATTCCTTAGGACCCGAGATGGCGCGTAGTGTTCCAAGCGCGCCTCTCTATGATATCAGGGGGATTCCCCTCCCCCTAACTCGAAATGGCCTGCAGAGGCGGGCGGGCACTAGCCAGGGATCACGGGAGTCGCATTAGATCCCGTGATCCCCGGTGCAAGTGTGGGACGGAACACCGGGGTGGTTTTAGTCAGTAAGAGTCTGACAGACCCTCTGCCCTCCCCAGGGTGGAGGATATCCAAGAGGATTTTCCCGCGTAATCAAAAAAAAAAGGACACACTAGAGTAGAATAGAATCACAATCAGTTGGAAATTGCAGTAGATTATTAAAATGTTATGTGATAACATTATTTGATTAACAAGAAGATTCGCATCTATGTTGCTATTAATAACAAAATGCTGGCTATATTACGATAATGATGGGCAATCCCATATGGATAAATAACGATCCAGTATTATACCCGTAAGGCGGTAGTTACCTACATTGTAGTTCGTGTGATTCAATTTAATTGGCATAATGATGACAATTTCGATTATTTCAGGTTCAAGGCTCAAGAATAACTTTGTAGGTAATTAATACAGCGTGATCTTTGAAGTTACTATATATTTTTAACACGCTTTTTTAGCTTGTTTCTTCTTCTTTTTCGGACGAGTTTATTCTTAACTTCTTTTTTAAATTTGACGTCTACTAGGCCCTCTTTTGTTTATCTATACAACGTGTAATGGAAAGGGTATATACCTACATACCAAGGGCACGGCTTCTTTGAATGATATCAAATGATATTGGAAGGGTTTTTAAATCCTATCTCTACATGTTCGGAAGTTGTGAGAATTTTTAATACATTGATACCAGAAACAGAACTTTTCAAATTGAAATAAATACATCACTTGGAAGAGATTTATCATGATATAGGCAAGTAACGTGGAAGTTATTGACCTACGTAGTGCGGTGACACGTTGTTAAGATTTGAATTTACCTTTTTACGGACGGAGTAGTGTGGCACAGTTAAAGTTTATATGGAATTTAGGTACTGTCAAATTACGACCAGCGTGGGGGACCTCTAGTTGGAATAAAACTTCGGTTGCGGAAAAATATAAACGACTTCAGGATGATTTTCATAAATTTTCGTCAATTAATTCTACATTGGCTTGCGTATTATTGGGTTGCTTTCCGTGGAGTTCGAAATCAGCAATCACTTTCTGGCCAGCACAAATGATCGTCGTGTCACCTGTGATTCCGGCGGGGCGTGCTTCGAGGCTGCGGTTCATCATGATCTAGAAAATCATCCCGTTTATCGATTAATCGTTACTATTTATAATTTTAATATTTTAATGATTGTTGCTTTCCGTAACTGTTTTTATAAATTTTCAACGTCTACGTAATTTAGTGGACACGCACCTAAAAACCGATTCCCTAGTCTGAAAACCGATTCCCTAGTCTGAAAACCAAATGCCAATGCAAGGTGGTATATTGATTAAAATATGATTCGTGACCGCAAATACCTATGGCTTTACAAAATTAGAATAATAACGGAGCAGTGGTGGTTCAGTGGTAACGGCTGCGACTTACGAGTTGTAGGTTGTAAGTTCGAATCCCGCCAGGCGCTTTACTTTGTGTAAATTGTTTCATCACCACTGCTCTCAAAACTTAGAACTTAGAACTTAGTTTGTAAAACAAACAAAGGTTCTAAGAACCTTTGTTTGTTTTACAAACTAAGTTCTACGAAGGGGGCCTTGAGAGAATCTGATATAGACCCCGTGCCTGACTGATCCCGCATTATACCTATGCGGTTGTATAATAACTATCTAGTTAATAATATATTAATAAAAGATACGCACAGATCAACGACCAAAAAGTCAGTGTCTTAAAGCTTCCTAATTGCTTCAAATACATTTATGATAAAGATTTTTTTTTTATAATAAAGTAGATAGGTGTTTCTTTTTGAGAATTGCTTCTTTGTATTGTAAAGACAATCTATTAGGTATATAAAAATGAATCCCTATTTCCCTTGGTCACGGAATCACACGTGAACGGCTGGACTAATTTTGGTAATTCTTTTTTTGTTGTGTTTGTTATTGTCAGGAGAAGGTTCATATGGAAGAAAAAATAAAGAAAGTTGCGAATTCAATATTCATAGTTAAGACAGGACAACGTCTGTCGGGTCAGCTAGTTTTTTTATAAATAGAATCAATCCTTTGGTCTTTGTCCAGCCGTACTAATAATATTTTTGTTATTTAGAAGAAAAATTTACTGTGAATGTGAGTACCTACTATATAGACTAGATAGACCACATGCCTCACTTAACTATGTGGCGGTTTTGAATACTTTTTCTGTGACCTTCGCAATTATCCTGCAGATCTAGGTAGCGTCGTATGATGTATCACTGAGCTCTTTAAAATAGGGTTGACCTACAAGATCACTGGTGGTGCATGCATGCCGTCAGTCGGGTCAACTCTACTGCAATGGCTCTTTCTTCAGAAGGTCCTTCGACGTGGCCCAGCATTGTTTGTCTCACACATCACAATAAATGTTCGGACTTTAAAAGAGACCGTGACCTCTGAGTTTGTTTCTGTATTTTTTCTCATGAATCAGTCAGGTGAAAATACCGGAGCCATCTAGTTTTAATATGTTGACAAATTAACTTCTAAAAATGCCTCAGAAGATCTTACACTAATTAACATTTCATTTTTAACCGACTTCAAAAAGGAGGAGGTTCTTGTTGAACCATGAAGGTTATAATGCACTATGTTCTAGGAGTAGAGTCTTCTTAGGTTGCTGCCTAGCAACTGTTATGTTCTGTTCTGTCATCTTAAATTTTCAGATGAGTTTAATTTCATATTCATAAAATGTAAATTACTTGATTAAACCACTGTGTACAATGATGTTCTATTTTCATTGAAAGCAAGCTCAGCCAACAGTTCTCAATTCAATTGGTATTTTTTTATGTATGTACATGCGGAATAGTTGCTATTTGGTCCCATAAAAATTTAACATACATAGTTTGGTTCAGTAGTTTTCATTTTATGAACATTCTTTTTTTTATTTATGTACTGTTTTGTTTACTTGGACGTTGCAATTTTAGTTTGTGTACAGCTTTTTTAGGAGTTTTCATTTATTGGAACAGTACTTTTTCGGAGTGGTCCCATTTCAATTTGGTGAAGATCTGCTGAACAACTTCGGAGATGGGCAACGGAACTCCTCAATAAATTCTTATTTATTGAGCATTTGCTCTTGCAAATGGACTGGGATGCTGAAATCTCATGTCTGTCTATTGTTTACACCAGTTCATAACATAACATCACGCCACTACGTTGTGAAGGGGTAAGCACATGTGAACCACTTAAAAGTGAAAAATAAACAATGAAACGAACCGAAGTAAAAGCCTTAATAATGATTACGCACTGAACACTTCCCGCGGTCTCATTAGCGATAACATCGATGTTGCTCAGGAATTTGCAACTTTCTTTACCAACATTCCTATTAAAACTACAGAAACTTTAAATTCTTCGCCCGCACTTGCTATAGATTTATTAAGACGGAACGTTGCAGCCTGTCCTGTGGAATTCAAATTTAAACATATTAACCCTGTGGTCGTTGTAAAGACATTTAAGCAACTTAAGATCAAAATTACCGAAGATCTGTGGGGCATGTCTACTAAAGTATGTCAATCCATTATTGAGACAATTGCACCCTATTTGGCTTTAATATTTAATTTGTGTGTAGATCAAGGGGTGTTCCCGGATTTAATGAAGTATAGTAAAGTTATTCCACTCTTCAAATCTGGCGACAGTAAAGATACTAATAATTATAGACCCGTGTCGATTTTGCCAGTTTTCAGCAAGGTGTTTGAAAAAGTTATGTTAAATCAAATGCTCAATCATTTTAATCGTAATAACATCCTACACGATCAACAGTATGGTTTCACCAGAGGACGTTGCACAACCGACGCCGGTGTCACGTTATTAAAACACATCTTTACCGCATGGGAAGAGGCGCAAGATGCAATTGGTATCTTTTGCGACCTATCCAAGGCGTTTGATTGCGTGAATCACGAAACACTTCTCTTGAAACTTGGGCATTACGGACTGGGTGAACTTGCGCTTAGCTTGGTAAAATCGTACTTGAATGATAGACTGCAGCAAGTTCAAATAAACGGTTTGAATTCCTTGGGCTTAAAAGTCAAAATGGGTGTACCGCAGGGCTCAATATTGGGTCCGTTCCTCTTTTTAGTATATATAAATGATTTACTTCATTTACTTAAAAACCGACTACAAATGGTGTTATTTGCTGATGACACATCACTGATTTTTAAAGTTAAGAGACATGCACAGGAGCTTGACGATGTAAATAACGCTATAGTTAAGGTCCATAATTGGTTTACTGTAAATAATTTGGTATTAAATGGAAAGAAAACTAAATGCATAAAATTCACGTTACCGAATGTTAGAAGTAGTGAATGTCACGTTGTATTGAATAAGGAGATACTAGAATTCGTCGAACAGACGGTTTTCCTGGGAATCACGCTTGACTCAAGGCTACAGTGGGGTCCTCACTTAACATCACTTGCAGGGCGGCTAAGTTCTGCCGCTTACGCTGTTTGGAAGATCCGTCAATTAACAGACGTGGATACCGCGAGACTGGTCTATTTTAGTTACTTTCATAGCATCATGTCTTACGGTATTTTGCTATGGGGACGTGCTGCGGATATTGAGTCGATCTTCATTCTGCAAAAGAGGGCTGTCAGGGCCATCTACAACCTACGCAGACGCGAATCTCTTAGGGAACTGTTCAAAACAATTAACATCATGACGGTACCTTGTCAATATATCTTTGAAAACATTATGTACGTTCGTAAAAATCTACATCTGTTTAGTAAGATAAGTGACAGGCACAATTTTAATACTAGAAATAGGAACAAATTAGATCAACCACATTTCAGATTGTCTAAAGTACACACTTCTTTTATGGGGTACTGTGTAAAATGTTATAATAAAATACCAGCCGATATTCTTGAACTAAATGAAAAGAAATTTAAATTATGCATTAAACGCACACTATGTAGACAAGCATATTATAAGTTAGATGATTACATTGTTGATAAAAATGCTTGACTCCACAGGCACCTGGGCTTGCTATTTAAAATTTTCATATTTGGAAGAGATGCTTCCCTTTTTTGTTTTCTGACATTATGAACATTTCTGTTCCTATTATTTTTATTTTCTGACATTACGAATAAGTTTTTATTTTGACTGAATTAAGTATTATTTATAAAAAATTCAAAAGATATTAAATATTTTTCTTTCTTTTTGGAAATCAAATTTGATTAATTTCTCAAATACATTGCAATTGTATAATTTAGAAGCATTTTGTTTAAACTTTGTAAATGTGAGTACCATGCATCCGTATAATAATTATATTGTTTTGATGTACGTTGACTTGAAAAAGCGTGGCAGTTGAGAGTATGTCATGCTCACTTAAATGTCTCGCTGATGGTGGCGCGTGTGTTGGATCATTCGGTTCCCTACAAAATGGTTGAGCTGGATGGTGCTGATCCACGCGTCAAGTTCGTGAACGGGCGCCGTCGGTTGAGACTGGTCATCTCCTAACTTCCATGGCTAATTTTAAATTTTATATTTAGAATTGTTTTTTTTTTACATTGTCTCACATATAGAAGCAACAAGAATAATGTTCCCAAGTTTTTGTAATACATAACATGATTAAAAAGAGTGTCCATGGATTTTCTTGCCCGTTCTTCTCCATAGAGATCTACGTTTTGGAATGGGCAACTAGCTTCAACTTTCCAACTGGTCGACTTTTTGACAATTCAAAAGTGCCTGTAAATGGTTTAATTGAAATAAATGCTTTGAGTTTGAGTTTGAAACTCTTTAAAAAAAACCACCGACTTCCAAAAAAAACACTACAATTGAAAAACAACTTTAATTTCGGAAGGCAGTGACAAAAAATTAAAATACATATCCAAAGCCACTGACTTCCGAAATTAAAGTTATTTTTCACTTTGTAGTGTTCTTTTGGAAGTTAGGTTGTTTTTTTTTAAGTTTTTTAGTGGGACAGTACCTACGGACTATTAAAAAAAGTAAGTAGGTACCTTTTTTATATTAGCCTACACTGTCCCACTGCTGAGCAAAGGCCTCCCTCAAATCCTTCCAGGCATCCTTTTCCAGGGCCACCTCGATCCAACCCTGGCGAAACGCGTCTAGGTCGTTTCGCCACCTCTTCTTGGGCCGGCCTCGGCGGCGCCGTCCATCCTCAGGCACCCACTGTGTGGAGACTATTGCCCAACGATCACTGTTGTCAACCTATCATTGAATAGGATTATGCAAATCATAGAAATATTAAAAACTGCAACTCCTCCTGTCCTCAATTGTTACTTGTAGGTTTTAGGTAAAAGAAACAAGAGAAGGTTTATTGAAAGATAATTAATATATTATTGTTTTAACAAAGGAATGCTATTTGTAACTCTGCTGCCTTTACATGAACCTGTATTTTGAATCAGCTTAGATAGACTGCATCTGCAAAGAAAAAAATATAAAATGAAATAAATGGGACTTCCATCATCCTGATTGAAGATGTAAACAGAGCAAAGCAGTGTTCTCAACTTCTCAAAATAATCACAGACAGTTTTATACTAAAAAAGTTACTAAAGATACTAAAATAGTAAGCGAATCGCGTTATAATCTACCTGGTATACTTAATTAATATTGTAAATAGGTAAGATTAGTTAATTTATCTGTAACTACCAGTCAGATTTACATTTATTATTTAACATCACGATAACAATATAAGGAGCCGAGTAAAAAGAAAAAATACTGCGAAAGAACGCTAATTGTGGACAGGGGATGCCATACCTTATGAGTTATGATATATTTTATTTTAAAACAAAAAATATTCTCCGCCACCTTTGCTCAAGCCAGCCCACAGCGCTGAACTTGTAGCTTTAAATTCGATCCAGTCCGTCCCTTTCTGCCCTCTTCTAACGACGCCCTAAGCCGAAGTCCGTACTCCACAGGGGGCACCTTTACCGCGTAGTTGCCTTTTTAAGTTTGTAAGCCCTAGCTGGAAGCCTAATCTATTGAGGCAGCCACAGGCAAGTCCGGTTAAGCAGCCAATAAGATGCCATAAGAATAAACCAAGCCCACACCAAAGAGCTGACCTGATCTTGTAATATTATTATAACGAATTATAGTAGAGATGATACCTCAGATTTGTTATCCATAAAACATTTTGACAACAGCACAGCCCGCTCACAACCAGCATCTCCGTCGCTCACAGCTTCCGCGTTAACTGAAATTTAGAAAGTAAAAAAGAATATAATAACAGTACCACAAAAGAAGATCAAAAACAAAAGAAGTAAGTTACATTAGTCTAATACCACACCATTCGTAGTTAAACAAAAGAAGATCAAAAACAAAAGATAAACATTAGTCTAATACCATACCATTAGTTTAGCACTGAATTATGTTTATTGTCGATATCTTTAAATGATATATATATATATCTTTATGATACTAGCTTTTGTTAGAGGCTTCGCCCGCGTAGTGGTTGAAAATGACCCCACGGGAACGTACTAACTATCTGTTTGCCAAATTTCATCCCAATATAATCAGCCTTTCTTGCGTGATTGAGTAACAAACATCGAAACATCGAAACACTCAAATATCCAAACATAAAAACTTTCACATTTATAATATCAGTAGGTGTACAAATCCTTGAACTGAATATCCAAAGTGTTTCTAACCAACCACAGGAAAACAAAGGTCTAGAGAAAAATAGGCTTAACTAGTATTAAAAGACATAAACGCGCTATGCCACGAAACATAAATTAAGCACATTCATTGGCTATTTTACATCTCGTGAAGCCACGTTTTATCATTCAATTACTAAAAACGCGTGGCATGGGTGTTACTAGTGGACCTTTTTACACGCTTTATATTAGCTTCACTTGTATGTTTGTTTGTTTGTAACCGACTCCTTTGGACGCTATTTTGACCCACTTTAAACGGTCAGATTTCATTGAAACTTTGTAAACTTATCGAGGACCGATGACTATTCAATAATTAAAAAAAAAATGAAAAAAAAGAAAAAAAACAAGTTTTTGTAGTTAGCAGAACTAAAAAAATAGAAAATAAATAATAGTTTATAAAACTAAAAAACACGCTTTAAAAACCAAACTAAAAAAGGAGAAAATAATCTAATTCAATTAAAAAGCGTGAGGTGCTTGACATTAAGTGATTATAAAAATACCTCAAAAAGCACCCCACGCTTTTTAATTGAATTAAATTATTTTCTCCTTTTTTAGTTTGGTTTTTAAAGCGTGTTTTTTAGTTTTTTATTTCCTATACCTATCCAAATCGCGCCCAAGCTTTCTGATTAAGTTATAAGAATAGTCCTAAATAGCCCGATGTAGGTTCTTGGAACCAAGATTTTCCAAAGAATAAATTGTTCTTACCTGATTCGCATTTTTTCGCAATGTTTGATAATTTTGCCAAATTATCCTCATTCTTAACTATCTTCTTCATGTTAGCAATGTTGGTTTCCAAGTCGTATTCACCTTTGTCGTTTATCTGTGTAATAATTAAAATAAAATCTATATTTTATATTGATCGTTAGCTGTAAGCGCTCCCCTTGCTTCTGCGTTTTATGTCCTTAGCATAGCTCTCATAATGTATTCGAGATTAGGAGACTAAGAAACCCGTAGCACAGGTTTTAGTATGAGCTCCTGTACATTATTATTTGTTGGAGTAAATAAATAAATATATGATAAGGTTTTCCACCGGGACAATGAAGGATAATGAGGTATACAGAGACTAGTCAAACGCTACCATTTATTCAAGAAATATAATAACAGTAATCCATAAAAATAGATAAACTAATCCCGCAGCTTCAGTTGCATACGTGTGAACAAAAAGAAAAGAAATGGTAGTTACTCAATGTGTTCTACCAGGACAAGACCTGTGTGAAACCATTTATTCATTCAGCTGTTTATGTATGATTGAGGAGAGACATTGTTATAAAAATAAAATGTTGGTACTCACCAGCTTAAGCTTTTTGAAGACGCAGCCCATGAAACAGGGTTTCAAGAGGTCTGGATTGTGTGTCTCCTTGGCTTTCATGAGATCAGCCTCACTGATTCCAAGTTCCTTTGCGCACTCCATTGCGAATGGTTTAAGAACCTCTTGGAAAGCAGCTCTCTCTTCTTCACCAGCCTGGAATATAAAATAAAAACAGAACATTAAATTTTGAACAGCTTTTGTACGCGGCTTCGCCCGCGAATTTAAAAATGATCCCATGGGATTTTACTACCAGGATAAAACTATGATAAGTTCTAACCAAGGTCATGGTTTACCAGTGTGCCATTTCATCGAAATTTGTTCAGCCATTAAGACGTGAAAAGGTAACACTCAAACAGACAGAAACAGTTATATTCGCTTATACAACATTATTTTTGGTATATGCAAAACCTGACTATAGTTTATTCAGAATAAGTAACTGAATCGATTCCAATAATTTTTACACCATGTTGTTTTTTCCCAAAAAAGTTTTGCAAGTGTGATGGAAAATGTTATACCTAATTAATTACAATACAATCGCTGTACGGTTTTTTTTTTGGGTGGGAAATCATCATATTACTTCTCCCGCTCTGGGTGGAGCAGGAGGGCTTGACAGATTTTACTGACTAAAACCCACCCGTGTTCACTCAGTTGCCTGTGTGCCAGGGGCCGCGGTATCTCTTTCGTTTATTGTTTTATGCTTGCTTCAAGCATGCAACATGCAAGCAGCCATGTAATATGCAAGCAGGTGTGTAACATGCAAGCAGGCATCCAACAAGTATTGGTTCTGTCACGGCTTCGGCGCTGCGGGGTTTGGGCGGCCCCACGCGAGCTTATCGTGGCAGATGCTTTTAACGCTCACCACCGCACCTTCGGCTTGCTGGCTGGCTACGCTGGCCAGCCTCAGCCGCGGCGGCGGACCTTCAAACCACCTGCTCCTCAGCTCGTGGGAAGCCCCACTTCCGCGCCTACGCGGGCTTAAATTACACTCTAGGGGTAGGGCAAACAAGACTGCGTGAAGTCGATTTTGCAGCGATTTGTTTCTCACTAAATGTAGCATAAAATGTTGATTCAGGTTGGATAATTTGATTACACTAAAGTTATTTAGAACTGTCATTTTGGGTTGTTACTATTTCAGGGAAACAAGATTTGGTGAGCATTTATCCATTTTGGTAGGCAAAAAGAATATAAATACAACACGTACAATTATTCTGATGAGTGTATAATTATTTTGGAACCTAAAACGTTGTTCTTTAGGCACCTCGGTATAAAAAAAAGGTGAGCATTTAAATTGTACCCTAATATTAATATGGCAATTCGGCTGAAATTATAGTGATGGATTAAGTCAAGCTAGATATAAAAAAAACGCGGAAGCTATAGATCTTCAGGGAATGAGCAAGACCTAAGCTCATATTTTTCCATGCTTTCAAACATCCATCACAGAATCGCAAGATTCCATTCGTTCTTGATTGATAGACCCACAAGGTGGCAGCCATATCGTAAGAATAAATTCAGGACATGATTCTAGACCTCATAGCGTTGACATTTTTCGTAGGTTATCAATAAAAATAATCTATTCTTTCATAGATAAGTGCAATACCTACGCGGTCAAAATTTATGGAACAGCAATTTTTTTATTTATTTTTTAATAACTGAGGAAAATTGTCAACGTCCCTGCGTTGAAAGTTTTCAGTTCAGAATTATGGAGGTACTGAATCTATGGTAGCAAGTTACGCGTCGATGTTACTACCACCCTGTGTACCAAAATCTTAAAGAGGTCTACAGTACATTGCTGGCGAACCACGGCCATTAAATTAAATGATACTCACATACACACTGCTTAGGGTAACGGCCACAGCACACAAAACAAGACAAGTAAACTTAGACATGTTGTATATTTTTCAGATTTTCTCTCCTGATCATTCGAAGCTTCAACTGTATTTGCCCTGAATACCAACCGGATGCCTTTTTATACAAAAATGTAAACAAAAGTAATTGCACACATAATTATCATAATACCCATACTATATTAAGTACATACGCGACGCTTATTGCTATTTAAACGCAGGAAAAAAAACGTTTCGTCCGTTTAATCTTCTTATTAGCCGCTGTTCCGAAAATTAGCCGTTATATTGCCAATTGGCTTTTTGGTATAGTTCCTGATACAATATACTGTTCTCATCTGGCTTTGCTCGTCATCTACGAGCAGCAGCTCACGAAAGAAAAGAAAATTAGCCTGGGTCGCTGTCATTTTATACGGTTAAGAGGACTTCTTAATCTACTTCCTAATATTAAAATGTGCAAGTTTTGTAGGTTGGATATTTTGATCGATTTTTTGTTGGTGGTACCGATGAATCAGATGTTACATGCATACTCAACTATGTCTCTGGAAAGGCATTTATCGCAACTCTATTAAGTGGTCGCCTAGGTGCACTAGAGATCTGTGATCTCTCTGATATTGGACATGTCCATTATGCGGTGGTAACCACAGTCTTAACATAAGGGTCTCTTTGACTTGTTAACAATCAATCAATCGATCCGTCCCAGCCCTTTCCCTAACTATGTTGGGGTCGGCTTCCAGTGTCCGTATGGATTGAGGAGCCATGTCTCATATTTAAACGCGAGTACTACCAATATTTAGTAGTAAATGACCCGAATTTGTAGGCCTGATCCTGGAATTTGTAGTAAAACCCTTTCAAAGTTACAGGATGTTTTATGTGGCTCCTCAATCCTGACGGTCTATAAAAAACAAACATACGTAGCTACTAAAGTAGTTGATGAAATCGAAGTTTAATTACGCCAATATTTAGTAGAAATTTCTACTAAATATTGGCGTAATCAAACTTCCTCTACATTCAGTATTTCAAAAGATATGAATAATTTTAATTTTCCTTAACAATTTTGTGTATGGGGTGACCATAAATAATTCAAACTGTGTTCATAAACAGAACTTTATTTACACATGAATCATTATTCACCAATCAGTCCTCAAATATGGAACACAATATATTAAACACAAATACCTAATAAAAAAGAAAATAAACTAAAAGCGGATTCATCAAAATCAAAACATTTTATTTTACGTAAACCTGCAAGGGCACTTATGATACGTCAGAAGCTAGGTGCACGGTTCCAATTTGTCACTTCCTATGGAGACACCCAGCAAGAAACTCCTCGGTTACTCTTTTATAAAATATTGGCTTTTACAATGTTTTCAAATTACAGTGATAATAGGTATGGGAGTACAGTGCATGCCTGTCTATAAGTACCAGGTACGTTAAGGAATGAAAATAAAGAATAGAAAATGGTCTACAAATGTACAGTCTGTAACGCCTACAACGTTCTCTCATTCACAATATGTAAAAGAATCTACATAGATAAAATGAACCTATCATGATTTCCATGACAATCACTAATATATAGCTGACATTAGAATAGACGTATAATGTCAAATAATGACGAGAATATGTCAGATATTGTAAAAAATAAAAAGAATAAAAATCATCATTGTAATTTTGGAGCAGTTAACAGACCCTCACATAGCCATGCTGTTAATGAGGTACCAGGGAAGCCACATGTGCAGAAGGAATTATTGCCAAACTTCCCTGTCTTCAACGTAGTCTTTTATCTCATAATATGCTTTTTTGATAAGTACACGTTTGATGTGAGTTTTAAATTTTCCATCGCTAAGCTCTGTAACCGACTTTGGCAACTTGTTTTAGAAGCAGATACTGTTTATTTGAAATGACTTGCTAGTTTTCGTTAATCTAAACTTTGGAATCACAATTTCATCTTTACTACGTGTATTTAGATTATGGAAATCGTAAATCCCTAATTTCTAAACATTATCTCTATCTCTATATTCGCTTATCTCTAAGCTCTTCTCTTCTCCTATATCTATCTCAAAATATTGTAAAACAAAGTCGCTTTTTTGTCTGTCTGAGTGACCGCTTTGTTCTCCTAAAATATGTAACGGTTTTTGTTGCGGTTTTCACCATGATTCATAGAATTTATTCTGAAAGGTTTCAATATGTTTTTTTTTTGTTCCATTAATTTACGATATTGAGACCCAACACGTGGGTAAAGTATTGCCAGCTTATTTAATTTGACCCTTTATAAATAAGGATATTTTTTAAATCAAAGGAACTATACTTATAAGTGTAAGGGTAGGCGATAGCAAAGCACAGACACTAAAGCAACCCTACTACGACAGAAGAGCGAATTTGAAGTAGCTCACGCCCTAGTATAGCTTACAAAAACAATACCTACACAGTTAAAAAGCGTTTTTCACAACTTCACAAAATTTAATTTATAGAATTTCTTCTGGAAAGTTATTAGGAGTTGTTGAGCGGTGCATATTTTAGAAGAACAACAAGGTCACCCAGACAGACAAAAAAGTGACTTTTTTATAATATTTTGAGATAGATATAAGAGCAGAGAAGAGATTAGAGATAAAGATAAGAGAAATAGAGATAGAGATAATGTTTAATAAATTCGAGATTTTAAAAACGGTAATTTGGGATAATTCGCTTTTAGTTAATTTTAATGTTTTTATTTATTATTTCTGTTTAAAATATTGTATTCTTTATTTAAGTACTGATTGGTGAAGAATGATTCATTTGTAAATAAAGTCCTGTTTATGAACATAGTTTGAATTATTTATGGTCACCCCATTCACAAAATTGTGAAGGAAAATTAAAATTATTCATATCTTTTCAAATACTGAATGTAGAGGAAGTTTGATTACGCCAATATTTAGTAGAAATTTCTACTAAATATTGGCGTCATTAAACTTGAATTTTATCAACTACTTTAGTAGCTACGCACATTTGTTTTTTTATAGACCGTCAGGATTGAGGAGCCACATAAAATGTATTGTATTACCGAAATTATGAAGCTTATGCTTTTTATTTTCATACTACAAATTAAAACAAACTTACTACTAAATTATACTAAAAATCTGTTTAAGTTGCTTCATTGGTTTCCGAGAAACAGCGCGGCGAAATTTATGGATTTTTCAGATAAATCAAAGCATTGTAGCTATTTCAAATTTAGCCGTACAAAACCCATTTTTTTGTACAGATTACGCATAAACACTACTAATTCCTACCAAATTTTCAGAAATATCTATTGGCTAGTTTTCGAGTTCTAAGGTGGCCCCTCATTCCAGACGTCTGGATTGAGGAGCAACCTTAAACTAGCTGTAACTTTGAAAGGGTTTTACTACAAATTCCAGGATCGGGCCTACAAATTCGGGTAATATACTACTAAATATTGGTAGTACCCGCGTTTAAATATGAGACATGGCTCCTCAATTCATACGGACACGGCTTCCAATGTAATAGGGTGCAGCTGAATATTAGTATTTTTATGGAGCGACTGCCTGTATGATCTTCACAATCCAGTAACTGGGTAATAGCCCTTAGATTTTCGGGCTTGCTTACCATTTAATATTATAAAACATAACCCTCTGGCGCAGTCAGGTAAAAAAAAGCGTCGCGATTGAAAATAGTTTAACAAAAATAAAAAAGGTTTTCTCAAAATATTTGGCAAGTTCGCTCGAATTCGCACCCGAAATTGTATACTATTATGAACATGGACATCCGGAAAATAATTAGGCCTACTGAATTGGCTTCAATTGTCAGAAAATTGTTTGTATACGAATCATTATAGCAGGGAATTACCTTACCTAATATTACTTAAATAGTACCTAGTGATTAGGGTGCAAGGTGCAAAGATTATACAACAGATACAATTTAGATACGTTAGTTGACTGTACCCAACGCAAAATAGCATTGTCATCATTACCATGCACTATTTACAATGTACCTAAGGTATATAAATTGTTACAGTGCGTTGCTAGACGTAGACCCGGCAAAGCCACCCAGGCACTAACTCTCTTAGGTAAAAAACATGGCAAGATCTATCTGAACCGACAGTCTCTAGGTCCCTACAGGCTATCGCCAGATCAGTCTAATTGGATACTTACTTCAAACAATTTCAAGGTACTTTCAGGATTTGTTTCAGGTACAAGTTGCGCTGGCCGTCGATGGATTCTGGAGGTTTCTCCGTGCCCAATTGGGTACCAATTATATCTATATGTATACGATCACCAACTATGAGACTCTCATTTGTAACAGTAAACAAAACCTGGGTTATTTTTGTTATCTCTCTTTATTGTTTGAATTTCGAGCAAGATTTTAATATAAATAATATCTTTCCCTGACCCATAGGGGAATACAGGTGAGATGTTATGCTCTGTGTTAGGTATTTATAATCTGCTTTAAGACTCCTACAATCAGGCGCGGCTCGACAGAGCGACGCGACTCACGTAGAACAACTTCATGTAAATAGTTTGAAGAAGCCTTTTTTGCATATGCCATCGTAACATTATGAGCATCGTTAGTTTACTATCTATCTCGCGAAATAGTAAACTGTCGTAGAATTGTGAACTGCAAAAATCATTTACAATTTAACGCATTATTTTTCGATCGTTTGTAATCTGCACACTCGAGTAAAACGGTATTAAGGTTCCTTCCGAAGAATCACCTGCCTTTTAAGACGAATTTTTGATCAAGATGTTAACAGCTTCAAAAACAATACAAATAATTGAAGAAGCTAATATTTAATAAGACACCCACAAACTGACAGTGGAGTGATAATGCCGATACTTACATAAATTCTGCTTAAGCTCACAGCTCACACATCAATACGAGTAAACTTAATCATGTTGTACTTTTCAGTTCTGCACTCCTGATCCTTTTGCGTTGAAAACTAGCTTCAAGTCTGGTTATGTTAATATTCTTAACTGTGTTATACGGACGCGATGTATTAATTATAATGTATCTTACGTGATGCGCAGTGCTCAATCATGTAGCATTATTTTCTAGCTATAAACTCACTTAAGTAAATTGTTCCAGCCTTTTTATAACTAGTTCGAATTTGAACATAAAGAAGAAAAAACTAAAATCCGGTAAATTATGTGACCTTCTTGTGTATCCAGAAATGATTTAACATCGCCAAATAGGTACCGCCTCTATCATAAAATAGCCGTTACGAGATTTAAAGGCGCATGATTACCTACCTACATTTTGAGAGACATAAATGAATCCCTTAAAAATATTATGAGCATATTCATGATGACTGAGGTTGGAAAAAGCTATTGACAAATTGCCCTGAATCTCCTCAAAATAAGTAACTTGACAATTAAATGAAAGCATTATTTCGTTTGCCGGTTCATCACTGGTATATGTTTTGAACAGTAGTGGACCCAGTGTACTACCCTAAAGCCACCTACTTTCACCGTCAATGTTAATCACTTGTAATCTTCGGTTACTCAGCAGTTCGTGATGAATTCGGGTAAACTTTAAATCACCTGAGCCTAACGGATCAGGTTGATACCGTTCTATATAAGCAGTAACTGCTTAATATCTACGGTGTCGTATGCTGCCCAGTAAGTCCACAAATACTGTGAAAATTGATTCTTGGGTTTACACACATTCTCAATGTGTTATGGGAGGTTAACAACCAACTATAAGATGCGGATATTTTTGTTCAATACTTAAATGAAATAAAAAACGTTTAAATTGAAAATCATTATATTTATGAATGAAATTTTCCGACGGAAAAAATCTGTTCAGATATTTGTTTTTATAGCAATGTTTTCCTCGAAGTTTTAAGCAGCAATAGTGGTGGTCGTGTAGTGTAGAGTATTCGTGGTGTATCACAATGCCTCCATATAATAATCGACATAATAGTTGTAAGTTTTGGTGATAAACCTGTAATAATAAGATTTTTTTATTCAAAAGTATTCGCAGTCTTTTATTAAAAGTATTTTTTTGTTAATAAAAAGTCTTGTATAACCCATACTGTACGACTAGTAAAGGTGCTGTTACAATGAGACTATCAATTGGTTTACTCAAAGTCTTAACATAATACCAATTAAAAAACTGGGTAAGAAAGTGCTTTTGCTGACCTTTTATTTTTAAAGCTTAAATAAAAAAGATGACACAACCTGTATGTAGGTTGTGACACCTATGTTTTTAAGTCTTACTGTTTTTTAATCCGTATTTGATATATGTGTTCCAAAAAGCAAGCGGCTACCAGAGCACCCCTTCCGCACCCAGCTTCTGCGTCACTTACAAATATATCTTTAACTGAAATTTAGAGAAGAAATAATTAAATTGTATACGAATCTGATGAAAACAGACAATCAGTGTCCAATTTTTAAAAGCCAGGGTGACCAATTTTTGTGAAGCTAGTATGCTCTGCATATTAATTATTATCATGGCAACGTTTTGTATAAAACATAGCGCAGAGGTCTCGTGATATGTGCTTTCTCACTCTTTACCATGTGCCTTGCTGCTGGATCTTATGTGCATCTCGCTCGCACACGTCACATTGATGTAATACGTGTTTAAATGTGCATCATATTATCGCAGCATAGCTTGAGGTCAAAAGTCACCCTATTTCTTCTGCTGAATCTGGTATTAACCTTTGTTATTGGCTGACCGTTACCTTATTTGATTCTTCGCCACAGGAATACGAGAGTAATGATAGTGCAATTGTGGTTGTCACAGAATTTGATGTAGAGGCAAATGTGGACGCCTTCTTCCATCTTTAGCATGCACATTTCAAATAAATTATTTCAAAGGCATAAAATCTCGTACCTGACTTGCACCGTCTTGCTACATTTTCTATATTTGTGTATAAGTCATCTCTCTTCACAATATTTCTAACAAATGTCAGGCCGGGGTACAGAACGTATTGACCTTGGTCATTAAGCTGTAATTATGAAAGTACAATTATTTAAATGTAGGTAGCTAACAGCCAATTTTGCACGAATCTGTTGTTGTCTACTATTAATTAATTTATAGTAATATAATACCTTTAAACGAGCAATTCTTGTATATAATATATATACACAAACGAATTTCATGAAATTTAGTATGCAAGGGGTTTCGGGGGCGTAAATAGATCTACCTAGGTTACATTTTTAGAAAACGTCAAACCAAAAAAAAAAACCAAACTAACTCGGTCATCCAGATATTAAAGATCTAAAATGGGCTACCAAAGAAAATAAACGGTTATTCTTTCAGGCAAATCTTGGTAAAACTGCAGGTTTATAGACGTAGTTAAAGAAATACTTACAAATCCAGCTTTTTTGAAGCAACATGCCCAAAAACAGGAATCAACCTGCGTCTGGTCTTTAAGTTCCATAGCAGTTTGTAATTCAGCATCTATGACTCCGTGCTCATCAGCACATTCTAGTAATATAATATCAAGTTCTTTAATGCTAGGTGCCCCATTTTCACCTGCCTTTAAAATTAACATAGATTTATTTATTTATTTAATACTTCACGCACAGAAATGTACAGAGGCGGACTTAATGCCAAAGGCATTTTCTACTAGTCGGCCTTTGGGTGATGCAGAGACAAACAGCGGTAGGTGCAATTACGTAACTCGTGTTTTGAGTATTTATTCAAATATAAGTAAATATAGGTACTAATATTATTATACTTATTTATACATATGATATAAATACTTATTAAATATAACCAAAAATAAACATACTTAAATACATATAAATATAAAAATACAAAATAATAAGACAAACAATGAGAAAACATCATCGTTGTGAAGATACTGCCAGCTTCTTTTGAATGTGCTCGCGAACTTTCACTTTAAAGGACAACCGATTGGTTGCCATCCTGATTTCCAAGGGGAGCGCATTCCACAGAGAGATAGACTGAACGAAGAAGGAAGAGTGAATAAAGTCTGTACGGTGAGTGGGACATTGAAGAAGGCGATTGTTAGAAGAACGAAGATTTTTGTTGTAGTTGACACAAATGTACTGAAAGTGAGGGGCTAGATAGCTAGGGGAAGTTGGAGAATCAAGAAAATAAAACAAGGTAGTCAACGCCCTTTGCTCTCTGCGCTGGCGAATATAGATAGTCTACGAACATTAATTTTATGGTGGCAGCTCCAAAAACAATCAAAACAATTAATTGTTTTGGTTGTTTTAGTAATTGATTATAGTAATAACGTTTATTATCTCTATAAAGTAGGTAATGAACTTTATGCTCAAAACTTTGACAGCTAACTTTGTGAAAACCTGTATTACAGTTCACCAGGGCTCTCCCACGGCTAGATAACAGGCATCTATTTGGATACACGACATAATAAGAATACAGGATACTTAACGAACAATAAATTGAGGACACACAATATAAAATTTAGTAACATAATATGAAATACGAAAAGTTTCTGGAAATACCAGTGTGTGTGTGAGTAACCGGAGAAAGTGTATGAAAGAGGTTTATGTGTATATTATTTGAGAGATTGCTTACTTATGCGTGCTGAGAGTATGGGTTAGTGGTATGAAGAAGCAGCACAGGGGATGATTAATTAGTATAAAGATAATCTATATGAAGGGGATCAATAAGTTCTCGGTTCCCCGATAGTCTACAGATGAATAAATACGCAGTGACTGAATTTCACATTTGTATTTAGACACTTAGTTTACACACTTACTTAGTTAGTTTCTTCGTTAGTTCCAATTCTTGTAATATAAGTAGAATTAGTGTGTTATCTTAACGATATTTTTACAAGACAATACACTTATTCTAGTTAGAATTACTCTAAGCTAACACATAAAATTAAATTAGTATTATAGAAACCAACTAGGGGTTCAATGTATGTATGTTTATCAATACCCGCCATGTATGTAAAGTATCTCAATTCAGTTTGTATAAGAATTTCCTAAAGTGGTCTCTTAGTTTTCTGGGAAGGCAAAGCAGATTCTGTATTTATCAGGCGTCTTAAATACTTATGAAAGGAATCAAGCAAGTTTTAAATCATTAAAATATAAAAGTGGGGTCTTTAAAACAATTGCTTAGCTACATTCTTAAGTGTGTTATGTGGAATTTATAGTTTAAAAATATGACATCTGTGGCAGTCATAGACTAACAACTGACAGAGTGGTACAGTTAGTGCTATTACATTGATAGACAATATCAAACATGTAAACATAAATAATAGTTTAAAAAACTAAAAGATACGCTTTAAAAACTAAACTAAAAAAGGTTTTTTAAACAATTATTTATTTTCTATTTTTTAGTTCTGCTAACTACAAAAGCGTGATTTTTTCAGTTTTTTTTTCCTTTATTTTTCACTATTTTTTTTAAATGATTGAATTGTCATCGGTCCTCGATAAATTTACAAGTTTAAATTAAATTTGACCGTTTAAAGTGGGTCAAAATCGCGCCCTAAGAAGCCGATTCAAACATACAAACGAACAAACATACAAGTGAAGCTAATATAAAGCGTGTAAAAACGATGATCACATAAACGCCGGTTATAATCACAGCCACACCACACAAAAAAAGACAAATAAACTTAAGCATGTTTATCTTTTCACTTTCACACTCCTGATCCCGCAAATCTTGAACTGTATCTGACATATTATATATACGAGTAGGTTCCAACTTCACACCTTGTTTTGTAAATATTTTTAACAATAGATTATTCAACGTGATGTAATTGCACAATTGACTTCTAATCATCGTATTATTATTTGCTCATGTTTATCGTAAAATTTGCCAGAATTTTTGAAAACTTGCTTTGAATTTTAACCTTAAGGGGAATCTAGTTGTGGGCTAGTTTTTAATGGGTTTTTATTATAGTATTCTGTTTCCATACAGACAATATTAATAATGAGACAAAACCATACCATGTTTAATTTTTAATGTGCATTGTCACACAGTTGAGTAATACACTCCCGAAGTTTGTATGAAAAATAGTTTAAAAAACTAAAAAACACGCTTTAAAAACCAAACTAAAAAAGGAAAAAATCATTTAATTCAATTAAAAAGCGTGGGGTGCTTTTTGAGGTATTTTTATAATCAATTAATGTCAAGCACCCCACGCTTTTTAATTGAATTAAATTATTTTCTCCTTTTTTAGTTTGGTTTTTAAAGCGTGTTTTTTAGTTTTTTAAACTATTATTTATTTTCAATTTTTTAGTTCTGCTAAGTACAAAAACGTGTTTTTTTTTCTCTATTTTTTTTAAATTATTGAATTGTCATCGGTCCTCGACAAGTTTACAAAGTTTCAATGGAATCTGACCGTTAAAAGTGGGTCAAAATCGCACTCAAAGGAGTCGGTTACATACAAACATACAAGTGAAGCTAATATAAAGCGTGTAAAAAAATGTTGACTAGATTCACCTTAAAACGAGCGTCCGGAAAATTATGTTTCGTATGAATACGTCCGTTACATGATGACATCATGCGAAAATTGTTCGTACGATTCATTATAAATACAAGGTCATATTCAATCACCTGGCGAAAATTCAGTAATGTGATGAATCATCATCATCATCATGATCAGCTTATAATTCTCCCACTGCTGGTGCACTGGCCTACTCTCTATAAGAGGGAGTGGGCTGTAATTCTCCACGCGGGCCCGGGGCAGCCTGGTGGATGTTACATGTCTTGGATAATTTTTCTAAGACGTGTCGGTTTTCTCACGATATTTCCCTTCACCGTTTTCCAGCAGCGGTGATGAAATTAAATACTCAAAGTACAGTGCCTGTCTGGGTTTGATACTATTGGGTCACCACTGCTCCTTCTGCGTTATTGATATCGACATCTAAAGACGATCGTGTTGCAGGTCGTGAGTTCGGACCCAGGCAGGCACTGTATTTTGCGTGTTTAAATACTTTACTTTTCCAGACATTTGGGACGGTGGGTGCAAGAAAACTCTGTAACTATAGCGTCACACAGGTAATAGCCATAAAAAAGTTTATTTTCTTCAAAAACATTTAATTTTTTATTTACACAGAAATAACAATACATTGTACAGATGTTTGTTTCGTATCGGTGCACATTGGTAGTACTAGCGTTTGGCGAAAGCCCTGCAACAAAAATATGATACAACCCATGAAAAAACATGGAATTTATGACAGTAACCGTAAAAAAACTTTATCCAAAAAAAAAACAACCGACTTCCAAAAAAACACTACAGAGTGAAAAACAACTTTAATTTCGGAAGTCGGTGACTGGTGATATGAAAATTAAATAAAGTACATATCCACAGTCACCGACTTCCGAAATTAAAGTGATTTTTCACTTTGTAGTGTTTCTTTTTGAGTCGGTTGTTCTTTTTTTGGAAATTGTTTTTATTTTACACTTTTTAGTTATAGTACCTACCCCACACCAATTCGAAATGTCAACATCCTTGGGGTAAAAACAATGCATATTTAAGCGACAGCAGCAATCGTGGTCGATTTGCTGTAATTTTTTGAAGAGTCCGTTGTATGTCTCCGAAACGCATCATCAGATCTATATGAAATGGGACCACACGGAAAACACCAGCTTTCAAATAAAAAAGAATCATCAAAATCGGTTTACCCACTCGAAAATTCTGAGCCACCAAACATAAAAAAATACGGTCGAATTGAGAACCTCCTCCTCTTTTTTGAAGTCGGTTAAAAAGAAAACTAACGCAAAAATACAGGTTGCAGGTGCCAGCTTCAAAAACGATTGATATAAGTGAAGAAGACATATGGGGTACTTTAGCGGTACAAGTTTATTTTGGCGCTTGGCCTTAATTGGTAGTAACGCCGCCACGTTGTTTTTTTCAAGTGACATTTCATAAATTTTTACCAACAATGACCCGCGCTCAACGTCATTACAGCGTAAAGAGATCCTTGTAGTAGTGTAGAGTACTAGACTGAGAACAAAATCATCCCAGAAGGGGCAACATTGGGATAAACGATACTCACACAAACGCTGGTTAAGTTCACAGCCACAATAAACAAAGTAAGACAAGCCAAATTAGACATATTGTAGTTTTCAGTTGTCCAGTCCTGATCCCTTGAAGCTTCAACTGTATCTGCCCTGAATACCAACTTCACACCCTGTTATATAAATATTCTAAATTGTAGTAATTTAGCGTGATTTACACGATAGCTGCTGCTATCTACCTAGTTATTATTATAATATAGCATTTAACTCATCGTGTAAATTCATTGTAATTTCTGCCAACTTTTTGGATAATTTGATTGAATTGGAACCAAAACAAACATTATTTGCTGCATCAGTATCCAGAAACTTATCCATGTACGTAATCGGCAATGATTTTGTTTATTTCTCCTAATAATGTTTTGAAAACGAATTTGTATTTAAAAGCTTTTGCTATGAACTTCTCTCAAGCGTTACGTAGGTTTGAGTTGGTATATGACAGCGGGCAATATTTTTTCTTCTAACGACTTGTTTTGAGATAATTCACTTGTTGTGTAGTTCCCTGTAAGAAGCATGCAAAGAAGCATACACCATGTCTGCAGCAAGGATGCAACATACAAGCGAGCATGCAACATGCAGCAGGCATGGTTTCTGCCACAGCCCCGACGCTGCGGGACTCCTGCAGTCTCACGCGAGCTTATCGTCGCAGATGGTTTAACGGTCACCACCGCGGTTTAATAATCTTTGCCATAATTTAAAATGCAATCATTTTATATAAGTAACATACTTGTATTTGCCATAATGTCATTAGAAATAACGCTTCATTTGCCATAATCGTGAAATTAGATAACATCATTTTCACTAATTTCATTGGTCATAAATTCATAATCGATCCAAGAGTCGTATTAATTATAGGCATATTTTGGCCGGATGAGTTCCAACTTCTCCATGAAGCAATTCGCAGCCAGAGCGCCTCTCTCGCATCTAGCTTCACCGTCACTTACAGCTTTATCTTTCACTGAAATTTATGATAATAAAAAGAATGAATAAACTCGCCAACCAATTATAATTTTGCCTTGTAGGTGATTTTGCGTGGTGCGCTGTTCTTCTGACCGTTTTTGGGTCATTGGGAGACCCATGTTCAGTCAGGAAATTGCTATAATCAATATAATATTAACATGAATAATTTGTTTATGTTGTATCATCCTAGGCACGTTTTTGCTGAAGCAGAGACGTGAAGACAAGACGAAAGACACGCGAAATTTGGACTTATCAGAAAACCTGATCCTTTCTGATCACCAGTAAACCTGCTGCTGATTATTTAAAAACGTATTGTTTATACCTGACTCGCATTGTTTTGCTACTTCTGTGAGCTTTGCGTGGCTCTCGGGATCTCTCATGTTGGGCACGCCACGATAGCGGTGGTAAGTCCCCTCTTTGAGGAGTGGCTTGAGAGACGGCATGGCGTCCTCACCTTCCGCCTGACGCAGGTCCTCACCGGACACGGTTGTTTCGGGAGGTTCCTGTTTCGCATAAGGCGGGAGGAAACGCCCGGGTGTTTCCATTGCGAATATCGCCCTGAGGACACGGTGGAGCATACGGTGGCGGTCTGCCCGGCTTGGGCGGAGCACCGCCGTGTCCTCGTGGAGGCGATCGGCGGCGGCGATCTCTCGCGTCCGGCCCTGGTGCAGGCCATGGTACGGAGCGAGAGTGAATGGTTAGCCGTCACCTCCTTCTGCGAAGCAGTAATGCTCGCGAAGAGGGAGGCGGCGCACGTGAGGGAGATATGCAGTTTATGCGCCCTCACGGCCGTAGTCGCCGCGGGAGACGCCCTGGGCGTCGGGAATCCCAGGCTGATTCCCGGCCACCGTAGGCGCGGGCTTGCGGACGGCGAGTAATGGGTAGCTCGCTGTCCGGTAAGGACCAAGCCCGGGTCGACGGCGCGTTGTGTTCCACGCGCGCCTCAAAGAGATGTCAGCACCGATACCGCAGCCCCTGGCACACAGACAACTGAGGGAACACGGGTGGGTTTTAGTCAGTAAAAGTCTGACACGCCCATCTTTATTCTTATTCTTTTTATCAAAAAAAGAACTATACCTTAAAATGGTGGTGAAATAAGGAGCCATCCATAAATTACGTCACACAATTTTATGGTTTATTGACCCCCGTCCTTGTTACAGGTGGTCACACTTGTGAAACCGCACACCCCAATTTGGTTTTATATAAATTAAAAATAATCTACATAAGCCTTATAATGAATAATATAGAGTTAGTAATATTTTGAATTTTTGCTTTACATATAAAGTTCGAGTTTAACGGTCTTATTCATAAAAAAGCTAATCGAAGGTTTAAGACATTCATTAGTTAAACTGCTTGATAAGCCTATAAAACATTTGATAAAATGTTGTATTCATAAACGTTTTATAACTAATATATCGTTTATAAATAAAAATGTTGCCATTTTAATGAAGTCGTCCAACAAATTGACCAACACATCGAATCGTCAAACCAGTTATCTCAACTGTATCATCGAAGATCGTTATCGGTTTTTTTTTTTTTTTTTTGTAATAACACGTTTTTCCAATTCACTTAGACATTGGCAGAATAGTCGACATCGGCTTTGCTTGCCATATGAAAAATAGAATAGAATAGAGAATGTCTACCTACACACCGAATAATTGTGTCATTATAACATACTGGGAACTATTTAACTGTCTATAGTTTCGACACTTCTGACGCGTTGACATCATTGTTATTTAAATTTGATAAATAATTTGAAATTGCAACTGTCAACTGATTGCTTGAAAATTGACATTTGTTGATACACAATAATTGTACATCAAATGGTCAAATGCCATTTTCTTTGTGATCAGCTGTTTTAGAGAGTCAGACATTTTTTCCTTAAAACACTGTTAAAGTAGGGTTCTGGCTTTTATAACTGTATAGACCTACTATAGAACACTGTAGTGGTAAAATGCGTTTATGAATAGCACTTTTTGTAAACCAGACTTTAGCAACTGTTTAGATGTTTAAAAACTTTTTATGAATAAGACCGTTAGTATTTTAGATTTTAACATGTGACTTCACAAAGCTTTTGAGCCCCCTGTCCCTTGTCACACAATGTCACATTTTAGCTGACCCCCCCCCCCTTAAAGTGTGACGTAATTTATGGATGGTTCCTAAATAAGAGTACTAAAACAGAAGCCTCCTTTCAGACAGGAGCAGATTATTTCAGGCAACCCTGGAGTAAAAGAGCAGTAACAGAATTACTTACGAATTCAGCTTTTTTAAAAGCACATCCAAAGAAACAAGGCTTAATACTTGGTCCAATTCAGGCACTGTGTGTCCGTGTTCCTTAGCGCACTCTTCTACCAAGACTTGAAAATTCTTAGCAGAATTATTTTCATCCTCAACTGCCTTTAAACCAAGAATAAAAACGAATTAATGAATGAAGAGCTACTAACGAACATGATAACAACGAAGTAGTCCCATTACGGTTCGGTTTTAAATAAATTTATTATGAATGTCCAGTGACAGTTGTGGTATATGTTCCTTGGTGAAGAGTTTGACGTTGAGCAAAGAGCAAAAGACATATTAGATATTGTGGTTTTTATTTTATTAAGTAATATTTATTCAATGTTTTTTGTACTAAATTGACTATTTTTCTCGCACTCGAAGTGAAAAGTACAGTTTCCACCTCGAGACTAAACGCCAACTTAATATACCCTCGGTTTCATTGACTCCCTCGCACGCTCGGGCGTCAAACCACCTCTGGTATATTATGGCTTCGTTTAGTCCCTCGATATAAAATATACTATTATTTACGTTGCCACTGCTGAGACACAGGCCGCTATGAGAGGGAGTGGGCCGTAGTCTACCACGCAGACCCAGCGCAGGTTGGTCAACTGACTAATTTGAAATGGAAAACAACCTTTTTCATCGCTGGAACCTGGATGATGTAGGACTTAGAATGTATAGTTCTGCACCCTAATTGCGTAACACACGATTAATCATAATCTGTTTCATTTTGACAGTTCAACAATATTCATTGCGGTATTAAACATAACGTTGTTGAGCAGACACATTTTTCGAACATATGAAGGAATGGTTTAACTCTCTGGTTCAAACCGAAACAGATTATGATTAATCGTGAGTTACGCAATTTTAAGTTGCTGGTTGACTCCGACCACGTCAGCTTCAACAAGTTCCGTACGGAACCGGCACCGATTTCAATATGAATGAAAACTAACATAGAAGGAATAAAAAAAAGGCTTGTAAATTATTTTAATTAGGTTTTTAATCATTTACGCTAGATATTATGCCTCAGTGTAGCTGTGCATCTTATATTGCTGCTTTCTCAACGGTAGTTATGAAGACCTGTAAAAAAAATATACTAAATATATTCCGCATAAACAGAAGCATGTCGTCTTTATCTCTAACATTTCCGGCACTTCTTAAAATTAGATATTGCAGGATGGATAAAATTTAAAAAAACATTCAAAATATTATTCACCACCACAGTTCTGTAGATCAAACCAATGATACTGTTCCGTGAGAATTCGAAAACGACTGTAAGATCAACCGAGCTGAAATGTATTGTAATTATCTGGCCGCGACTGTACATATCTACATATGTAAAGGAAGTACCAAGCAAAGATATACCTCAATTTAAATATTTTTCATCAAAGGACTACAAAGTCTTGGTATGATCTAAAGATTTTTTCATTGTGAACAGCATTCGGTATGTTTATGGCGAGGTGTTGCTGGGTTAGTAGATCTTTAAAAAAAACTGTGGCGAATAATGCAACGCTATGTACGTAGGCTAATAAATGTAAGTAGGTATGTGTTTTACTCACCATGATTGGTCACATTGTTCCATTAACTTACAACCTCAATTGCTCCATGAAACAAGCAGCCACCAGTGCACCCATCTTGCACTCAGATTCCCCATCGGGTACAGGTTTGTTGTTAACTAAAATTTAAATACACTTGCATTTATCTAATATGAGATATTTCTAATGGGAAATCCAATATGACTTTGCCCTGAACCTCATGATTAGCAGCCTTTGTTCCCACGGGCGGTTTTTTATCGCGCACTAGATATATAACTCACTGCTGAGCGTCGAGACTTAAAAATCCAACTACCTATGTATTTGATGCGTTGGGATGCTCGGGCTCAATACTGACAGTTGAAAATCTAGTCCGTGATAAAAATCCCGCCGGAATTTTTCACGCCAGTCCACGTGGGCATAAGTTTTTACCTGACTCGCACTTTTTCGCTATATTTTCTAGCATATTGTATTCTTCAATATTCTGCGCAATATTTCTAACTGTGGTCAGGCCGTGGGTAAGATCATACTGTCCTTTATCATCGAGCTGTAATACATAAAATACAGTTATTTTTAGCTCTCACTCAACACAGTTGTTTATCATTTTACGTTAAAAGTTTATATCGGTTCAAATAAATGATTAATAAATAACTTTTGGTTAGTACTATAAAAGTTATTCTGTTTTGCCTAGTAATAAATTATATACATAATAATTTACAACTGTAGGGTACTATTTACAGGAAAATAATGCAACAAGACTCCAAAATTGGCGGCCTCATAGAACAGGAAAGACCTTTCTTTGGGACAAACCTGGGAAAAGATAAAAATACATACAAATCCTGTTTTTTTGAGAATGCAGCTCCATAGACACGGATTAACAATCGTCACGTCTCCTGATCTCATAACAGCTCGTAATGCGGAAACTTTGACTCCGTGCTCCCTCGAGCAATCGATGAGAATGTCGGCAACATCATCAATGCTAGCCAGTTCATCTTCACCTGCCTTTAAACATCACAAAACATGCAAATTTTAATAGAAACCATATGAAAGAAATTTATCGAAAACTTCACGGTGCATCAGCTCCAAAAACAATCGATTTACTTGACGAAGACATTATACCAACTAAATAGACTGGCTGCAATCATCCCAAAAGGGGCAATATACAGGATAAGTTTTTATCTAGTGCGCAAACTGTAACCATGACTTCAGCATATCATCCTAGACACCCCAGCATATAAACTTTTGTCGGTTATACAAAAAAAATCAGCTGTTCCATACATTTTAACAACGTAGGTATTGCACTTTTCTATGAAACAGCTTTTTTTCCCCCGTTCTAGAATGATATGCTGAATTCATGGTTACAGTTTGCGCACTGGATAAAAACTTATCCTGTTTATGTATATTTTGCCGCTTTTGCGATAATTGTAGCTATAGATACTTACATAAACGCTGCTTAAGCTCACAGCCACAGCACAAACAACAAGACAAGTCAACTTAGACATGTTGTAGATTTCAGTTGGACACACCTAATACTTTGAAGCTTCACCTGGGTCTGCCCTGAATACTGAATACCAAATTCACACCTAGTTATATAAATATTCCAAACTGTAGTAATTGGACGTGATTTACACGATGACTGCTGTAGTACCAAATTATTATAATAATATAGCATTTTAACCACATGTAAATTCATTGTGATTTCTGCCAACATTTTGGATTTTTTTATTGAATTTGAACAAAATTATCATTATCAGCAGTGGGTATTCCGAAGTGAAATCATCGGCAAATAATTATGACCTTGCAATGAGGCTGGTCAAGGTGAAACTAGTCAGGGTTTAAAAAACAAAAACTCCGAGAAAATTACATGTCCAGGTTGAGCCCTCTGATCTCGATAAGTGTTCATGATTTAAGGTTTTACAATAAGATTTAAAAATTAAGATCTAAATTACTATGGATTTATTAATTCAATATTACTTGCCTAGCATAATTCTCAAAAAACCAATACTTAACAACAGCTTCCGCCATGCCGCCGCTTGCCATTTTGAATGTAGGAAGTACTAAAACGTTTTTGACGTTCCATTTAAATCTCGTAATTACATTTACAGAGTGTAAACAATAACTATTAGCCGCTTATTTTAGATCAAAGGAATTTAAGAAATTAATTGCGTATAAAATAAGACAATATCACAAAAACATTATTGTGTGCACATCAAACGTGTTTTTTTTAAATACCCACTTGTTAAAATGAAGGTAAGTATTTATTATTTCTTTGACGTGACTAATCTATTACTATACTTTATGGACATGCCATTAACATATTATTTTGGATTGTAGTTATTTTCTGTTGGCTTTGCTTGCATTTCACGTACTATGTCTAGGGCATTTCAGTTCTTAAGTTGCGTTCCTTACTGAGCGATTATTTTGTGATATTTTATTTGTGTGTAGAATAGCAATGGTCGTTATTACAATTGTACACGGACACACATCATTTAGACATGACTTCGATTACTGTTCATCTCAACTCAGCCTATTGCAGTCCACTGCTGGACATAGGCCTCACCCAGGCTGCGCCACAATACTCTATCCTCCGCCTTCCGCATCCAGTCTGTCCCAGCCACCTTTTTAAGGTCGTTGGTCCATTTAGCTGGGGGCGTCCCACACTACGTTTTCCTATACGCGGTCTCTACTCGAGGACTCGTCTGCTCCACCGTCCATCGGTCGTTCGACCAACATGGCCAGCCCACTGCCACTTCAGCTTGCTCACTCTACAAGCTATGTCGGTGACTCCGGTTCTTTTCCAGATAATTTCATTCCTGATTTTATCCTTCAAAGAAACTCCGAGCATAGCCCGCTCCATAGCGCGCTGAGCGACCATAAATTTGTGGACCAACCTAACTATCAGTGTCCACGTTTCGGCACCGTATGTCATCACGGGCAGGACGCACTGGTTGAAGACTAAGGTCTTCAAGCAAGCAGTACTTCTTGATATGCAATGGCCTCTGTAATACCATGGTATTGACTCATGAAGCAGGAGGCTCCAGAGGCTAGTGCAAGTCTTGGAGTTCATTCGATTAATCGAGTCTGGTCAAGCCACGCTGAGATCGGTGCATTTCATTCATTCAATTTCACACAAAGTATGTTATCACAGTCTTGCATTACCAACGAACAGGATAACCACGACGTAAGGATTCCCGAAAAAGATTCCTTCAGAACATAAGCTTGCTACTAGCATTCGATAAATACAAATATAACCACAGCAAACGAAACAAAGCAAGTAAACCAAGGCATATTTTACTTTTCAGTTTCGCACTCCTGGTCCATCAATACTTCAGCCATACATTCCCTGAAAACCAACTTAATATCATAATGTGTCTCTATGTGGGGCTCAATGGGCAAATTGTTATTACAATTTCGGTCTTAACATAGGTAAATAATTAGACATTTTGTACAAGTATATTAAGTAAAAAGAGAAAAGCTCACTGGGCATCAAAGAATTCGTCCGCATTGCTGTCAGTGGGAAAAGTGCCCAAAAGGCTGGCAGCGTTGCCACGTTGGATGGCAATGCTGATTCTTTGACCTAAGAATAGGCCAGCCCTTTGTTCAAGAGTTGACAAACTGCTTGGCGATGTCCCGAAATACTCGATGAGCACTCGGACCCCACGGCTCTAGTGTTACAACCCCAAACGGCTCAAACATAAAGCTCCCAATAAGGTTGTTATATTTGCGCCGTTTGGTTTCTGCACCTGCAGCAGCCACACCAGCATAGCTCGCCGTGCTCAGAACATGAGATGGCGTGAGGGTGTCGACACAGGTTACATGACACAACAAGGCCTACCCAACTTCCAAGGTATTATGGTCATTCCGTTTGGCCTCTTCCCATCGTCGCGTGCCAAGCCATTGGATTCTAAGACAGCTGGCACCCTAGCGGTGACAAGAGCCCGACGGTTGATGTCATTAATGCTGGCGTGCCGTGCCAGCCGACCAGCGCTCTTCCTGCAAGCATGCATGATGCAAGCAAGGTCATGGTGTCCGAGGCAATCAGCTGGTTCACCGCGCTGACAGAATGCGGAGCCACGCAAAGAGCACCTAGACGCAGATTTGTAGCGAGCCGGAAGGTAGAGTCACCCAGCATAGTACCTATAGCGGACAGTAGCGCCTGAAGTCATAGGCCCGACTCCCATTCTCCCACAGCAGCAGGCGGTCGCGCTCTCCGTTCCAACCTGCAGAGCGGCTCATCCCACTGTCTCGGGGAAGATGGGTTCACGGGCTGAACCGTATTCGAACAAGCTTCCTTTAAAATGGATGTTAAAGTGCTTTGAATCATTTGATCGATTTTGTCTAAGAGGTGTGCTTCCATAAAGGGGAAGAGTGGAGTAAATACATGAAATTTGGACCGAAACAGCAGTATTTGATTTATTGATTACTGTGACAACTTTGTTGGACAGTTTTGAATTTGGACTGAACCTTGAAACAACATTCAGAAGGGATTTCTAAAAGGAAGATTCTGAAACATCGTTATAAATACTTATTTGTTTAACGGTTAAAAATAGCACTTTTTAGAGTTCCATACGTGGAAAACGGAAGCCTTAAAGGATTACTCGTGTATCTGTTTGTCAGTACATTGTAACGTGTATTTGTAAAAGCCAATTTTTTTCAAAATCAATGGAATGAATAAGTATAAATTTGGTGAACAAATATGTAACTAAATATGAGACATATGAATTTCTGTGAACCAATCACGGACGTCTAACTTATATGATTGATTTTTTTATTATGGGGGTAAGTTTTGAGAGACAAATAAGAAAATTTAAATTTTTACAAACTGTACCGTGTGACTTAACAATGAAGGGGTCTTCCTTCTTCTTCTTACTGTGAGGGTATGACTTTTCTTATTATTTTAAAGTAAATAGCTTTTGAGTTAATAAACAGCTAACAAATTTCCGTTTTGCTGATGATATGAATGCGTGCGTGTAATGGCGTGTCAAACCATACACAATGGATGTGGATCCATTGTGCGAGATTCGACACGCCATTTGCACTTTTTTTAATGTCAAGTAGTTGGTTTGGTTATAACTACATGGTTACCAGTTCAACTGATGCATTTTCCATTTTCGTTGATCATTCAATAAGGAGTAGGTACTTCTATCTATTACTCAGATAATTTTAGTACAGTACTATAGTACTGTATTAAAATAAAATTTAGAAAAGACAGTGTTTTGTAAAAGACTGGTATTCATCTGTATCCGGTTAGAATAGAACCCGACTCCAACATAGCTGAGAAAAAGTCGAGGCTAATTTTTAAAATATTATTAGCTCAACAGTTAAAATGGGACTTGCATTTACCATTTTCTTTAGAAAAGCGTGATAAAGCCGAACTTCCAATGCTACTCAGATCATTTTTATTTTTTTATCTCTATTCTAGGTGTCATATCTAGTAATTACAAATTAATGCAACAGAAAGCCCAATTCGATTTATATAAAGCGATGTTGTACAAAATTAGTAGATGCCAATAGTTTGGAAAATGAAAGTCAAAAATGCGAATGTTAATTGTTTAATTAATAATATATTCTTTTTTTACCATTTTACTGTTTTCATAACACAAAGCCCAGACATTTATCACGTATCGTAGCGCATTTCAAGAGAAGGAACTGAAAAAAAATACATAAATCAAGAGAGCAATTCTTTTTATTTTTTAAACAGTTTCAAATATTTTAGATTATGCACAAAATAAACTAGGTTTTTTTAGGGACAAGCGATTCTCAATTCCCTACCAGTGAGCCAGAATTAACATTGGCAACCACCAAAAAAGCGAAGACACAATGAAGCTCGAAGGACTTTCGAGCTTTAATCTCTAAAATGTAAATTTTGAACAGGTTTTAAGCAGGGAATCTCGGGGATCCGGAACATTCAAATCAAACCCCCTTAACATAGACACAGCTCTAAATGTTGACTTAAATAGTCATTTACACACTCTATTCACATTATTTTATTATTTCATTTTTCTAAGTGCGCTAAGTTAAGACTTTTTTTCTTCGGATCTCATCACTCTCCTGGGCCGAATCCAATTTATTTAAATACTATCACCGTCACCGGACTTACAACAGTTAAATTAAACCAAAGAGATGACTCAACCTACATCTTTATAAGCCATTTTTTATTTTCTTTTACTGTACGAGTTTCATGAAGCAAGTGGCCACCAGTGCACCCCTTTCACATCCAGCATCACCGTCGCTTACAGCTTGATCTTTAACTGAAAATGTCAAACGAAAACAAAATATAGTTGTGTTTATAACCATTAGGTTACAAACGGTTCAGTTCGGTTATTCATCAGATATAAACAGTAGCTCACGGGGATCCGAGAGAAAATCTATACAAGATAAGATATACAAGCTAAAGAAAGAAAATCTTAAATACCTGTCTCGCATTTTTTTGCTGTATCTTCCAATTTGGCGTATTTCATATCATCCATTGCCACTTTTTTAAGGCCAACCAGGCCGGTGTTTAGATCGTATTGACCTTTGTCATTGAGCTGTTTGAAGAAATACACTAAATTTATGAAATGAAGCCAAAAATATATATAGGTATTTATTTAAAAGTTTTTATCACACTAAAATGAATAACAAAAAGGGAATGAGCAATAAAATAAAAATGAGGAATACTTACGACACCAAGTTTTTTGAACAAGCAACCCCAAAAACAAGAATCCATCAAAGCCGGGTCCCGTGCTTTCATTGCTGCTTCCAAATCATCGTTTGAGAATCCAAGCTCTTGTAAGCAGGCTTGTTCGAAGGGCTTGAAACCAGCCCGGCAAGCACCGTCTGCATCAGCCTTTTGAGACAAATTAAGAAAAATTAAATATGAGCTCATATTTTATCACATACGGAACGGCTAGACTAGCGTGATCCCTAAACGGGAGGAATTCATTACGTGCTAAACATTCTGTTAGCTTAGATACTTACGGAGACGCTGCTTAGAAGGGCGACCAAGGCACTAAATATAAGACAAGTAGACTTAAACATTTTGTTCTTTTCAGTTTTGCACTCCTAATCCTTCGAAGCTTCAACTGTATGTACTCTGGTTAACAAATATACTTCTTTTTATATACATAGCTGACTATACAAAACTGAAGTAATTGGACGCGACATTATTTTAATAATATAATCATTGAATTAAGCGCAGTGCTCAATTTACTCACATTTTGTAAATTCTGTCAACATTTTTATAAAACTTGCATCCGGAATATAAGTACGCCTCTCATTATTTCTGAAATCATTTTATTTTTGTGGTTCCGTACCTCAAAAGAAAAAATACTTATTGGATCACTTTGTTGTCCGTCCGCCTATCATTCCGTCTTTCTGTCTATCAATACCCTTTTTCTCAAGAACGCGTGGAGGTATCAAGTTGAGTTAAAATTAATATCGAATGCGTACGGTTCCTTGAAACTCTACAAAATCAAGCTTCTACTTAGAAGCTTGTTTTTTTAGAGTTTAAGTTTTTTGGAGTTTCACCGTACGTTTATGTTGCGTTGACTTCAGCGCAAAAAAAACTGCGCGTGGTCCGATACGCACATGGCCGGGCTAGGGAACAAGCGGGAGAAGAAAATTTTGTTATTGTTAACCATTGACTATTGATTGAATCATCACCATCTGCCTGCCGTGGTCCCATGTTGCTTGAGGTCTACGCAACAAGTTTTCTTCTTTCATTCCCCCTGTCACCCGTCTCGCTATATTTCATTCCCTTCTCTTTCATAATTCATTCCTCACTTAATAAAACTATCTTAACTTTGGTCTTCCTCTCTGTCTCGATCCATCAATATTCATATTCATTACTCTTTAAAAAAATCACATGCGATTTTTCTTCACATGCCAAACGAATTCCTTTCAAATTTTCTGTCACTGGCGCCACTTTCAAACTTGCCCTTAACAGGGGACTCTATTAGAGGACTAATCGATGTTCTTTTTTTTAAGTCAGTCATACAACCTTTATCATTTATTTTTGGAATCTACTACACAACCGTTACCTCAGCTACATGTTTAGATAATATACTCATTGAAATTTTACCTTCTATTAAAAAATATTTAAGTCAATTTAAGATGGTCAGCATCTTAAATTGGCTTATATGTTTTTAATACCTAACTATGGACAGCTGATTACGTTTAGTAAGCAAGATAAAAAAAGTGGCTAAGAGAGATATCACTGTAGTGCCAAAAACTGCAGGTCGCCTGGCTCCTGGTGACTTTAAAAAATAAACTATTGAATACCCGATTTTCCTAATAGCGATGATCCTAATGAACTGTAAAATTCTTTTTTTGCCAATATTTACAACACAGAAAAAAAATCACCACACCTTTGAAAATTATTTGCCTATTTATAGCCTGAATATACCAGTCTCAACTATTAAAACTTTAGATTCTTCACGCTCCGATGCCCTATTGAAAGAAAATGTTGATATAATGTAACCATGGATTTAATATCGACTAAGGGATTATTATTTTTTTGGTTGGGAAATCATCGAATAACTTCTCCCGCTCTGGGTGGAGCAGGAAGGCGTGTCAGACTTTCACTGACAAAAACCCACCCGTGTTCCCTCAGTTGCCTGTGTGCCAGGGGTCACGGTATCTTCGGTATATCGGTTTTCGAACAACCCGCACTCCTGGCAGGCTTAGGCCCTTGCGGACCCCACCAGTTGGTCGACCCGGGCTTAGTCCTTACCGAACAGCGAGCTACCCATTACTCGCCGGCCGCAAGCCCGCGTCTACGGTGGCCGGGAATCAGCCTGGGATTGCCGACGCCCAGGGCGTCTCCTGCGGCGACTTTGGATGGTGGTACAATTCTACAGTTAAGCCTGTACATCTGTACATGGTATGGAGGTCTTTCTATACCTTTGTAACTGTAATTTGTCCATCAATCTTCATTGAACAAGAAGTAACGCGCGACTCAAACAAGCTCCCTGGATTTTTATCTTCTGTCGACAGCACTGAAAATAGATTTCTGCTTATCTGGTGAGCGTACCAAACATCTTTCAATGTGCCCTTGACAATCTTCTTGTTAACCTTAGCTTCAATGCTTAGTGATCCTTTCCCAACAGTTTTAATCACGTTTCCACCAGCTATTGTTACAGTGCGATCAGCATCAAAATATTTAAATCTTGTAACAAATGTAACCGCATCTTAACATGATTTGTAGCACCGTTATCTACATACCATATGTAACAATCAGTGTCAGATTCAGCTGAATTCACAGACAGTAATACCATGTTAACTCCTTTGTCATCCACAACTTGACGAGACACACTCCTGTTAGGGCAGTCTTTCTTAAAGTGACCAACTTCTATGCAGTTGTAGCATCTTATTTTCTTCTTACTTATCCCTGGAGTTACGTCATCGCCCTTCTTAAAGGATTCCATCCATGTTTTCACCGCAAGGGCTTCACAACTAGACTCACAGCCTTTACCCCTGTTGCAGAGTGCCTTTACATGAGCACATAATTATATCAATTGACTTGTAATATTTTCAATGGTCCGACCCTTTTTAGACATCAGCAACCAGCTCGATTTGAACGGAAAACAACTTTCTGGTAATGTGTCCAAGATTTTGAAAATTAATAAAATATCTGGAAGTTCCTTACAGTCTTCTTCTTTCATTAATTCTTGCCTTAACCTGTACCAGATTTTTTTTAGCTTCGAGATATGCGTAGCAATATCATCAACTGAATCTTTTTTGTAACTGAAGAACTGCAAACATAAATCATACAGACGATCTTCGCTCCCGCCTTCATATAATCTATGTAGTTCATCCCATACTTCACTGGATGTTGAGAATCTTATAACCTTGTCTAATGAGTCATTAGAAATATTGTTTGTTATAAGTAACAATGCCGTATTATCCACCCTGTTATATTTTTTTACATTGTCATTATAAAGAGCCAAATCTGTTGCAGCTGTATCACTAGCCCCACTTGCAAGTTTAACCGGTCTATTTATATCGTGCCCCCTACAATGTCTATTAGGCCATCCATGCCTCTTAATAATACAGTCATCCGTTACTTCCATTGTATCCAATTTGTACCCTCAAGTTTAGCAATCTGAATCTTTGACAACTCCATTCTGGGTATATAAGCCCATAACCTGTTAAATTACAACGACTTTACTTGATAACATTCGTTTGTTATTAATTCACAAGACTTAATTGTTCATTTTTGTTTTACAAAGATACTCATTGACACATACATGACAATAAGTATTTTTTTTCTTTTTATGAAAGGTCGCACATTGAAAGCATATGCAACCTTATTAACTTTTTGGATGTTTTTTACTCAATCATGCAGAAATGGCTGAACGGATTTGTATGAAATTTGGTACTCAGATAGATTAACACATAGGATACTTTTTATCTCAGTAATATGATCCCGTGAGATAATTTCCGACCTCCATGCGAGCAAAGACGCTGGTAAAAACTAGTTTGTTATAAATGTGTTGACTGTGGTGTAATTTGAAGAGTAGTAAAATAATACCTTTGTTTAAATCGGGCAGCACATCAAACTCCACGAACTTTTTGTGCAATTGCTTTGGCGAAGGTGGGGGAACCCCTTTAGCGAAATATTTGAAAAATTGATGTTAGATCGTTTGAAAGACATTTTATTAAACATACATTTATTAAACAGTAAATAATTCTGTTTCACATGGGGTCGCTCGACTACCGATGCCGGTGTTGAGGTTCTTTCACATATATTTGAGGACTGGAAGAAATAACATGATGCCTTAGGTATTTCTTGTGACTTGTTTATCGGATTTCGATTTTGTTTCTCATGATACATTTGTCAGGATATTACATCACTATGATATTACAAATACTGCCTTGGATATTCTTAATTCTTATTTGGATAGCAGAATCAAAACAGTGGACGTTAACAGCATGAGGTTCCATTGTCACAACGGGAGTTCCGCATGGCTCAATTCTTGGCCCTTTAATTTTCTTGTATATATTCATGACCCGATCTTGCCTTATAAAGAACAGTAATAAAATAGTGTTATTAACACTATCAAAAAATAAATAAAACATTTTATTATCAGAATCACTTCCATATTTGTAAGTAACAATGTAGACTTACAAACTAGTGTTAGTAACATTTATATTCTTAGGAAGAAGCTGTGCGAGGCACGCCGATTCTGGGCACTGTCTACTTGACTGCGTGCAGTTGTATCCACCACCCCATGACCAGTGAGCCCCACCTATCAGCCAACGTTCTAAAAATTGTGTTGGGGCTGCCGCGAACACGGCGTAGCAGAGATGCGCATCTTTTGCGCGTGATGGCCGAAAAACTATAAACACCCGCGTCGGCAAACATGCCAGACGCGCTACAAAAACGCGGCAACCCCATCAACACCTGGAACGTGTTGTTGTATTGTTTAGGCAGGCCACTATATGCCCTTTGCGTAAAGTTTACCCACAGGCTGCACTTGAAAAAGGATTGGCAGTACGTTTTGAAAAGCGTCACTTTAACCTGAGCCGTACACCGTGCAAACCTGTGGGCCAACATCCCACATCGAACAGCCAACGACCTGTGCTCCTGCGCTTTTTATTTTAAGAAAGAGGAGAGGTGAATACCTATATAAATCGCAATTCGGGTTATGATAGGAATTATAGGTCGGGTCAGGTTAGGAATAAGGTTACGTTCGGAACAAATATTATAATTTTTTTCAAGTTCCTAACCTAACCCACGGCCGGGTTAGGATTCGGGTCAGGTTCAGAATAATCCATAATTTTGGTTATTTATAGGTTCCGGGTTTTAGATTTAATTGTTTAGTGATTAAAGTGCCAAAAAAGCCTGCTCTTATTTGTATGGATACTATACGTACATAGTTGGTAGTGCTGCAGAAAAATTTAATAAGTAGCTGACAAAACATCACAAGAGAATAAAACTCAAAAAGTTTGTGCTTTTGAATTTTATTGAATAGTAGAATTTTTCGCAAAAGGTCTGAGTTTAACTATTTATTGCACTCTCAGGAGCTGAAAGTAAAGGCAGTTCTCAACTGGAATCTTGTAAAATCCTTAGTCGTCTCGTATCACAAAGCAAGCCGCCAACAGCGCGCCCCTCTCGCATCCAGCTTCACCATCTTTTACAGCTTTATCTTTTACTGAAACGTATAAAAGAAAACTGAATTATAATTCAATTTGTTACTGAGTAACAGAAACCATTTACAGAACATCGAAATCATTGTCATGTACGGTACAAATATCCCACATGAAGAACATTTGGACTGCCTCATCGGTCTAGTGATAGAGATAGCAAACACCACTGCTGAGCTTGAGATTCTGGGTTCGGTCAGGCAAAGTGTTTTCTGGTTTTTTACAGAAATTTCTCAGCCCAGAGTCTGAATTTATGCCCGGTTGATGGCAAAAGGCGCGCCCCATTTGATATGAGACTTAAGATAACTGGCGAAATGTGGGTCTTACTATAGATACACCTCTGTCCGACCCTTAGGGAAAAACCAGTGTGATGTTAAGTTACTTTAAATAAGGTTTATACCAGGTGCGCATTGTCTTGCTAGTTTTTCTAGACCGGTAAAATCTTTCCAAAACTTTCTTATGGTGGTGAGATAGGTGTCCAGATCGTGTTGTCCTTCGGCATTAAGCTGAAATATACCAAATACTTTTAAATAAAGTAAATTTTGTAACAAGTTATTTACCAACAAAATCTAATAAAAATTAAACGAACTGAATTAATTATATTCAAGCCAAGCGAAACTACAGCTGGTCAGCTATAGTTAGTCATATGTACGTTCATAAAAAGTGAAATCTCGAAATAAAGAGTAACTATCAGCAGATATAGTCAAAAATCTCACAAGTCCCAGTTGCTTAAAGTAGCAGCCCCAATAGCAAGAATTAATCTTTGAAACATCGCCTGACACCATAACGGCATCTATATCTTCATCTGTGAGTTCAAACTTCTTTAAACACTCGCTTTTCAACATCTCATATTCCTCTGATGTATCACTTTCCGCCTAAAAAACAAAAAAAATATACAAAATTAATAATACAAATGATTTTCTTATCATACACAAAATTCGTAGCAGCAGCTTTTAAAGTAACCGAAATAAAGGTTTTTTGAGAACCGCTAATATTATGAGCTCAATTGGTACTCACATAAAGGCTGCTTAAGCTAACGGCCAGGGCACACAAAACAAGACAAGTATACATGGACATGTTGTAATTTTAAATTTCAACGCTTCAACTGTCTGACTACCAAAATCACACCTTATCCTAAATAGAAATAATTGGACGCGATGTGATTATCATAATAACTCACTAAGTGAGTCTTAATGCTCCATTTTTAGCATTTTGGCTAAATATTTATGCTAACAAATAGGTAGGTACAGGCACCTTACACATTAGCAGATATGACGCAATCATAGCATATAACACAATTTAAATATTTGGGATTGAATGACTGAGGATGTCAAAGAAGATGTCGCAATTGAGAGAAACGTAGGGCCTAAATCTGTCTGGAAAAACATGTTGCCTTGCAAGTTGTTACATGTTTTTCCGTTTTGGCAAATCGTACACAATTTGCTAAGGCGATAAAATGACCGGATCACTAGCATAAGCGGCTATAATTTTTTAAATTGAACTTTATCAAGAAAAAATCTTTGTTGTTTGTTTTCTTTAAATAGAAATACCCGTCTTGAAATTAAAAAAATATTTTTTATTTGTATTTTCAACAAAAAAAAATTGAGTAATTAATCATAATGTAACAGAAATTTGATAGAAAGGAAAAGACTGTTTAACCAAACTCAAACAACAATTTATTATATTTCTTAATATAATGTAACTCCTCCGATGGCTCGAACACATACGGTGATCCTCCTGGGCATGCTGAAAATCAAGTTATCCAGCATTTCTTGGGGTAACCTGTCCCATTCTTGAATAGCGGCTTCCTTGAGCTCTGGCACTGTCTGGGGGCGTGGCTCACGGTTCGAAACAGCTCGCATAAGAGCATCCCACGCGTGCTCTATTAGGTTTAAGTCAGGCAAGCCGGCAGGCCAGTCTAACCTTGTGATGTCGTATTCTCGGAGAGCAGCATTGACTAGTTGAGCTCGATGGGTGGGCGCATTATCATCGACCAGTACAAATTGGTGCCCATGGTTTACTCGGAATGGTCTGAGAATTACATCAATAGCAACTGCTCTATACATGTCTGCTGTCATGAAGCCTCGATACGGGATCAAAGGCGTTCTAGCTCCAATCATAATACCACCCCAAAAGGACACCGATTTCCCACCTTGCTGAAATGTTCCAGTGGCAGTTCTTTGCCTTTCACGGTCTCCTGGTCTTCTCCAGACACGGACACGTCGGTTATCTGGATGATTACTGATTCGCGATTCATCAACGAAGAGATAGTTCTGCCAAATGTTTTCTTCTTCATTTTGCCGAAGCCTAGCCCACTGCAATCTCCATCGTTATCGTTGCCGGGAATTCAAAGGAGCTCGCCAAGACCTCCCTGCTCGTAATCCAGCCTGGTGCAAGCAATTCTGAATGGTCTGAGTGCTAACTTCCAGCCCAGAGGCGGCCCGAACTTCTGCTTTTATTTTAGTAGCGTTGATTGTTGAGTCACGGGCTGAAAACAATCTAATATAGCGCTTTTGGGCAGCAGTCAAAACAGTTGGGCGACCACTGCGGGGTCAGTCAGCAAAATTACCCATCCCGTGGTACCTCTGCGACGTGGTCACGTCACAGGATTGGGATATAGCAACTCTGCGTGCTATTTTTCTTGTGGTGTATCCTTCTTCCCTCAAAGTTACTATTTTTGTTCGTAAACTTCTGATAATGCTCTTGGCATTTTTTTAATCACAACTTTCCTCGAAAGAGTATTTTAAATTCGTTAAATTTGACTAAGTCAGATTTCTGAATGAGCGTAAGCTAGGACTGAAAGCCTTTTTATATGGAAAAACAATTGAACTGTTTTTTTGTTTTATATTCTAAATCTATATTTTTAAATAAATAATCTAAAAAGAAGAAGAAATCATAATATAATCTACCGTAACAAAAAAGATTTCGATTTTTGAAAGTGATCTCAAACTTTTTTTGATGTGTTTATGTCTCCGGTAGGTATTCGTCAAGATAACTTCGTCCATAATTGCACAGATAAAGCCTTCAGTTTCCCCGAAAAGGTCACCAAACGCAGCCAGGATACGGACGCTAAGAAATCTACATGGGGCTCATGAAGAGCCCGATAGAAGCACCCGTGAAGCTCCTTATTGCGCCATTACTTCCTTGCGGTCATCGATAGTTCATTTACAGGTTTGCGCCAGTTCTCTTTAGCCATGGATAGTGGGATGTGCCCCTTGGTTTGCCTTCTGGTTTGCCCACAAAAAGTGAAATATTGGGGATATTCAAAATTCATATTTATTTACATTAGACGTCTGTGTTTGAGTCACAGAAATAACTATGTGAACAAAATTTCAATTAAACTAGTCAGATTTGGAGTGAATTAGCTTTGACAGACGGACAGACAGACACAACTTTTGCCAGCGGCTTCGCCCGCGCGGTACTTTAATTAATGTAACTTCATAGGAGCCAGTAAAATGAGAATCGAAAAATCTGTGAAATCGATGGAAACATGGAGAAATACCCTTATTAGATAACTCCCGTGTCTGTCTGTCCGTCTGTGAAAGCTAATTCACTCCAAATCTGACTAATTGAAATTTTGTTCACATATTTATTTCTGTGACTCAAACACAGACGTCTAATGTAAATAAATATGAATTTTGAATATTGGGGTCACTTTTTGTGGGCAAACCAGAAAATTAAACACAAAAGTTTTGCATATTTACCGTGAGACATATCAAATGACAGGCCTTGATATGAGGGTCTCAAATATATATATGAATATCTTACCGATAAAAAAAACTAAAACTAACTATAGATGACTTCCTTCTCTCTCAAAATTATAAAAATACTGAAAAAAATCTAAAAAGTATACAATAAAATAAAGCCACTCAGGCCTATACACACACATAAACACACTATTTAGTAGTAGTGTTATGTAGTAGTAGTCTAAGTATTTATGGTTTGCTCGTCGGTTAGAAGATGTTACGATTCAAAGAAATTGTAGAATTTGTTATGTATGACTTTCTCAAAACATAGACTTCTAGAGTCTAATTTAGGGTACAGGAATTGTAAATAGGTTTAAGTCTTGAACAAATAAAAATTATTATTAATATTACTATATTTTTATTAAATAATGTTAAAATTAACAGTTTTGAAATTATTTAAGAAAGTATATGAAAACTGACCGTTCGTTCTTTATCTCAGAAATTGCCGAGACTAAAATTTTGATTAAAATATACAGAAATTACTCAGTTCTTTACTTATAAATTACAGAAAACCCTATAATAAGTATATGGTCTTAAACATGGTAATATTTCAATATTGTGTCGTATTTTCATACCCTCCGAGCTTCGGTCTGAATAATGCGGTAATAATAATAAAACTTATCACCGGGACCAGACGGACTGCACAAATTCCGGTTAAAATGGCAGTCGGCTGGCATCACAATTCCAGTCATCTTCGTAGTTTGGGTCGCCTCCGCAGTTTCTCACAAAAGGCGTTACCCACCTGCTCCATAAGTCAGGTAGTCCCGCGGAACCCAAGAATTATAGACCAATCAAATGCTTGTCGACGGTTTATAAACTTCTTACATGACATCCATTTTGAGAGCGAAAATTAACACACACATTGTCAACAACTCCATTATGTCTGTCTCTCAAAATGGATGTAAGAACGGGTCCTAGGTCAGTAAGGAGCTACTTTTCATCGACATGGCCATAAGGCAACAGGTTCGTCGACCCCGCAAGGATCTGTCGACATGCTGGATAGATTATAAGAAGGCCTACGACTCGGTGCCACATGCATGACTCATGAGGGTGGTAGCAACATCTTGGTAGCAACTGCCTTTTCAGCTCATGTTTCAGTTTAGTTTTAGTAGATCCAGCTACCCTTATCTATAAATAGGTGCTTTAGAGAATAAAATACAAAGTATGTAGATGTTATTTATTTGAATATATTGTCATTAAAAGTGATATAATAACAACAAAACAACTTCTTGCTGCATACCAATAATTGTAGTTCTCTAAACTTTAAGAGAAGAACCTGAAAAAATAATTAAATATTCTCTCTCTCTTCTTTGTAATAGATGATGGGCAAATTGTTGCTCTTTGTGTTTTTTTTTTCATGGCTAGGATCCATTTTTTACCATGTGGGGCGGGTTGGGAATACTTGGACCTGAAGCTGTTTCAGGTCGAAGTATTCCCAACCCGCCCCAATTTAGATCAAACTATTACGAGTCAACCTGCATACCTAATCGTTTTTCGTATTCTATGATGCAATCCGCGAACAACGCGCCCATCTCGCATCCAGCTTCACCGTCACTTACGGGTTTATCTTTTACTGAAAGTAATTAAAGGAAACATAAAACATTGCATTTGGATATTTGGATAGCTACCTATAGGCAGAAGTGGAAAGAATGGAGCGAAGCCTTTGTCAGTGGGTCAACATAGGCTAAGCAGAAGTGGAAAAAGTGGAGCGAGGCGTTAGCTCGGCAGTGGGTCTACATGGGCCGTTAACTTGTGCTAATAATTAAGAATTAGCACAAACCAAATTTACCCAACCAAAATTGTATATACTTCCTGGGTCTCTTTAACCGAAAACGATTCATTATGACAACAAAATCAATAGCGTGAGAACAAACCCTCATTTGACATGACTAAGAGACTAAACAGAAATACTAGCCCGAGGGCAGATTTTTCAATCGTCCCTTAGGAACGTGGCGTGATATCACAGGGTCTAATTAGGAGACAGAAGACAGACTGTCGGGACAGTCTGGACTTTAAAAGAGACTGTGACGTCTGAGTTTGTTTCGGCCTTTCTTCTCAGAGTAGTGAGATAGGAAACACCGACCTCATCTAGTTTTAAAAATATGATTGACGTGTAAAAGTGTTTGTACGAACCTAATTACAGAAATAAAATCATTTATCATAGAACAAGTGGCCAGCACATTCCTGCCTTAGTAATATCTTATCATGGATAGTTTAGATAATACCAAAGAAATAACGTTTATACCATATTCGCATTGTGCTGTTCCTTTTTTCATTATGGCGTATATAGAATCGTCCTTTAAACCCGCTTTCAAGTTGGTCAAGTAAGTGGTCGAGTCGTATTGACCTTTGTCATTGAGCTGTAATACAGAACATACAGTAAAATAATTATATTAACGTCTTTAGTTTTTTTGTCATGAATTCATCATCATTATTTCAGCCGAAAGGCTTCCACCGCTGGACATAGGCCTCCCCCAGTGGGGGGGTTTTGCCATAATCGCCACGCTTGGCAGCCGGGTTGGCGATTGCAGTATGGTGGTAAAATGTATAATATAAAGTATTTAAAGCATATAAAGTATTTTGTTTATATTTATTTACTATGGTCTGTTTATTCAAGTGCCCAAAACAGTTTACTTTAAGTGAGTAGAGGCAACAAAAACTTGAGTGGAACTTTTTTTGTAAGCAAGGTCATAAACATGTAAACTGTCAGATATCATTCCGGACCCATGGCACCCCTGGAGGACACCCCTGGGGGTGCCATGGGAACTTGAATTCCGACCCGTGGCACCCCCAGGCCCTTATCGGCCCGGGGGTCTAAAGTTTTTAACGTCAAATGTCATGGGTACGTCACCGGTTTAATAATGATTTTGTGATGTGCGTTCTGCAAAAAACATTTTACTCGTTATAAAACACAATGATACCATGGAACAAAATCTTCCATTTTCAGCTCAACAGTTGGTACCATGAAGTATAATGTGGTCGCCCTCTTTCGGAGTTGCGCTTTTAAGGCTGCTTTTCCACCAGATATGTTCTATGCTACGTTGCTATGTATGCATTTGATATCCAACAATCATATTCATTGGTTAACATAGAGTGCTATGTTAACCAATGGATATGACTATGTTTTTTATATGGCAGGATGCGTATTTCATAGCACGCATCCATATGCGCGAGTGGTGTAGCTATCTGAAGAGCAGAGTACCTAAAGTAGGCACGCCTTTGTCGCCGAAATATACATACCATCGTTGAAGCAAAAAGTTATTTTATATCTCGCAATTTGCGAAAACGAACTCATTGAGGAAGATGAATTGCTGTTCACCCACTAGTGCTTATCACGCTAAGATAATAATGTACGTTACGCCATTCACGTTGTCATGATTTCCATTAAAAGGCTCCACGTTTGAGGACTGACTCCAAAAATACAAACGCTGGCTTAGTTAAGTATAAGTAAAAATAAATTAATATTGTATCTATGTACCAAACTCTTGTGAATTCTTCTTGTGAAAATAAGCATTGTACCTGTTTACTACAACAAAGAATAGATCCTGGATGCGACATCATTCTTTCCCTACCGACGATGCATCGCATAGCTTGAGCTACGCATCTTCCTCGTATAGCTACTTCGCGACGGCGCATCTTCATAGCACATCTTACTTGCCCCACTACACAGCTTAGCCTAAGAAACGGTCATATAGTTTCGTAGCTTAGCTTTCACCTCCTCGAAGCGTAGCTGCATAGAACATCTGTTATGGAATAGTAGCCTAAGAGTGGTTTAAAAGCGCAACTCCGAAAGTGGGTGACCTCATGGTACACGAACATAAAAAACTAGGCACGCCTTTAGTACAAGAATACTTACAAGTCCAACTTTCTTGTAGTAGCAGCCAAAAAAACAAGCATTAATCGTCGACACGTCACTGTTCACAACGACATCTTTTAACTCAGCGTCTGTAATTCCGTACTTCTTCATGCATTCGTCTATCATGGCTTGAAAACCCAAATCACCAGCATCTTCACCAGCCTAAATTCAAAATTAACAATGATCATAATTCAACGACAAGCTTACCCAATAATATTGAAGAAGACAAAGATCACAGATGTGGACAGATAGTCCAATAACCGATTGATCCCAACAATATTTTTGCTATGGATTGCAAAAAACAGAAAAGACGATACTTACATAAACAGAACATAAGCTCACAGCCAAGGTCACACCTAACCAAATAAATTTAGACATGTTGTACTCTCAGTTAGGAAGCTTCAACTATATATGCCTGAACACCAATTTCATGCCTTTTATACAAACATCCTACGCCATGCAATTATCATAATGTGTCACATAGCGACGCACAATTCGACACAATGATCAATCTGCAGCAATTTATCTAAATAAATACACATTCAAAAATACAACTCATTCATATCACAGGAACATCAAATAGTTTAAATGTTTTTTCTTTAAACTTTGTTGGCGTGGTTGTTAACTTTATTGTATATTCTATCAATAGTATCCTAAAGTTGAAGGAGTGTACACCTGAATCAATACCTAATTTTGCTCATTATTTATGTGTTATGAGTTGGTACAATAAAAAAATAGCAATTTTAAAATAGTTTCGAAAGTCATTTATTTATTAATAACAACAAAACAAAGTCTATAGGTATGATTATCTTGTTACGCTGCATATTGATTGCCCTCAAAACAGCTTAAATAAGAACCTGAAAAGATATAAAATCCACTTTAAATATATCTAAAAACATCCACCTCCTCCATCATCCTCCTTTTTTCCACGAATGGTTAGGCAGGAGTGTACCCTATAATACACCCACAGTTGCCCGACCTGGGAACAGTTTTATTATTTTCTTTCGCTAGGTAAATACTTTACCTTGTCTTTGTGTAGCAAGAAACAAGAAGACAACAGGGCGCCCCTCTCGCAACCAGCTTCTCCATCAGTTACTGTATCTTTTACTGAAATAAAACGAGAAATACACGCTTTAAAAACCAAACTAAAAAAGTAGGAAATAATTTAATTCAATTAAACAGCGTGGGGTGCTTTTTGAGGTATTTTTATAATCAATTAATGTCTGGCACCCCAAGCTTTTTAATTGAATTAAATTATTTTTTACTTTTTTAGTTTGGTTTTTAAAGCGTGGTTTATAGTTTTTTAAACTATTATTTATTTTCTATTTTTTAGTTCTGCTAACTACAAAAGCGTGATTATTATAGTTTTTTTTTCCTTTATTTTTTTCTATTTTTCTCTATTATTTTTTTTATTATTGAATCGTCATCAGCTCTTGATAACTTTACAAAGTTTAAATGAAATCTGACCGTTTAAAGTGGGTCAAAATCGCGCCCTAAAAAGTCGGTTGCGATGTCGAATGGGAGGCATCGTGGCTGAGGGTTACAGGCTGCGGCGGAGGAGGAGTGCCGGTACTTCTGAGTAGCGCTCTTCCCTTCCGTGGCCTGGACGGTGCCGCCACCATTTGATGGCTGACGCGATGAGGCCGCAGGGGAAGAGGAGTGTCGGTATAGCGTTGGCCGCTCTCCTTATCCCCTGCGGCCGAAAAGTGGTAGGCGGCGGAGCCACTGTGCTGACCCGTCGCAGGGGGGGATCAAGGGTGCCAGACACGGTGTAGTCTGGGGCCCTTAAGCTGCTTGGTTCCTGGGGTAGTCATGGCGTGCCATGTGTCCTGGTGCGCCGAACTGGTGGGGTCCGCAAGGGCCGATGCCTGCCAGGGGTGCGGGTTGTTCGAAAGAGATACCGTCGCCACTGGCACACAGGCAACTGAGGGAACACGGGTGGGTTTTAGTCAGTAAAAGTCTGACACGCCCTCCTGCTCCACCCATAGCGGGAGAAGTTATTTGATGATTTCCCACCCTCAAAAAAAAATCAGGCTGACATTGGTAATTTGCATATACTTATAAATTGTATTGCATTTTCGTTATGATCAGTTAGAATACCAATTCCAAAATAAGCTTATATTTACCGCTTGTGCATTCTCGCGCAACTTCTTCTAATTTGGTGTATTCCTCATCATCTTTTACAATCTTCCTAAAGTAAATCAGGCCACTCTTCAGATCGTATTCACCTTTGTCATTGATCTGTAATAAGGAAAAACAAAATATAATTATTATTAAGTGGACGTTTCTAAAATGAATTATTCAACACCGTTAGAACTCGTCTGTCGTGTATTACTACGTTCAGCCCTCAGATTATAAAACAAAGGCAGATAGACCGCGCGCAACACCAAAGTGAGGCCAAAAAAGTCGCATTGAAGGTAACATACAATGCGACGCTTTAGTATTTAGTTTTTTGGCCTGTTTGGTGTTCCGCGCGGTCTATCTGACTTTGTTTTTTAATCTGAGGTTCAGCCGGTCTATTCTATTAAAATCTCACCGTGAAGACGTAGGTGAAGTGAGCTTGAAGTGAGCTGTCAATAGTGTGAATCCCTAGAATCAAGAGGAAGTTCACTTCACCTACGAGAATTTTACAAAATACATCGGCTGATGCTAGGGACTGGCACTATAGACTGACGGGGCAACCTTTACAGAGTAGAGGTCTCATAAAAATTAGTAGGTAATTATATTAATGTACAATGGTTTACTCAGACAGTTATTAAATGAGGTTAAAAATACTGCATTCACAGTATTATCTTTAAAAAAAAATTCTATAAAATGTAAACATTTCACGAAATAAAGCAATCGTAGTGATTAAAAAGGGAAAAACTTCGATAATTTGGACGTTCAGCTACTTCTTCCGAGCAAAAGTAGAACGAAAAATTTATGAAATTGTGTTACAAAAACTAGTAGGTACTTTAAAGTTCCCACTGCTGGTACAAAGGCCTCCTCTGCGAGACGGACTGGACTTTAATAAAGTCCAGTCCCTATGGACTGTAATACTGTAATATATCTAGCGGGCACAGAGTGAATTAGTGGCTGTAATAATATGTCTTTAAATTTTTTATTCTAGAACAACGCCGGTTTCTTCACGATGTTTTCCTTATTTCTAGTAGGTATTTAAACGTTACTTACAAAACCAGCTTTCTTGAAGACACAACCATTGAAACAAGGATTAACTTGCGTTGAATCGCCTGCCTCTGCAGCCTTATTTATAGCATCAGTGGTGACTCCTGGAAATTCCTTTGAGCACGCCTCCAAGATGGGCTTGAGGTTTTCACGTAGAGTGATAGTATTAGCTATAGTGACCTGAAATAATGACGAAAAAGAGAAACTTGAGGTGAGGATCAGCCAGATACATTTTATTGAGGATTTTGCATACAAAATAGCAACTATGGACAGTCACCAAAAAAGATAAATGATCCGGGTCGCGGATATAGTTGAAGTTTCGTAAGAAACCGATGGATCTTTTCAAATTAAATTTAATTCGATAAATGAACTGTCTGTTTTCTATTAATTATATTTTAAAACCTTTTGGTTTTTTACTAAACTTCAACTAAGTATATCTGATGACCCTGGTTACTTATGATGTCTTTTGGTGACCGTACATACTATTATTTACTGCTTATCCCCTAACACTGACCACATGAGAGAGCCAGAAGTGACTGTCACTAAATGTTTGCAATACATTAAAGGCTTTCGTGAATGGTCTATATTAGCCCATGTACCCACGGACGTAACAAAATCGCGGAGGGAGTTTTTCGGGCACTGGATCTTCAACCCTCTTGCTCAGCGCCGAGAGTTGCAAATCGAACAGTAAAATACACTGGTCGATTTTCTACGCGCTGAGATTCGCTCTGTTGGATTCTCAGTGCTCAGCTCTACACCGTGAGTTCAAAATCCTGTGCGCGAAAAAATACTGCCGCGATTTTATTACGTCCGAGTGTGAATATCGGCTTAGAGACTCATACTAAACTCAGCTCTGTTCACAGAGCTGAATTTAGTATGAGTATAGAATCCGTTCAACTTTCCACGGCTGAACGGATGCGTACGCACTTCATACAAAATCGTTGTTTTCTATGGACAAAAGCTGAACAGAGCTGAATAAGTGTGAGTAGTCCGTTACATAGCACTGGTTGTCAAAAAAAAATCCGATGATGCTTCTTCGTTAAGAATTGAAGATTTTTGAACTGATCTTCGCTAACAGGCGCGTTAGTCACAGACAAAAATTACTTCTTTAATACCATACAGTAAAAGCTACTTACATGGACGCTGCTCGCAACCACGACACACAACACAAGACAAGTAAATTTATACATATTGCACTCTTCAGCTTAGCTCTGATCCTTACTAGCTTCAACCGTTTATGCGCCTGAGTGTTAACTAGATGCCTATTTATACAAAACTTTTGCCCTTGGATCAATTGACCAAAGTATTTTGATCTTCCCGATGCAAAAAATTTGCAAAAACCTATTAAATATCTTTTAGATCGACAGCTAAAAATAAATTAAAATTTGAAGTATTTTGACTGTTCTAGAAGACTTCATAATCTAGTTGAATGTGAGGAAAACGTAATCAGAACTCATGATAAAAAATCTCCATTTTCTTATTGCGACGTTATTCGAATGACAGCCATTCCATTATTTACACATAAAATTAGAATGAACTTGTATCAGTTTTGCGGATGCAGAGAAAACGTAAAGACGAATGGCTGATTTCTATAATTTACGGACAGTTGTAGATTAAGACTCTTTTAAATTTACCAATCATGAAGCAAAGACCTTAGGTCTTTCCAGGTCCAAATAGGGGGTCTACTATGCGAAGGTCCTTCGCATAGTAGACCCCCTATTTGGAAGTAGCCATCACAGGTAAAATTAGCTTACGAAACTATTTTTTTGGCCAGTTTGGAAATAAAAAAATGCTACATTGGTAAGCAAAACGATCCGTTTTTGTTTATAGGAACTGAGCATAAGTTGAAATTAATCATGTTTTGTTGCAACACTCCAGCCGGGGTCGATTTAATTAAACCATCAGGAGACAGGTGACATCCGACAATTTTGTTAGTTTATTTCATAACTAGCTTCTGCCCGGACTTCGTCCGTGTCTTTCTTGCTCCCCCAACCGACCCCGTCGCAACGAATCGCCTGCCCGTGCGAGTACTTCGTGATCGTGACTTTTTGTTTTTGCTCGGCTCCTAAGGGTTCTAGCGTAATGTTATATAGCCTATAGCCTTCTTCGATAAATGGGCTATCCAACACCAAAATATTTCTTCAATTCAAATCAGTAGTTCCTGAGATTAGCGCGTTCAACCAAACAAACAAACTCTTCAGCTTTATAATATTAGTATAGAAGATAATAATATTATAAAGAAATAAATAAAGTATTGATTTTCTGCAGCATTGAACATAACCAGTCGTGAAAAGGCGATAATTATATTATGTTTTGACAAATATGTCGCTGTGAGCTATATTTATTAGAGCCGTATCGAATGGTGATATATTGAGGTTTACTAGAAATGTTTAAATGTTTCTGTTTCTTTGTTTCCAACTTAAATATACCAGCAGAATTTATATCATAATTCAAAATCTTCCGTCCTAGCCAACAACCCCGAGTATGTAAAGTTGGTTTACCTGCTGTTTTTATTCATTAAAATAGACGTTTTTTTACTTTTAATCAGTACCACGTTTTAAATGTACGTGTTTGGTTGGCTTCCAGTGTACTCTGACTGCAACAAAAAGTTATTAGGTTATTCGGGTGGTTGCCTGCCCACAATGACGACTCTTTATTATCACGAAGGGTCATCCACACGGTTATTTTGGCAACACATTTTAAGCATTACCTAGCGGTATAAAGTATCCGGCGAACAAGAATTTATGTGGGGTGAAACTTCGTGGGACGAATGTGGAACATGTAATAAAATTACGTAAATTGGATACATGAAAAAATCATTTAATGGGATCAAGTAAACTTTGAGTTCTGTATTGATGATTTTAATGATTATTATAATTATGTAAAGCCATAATTGTTACGGTCGCGAATGATATTTTAATCATCACACACCCTGACGTTGACCTGCAATTTGTAAAATAACCGAAGATTTGATTTGATTTAGCTACCTTAAATGAATGTCGAGTTATTGAGCGCAGCATAGCGTACAGAGTGGTGGTGACATTGATATGTCACCGTATGATTGTGAACACCATTAGTTTATAATCTATCTCGCGAGATTATAAACTGTCGATAAATTGTGAACTGCACCATACTGCTTACCGACCGAATAGCTTTTTTTTTTTTTGAGAGTGGGAAATCATCAAATAACTTCTCCCTCTCTGGGTGAAGCAGGAGGGCGTGTCAGACTTTTACTGACTAAAACCCACCCGTGTTCCCTCAGTTGACTCTGTGCCAGGGACGACGGTATCTCTTTCGAACAACCCGCACCCCTGGCAGGCATCGGCCCTTGCGGACCCCACCAGTTCGGCGCACAATGACACATGGCACGCCGTGACCACCCCAGGAACCAAGTAAGGGCCCCAGACGACCCCGTGTCTGGCACCCTTGGTGCCCCTGCGACGGGTCAGCGAAGTAGCCCCGCCGCCTACCACTTTTCGGCTGCAGGGGATAGGGAGAGCAGCCAACGCTATACCGACACTCCTCTTCCCCTGCGGCCCCACCGCGTCCGCCATCAAACGGTGGCGGCCCCGTCAAGGCCACGGAAGGGAAGAGCGCTACTCAGAAGTACCGGCACTCCTCCTCCGCCGCAGCCTATAACCCTCAGCCGCGATGCCTCCCATTCACATCGCGGCCCGCCTCAGTTGAGGTGCACCTCACCGCAACCTACTTTTTGGCCGCTACGTCGTCGGCTTGGAGGCAAAAGCGAGGGTGACCAAGGGTACCGAGCCCCCCACAACGACAATGCGGGAACCCCCTGGGGGGTAGGTTTGGTTAGGTTAGAATTGCGACGAACCGCGCGCGAGCCAAGCGAGCGTAGCGAGCGGTGCCGTGGCAGCGGCCGGCGAGCGCTACTTCCAACTTAGTGGCAGTTACTTGATTATTTAGTAATTGCGCAAGGTACTATCCGTCTTGATACCAGTTCACAATTTGACGGTTTCACTTCGATAGATTATAATCTACCGAAAAACAATGCGTTAAATGAGGGTGTTCATGAATATTCAAGCCACCAGTTGGCGCCACTTTGACAAGAGGTCTTCCAGTTCGACAATGAACTTAAAATATTTAATGTCATTCGTTTAATTCTTTCTATCACCTTTCAGTCCGTAAGCGCTTTGACACTTTTGACAGGTGCCTGGACCTGACGTCTCAATGCTGCCACCTAGTGAACGTCATTTCAGAACACCCTCATTGTAAGCAGTATGTTACGGTTCACAATCTCGCGAGATAAATTATAAACTAACGGTGTTCACAATCACCAGGTGACAGATATAAGAAAGAAGGGTGGTGACGCGTTGTTATATTTATTGATTTATAATAAGCACGCATACGTTTTTTTTCCTTTATAATCTTAGTTCAAGTTTTAGTAATAAAAATATTTTGACGCCTTGAAAAAAATTCCCATGCTTTGCTAAAGTTTCCTGATGTTGCATTTGCTATGTCATTTTCATAAACATTGTTTGCTTCGTTTTTTTGGCGGCAGTCTCGCCGTGCCGTCAAATTCTCGCAGCCATGATAATATTATCACCCTGTGAAGATTGCTACATACAGTTCCATAGAATTTCCCAGCGTATCTATCGCCGCAATACTGTCGCCCATGTATGTTATGGCGCTTTATGTGATGTTTCGATTTCACCAGATTTTCAGAAATAACTTTATTTGTTCATGTTGAGCCAACATTTTAGGCTTCTAGTGCTAGAATAAAAATATACTCTTACATGTCACTTATTACTACCCAACCTCCTTTTCCTTTTGGTCTCATCTATCTGTACCGTCTTTACTTCGTGGTTTTTCTTTATCAAAAGTCGTGCGGGCGCCTGATTTTTTGCTACAATAGCTAAAGCCGATGTCAAAAAAATTCAGGCACCAAGGCTAGGAACCATACTATCTTGAGGTTGCCGATAGTGTTTAAATACTTCAAAATTGACTTAATGATGAATGATATTCGTGGAATCGTGGAAGCTCTCTTAGGTATTGCTGTGATAACAATTTCACCTCCTTCAACTTCAACTTCTTAGAATTATTTGGAACCACTGGTATTTGTCATTTAAGTACCTATTCCTTTTATTTCACTAGATCTAGTTTTTTAAACGGCTAACTAAGATATTTAGTTACTGGCTGCGCCATGTTAAGTTGGGAGACAAGAGACACAGCATTAAAAGACGATGACTGGTTTAGCCCATATTCGCATTTTTTTTCACTATCTGGATTTTCAACTTTCGGTGTTGAGCCGAGAATTCAGAATTCAACAAAGCGCATCTCAGCGCATCAAACACACTGTTGGATTTTGAACTCTCGGCGCTAAGCAGCGGTAAAAAAATCGCTTCTTCTTCATTTAAATCTACTATCTGTGAATATATCTTCACATGCATTATCATCAAATTCGTTAGTTCAACAATCATTCAAAGTTATTTACACCTACAATTTATTTAAAAAAATACCTTATAGGATAATAAGGATTCATTACATATTAATTATGTAATTGATCTGAAAACTAAAAAATAAATAAGAAGATTGGTCGCTCATGCATGTCCAAAATAACAATAATTTTAAATTTTACTAACATAGTTTTATGTATCCACCTACTAACATAAAATGGACTTGTGTAACTCTGTGTGCTTGGTCTAAAATAAGTAACATTCATCTAACGGTATGGATTTACTTTGATCCAGCAGCATAATGCTTCTGCAACTATTAACGTTGCTACAACCCCAATTAGCGACTGTGCGATAATTAACATTATTTTAGCAAACACATGTCATGTGATTAAATATGAAGTTTTTAAAAGGAAACCAGATTGTATATTAGGAACTGTGAGAACCTGACGTTCTCGTGTACCGGGATGTTATCATGAAACTTCTCTGTTGTGTTTTGTGGAAAATTATTTCTAGAATCGTCCTACGAATCTTATTTTTATCTTCTTTCTTGACTAAGACTTCGATCCGGCCACATCCCATCAAAAAAATTTGGTTTTGATGAAAAAGGTTACGTCACCCAACTGTGAAGAATGTGGAGTGGTCGAAGACGTACAGCATGTTTTGATGGAGTATGTGCGGATTGAGACTATGAGATTTAATTTACTTGGTCCAAAAAATAAGTATGATGTTGGAGAGTGTAATGTTATCCTTGCTTATCCTTTATCGGAACGAGCTAGGATACTGTACAAACTGGCATTTTTTATTTTAAAGCAGGTTTTAACTGTTTTTAGGTTTTGTGGATTCTGCTGATGTTACAGGGCGACGTTATCGCTCAGCGACAAAGCCCTTTAAATAAAGTTTAAAAAAATCTTCTTTCTTGGGATTTGTCAGCCCGATCTCTCGCTTAACTGTTTTGTTTGCAATTCTATCTCCATAATAGCTGGACTGTTCGTATGTCATTAAAGTTATTTATTACCAGCCTGTACAAAGCAAGCTCGTCTTTTCCAGACAGCCTTGACCAATTCTATTTCTATTCTACCTGCCTACAGGCTTAGCATTACGCTTTCTATTTCTACTCTACCGTAGAAAAGAAATCGCTTGTCTACATTTCTCGGTTCAAAACTGACAACTGTCTACAGGGAAACAACATTTTTGCTTACTCTTCCGACGACAAAACGCTTTTCTACAGTTCTCGGGCTAAGCCTGCAGGAATAGACAAAGTTCTTTCTATACAACTTGACATCTCTTCTGCCCGAGCACTAGGAGACCCGTAGGCTCGCGTTTCTATGAAGACAAAGACAATAGGAACGGTGAGGTAGCTAGTGGTGTAGGCGCTAAGTTATTAGATTTTTCATTAAATAGACATTCAGTGGGATTAAATGAACTTAGAGTGGGGATTCATGATTTTAATTCTGTATTTTCTACCCCCATGTGTCAAAGTAGACAAAAATTGGTCGTCGTATTTGACATCGTAAACTTTTCTCGACTGAAGAATAGAAACATTTCTTTTCTTCTGTTTTAAGTTTAAGACGGAAGAAAACTTTTTAACAATCTGTCAATTTGTCTATTCTTCCGTCGACAAAACCAGTTTCTATGGTGGTCATGCTACGCGTGCTGTTTGCACCAAGTTGTGCGAGCATGAATACCTTCGTCTGTGTAATGAATTGATTTTGTAATGTGTATAGTAGGTATATACGTATTCAGTAACATAATTCAATACTAAAATAGGCGTGAATTATAAAATTTGCGCATTGAGTGGGTAGTTTTTCCCTATCAGCAAAATAATAATTGACAATGGAATGCCTCAAGTGAAACTATTGCAGAATGTGCAGGTTTCCTAATTAGATCCGTTTTTTAACCGATTTCAAAAAGGAGGAGGTTATCAATTCAACATGTTTTTTTTTATTGTATGTTCGGACATAACTCCGTCATATTAGACGGATCTACAAAATTATTTTTTGTTCGAAAGTGTTTATTCCAAAATGGTCCCATTTAAATGTCATCATATACGAGATATGAAATTTAAATATGGGTATATAAAGAGGGTAGATCTGATGATGAGTTTCGGAGACAGGCAACAAAACTCTTCAAAAAATCACAGCAAATCAACCGCGATTGCTGCTATCGCATAAATATGCATTTTGGTTGACCCTAAGGATATTCCCCGATCAATAATAATACCAATATTTTGATCCAGCCTGTCCCCAATAATGATAGCTGTCCCCCTATCAGTGACGCCCTGAGCCGAGGTCCGTACCCCACAGGGGGTGCCCTCAGCGTGCAGTCGCTTAGTATGTAATTTGTAAAGCTAGTATTAGAATAAATTCGAAAATAAAACGAACGACTTTACACAGGTGCAATTTATTCAATTCTGAAAAAAACATTACAAAGGAACGCTGGAGTCCATCTGGCCAACCGTTCTGCAAACCGTTTAGATGATGATCTAGAAAAAAAACATAAGACTCCTTTAGTAGGCCGTCGTGTTAAGAAAATACCTATTCTGGTGCGTCTCTTTAGTTTGTCAGTAAAAAGTATGCATATAGTTAATGTCAATCAGGGAATAAAGTTGCAAATAGTAATCCTCATCTCGTGGATTTCCTGAGGTCAGATTAGCAACGACAATATCACACTTTTTACAAATTTAGGTTTAAATATAAAGATAACATGTATGGAAAACTTGAATAGAGTATTTTGTAAAGGGATCAGAATAATCTAGTAAATACCGCCTCGGTCCTACTTCTTTATAATTTCTGGCAGAGTCTACAAACTCAATTAAGTCTGCCAAATCAGACATTATTGCTTTTTAATAAACGCTAAATGCGAAAGCAAATTCACTGGTATAAATAAAAATATAGCCTTAAACGTAAATGTCAAAAAAATTAACCGATTAAAAGGTAATTGAAGGTTTTGCTGTATTTAACTTAATAGTTATTGTAGGACGCTAATAAATCGTTAACTGACTCCGAGGGTGTTTTATTTTTATTTTTTACTAAAGACTTTTTACTTAAGGGGCCCTAAGTAATCATTAGATGTCTCTTTAGGTGGCAGTTAGACTAGTTTTTGAATCGAACCCTTCAAAGTCTGTGTGTATATAGCAAACACATGACGTAATAATTATTTAAATATTACTGTAAGATAATTACACTAGTCCTGTGCTCCAGAAAGCATCCCGCCAACAGAGCGCCCCTCTCGCATCCGGCTGTTCCGTCACTCACGGTCTTGTCTTTAACTGAAAAAAAAGTTAGTATATGAACAATTTTATAAATAAGTAAATGTTCGAGTAGCGACAAGCTGTTTGTTTTCATACCTGATGAGCACTGTTTAGCAACGTTCTCTAGTTTGTTGTATTGCTCGTCATCCTTCACGAACTGTCTCAGGTTCTTCAGACCGGTTTCCAGGTCGTAATCGCCTTTATCATTAAGCTATAAACAAATTAATATTATGATTGTATGTTACATTATATTAAAGTCCATCCATTAAAGTCCCACTGCTGGGTGAAAGCTTCCCTCACTCTTTCCACCTCTCTCTGTCCAGAGCTGGATTATCAAATTATTAACAACCCTCAGTTTTTTTTTTTCAGCCTTGTAACTTTCAATAATTCATTATTTTGACAGCTGCAAATATCTGGTGGAACCAACGAATTGGCAAAAGGGGTTTTTCGCACAATACTCCTAATTGATTTCACAGTAGATACATGTAGTACTTACAAATCCGGTTTTCTTGAACACACAGCCAATGAAACAAGGCTCGATGGTCGCCGCACTGCCAGCGTCCTTAGCGGCTTGGATATCAGCATCGGTGACGTCATGCTCCTGTTGACACGCCACTATGACGGGCCGCAGGGAATCACGGAGACTCTGCGCTTTAGCGACCTTAAACACAACAATGACATGACGTTAGAGGGGATCAACATTTCATAAAGAAAACTTAAATCAAAATCCTAGAGCGTTTCAAAGATATCTTTAAAAAAATTACCATTGCAAAATACATTGTGAAAAAAAAAGTTGAAATAATTTATACTTAATAAACAATCCTAGCTTACATGAACGCTGCTCAAGCTCGCAGCCATGACACACAACACAAGACAAGTAAACTTGGACATGATGCACTCTTCAGCTTAGCACTCCTGATCCTTACAAGCTTTAACTGTTTATGCTCTAAAGTTAAGCTCGACGCTTATTTATATAAAACTTATGGCCTTAGATTTTGACGATAGGTCAGCTAGGTTTACATTAATTATCAGATGTTAAATACAACAAAAAAAAGGATAAAAACTGACGTCCGTTTGATCTATTGATAAGTAGCTCCGGACAAGAATATCCAGTATTCGGTTCGTACTTCCTTCTCAAATATTGAGGCCTCAAAGTTAATACTATTTCAAAATATAGTTTGTGAACTCTATGACGGATATCTAAGCTAGGTATTGATTCTCTTATATCGTCATTAGCATTGTCACAGTTATTATCATCACTAAGCCTAAGGAGATCCATTGCTGGACGAAGGTCTCTCCCAAGCATCATCGCTACAGCGACCGATCTTACTTTCTGCATCCAACATTCGTGTGACCTTCAACAATTCAGCGTGTTATTTATGAGGACCCACGCTACGCCTATGGATTTCCTAATCACTTTTATAAGACATCCCTATACCTATGAACTGACTCAATTTTCTTCTCCATACAGTGAGTAACGGTTTTTCCGTAATTCACACAATTAATTTAACTAGTAGTCCTCTAGTGTTCGAAATTTGACCATATTTAAAAAATATTAGCTCCCTTCTACGTATTAAGGGGTGCAAAGTTTTTGCTTCATGTATTAAGAAATAGATTAGATATAAGGGCAAAAAGCTGGTTGTAACAAAATGATCGTAACTATCTTTCCTGCTTTCTTGCACACAAATTGAATATAAGTTTACTTTATGCTTCAGCATTTATTTATCAAGGATTTTTTGCGGTCTAACTCTAACGTTTTACTAAACTAGAAAAAATCGATAAAAGCAATAACAAAAATAAACCAGTTACCTAAAACGCAATGGGTGAGGCATGGTAGCTTTGTTTCTTAAAATGTTACTAGATAGCGTTAGCGTCAACTTAGATCGCGCTATGGTTACGATCTCGCCCAGCACATAAATGTGTTCAGGTGCAGGTAATACATAAATACTGATACTTACCGGGATACATTCGGAGATAGGTACGAATTTTTTTTTCCGTATTTTTATATACAAATTGAAGACATTATTTTCAGACTTTTCTGTGCCATTTTGTTCGATAACTCATTGCCATTTTCTAGATAGTAACATAATTACATTGCTGTAGAAATTTTTAGGACTTCTGGTCAACAACCTGCGACAAGTAGTTTTGACAGTCCTCTCTTTTATTATTAATATTTTAATAGAGCTAGTGTGCCATAGTACCCGGTAAATGGTAACCGTATACAGGCGTAAATGGTTTAATTGATTAATTTAATGATGAATGTAAATAAAAACCACAATATCCAAAAATGAAACGAGAAATTTTCAATAAATCAGATTTATTCATTTAAAAAAACTTTTCATCTTCTTATTTCACTGCATGTCACCTGTATCCAGATGCTTAGATGGGTATCTGAGAATAAAAATAAAAAAAATTAAGGACGTGATCCTACATATGTGTGTCGTTCTCATGTCGATGAGTAGGTTCCTACTAAGCAAGAGTACATACTCTATCTTTGTTCAAATCTTAGCTTAACATCAGGTGAGATAGTGATTCAACGAGAACCTTGCAATAAATGATTAAACAAAAGTATGTTCAATAAATAAATAAAATTATAAAATACACACATACATCCTACTGACCTAAAGTCATCCGAACGTTAAATACCTACGAATTCATTTTTTGTTTTGTTCCCAGAGAAGACTAGTTAGTGTCATCAAAGATGAATAATAACAATAATTTTAAAAAGAAGCGTGGCAGCATCATCTTGTCTTATTATAACAAACAAACTGCGACTACTGCTTCGTAAGACGAGCGTTGCTTACTCTCCGTCAAGTCTTTGAGTTCAATGTTTGATTGTAGTGTAAAGCCTTTCCCATTAAATAAGAAGGAGATTTCCTCAAGGAGCCATAATCGGCCCGCTTACGAAGGCTACAAATATCTACCTCACATAATAAATAAGTGTTACATTGATATTTTCCCGTAAGATTATCTATAATACCTCGGCCCTGTGTTCCAAAAAGCAAGCTGTCAACAGTGCACCCCTCTCGCATCCAGCTTCTCCGTCACTCACGGGCTTGTCATTCACTGAAATCATCAAAAGAAATAATAAAATTCAAAACCAAATTAAAATCAAGATTTTGGAAACTTAAGTAAATGAATCAATCGCTCTAGTCGTTCTTTGACCACACAGTTTAATCACGACAAATGAAAAACATCTCTGATGATGCACTTATTAGATTATTATTTAACAAACGAAATCCAAGTATCCCAATGGCAAATAAAAAAAAATATGGACCTGATGCGCATTTCTTTCCAATGTCTGCGAATTTGGCGAAATCTTCGTCATTGCTCACAAACTTCCTCAGTTTGATCAGAGCGTTATCCAAGTCGAAATCTCCCTTGCTGTTGAACTGTAAAAGAAACAGTACATGTTGTATAGTTGTGTATTTGCCTCTTACAGATTAATTACTGTAGTGATATGATAAAGTCACCAACACTTTCATCTCAGCAAGATTTGCTTAAGCTATTTACGGTAATCTACTCCCGAGCACACTTTTTGTTGATACCAAGTTCCATATGCTAGTTTTCATAAGAACATAAATGTATGATGTATAACCGCCAAAAGAATCATCTGGATCAAGTATCACACCACAAACCACAAGCAAGTTGGTCATACAAAATACAGATTACACTGTGGTCGAATCTGCTGTTTTATTTTAATGCGAATTCTCTGAAGTTGCCAGATTGAATGTAGCCAAGTGTAGGATATGTGTCAACGGGACTCAACAGAATAGGAACAAATACTTGAAAAGGAGGAGTCTGTTCTTGTAAAATACCGAGAAAAAATTAAATACTTACGACTTCAGCTTTCTTGTAGACGCAGCCCAGGAAACATGGGTTAATGCCGTCCATGCTGCCAGCTGCCTTGGCAGATTTGAGTGCATCAATACTGACTCCATGCTCCTTAGAACAGGCTTCTACGTGGGGCTTAACGGCTTCCCGGAAAGCAGCTTTTTCTTCTGCGCTTGCCTTGAGAACCAAAGTGATTTTTGTGAAAGATCATTAAACATGCGTGATTTTTTTTACAAAACTTTGACTATATTTGAAAACTCTTGCTATCTTTCACAATTTAATTAAAAGGGTATGTATTTTCTTTAGTAAAATAGGTTTAAAAAAAAACAACTTACATAAACCCTGCTAAAGCTTGCAGCCAGTATGCACAAAACCAAACAAGTGAACTTAGACATGGTGTACTAATCAGCTTGGTACTCCTAATCCTTCGAAGCTTGAACTGTATATGCCATCAATCCTAACCCGACGCCTATTTATATAAAACTTCCAGTATTAGGTAATTTGACGCGAAGTAATTACCATTAAATCTCACTGTGGATAATCAATGCCACGACGGCAGGAAACCTAGCGAAAAAAAACGTTGTAGGTACCTTCAATTACTTTATTAGTGGCACTTCTAGTGTAAATCCAGTGGTTTGCTTATTCTACGGACATTTTTGCAAATCCATTATAATGACTTGCTGTTCGACTTAGAATATCTTCACATTGTTTACATAATTAGTATTGACATTAGCCTTGCATTATCATCTTCTGATTTTGGGCAGGTGTAAACTGATGTTTTGGTAGGCATTCACAAGGCTGTCTATCATTCCGTCTGAGCACTAAAATCTAAAATTCTTAATCATGTCCCAACCTCCATCGTTCAGCAAGGTTCCATGTCTCTAATTCACTATGAAAGTAATCTGCTACAGATTTTTGTACCGGTGTGATGACTACCACTATATCTTCTTATTTTTATCTTGAATCCTTCATGCTTTAGAAATTCTTTGAGACCCGGTTGTTAAAGTGCCATTGTTCGTAGGGAATGGAACCAAAACCGCGAAAGCTGTAGCGAAAGCATGGAAAAAAATATATTATCATAATTTTTTCTAGTATTTAAAGAAATGTTAAGGACACATTCAGTAAGAGGGGCAAAATATGTAGTGGGTTAATTAGTGTTAGGGTAGATGTTAATGATAATAAAAGCAGTACGAGTTAATGTAACTTTCCAAGGTAGCAATTTCCGCTTAGCGACAAATACTACTAGTTCCGACCTAATACATGAACAATAGGTACAAAGTACAAAATATTATGAGGAAAATTCCAAAATTACCACAAATAACCTACCAGAATGTATTCGCACGTAAAGGCCAAAGTCCAAAACAAAATATTACAAAGTCCACGCTTGAACTTAAAAAAAAACTAAGAATAGTACATTAATGTGGAGTAGGTAGGTAGTACTATAATCACAAATCCTATTATTAAGAATTATCAAGGTGTAATTTAGGTAGGATACCTATTAATTATTCATTTATTATCTATGCTAATTTTATAAGTAAAACAAAAGAATAAAGAGAACAACTGGTTTGTTTAATTCTGATAAAAACAAAACAATACCGATGTTCTTGCATTACTGCAGGTCAACCTTTCTTCAAACCGTTTAGATGATGATCTAGAAAAATAAAATTAGTATACATTATTAATATTTATCAACGTCACGTTTTTTGTTAAAGATGACATGTCTCTAAGACTAAAAAAATCATAAGAATAACAAAAACTCAAAACTAGCAAATTATACGAGCACTTTCAAATTTTTAAAAACTGATTTGAATGCGAAATTTTCCAAAAAGCAGCACGCCGACAGGGGCACCACTCTCGCATCCAGCTGTTTTATCTTTAACTGAATATCATCATAATCCCACATCCTCATCATCCCTCTCACAGAGAGGAGGCCTGTGTCCCAGCAGTGGGAACTATGGTGGGAAAAATTCATTTGGCTAATGATTCCTATCCTTATCCCAATATATTTACTAGGTTTCCTGCCGTCGTGGCATTGATTATCCACAGTGAGATATAATGGTAATTACTTCGCGTCAAATTACCTAATAGTGGAAGTTTTATATAAATAGGCGTCGGGTTAGGATTGATGGCATATACAGTTGAAGCTTCAAAGGATCAGGAGTATAAAGCGGATTAGTACAACATGTCTAAGTTCACTTGTTTGGTTTTGTGCTTAGTGGCTGCAAGCATTAGCAGAGTTCATGTAAGTTGGCTTTTGTTTCAACCTAGTTTTACTGAGGAAAATGCATACGCTTTTTAAACTGTGGAGATAGACAGAGTTTTCAAGTATACTCGTAGTCAAAGTATTTTAATTGTTTTGTTTGTTAAAATACTTTGAATCGCGCATGTTTAAAAATATTTCACAAAATCTATTTTGGTTTTCCAGGCAAGCGCAGAAGAAAAAGCTGCTTTCCGGGAAGCCGCTAAGCCCCTCGTAGTAGCGTGTTCTAAGGAGCATGGAGTCAGTATTGCTGAACTCAAATCTGCCAAGGCAGCTGGCAGCATGGACGGCATTAACCCATGTTTTCTGAGCTGCGTCTACAAGAAAGCTGAAGTAGTAAGTAGTAAAAGATTTCTCGGTATTTTACAAGAACAGATTGCTCCTTTTGAAGTTGGAACCAATGCAAACTTTAGTGGGTATTTATTCCTGTTCTGTTGACTCCCGCTGACACATATCCTACACTTGTCTACAGTAAATCTGGCAACTTCACAGATAATTTGAACTTAAAAAAAACAGCAGATTTGGTAGTGTAATCTGTATTTTTAACACGCTTTTATTAGCTTGGTATGTACTAGTATCCATGTAACGGAATCTTTGAACGTGATTTTCACCCCCTTCAAAACGTCGGATTGATTTGAAGCATTGCACATTTATCAAGGACAGATGACAATTTAATAAATTTGTTCTTTAGAAAAAAAAAGGGAAAATTCACGCTTTTCTAGTTAGTCGAACTAAAAAATAGAAGAACATAAATAATAGTAAAAAAACACGTTTTATAAACCAAACTATAAAACTAGAAAATATTTTTTAAAAAGCGTGGGGTGCTTTATATTAATTGATTATAAAAATACCTCAAAAAAAACCCCATGCTTTAAAAAAAATACTTTCTACTTTTTTAGTTTGGTTTTTAAAGCGTGTTTTTTTAGTTTTTTAAACTATTATTTATTAATGTCCAACTTGCTTGTGGCTTTGTTGTGTTATATTTGATTCAGATATTTCTTTTGGCGGTTATGCATTATTCATTTATGTTCATATTAAAACTAGAGTATGGATCTTGGTATCATCAAAAAGTGCTCGGAAGTAGATTACCGTAAATATAGCTTTAGCAATTCTTGCTGACATTGAAAGTGTTGGTGACTTTATCATATCAGTTCATTAATTAATCAGCAAGAGGCCACTACACAACTATACAACATGTACTATTTCTTTTACAGTTCAACAGCAAGGGAGACTTCGACTTGGATAACGCTCTGATCAAACTGAAGAAGTTTGTGAGCAATGACGAAGATTTCGCCAAATTCGCAGACATTGGAAAGAAATGCGCATCAGGTCCATATTTTTTTTTATTTACCATCGGGATACTTGGATTTCGTTTGTTAAATAATAATCTAATAAGTGCATCATCAGAGATGTTTTTCATTTGTCGTGATTAAACTGTGTCGTCAAAGAACGACTAGAGCAAATGTTTCATACATCTTTCCAAAAACTTGATATAGTTTGGTTTTTGAATTAGGAAAATTATTTATTTTGATGATTTCAGTGAATGACAAGCCCGTGAGCGACGGAGAAGCTGGATGCGAGAGGGGTGCGCTGTTGACCGCTTGCTTTTTGGAACACAGGGCTGAGGTATAATCTTACGGGAAAATACAATAACAATGTAACACTTATTTACACGACATAGGCACATGTGCAGGATCACGTCTTCATTTTTTTTTTTTTCAGATCCCCATCTAAGCTCCTGAAAGATCTACGTGACATGCAGTGATATAATAAGATCAAAAGTTTCTTATTTTTGTTATGAATAAATCTGGTTTTATTAACTTTATCGTTTCATTTATGGATATTGTGATTAATATTTACTATTAACTCAACTAAATTAATCTCAAAGCATCAATTTCTATTAGGAGCTTTATCCTCACGAGGGTTGATAACGGAGCATTCATGGCGGTTTTGCGTAATTATTTCATTAAATACAAATAAAAGTAAACATTTTTTTCAGCCATTCACTAGATCGTTGGTATTTTCAAGTTTATATGCTATTTTTTTTGCAGTTATTTTGGTATTTACTTATAAAAATCGACATACCGTCTATTATTTTCTATTTGCTTTACTAAATACGATTAAATGTTTTTAGTAAAGAGTAAATGTTAAAAATAATTATAAATACCAATTATCTAGTGCTTGGCTGAAAAGTACTTTTGTTTGTATTTAATAAAATAATCACGAAAAACTACTATAGATGCGTTGTTACTAGCCCACGTGGAATAAACGCTCTTAAACCATTTACAGGCACTTTTGAACTGTTAAGAACTAGGTCAGTCAAAAATATGAAGCAGTTGCTCATTCCAAACCGTAGTAGGTACGTTTGCAGAAGAACGGGCAAGCAATTCCATGGACATGATTTTAAATTATATTAGTTAAATCATTAATTTTGAATTTATAATTACATAATTATGAGAACGATGTAAAAAGACGAACACCTTATTAGCGTCCAGAGATAGCAAATATACCTAAACAATGAAAACTATTTAAAAATAAAATATGCCGTGGTAGCTAAGAGATGACCCGTCCCAATTGACGGCGCCCGTTCAGGAACATGACGCATTGATAAAAAAAACCCTTCAGCGCAACCATTTTGAAGGGACTAAATGATCCGACACATGCGCCCGCCACCATCAGCGTGACATTTGAGTGAGCATGAAATACTTTTAGACGCCAAGGCACATTCAAATCAATTAAAGACATTACCCGGTAAATAATTTAACAACATTGTTTAAGTAGCTGTAAGTTTCCCGAATAAAATAAAATAAATGGAGAGCTCTATTCTACTCACACCTGTGCTATGCAATTACTTGATACAAGAGAGAATAAGTATATACTTACTATGCAAACATAGTCATAGGTACAGACGCCAGCACATCAAGCTACCCCAATCTGTCAAATTTATTTGATAGATTTTCAACTTTATTCCTTAAGTGTAATGTTCATGTTCAATTGGGACAATTTGATAGTTTGGGGTAGCTTGATGTGCTGGCGTCTGTACTATCTTCAGCGGCTCCAACAATATTTTCAAATGTTAGTTGTGGTTGTTCTGTTTTAGTTATATCGCCTGCGTTCTTGAAGTATAAGCAGAACGCAGGAATGCTTTTACCTAATTGCACAACATTGTTACACTAACTGATTATTCCTGACGAACGTCTGCTACGAAAATAATATAATAGTAGACTGCAAACACTCAGGATTGCTCATTAACTCTTCGCATGTCAAATGCACACCATGTGTTCCGATAACAATAGAATTTCTATTGTCTGCTAATTAGAAGCGCGTCGGGTTCTCAGTCCTACCTACTACAGACATTTATTTTATTAAAACAATTGATGACAGAAGAAGCCTACATTTTATGATTTTTTGTGTAAGTTTGCAAAGCAGTTTTCGAACCGCTAAGCTATTTGCTTTGTTGAAAGTTTACTAAAATAGCTGTTCTTATATAATATATGTCATGATTGATGTGCGGTTATTATCATACAAAACGTGAAATCTGTAACTATATCTGCAATATTCTAATATTTTTATTGTATTTTAACAATTTGCGGTAAACTATAGAATATACGAACAAAATGCAATATTGCTCAACCTCCATAGGAAATACCGTGATAATTCATAGCCTCAACCTTTTTTCATTTTTTTTTTTGGCATATATATTCCCTAGAGACTACTTAAGTAGGGTATCAATCAATTCAGCATATCGCAGTCCATTGCTGGCATTCTTCCTATCGCAGGCTGCGCTCTGACATTAACAATATAAATAGAAAATACGGAGTCAGGAACAATAAGTGTGAATATGTGGGGTCGATAAGTACATAAGGTCCTAGTATTTATACAGTGATTTAAACTAGTTAGCTTTGTTTTGTTCAAGATAAATTTCCCGATACATAGGTAATGCCAGTATTGTTTGTGAGTGGTTTGGTCAGAAGTCGGAAATTAAAGTTATTCCGTAGCCAGCGCGATCCCCTGATCTAAATCCTGAGGTTTAATGATGCTAAGATGGAAAGCACGAGACCATAGAATAGATGTCGCGGATAGCTCAGGTCTCTTCGAATGGAGTTTTGGCACAGATATTTGTAGTCTTATTCTGGCCCCCATGTGTCGACGTCTTTCTGACTCTATAACCTAATAATAACGGAGGTCACAACAGCGTAAGCATAATCAGCCTATAACGTTCCCATTGCTGGAATACAGGCCTCCTCTGTGTGAGAGGAAGTGGGCCTTAATCCACCACACGGGCCCAGTGCGGGTTAGCAGATGTCACATGTCTTAGTTTTTTAGCTTTAAGGCATGCCCGTTTCCTCACAGGTCAATAAATACTAATACAAATAAAATGTTTAATGTTATCAGGGGAATTCAGGGAATACACTGGCTATGGCCAAAATAGTACCTAATATATAAGTGAGTTAATGATTGTAAGATTGCAGAGTTTGGGTTAAGTTCCCATATCCTTTCCCTTGAGAAAATTAATGTATTAACAACAAAAATTGTTTATGAGCAAATTATATTTATTTTTTTTGTTTGGTATGTGTTAATGTTTTAAAGATTGATAATAAAATAAATAAATGCTCCTATGAAAAATTTTGTTTTTATTTGTTTTACTAAATGACCTATATGTAGTACTTTATTTTAACTTAACATTTTGAACATTCCGGTGGCACTCCACTAATGATCCTTGACTGTACGTAGCTACGTACGTAGCTAGCAATTTACCAGCAACTTCATTCAACTAGTGTTTGAAAGTCCATAAACTTATAGGACAACGAAGATGCCGCACAAAATTGCATCCCCTCCAAGGGGTAAAATAGAAGATAACTGTCAAAATGTAATTTTTCCAGCTTCAGTGGTTTACCTCGCGTTAATGAATACTTAAGTCAGTTAGGATATTTATCTTTACTATGTAATAATGTACCTATGGATATTTCTTTAGTGGTATTTATTCAAGTCCTTATCTTTTTGACTTTATAGGTATTTAAATTAATTTTACTTACTTACTTACTTTTACTTTATTGGTAGTTAATTTTAACATAGCGCAAAACGCTAACAATAATTACAATTTCATCATTGAGAACGATACAATAAATTACCACGCCTAACACAGCAATGAAATAAAACGAAAAAAGTTAATAAAAGTATAACTGATATATTCAATCTCTTAACAAAACACTTCTTGTATCATCTTGTATCACAGCATATCAATTGTCTCTCCAGGATCGACTAGATGAGGATCTGAAAGAAAGAAATAAAAACAAAAAATAACGACGTGACCTACGATAAGGCACTGCCCAAACGTTGAAGACCGTAAAATGCTCAGGTTTTTGTGGCACAGTTAGTCGTATTGGTACAGTGTATTGTCAAATGTTCAAAGAAACGACTTATTTATTCAAAAAATATTAAAACAATCGTAAAACAGAGTTTAAAAAAAATATTTCTTGCATTATTCTCAAAATTGTGAGCGTGAACTAGCATTTATTTTTTAATTGAATGAAAACTTTAAAATTACTTTTATTTTGGAGGTAATTCTATTCAACTCAAAGGCATCGTTGTTTTGAACCTTATTTGCACCAAATAAGGTACGCTAAATGAGAGAAAAATCTTCTTACGGCACCTTAAAATAAAGCCAGTTGGTACTTTACATGTACACTTTACACTAAGGGAAGATCGGTCAAGGAGCCATAATCAGTTCAAAGCTACACATAGGATTTACCTCACTAAAGAACTACCTCATCATTATCATCATTTCAGCCGACAGACGTCCTAAAGAACTACCTCAGTCTTAATTCTTGTATACAATAGATTGATTAATTAAAGCTTGAACTAGCCTCTTGATAAAAAAGTTTTGTTTTTGGAAATTTAGATTTTCTTAGGACTCTTCGTATCTTTTGTTGCAGGTCCTCAATATAAAAATAGTCGAAAATTTACCTCGCCCTTGTTTTCCAAAAAGCAAGCTGTCAACAGTGCACCCCTCTCGCATCCGGCGTCTCCGTCACTCACGGGCTTGTCATTCACTGAAATCATAAGAGATAATAATTAAAGCGCTAATATCGAACAGTACCTATATTTCATAAAACAAAAAACAGTTTTCTGATTCTTCAACCACGACAAATTGTTTTTTTTTTTTTGCTGAGACCATACTCAGACTAAAGTTCATCTACAGACAGCTGTTTGAAAATTCCAAAATATTAAAGTAATGTTTACCTGAAACGCATTTCTTTCCAATTTCAGCGAACGTAGCAGCTTTAGCTTCATCGGGCACGAACTTCTTCAGTTTAAGCAGCGCGCTATCCACATCGTATTCTCCCTTGTCGTTGAACTGTAAATAGAAAGCAATAAGGATTGAAATTGGATGGTTTTCTCGATGTCATAAAGTCGAACGGTTAGTTTATGTGACAGATACATGAGATACGACCTAGCATAAAAAATATTCTGACACAACAATTGATTTCTCACGATGCAGTTAATTGCTTTTAAGTGTAGTTATTACAGTCGTTCATAAGTCTAAAGGTGCTCTTACACGGCCAATTTTTTGAGCAATTATTGCTCGGCAACACTAATGAATCAAACTGGATCAATTAAGTGGAGCAACAACAATAAATTGCGGATATGTTTCGGGAATATTGCTACTGATTGCTCCATATATTTAATAAGTTGCTAAATATCTAATCGGTTTGGAAATTTTTAGTCAATCTTCTTTCTATCTTGTTTGTACGTATAAGTACGTCTGGTTTTTGCGAGAGGCGGCGCGGGGGTGCGTATTGACTAGTTTTTTAAGTTGCTCCATAAGGCATGATATTGTGTGGCCGTATCTCTGGCAATAGGTTGCTACATGTTGCCATTGCCCTAAATTGCTGGATGTAGTCGTGACGTCACAGTTGACGAGAATTGACCAGAATGGAGCAATTTTAGTTACTCGTGTAAGCGCACCTTTAGATCCGCATCTTCATTGACTAAATGAGACGTCATGATTATAGCCATGCGATTCTACTGTATGTACCTGTATATAGGGCCTATGAGCCGATCGTTTAGACGCCATATACGATAAAGGCTACTGAGGTCAGTAGCCTTTATCGTATATACGCCATTATCTCATTAACAGAGTGTTTCTGTTTTACAGTCGATATTAACCATTATGATCATGAGTACTATGAGTTAACAGTTTGATTAATATACCTATACAATCTTGGAAGGTAACGAGGAACTTATCTTTATAAACACAGTACGTATGTATATGCAGGAATTGTACTCATTATTTTTTAATGAACTAGAAGTCAGGTGCCCTATGAACTTTATTTCTATGCAGTTATCAAGAAACATAAAGCAATAGTACTCACAATTCCAGCTTTCTTGAAGACGCACCCGAGGAAGCAAGGCTTAATGCCCTCAGCGCTACCAGCTGTCTTGGCAGATTGGATGTCATCAGAGCTGACTCCATGCTCCTGTGAGCACTCTTGTATGATGGGTTTGATGGCTTCACGGAAGGCTGCTCTGTCTTCTTCTTCACCAGCCTGGAAAAATATAATTACAATAAGGTATTACAGAAAACTTTTGAATTGGATCATCCTTTTTTGAGTTTTATGACAGCTCATTCGAAGATCTCTGACAGTTGTTATATGCCCAAAAGTCTTATTATCTTGTTATTGGGTTTTGGATGTCAAATAGACAGCCACTCCATATTAAAATTAAGCTGTTTCTGGTAATAACGTCCCAGTTCATCTAATAATAAAAAAATAAATCTTAAAATAGGACTTTAAATAAATTGACCCTACACTCAAAATGAAGTAACGCAAAAATCTTAATAAAATTACTTACATGAACCCTGCTAATGCTAGCAGCCATTAAACACAAAACCAAACAAGTGAACTTCGACATGTTGTACTATCAACTTTGGTAACCTGATCCTTCGAAGCTGCAACTGTGTATGACATGGATCGTTACGACGCCTATTTATATAAAACTCCTGTTGTTAGGTAATTCACGCGAAGTAATTATCATTAAATCTCGTTGCGGCCATGATCAATGCTACAGTGGCAGGAAACGAAGCAAAAAAGATATCTTTGTTGTTCATTGGCTTTACAAGGGACTTTTCCAAAGCATCGTGAGCAGTGAGCTTTTTGCTCCCAAAAATAGATTTTGGAGAACTGCACCATTCAGTCAAAAAGTATCGAGAATGGATGATTAGTTTATGATTCGATTTTTTTTGTTTTTGTTTTTAGATTGGTACAACTGTTTTCCATTATTGCGCGGAGATTGAACTGCATCTATTATTTAGATTAAATACAGTACTGTTTTTAGTTAAATCATAATTATCTAGTGTGTATTGCAAATTTCATAATGGAAAAAAACATCTAACAAAGAGTTTGTCTTAAATTTTACATCGCCAATGGAATTTCCTGTGCGGAGTCCCTGAAACTGTTACAGAAGGCTTACGGTGAATCGACTTTATGAAAAACATGTGCTTATGAGTGGTACAAAGCAGTCGAAATGTGATGGAAGATTTGCCTCGCCCTGGTAGGCCGTCAACGTCGTCAACTGACGTTAACATGGCAAAAGTGAAGGACATAGTGACTGAAAATCCTCATTCAAGTTTGAGAGAGATAACCGCTGAACTTCCTGTGTCTCACGAGTCAATCCGTACCATTTTAAATAATCAATTGGGTATGAACAATGTTGCTGATCGGCTAGTCCCAAAAGACCTGAATTTTCTCCAAAAACTCAATCGCATAAGAGTCGCTAAGGCCATGCTAGAATGAGTCAAAACGCTTTACTACTGGTGATGAGACATGGGTTTACGAGTTTGACATGCAAACTAGGGAACAAGTTTTGGAGTGACGCCTTCCAACTGAACAGAAACCGAAAATATTGAAAAGCAAAAAATTATAAATCTCCGGCGGTTTAATTTATTTGTTAAAAAGTTTCTATTTTATAATTTTTTGTGGCTATAAATAATCTACTATTTTACTACATGCTTAATTTTTGATTACTTTTTGCAATAGGTACATAACTCAGCATTAAAATCTGTGAGTGAACAATCAATCATCCCAGGGTTGGTTTATTTTCCAAAATATGAGATCAACTTCAACCCTTTCCCATAATTTTTTTTTTATCAAAATCGGACTACTATGTAAAAATTTATGCGTGGTCATACAAAGAAATCTATATACAGGAAAAGTTTTTATTCAATGCGCAAACTGTAACCATGAATTCAGCATATCATTCTAGACCCTCCAGCGCAGAAATTTTTCGTCGGTTTTACAAAATAAAATCAGCTATTCCATACATTTTGACTGCGTAGGGTTTGCACTTTTCTATGAAACAGCAGATTTTTTTTTTCTGGTGCTGAATTCATGGTTACAGTTTGCGCACTGGATAAAAACGTTTTCTGTATAGGTACGCGTAGACTTGAGAACCTCCTCCGTTTTATCGTCGGTTAAAAAACCCCGCCAAAGTCGATCAAAAGTCAAAGTCATGTTGACTGTTTTCTTTGACTATCGCGGTATTGTGCACTTGGAATTCTTGCCGGAAGGTCAAACGGTACATAAATAATATTATTTGAGTGTTATGCGGCGTTTAAGCGAGCAAATTCGACGAAAAAGGCCAGATTTGTGGAAAGAAAATTCTTGGATTTTGCACCACGTTAATGCGCCTTCGCACAAGGCCATCATTGTGAACGAATTTTTGACCAAAAACTCAACAAATACCATTGAGCAACCACCTTATTCACCAGATGTGGCTCCAGCCGATTTCTTTCTTTTTCCTAAACTCAAATTACCGCTCCGTGGCACCCGTTTTCATTCGGTAGAAGACATAAAGGAGAATTCGCGGCGAGAACTGAACTCAATTCCGGAAAGAGCGTTTAAAAATGTTTTGATGATTGGATTATTCGTTGGCGTAAGTGAGTGTATCGTTTCTGTTTGAGCATACATTGACGGCGATAAAATAAATTTGGACGAATAACTAACTGAGTCTTAAATAATATCCGTTATGCACTCTATTTCCATCATAGATTTTTGTGTTGTAGTTTTTTTAACCCCACGCCAAATAATGACGATCTTTTGGTATTCTTTTAAGGGTCTTAGAGTCAGCCCAGTTTCTCAGTGACCAAATTTTAGCATATACACATCTTCATTTGTATTGAGCCTTCAGCCCCTCTGCTGAAGGTTCTAAATTGCTGACGGTTTTTCGAAAACATCATGCGACCATTCTTTGTACAGGAGCACGGAGTCATACCAAGAGGAACTGAGTTGTCGAGGGCAGCTAGGCAGTCGCTACATGTAAAATAGTGGGAATCAGCTGCGTTTGGTTAACCTGGGAACATTGTTTGTATCTTGCGTAGCAAAACAGTACTGGTATCTGACAGTGGTTAGGGAAACAATTTACCAGTATAACAACGGTCAGTATAATCTTTCCTGGAAGTCTTTAAAAAGCCTCCGGACTCAGGTAAGCTGAAGTAAAGAAAACCTGCTCAGATGGAGGTTAACAAAAACTCCGCCCTAGATTGTAAATGTAGTGTTGTCTCGTAAAAAATCGGGAACTTAATATCTTGTCTGGCGTGTCCTATTGTCAGCACGCTACAGGAGTTAATGGACGCTGCTAAAAGTACCTAGTAAGCTCGTAGCCAAATTCTGGGCTGACTATATTTAGATTGCTATCGACACGCTCAGAAGAAAAAGATTAAGGTACTGAAGTGATTCTATTCACGGAAGTTTTACCTGTGTTATTGCAATAGGGCACGTTGGAGGTATAAAAATACCAAAAAATATTGCAGTTATGAAAAAATACGATAAACGTATCACATAAAGTACCTATTCCATTGGCAAGTACCATCGCTACTCAGATACATAAAGTAAAAAACTAGATAAACTAAAGTAGATAAATAAAGGTCCAAGGTACACACTCCTCATGATAACCCAAAAGAACATTTCAAAGTCCAAGCTTCTGAGTCTCTATTAATAGCAAAAATAGGTCTAGGAAATTCCCAAAACAAAAGATGATAATTACCAACCAGAACATAGCAAGCAAAGTCCATTCTTGAGCTTCTAACAAAAACTTTGAAGCTGACTCTAGTGATCAGTGTACCGTGAACTATTTTTTTTTGTAACCATGTTACAAAACTATAGTGAATTAGTCAGTTGGTAATTATCAGCCTAATATACATATTTTGCCTCACAGGTCTAGTGGCTGCAAGCGCTACTGCTGAACATGAGGTCCTAGGTTCGATTCCCAGGTCGGCCGAAATGTTAATAGATTTTTTTCTGTCAGGAATTTCTCAATAGCAGTCCGGATTCTGGATTGGTCCCTGGTTGAAGGCAATAAGGTCGCCCCCTATTACATGGGACTTAAACATAACTGGCTAGATGTGGGTGTACTCTAAGTACACCTCTGCACACCCCTTCGGGGAAACAAGACGTGATGTTATGTGTTATGTTATATTTTTTGCGTTCTTGCTTATGTATCACACCCACCAATTCTTTTCATGTTGGCAATTTGTCAATATTCATTGTGTTTACATTGTCGGTTTTTTTACACGCTTTATATTAGCTTCACTTGTATGTTTGTTTGTTTGATTGATTGTTTGTTTGTTAGTTTGTTTGTTTGTATGTAACCGACTCCTTTGAGCGCGATTTTGACCCACTTTAAACGGTCAGATTTCATTGCAACTTTGTAAATTTATCGAGGACCGATGACAATTTAATAATTTAAAAAAATGAGAAAAAAAAACACTTTTTTTTAGTTAGCAGAACTAAAAAATAGAAAATAAATACTAGTTTAAAAAACTAAAAAACACGCTTTAAAAACCAAACTAAAATAGGAGAAAATAATGTAATTCAATTAAAAAGCGGCGGTGCTTGACATTAATTGATTATAAAAATACCTCAAAAGGCACCCCACGCTTTTTAATTGAATTAAATTATTTTCTCCTTTTTTAGTTTGGTTTTTAAAGCGTGTTTTTTAAACTATTATTTTTTTAAAGATGGATGCATTTTTAACAGTCCTTCATAATACCTACATAAACTCACGGCTTCTACAGCGGTAGGCGGTAACTACAGAACCTGGAACGATCCTTACAATCTCCGTTTGCTTAGTCCACTTCACATAAACACGCCGGGTGAGATTTATTGATTTGTGAATCCGCTTTAGAATGTTGGGATTGAAGAATCTATTATTATTTAAGAATTTTAGAATTTATTGCAAACTAGCTTCCGCCCGCGGCTTCACCCGCATGATAGCCGGAAATTATCCCGCGGGAACGTACTACTGGGATAAAAAGTATCCTATGTGTTAATCTAGGTTATAATATATCTGTGTGCCAAATTTCATCCAATTCCATTCAGTAGTTTTTGCGTGAAAGAGTAACAAACATCCATCCATAGGATAACCTCGGAAGCTTAAAAGGTGGACAACATCCGAGGTCATGATTAAGCCTTCATGCATTTTTCTGTCTTTTCAAGGACCACCAATCGCTGACTACATATTATTTACCCCTACTCGTACTGGTGTTCTTTAAGTACTGATGTTTACACGGTTTTTAATGCATCATTATCTTGCTTATAAATGTATCTAGCATTGTTTTATTTTACAATTTGTACTTTAATCTTACACTTCCTAGCTGAAATTATTATACGAACAAAAGATTTGGACTCATGACCTTAACGTCGTTAGTCATTAACGTTTGTTACACTGTCGCTTTTCAATGGACCTGTCACTTACCACCGCCAAACAGGCAAAATAAAACTTACTGCCGCACTCAGAGTCGTCACTTCGAATTAATCAACTCGAAAAAACCTTAAATTCACTAACAGACCACGCACAGCCTAAACCGCTGGATCTAGAAGCATGAAACGTTGAGACACAAGAGTTCAATATTGGTTTGAGATGTTTGACACAATGCAGAAGTATTTAAACACGCTTTTATTAGCTTGATATGTATCTACTAAAACTTTGAGATAATCGTTATAATATGTTTATAGATTAAATGTATTAATGTAAATAATCTTAATCTTTAATAATAGAAAAATAATCATTTCTTTAATATATTTTCATTGTGATAATTATAAGATAGGCATTGTAAAGAAAAACGAAATAATGTTAAATTATAAGTTATTAAATTATGAATTGAAATGTTTAATTAAGATTGCATGCAGTATTTATATTTTTTTAGTTTAAACAGCATCAAATAAAAGGCTTTTTTTATTTTATTTTTATTTATGTATCTATGAATATAATTATGTATCTATGTAACGGAATCTTTGAACGTGATTTTCACCCCCTTTAAAACAATTTGAAACTTTGCACGCTTATCAAGGACCGATGACAATTAAATAATTTCATAAATTTGTTCCAGTATGCTGGCCAAAAATAAAATAAAAAATATCACGCTTTTGTAGTTAGCCGATCTAAAAACTAGAAAAAAAATAATAGTTTAAAAAGCACGCTTTAAAAACCAAACTAAAAAAGTCGACAATAATTTAATTCAATTAAAAAGCCTGGGGCGCTTTTTGAGGTATTTTTATTATCAATTAATATCAAGTAACCCACGCTTTTTAATTGAATTTACTAATTCAATTAAAAAGCGTGGGTTAGTACTACTGTACTACCTTTTTTAGTGATAATGGTTCATTATAATTAAATCAGTATCTACGAGTTATTGTCACTCTCCAAAGTAGCAATTTCCGCTTAGCGAAAAAGAGGCGATCGTCTAGTTCCGACCTAATATAAATTAATATTATCTTCACAGTAAATAATAGAATGAGGAAAACCCCAAAATTACTACTGTTAGATCTACCAGAACATACAAGTACGTAACGTACAAAGTCCAAAACAAAACATTACAAAGTCCACGCGTGAACTTCTAAGAAAATTAAGAATAATACAATAATATGGACCAGGTATACTATAATCCCAAATCCTATTATTTAAAATGATCAAGGTGTAATTTACGTAGGATAGCTATTCAAAAACAATTATATTTTGTATTAACAGTGCAGATTTTTTAGACAAGTAAACTTGGACATGATACACTCTTCAACTTAGCACTCCTGATACTTACAAGCTTCGACTGTTTATGCTTTACAGTTAAGCTCGACGCTTATTTATACAAAACTTTTGGCCTTAGATAGTTTACGATAGGTCAGTTAGGTTTTTATAAATTATCTTGATGTTCTATGTGTGAAAAAAACCTTCGTAAAAACCTGACATCTGTTCAATCTATTGATTTATGCTGAACTAGAATATTTAGTCTTAGTTAGATAGATATGTTCCTTTTCAAAATAACATTCAGTCCATAAAAGATTCCAAGCTATTCAGCACCCTAATTGCGTAACATACTGTCAATCACAATTTGAATAATTTTGAAGAAAATTGCTAATCCATTTCTTCTTATGTTCGAAAAATTTGTCTGCTCAACAACGTTAATAACGCAATATTAATGTTGTTGAACTGTCAAAATGGAAGACATTCCTAAAATGAAAGATTTTTTTTTAATTTCCTACTTTTATTGTGTCACGCAATTATCCCACTGAGGTTAGGTGACCATTATACATAGGCTGATTGCCAATGTTTTTACACTTATAATATTATTGCTAATGGCAAAATAAAATGAGCTTATCGTCGCCGTTTGACTTGGTTTCTTGGTTCCCCAGGATGGCGAATGAAGCTGCCAGTCTCCAGGTATTCATCGTATTACTTTTTAATGGCGATATTACTTTTACCAAGGTGTGAACATACATTTCACTGACCGAGCCAAAGCTGAAAATCTTCGCCACAGGGCGGCCACTTCAGATTTATAATTCAATTGTGCTACGAATGAACGAAAGCGAACGAACGATAACGCTGTCAAAGTGGCCGAATTCTGGTTGAAGCTAATAGAAGGTATTCAAAGACTGCCTCGTTTATTTAGTTTAGAAATTCAAATCTTGATCGTATACCGCGGTTTTAATAATAATTATAAAGTTCACATGAACCCCGGGCACAGCAATTTATTAAAATATATATTTATTATAATGCATGTTTCAAAATAAATCAAGTAGGTAAATATAAATTAATGCAGTGTTTTCAAATAAAAAATCTTATCAAGTTACAATAAATATTACATTTAATTATGTGTTATGCATCTTTACAAATTATACTTCTAGAAATCGTTAGAAAAAATCAATTCATACAGAATAATTAAGATCACTCACAAATTTAATGTAAAAATTATTATTATTATCTACCACATTATTTTTACTAAAAATGTTAATTGGAAATCATTCAAAATTCAATTAATTTCAAATTAATATTGTCACAAATTATAATAATATCAAAAATTCAAATAAAAATTTATGCTTGAAACTGAATAATTGGTCAATATAAAAGTCATCCTCATTTTGATGTCCTCATTAGTAGCATTGATTCAGTGAATTCGTTTTCTGAGGTATATAATAATATTTATACACTAGCTGTGCCCGCGACTTCGTCCGCGTGGAATAGTGACTTTTTGGGCAGCATATTTTGAATTACATAATAATATACCGTCGTTTGGGTAGCAAAAAATTTACTTTACAGTAATGCTTTCTGTATACGATATTTGACGTATGGCCATCGGGGATGATTAACAAATGTTCGCCGTGATTCTTTAAATTGACATAACTTTTTTATTTATGAACCGATTGACATGAAATAAACATTAAATGTTAAGTGAAGCTTACTACAATATATTAGTGAAAACCGCATCTAAATCGAATAAGCCGTTTCTGATATTAGCGTGCACAAACACACAGACAAACAGACAAACAGACAAAAAAAAAATTAATTACAATCTCGGGTTCAGCATCGATATAATAACAACCCCTGCTACTTTTTTTTTATATATTTCGATTGTACAGACACCACTTTTCTACAATTTTATTATATGTATAGATTTTGTTCCACTTTTATGGCGTTTGCTATTTTATTACAAAAGTACATATTTTAATTAACGTTACATGAGGAGTTGATTTGTGTAATTTAAGCTTAGATTGTGGTATTACGAGCACGTTTTCAAACTTTGAACGCAGCTGTTGGTATATAATTCTACTGAAGAAATGTGGATATTTTCTGACGAATTTATTTATTTATTTAGTCAAAGTGTTTGAGTGTTACTTTCGTTCGAAACTGTACATCTTGGATTTTTTGTATATCAATAATTTAGAACTATACATTAAATTACCACACAACACCTAATACAGAAATGAAATAAAAAGAAAGAAATTTATAAAAGTATAACGGATTTATTCAAATTATAAACAAAACACTTCTTGTATCATCTTGTATCACAGCATGTCACTTGTCTCTCCACGATCGATTAGATAAGGATCTGAAAGAAATAAAAATAAAGACGTCATTCAGCAAATGTTTCAAGACTTTATGTTGGACAATATTTCAAATTGATGGAACTAGATCAGTTGTTTGTTTTTTTTATGTTTAGTTCCCGGCGAATAAGCGTCCTACTATGTTAGTGTCAACAAATATTATATGTACGGATTATATGTATAAGGACGATGCGCAGCAGCATATTGTCTAATAATAGCAAACAAAATTTTGTTTAATTAATTCCATCACAGATCACTGAAGACATGCTCATACATTAATCTACGGTAAGACCCCTCGCCCCCGACGAGCTTTTTGTAGCGATGCTGCCGCGCGTGTTGTAAACGCGCTTCTGCATCGCTACTACCGCGTGTTAGTCGCGTTTGCAACGCGCGACAGATACGATGCAAACGCGCGGCTGTATCGATACATCGATACAGCCGAAAGCAGAAAGAAGCCTAATAAGAACGCGACTGAAGCGCTACAGAATCGCGATAGTAGCGATACAAAATCTGGGCGTAGGTACACAGCTAGCGACAGCATCGTAGCTGTATCGATACACATGCGCCACAGCATCGATATTGCAGTGCTACAAAAAGTCGCCGTGGGCAAGGCCTCTAAGGCGCTGCCCAAACGTAGGGCACCGTAAATCGCAGTTTTATCAATATTAGGTACTTTTATTTTGGTGGTTAATTATTTGATTCAACAACGTAACAAACGCATCGCTGTTTTGAACCTTTTTTGTACATCATTTGTTGCACGTCTCAAAAATAAAAAATAGTTTAAAATGTACCTCGCCCTTGTTTTCCAAAAAGCAAGCTGTCAACAGTGCAGCCCTCTCGCACCCGGCTTCTCCGTCACTCACGGGCTTGTCATTCACTGAAATCATAAGAGAAAATAATTAAAGTACTAATATAGACGAGTACCTGTATTTCATAAAACAATATTGGTTTTCTGATTCTTCAAGACAAATTTTGTTTTTGTTGGCTAAGGGCTGAGATTTCCTGCCAGGGGTGCGGGTTGTTCGAAAGAGATACCGCGGCCCCTGGCACACAGGCAACTGAGGGAACACGGGTGGGTTTTAGTCAGTAAAAGTCTGACACGCCCTCCCGCTCCACCCAGAGCGGGAGAAGTTACTTGATGATTTCCCACCCAAAAAAAAAAGGGCTGAGATTTAATAATAAATAATTATTTATAAGCAAAGTTCATCTACAGATAGCTGTTTCAATAGCCCAAAACATAAATTTTTACCTGAAACGCATTTCTTTCCAATTTCAGCGAACGTAGCGGCTTTAGCTTCATCAGGCACGAACTTCTTCAGTTTAAGCAGCGCGCTATCCACATCGTATTCACCCTTGGCGTTGAACTATAAAGAGAAAGCAATAAGGGTTGAAATTGGATGGCTTCCTCCATGTCACGAATTTGTCGAAGAATTAGTTTATGTGACAGATACATATGACGTAACCTAGCATAAGAATTATACTGACATAACAATTGATTTCTCACGATTTTTAGTAGGGCTATAATAGTCATTCATAAGTCTTAGACCCACATACTATTTCAATGTGACGTCGTGCTAATTGACATGCGATTCTCCTGTATCTTCCTGGTATATGGGGCTAATGAACTAACCTCAGTAGCCTTTATTGTCTATACGCTATTATCTCTATAAAGCTAGCTTGAGCTAAGCATAGAATATACAAAACACTCTGTTTTACACAGAGTGTTTTGTATTTTCTATCGTGAGCATCGTGAATAGTAGTTATCACTTATTAGTTCGATTGAAATACAATATTGGAAGGTAACAAGGAACTTATCAATATAACCACTATATTTAAGCATAATATGTGTAAAATTGCACTCATTATTTTCGACAAAGCTTAAATTAACTAGAAGTCAGGTGCACTTTAACTTTCTTTCTTAGCAGTTATCAAGAAACATAAAGCAATAGTACTCACAATTCCAGCTTTCTTGAAGACGCACCCGAGGAAGCAAGGCTTAATGCCCTCAGCGCTACCAGCTGTCTTGGCAGACTGAATGTCATCAGAGCTGACTCCATGCTCCTGTGAGCACTCTTGTATGATGGGTTTGATGGCTTCACGGAAGGCTGCTTTGTCTTCTTCTTCACCTGCCTGGAAAAATATAAAAGCGATAATGTGTTACTGAGAACTTTTGAAAATAAAAACTTCTTTTGAGATTTTGAATCAAACGGCTATTTGTAGATCTCTGACTGTCGTCATGGGTCAACAAACAGATGCCCAAATGTTTTACAAACAGTCTTATTATCCTGTTATTGGGTTATGAAGGTCAAATAGGCAGCCACACCGTCTTAGATACTGGTATTCAGCTAAAACTGGTAAACAGGAAGCCGGCCCCAGTATAGTTGAGAAAAGGCATGGCAGACTATTGCATTAAATAACATCCAAGATCATCTAATTATTAAAATAAATCTTGAATTAGGACTTTCGTTTCATTTGCTCTACACTCAAAAAACGATAACACAGAAATCTTTATAAAATTACTTACATGAACTCTGCTAATGCTAACAGCCACTAAACACAAAACCAAACAAGTGAACTTAGACATGTTGTACTATTAACTTTGGTCCTGATCCTTTGAAGCTTCAACTGTGTATGGACATGAAACGTTACGGCGCCTATTTATATAAAACTCCTGTTGTTAGGTAATTTACGCGAAGTAATTATCATTAAATCTCATAGCGGCTATGATCAATGCTACAGCGGCAGGAAACGAAGCAAAAAAGATCTCTTTGTTGTTAATTTACTTAACAAGTGGCTTTTCCAAAGTATCGTGAGCAGCGAGCTTTTTGCTCACGAATCTTTTGGAGAACTGTGACACATTAAAGCTGAAAAAGTCATTCACTTTCTTTACCATTAAATATTATCCGTTATGCACTCTTTCTATCAGAGTATTTCCTTTTACTCGTGATTATTGTCCCACGCCTAGTGATGACGATCTTTTGGCATTCTTCTAAGGGTCTTAGCATAGATATAAGAAAGAAGGAGATATGCCCGGAAGTGTAAAATGTATTGGAACCCGGTGTCTCCAGTTTGCCCCCTCCATATTCCCCTGCTACACATGCAGCTATGTAAAAGCAATAGATTCGAAGTCGCGCACACATCAGCAATTCTTAAATCAGAACGCAATACACAATCAATTATAAACCTTATTTCATCACCCACAGGGTGCATTTGCAGGGTGCATAGGCACCGTATAGCTTACTCACACAAAAACATTGGCCACTATCGTTGTGCTGTGCAAAAACCATTTATTTAACACTAGCTGCCGCCCGCGGCTTCGCCCTTGTGGAGGTCGAAAATTATTCCACGGGAACGTATTACCGAGATTAAAAGTGTCCTATTATGTTATTCCAGGTTACAAACTATCTGTTTGTCAAATTTCATCCAAATCCATTCAGCTGTTTTTACGTGATTGAGTAAAAAACATCCAAACATCTTCACAAACTTTCACATTTTAAATGTTCTTGGGATGGGTCTAAGAGTCAGCCCAGTTTCCCAGAGACTGAATTTTAACATAGGCAATAAGACATGCTATTAAGAAGTTCAGATATTGCTGCGAATTGCGACAGCGATACTAGCAGCACCATATAGGTAGTTCGGGAATCCCAGGCTGATTCCCGGCCACCGCAGGCGCGGGTTTTGCGGACGGCAAGTAATGGGTAGCTCGCTGTCCGTTAAGGAGCAACCCCGGGTCGACGGCGCGTTGTGTTCCAAGCGCACCTCAAAGAGATATCAGCACCAACTGGTGGAGTCCGCAAGGGCCGATGCCTGCCAGGGGTGCGGGTTGTTCGAAAGAGATACCGCGGCCCCTGGCACATAGGCAACTGACACGGGTGGGTTTTAGTCGGTATAAGTCTGACACGCCCTCCTGCTCCACCCAGAGCAGGAGAAGTTATTTTAAAGCATGCCAAAGGTTTTAAATAATACAAATAATAAAAAAAACATAAATTGTAAACCAAAGAATAAGGAATGCGCACAGTGTTATGTGTGTGTGTGTGGGGGAGAGAATGTGTGAGGTGGCGGTGTGTGTGGTGTAGGGGTGTGAATGTTGATGTGGAACGTGTGATTGTATCTATAGATTATAATGATGTGTTTTGGGAATTATGTGATTGTATGGACCATAGCCTCGATTTCTTCGTAACGTTTGCTCTTCAATCATTCAGTGAGTGTCTTTTTGCAGTCGCGGTATGTCATAGGGTATATGGTGAGAATTTTGTTGAGAGAATTATATAAGTGAAAAGATTGCTTTGTGTATTGTCTTGTAGCGAATTTAGTTTTGACTGGAGTTTCTGGAGCTACTTTATTCTTCCTCCTAGTTTGTGTTCTGGGAGTGACGAAGTGAAAGGATTTATGCTTCTTCAGAGTAATCAGCAGGACATAGAGTTTTCTGACTGACGAGAAGTTTGAAGTTAAGTATAAGGTTTTGGTGGGGAATAGTCGTGGCTTAAAGTACATGACTTTTAGTAAAGCTCTCTGCGCCCTCTCTAGTTCCAAAAACCTTATCTTTGACGCTCCACCCCAAATTGGTAAACTGTATGACAATATGGATTGACCCAGAGACATGTAATTTTTTTGAATAATATCTATAGTAGCTACGTGGCGAAGAGATGTGAAAGTCCAAATTAACTTCTTGACTCTGTTCATTATCAGTTCTAGATGCAAGTGCCAAGATAGCCTGTGGTCGAGCATAATACCAAGGTATTTAGTGCTACGTACTCTGCTGATTTTTAAACAAGAGCAGTTGGTGTCAGGGAAGTCAGAGCAGGTATGTATTTTGATCTGGATCTTTGTACCTGTTAACATTTAGACATTGTTGTATCTTGCGGAGCATGGAGTCTTACTGGCTAATAATGGGTATTATGTTACTCAGTAACTTGGCTGTGGACCTCCGATAGGCAGTCGCTCAATGTAAGATACTGGTATTCAGCTGCGTCCAGTTAGACTGGAATCTGACCCCAGCACAGATGGGGAAAGGCTCGGCAGATTGGTTGTATCTTGCGGAGCATATCAGTAGTAGAATATGATAGTGGTAAGGGTAGCCATTAGCCAGTATAACAAGGGTCAGTAGGTATAATCCCACAACTACAGGAATCTGGATCAAATTACAAGACGATTGGGTAAGTTTTTTTTTGTCGGGCATCTCGCAGTTGGCCTTGAGAGGCCGTGACTGCTTAACCGGTCTTTCCTGGGGCTGACATTAAGAATTAACTTAACGCCTCCAGCCAGGGCTTAAAAACTAGTTAAATTAAATTAGGCGACTGCACGCTGAAGACACCCCCTGCGGGGTATGGGCCTCGGCTCAGGGCGTGGACAGGCTGGATCAAAATATTTGCATTATTATTATTAATCGGGGAATTGAACACTACTGGCTCAGCTGCGGTGCGGGCTGGCGCTTTAACGAGCAAGGGTCGGTCGGAGTTGGGTAAGTAGTCAATCCATCTTTAATAATGTTATGATGCTCAGCGGCATCTGAATATGTACTAGTTATCTTAAATATTGTCCGCCAATGACTCGTGACTATGGATTTTATTTACACATTTAGGTACTGAAGTGGTTATTTTCAAGGAAGTGGCTTCTGTGTTATAGATGATGTTATTTAAGCGCACTTAGGGGCAAGTCCAAGGTTGAAAAATAATAAAAATATTGCAGTTATGAAAAAACACTTGTTACCATAATCGCATAAAGTATTCCATTAGCAAGTGTCATCGAAACACAGATACAACCAAAAAAACTATACCTAACAAAAACAATAGTCCAAGGTACACAGTCCTTTTATGTAGGTCCCACCAGAACGTTTCAAAGTCTACACTTATGCTTCTGAGAAAACCATTAAAAGCAAAAATAGATCTAGGAAATTCCCAAATCAAATTAAGATGATAATTGCCCACCAGAACATTGCAAGCAAAGTCCAGTCTTGAGCTTCTAACAAAAACTTTAAAGATATTCAAGGAGCTAACTCTAGTGATCAGTGTACCGTGAACTAATAATTTTTATTCGCTATAATTTGTAAACAAGCCACAAAACCATAGTGAATTAGTCAGTTGGTAATCACTGGCCCAATTTTTTCAGCCTAATTGCTTAAAACACAAACACAGTCGTTTTCATTTTTACAATCCTAGTAAACTATCCTACTAATATTCAATCACACAAAAATAGCGAAACGGATTTCGATGAAATTTGACACATAGATCGATTGTAGCCTGGATTGACATATAGGATACGCTGACAAAAACTAGTTCAACAATAATTCATCGAACATGCATATTTACCTATAGGGTTCAGTACCTCAAAAGGTAAAAAGGAATCCTTATAAGATCACTCTCTTGTCCGTCTGTCCGTTTGTTTGTCCGTGTGTTACCACAGATTTTCTCAGGAACGGGTGAATATAGCAATTTGAAATTCATACCAGATACTGAAGACGATAAAAAGATATGGGCAAATTTAGATTTTCGCGAAAACGTGTAAGTACCAGAATTTACCTTAATTTTCAACATTTTTTATTTTTCGGAATTTTCCCTATACTTGTGCTATAAGACCTTGCTTTTAACTAAAATTGACAATTCTAGGTCAACCGGAAGTAACCTATAGGTTTTGGGTCGAAAACCTATATGGTAGTTCCCGTTGACTCGCACTTGGCCGGTTATTTTTTTTTCGTAATTATCAATTGCATTAGGTAACTAATTAAATATAAAACCGCCACCCCTATGGCTATATGGGTAGCCATAAACTACAGAACGCCACCTTTTGAGATATTTTTTTTTAAAGGTGTGAAAACATCCAATAACTTCTCCCGCTCTGCGTGGAGCAGGATCGGGCGTGTCAGACTTTTACTGACTAAAACCCATCCTTACAAACATATTAAACGCACGCTTGTTGATTGGTTGTTTAGTGGTTAGGAGATTTCAGCAACCTAGGAAGCTTAAAAAGGTAGATTAATGTACTGGTGCTATGGTTAATTATCTGCCTAGCCTTTTCCCAACTATCTTGGGGTCGGCTTCCATTCTAAACGGATGCGGCTGAAGACCAGTATTTTACATGGAGTAACTGCCTATGTGACCTCCATATCCCAGTTACTGGGTAATAAATACGATACCCCTTGGTAAGACTGGTTGTCAGATTTTCGGGCTTCTGACGACCCTATTAACGACTGTCTAAGATCCACAAATGACAGCCGGGACCAACGGCTTCACGTGCTTTTCCGAGGCACGGAGGGGTATTGGTATGTAAAGATGGTCACCCATCCACGGACCAACCGTGTCAAACGTAGCTTAATCTGATCGATCGACCCATGCGGCTGTTATTACTTAGCCACAAGCCCCAACTGGTGCTGTTTCGGCTTGTTGTATTTCTAGAAATTTTCAAGAGTCAGAAATCCTGGCTTTTTACCATCTGGTATAGGTATATTGATGTTTCATTTCATGTTGTGTATGGCTAGATGGTACCTACTTGTATCTTAAAGGCTCCTGCAAACAGACGCGACAGCCCGACGCGATTCACGTCGAAAAATTTCTATGAATACTTCATGGAAAATGTTCTACAAGTGTCGCGACGCGCCTGTTTGAAGAAGACTTTAAGCGTTGGTGGTTACACAATCACGAGCATCATAACCTTGGTTATAAAACTAACTAGTATTATTTTATTTTTCATTTTGGACTTTAATCTTATAAGTATAAGATAGCTGAAATAACAATACTAACAAAAGATTTGGACCCATGACTTCTTAGTCGTTAGTCACAACATTAGCATTTGTTACAGTGCCGTATTCAATGGACTTGAAATTAACTGCCGCTTAACAGGTAAAAAAAACTTACTGCCGCATTTAGGATCATAACTTAGAATTAATCGGCTCAATAAAATCTTGAATTCATTAACAGACCATGCACAGCCTAAGCCACTAGGTCAATAGATAAGCATGAAATTTTGAGACAAAAGTTCCTTAAATAATGAAAGTGAGCACTAACGAAAGATTTTTAAAAATTCATACCGAACAGTTTGTATGGAAACTATAACGTTTTACCGACGGAATTGCATAGAGAACGTGTCTTGGCGTTCATAAACTTACATAAACTGATAGCTATACATTAGACGCTGTCAATCAAAAGTTTGACAGATTGAGAAATATTTATGACATGCTGATCAAATAGAGTAAACGATTGATAATTAATAAGTGACATCTCCGAGTGCGCCAGTTAGATAATAAACGGACAACAGTAGAAAAACAATAGACAACCGACATAATTGCATTGTTTTAAATATATTACAAAGTCTAAAGTGCGGGAATCTATCATTGTTAGCAATGCACTGTGTTATGCTTTATATGTACAAGATATACAACTTGATTTTCCGGTCTTAAGTGTTAATTATGAACATGATTCATAAAATAATCACTAAGCAACGACGAATGAATAGTATCGCAACAAGAATACACATATCTAACTACATTCCTATCTGTAACACGTACGTAAGAAAATCAAAATATGTAAGAATCTTAGAAAATCAAGACGGTGAGAGCTGTGGTGACCCAGTGAAACAAACAAAAGATGTTCAATGCAAATACCAGGATACTGAAATTTTTCAATTTTGACCCAACTTCCATAGCAATCGCTGGTCTTTCGAAACGCTTCACAATTTCAAGCCTTCCAATGTAGGATTCAAATAAACGATTTGACGTATCATTTGCTTCATGTCATCATCAAACGGATACTATATCATTGTTTGTATTTCTATTGTCATCTTGTAATGAAAGAAAAATCGATTTGCCTCCGTATCGAAGGCCTGTCTGCCGTACAGGATATTGGGTTTGTTTACATTCCTTTGTTTTAGTATAAATCCACCAAACATCGTCAAAATCACCACATTCATCTAAAGAGTCTTGTAGAGAATTATCCCTCAAAATGCTTAAGTCTTGTGTTGTATATTTTGCTGTCTTAACAGTTTTCTTGGAGAATGCTTTGGTAAGTTTTCTTCATTTATTAAAAAGAACTAATTACTTCAAATTATGGCTTCTGAAACATCCTAATTTACACATGTTCTTTATCATATCCATGTGCATTATTTTTCAGGCCATTACTGATGAACAAAAAACCGAAATTCAAACAAAATTGCTGTCAGTTGGTGCAGAATGTATTAAAGAATTTCCCCTCTCAGTTGATGACCTCGCTTCTTTCAAGAGCAGAGTTTTTCCAGAGGGTGAAAATGCTGCTTGCTTCTCTGCTTGTATCTTCAACAAACTGGGACTTGTATGTATATAATGACTTAATCAACGTTTGTACGGACGAAAAAATACCGCGGACAGATTTTATCGCGTACTGCATCTTCAACTCACTGCTTAGCGCCCCGAGTTTAAAATCGAACAGTGTGTTTTTTCAACGCGCTGGGGGTGCACTCTGTTGGATTCTCAATGCTCGGTTCAACACCGAGATTTGAAAATCCAGTGCACTACAAAATCCCGTAGCGATATTTTTATGTCCGTGCGAAAGTGTTTTAACTCGTTCATCATCATTTTAGATGAAAGACGTTCACTGCTGGAGATAAACTACCCCCAAGCGTCACTACGTCAACTGGTCCTGTAACTCATATAATTTCTATGCCTAAATAATAATGTGCTTTTTTTTCTCTCATTGCACGGCTTGATCAAGGGCTTGATTCAGAAAGCAGTACTCCTAGACACGGCACGCATAGTCAGGAGGTTCCTTTCTCTAGAGCCCTGACCACCGGCATCTTGGACCCTGCTCCTGATGCCGATGGGCCACTATTTTTTTATATTTTTAAATGTTTTTTATAATGATTTTTGTAAAAATATTTAAAAATATACTTAATATGTATGAAAGAAAATAAATGAAAATAATAATTTGCTTTATATGCATTGATTTAGACAGTTGTTACTATCTTTTTTTTCTCGTCAATCTGGAGCCATTTTAACAAAATGAAACCGGTTATTTAGTTGTCAGATAAAACGATTATCATGTTTTTTTTTTTAAACATGTAGCTTTTTTCTTCGAGTTTTGGCTTCGCACGGTTTGTGCATTTAGCCAGTATCAAGTAATTTTTCTTTTCAATCAAGTAAATGGCCTGATGTCGGGCACGAAGTTACAAAACAGTCATAGTCGTCTTTAGTCAGTCAAGTCAAAGTTATTGTAAAGCGGTAGTAACTTTACAACAACCTAATATGAGTTTTGGGGGGAACACGAAAAGTCCACGTTAGTCACTTATTTTCACCTTCACTACACTTGTACACTCACATGTAACTAAATTGAATGATTCACTACCAAAATTATACAATTTAATTCGCTATTTCACTAAATTTCATGAAAATGAAAACTCGTATGAAATGTTCCAACCCGATCTCGCCAAAAACTCAACAAACAAACATGGAGTTGAGAAAGCAGATTATTAAGTTATAAAACATTTTTTGTAAAACGAACTCGTTTATGCCACTTCATATGTTAGAATAAAAGTATGTTGTATAATCTATTTTACTTCTCTTCACTCCACTGTAGCTTTTCCTTACGTAAATTTATCTACGCTTTTATTTCTTTTTGCAGTTCGACGATAAGGGGACTTGGTCACACGTAACAGCCTTGGAAAATGCCAAGAAAGTGTTCGAAGATAAAGATTTGAAAAATATTGAAGGATTCTTGACCACTTGTGCCAAAGGTATGTAGGATAATAAATCAATTACCTTCAATTAATCTTAATATTTTCCAAATTATTAAAAGCTAGCAAGCCTTTGCACGATGATTACGACTTGAGAAAACATCGAAATTTCTTTATTCTAAAAATATACAGGGTGATTGGAAGATGGGTGCAAAGCTTTAAGGCGAACATAGTACAGACAATTTAGAACCATTTAAGCCATGGTTGTCTTAGACGAAGTCTTACCAAATATTTTTAACCAAATTTTTAAGTTTTTTTTCGGAAATTCTCAAAATTTAATGTAAACTGCATAATTATGGCCAAATTGAATGATAAATGAATTCATTTTTTATTTATTTAATTAAAGTAATGTGTAAGCAATCAAGCAAAACATGTTTTAGGCTTCTGTGTCATTTGACATTTTTTTTACAGACATTTAAAGCTCAGAAAAAATAAAAAAATTGTACAATACGTCTTTTAAACCTTATTAAAAAAAAAAAATTTGGTAAGACTTCGTCTAAGACAACCATGGCTTAAATGGTTCTAAATTGTCTATACTATCTTCACCTTAAAGCTTTGCACCCATCTTCCAATCACCCTGTATAATCCATCCGGAATAAAATAATAATGGTGTAAACCGCAGCAGCATAATTATTACACCTGAGTTTGAAAGAGCGTGGTCAGACACGAAAAGCGATTTTAATATTTGTTATGAAATGTATTTATTAAATAAAAGGTGCAACCAATTTTAACATCTACATTTTTCCTAAACAGTTAATGAAGAAGAAGTAGCTGATGGAGAAAAAGGATGCGACCGAGCCAAGTTGGCTTATGATTGCTTTATCAAAAACTACGAACAAGTACGTAATATTTTCATTCAAATAGTTATTCTTCCTTTATATCTGCATGACTACCGAGAACAGCTAGTGGCGGATAATTTTGATTAGAAAGAAAACCTGACCTGCTTCAGGTCCGTTTGACATATGAAAAAGATGAATTCTATTCCATCTAATTAGCTACACTATGGAGTCCCACCCACACAGTAATGGTGCTTCCAACTGCTTTAAAAAAAAAAGCTGGTACTATCACCATCTGTATGAAGATAGTTACCTACTACTGTCTTAAAAATATTAGCCAATCAGCAATACCAAACTACCTAGCGTGTACTGGATTCATGGAGGCTATTTTATTACACTACAAAGAATGTGCCATCCCTGGTGGGGATCGAACTCACGACCTTTGGATTAGAAGTCCAACGCGCTATCCTCTGCACCCCAAGGACTGATATTGTAGAAATTGTAATAACAATGGCCTTTCAAAACTGTGTTATTTAAGCGGTATGCGTTTTTAAGTGCAACTGTTGACGGTTGATTTGATCCTCAGAGGGATCCTCGTTTTACTTTATGTAAATTATTTCATCACCACTGCTCTCAAAACACTCAGCCCACGCGGTGGATTACGGCCCACTCCTTCATACCTAGAGGACGCCTGTGTCTCAGCAGGCTGAAAATTATAGGCTGCTTGTCACACGAACAGTAGAAATGGCTTTCATTTTGATAGTTCAACAACATTTATTGCGTTATTTACGCTGTTGAGTAGACATATTATTTGAACACATATGAAGCAATGGATTACCAATATCCTCAAAATGATTCAGATTCTGATTGATAGTAGGGTGGAGTGTAGGGTTCCGGTTAGGAAAGTGTTATTGAGTTCTTTGAATAGGAATTTCTCTATAACAGCTTGGATTCTTAATTTTTTTCCCGGTGGGCAAAAGACTTAGCCCTCTATAACTTTAGACGTACATTATAGAGGTTGAAATAGGTTTTACATAACTGGCGAGATATGGGTGTACAGTTACAAGAATAAATATAGGTTTTTTTTTTTTCAAAGTTACCATCTTCGTCGCTTTGAAATGTTGCGTAAATGTAAGGTATTTATACTTGTGACTGTACTCATATTCTTATACTTTCCTTTCTACCCTCTGGAGAACAGATGTGATGAACTTAGGTGCTTTTGAAAATTATACATATTTTTACTATAATTTTATTTTACAGCTCGGGTTTGACTTCGACTTTTAAGAAAGGCGGAATGTGGAATTAGTTACTGGGAGGTAATTCCAACGATCCTTATTGGATACATTTAATTTTAATTTAATGCACATACATGGCTCTGTATTTTAATGTTATCTTCAATGCGTTAAGTGATACTACGGATTGCGGAATTATTGTAAGATTACTTTTATTCACTTAATAAATTATTATTCAACCTTTTTTATTGTTTTCTTTAGTAAACGTAAACAGCCACATTTTGTCTCTTTGCCTAGCCTTATCCCATTTCATTTGAGGTCGGCTCTCCTCGGCATTCTTCGCCAAATTTTCGGTTTGGGTCGTCGAGTCATTCACTTGGACTTGCTTCAGGTCATTGTTGACTACAGACATGCAAGTGAGAAAGGGACTCGCGAGACTTTGGAGTTGAATTCATGTAAAGAACTTGCTTAATCATGTGGTTGCTTGGGCCTCTCATTACATGGCCACCGCCTCAGGAGAGGTTCAGAGAATTTTTCTTCGAAAGTTGAACAGGTTGTAGAGCAGGCACATTACGTTTTCTTTTCCTGAATTTGCTGCCTAATTGTTTTCTATCATGCTCAATATGCTAAATACCAACCCGCACTGGGCCCGCGTGGTGGATTACGGCCGAATCTCTCTCATAGAGAGGAGGCCTATGTCCCAGCAGTGGGAACATTTTAGGGTTATTAGGCTATGCTTATAGCAGTCTAACCTTGTATGCCAACAAAGCACTAGCAAAAGAAAATCCTCAATAAAAAGTGGAAGTAAAATAACTGACGCTCATAAACCTACCTACCTACCTATATGATAATTATAATAGATATCTTTCAGTTTTTTATCTCGTTGATGTGCTATTTTAAAATTTTGCTGATTCACCATGATTCAGGAAATACTGCAGTGGCCTTCAGTGATTATTCTTTATTATTAATTCAATAACAACATTGTGCATAATAATAATTACTAGTAAGTGTTGATGTATGAGATTAGTAGATGCATGGCACACGAATCTAGATAAATCGAGAAGATTTTATGATTCAAGGCAGAATCATAAATTAACATACTCATTTTTTAATTGGCCGACGACCTTATGAATTTGGCTGGGTCAGACTGGATGCGGAAGGCGGAGTACACGGAGTTTTATTTTTTAGCGGGTGGGATATCATCAAATAACTTCTCCCGCTCTGGGTTGAGCAGGAGGGCATGTCAGACTTTTACTGACTAAAACTCACCCGTGTTCCTTCAGTTGCCTGTGTGCCAGGGGCCACGGTATCTCTATCGAACAACCTGCACCCCTGGAGGACAGGGTGTTGTGGCGCTGTCTGGGAGAGGCCTATGTCCAGCAGTAGACTGCAATAGGCTGAGTTGATTGATGTTTTTTTTTTTCATTTTATTTAGGTGAATCTAACAAACCCAGCTTCCCTATACTGGCTTCGCCCGCGGCTTCACCCGCATGAAGTTCGGAAATTATTCCACGGGAACGTAGTACCGATACCGGGATAAAAAGTATCCTGTATTAATCTAGGTTATAATCTATCTGTGTACCAAATTTCATCCAAATCTGTTCAGCCGTTTTTATGTGAGTGAGTAACAAACATCCAAACATCTTCACAAACTTTCACATTAATAATATTATAGTAGGATACCTATGTAACAAATTATACTAATGTACCAATAAATATAATCATTCGCCCATATAACTTAATCAGTGGATGTGAAGTAAAGCTCCATTAATCTCAAACTTGCAATCCAAGTAAGAAAATTAACATTAACATTCTCAAATCTATACAGTTTTGGCAGTTAATTTTTTTCTTGCTAACCGACGAGAATTTCTACGCCAGGGCCGCGTAGAATTTTCTCATCGGTTATCAAGTAAAATCTGCAGTTTCATAGAAAACTGCAATACCTACGCGGTCAAAATGTACGGTACAACGAATGTTTTTTTTATAACCGACGAAAAATGTCATCGTAGGGGTTTTTTTTTTTTTGAGCGTGGGATATCATCAAATAACTTCTCCCGCTATGGGTGGAGCAGGAGGGCGTGTCAGACTTTTACTGACTAAAACCCACCCGTGTAACTTCAGTTGCGTGTGTGCCAGGGGCCACGGTATCGCTTTCGAACAACCCGCACCCCTGGCAGATCGTAGGGGGATTCAGAACCATGTAGTGAATTGGTTGCACGTCGATGCCCATGCCACCCTGTATATAATGCCATATAAATGCCAATACATTTTTTTACAATATAATGACTAATTAATTAAATATATTATTATATTTTATATATTATTTATATGCATTGTTGCCATCGAAGTATATTGCTAGGATGCAAATTTGGCTTAAAGCTTTTTGTCTTTATAATTGGGGTCGAGTAGGTGGTACCTAACACTAAACAAAATAAAAACTGACAGTGTTTTTAATAATTTATTTTAAAAAGTCACTCCAAAGACCAATCAAAGATAATAAGCGTTGACTAAGAACCATTTAGTAAAGTTTTCCACCAGCTTCTATTAAAAGACCTCGTAACAATGACTCATCAGAAATCAAAATCGAATCCGTACTGTGAAAAAAAACACACAAAAAGAAATAATTAAAATCATGAATAAAATTACGTTAATTTTTGATCACAAGAACTATGGAGAAGTAAAAACTAGGAAGATTTGAGTTTTTATTAAACTCAAAGACTAAGATTACTTTCGATTTTGACTAGTGTATCTAAGGACCAATATTTATTACTGAGATTACTTTTTCGATCACAACCATTTTAAATGTGACAATTCTAATGAAGGAATAGTCCACTGTTATTAAAAAAAAAACCTACTTTAGGAGCATTTTCAGTAAAACATCCAAAAGCAAGCTTCGCTCTATCACAACCTTTTTTCCCGTCATTCGTACTCTGTTGATTCACTGCAAAATAAAAAAAATAAAAATATATTTAAGTCTCTGATCTAGGAAATGCTGGGAGCATTTTCTAGATCAATACGCAAGCTAGCAAATAATTAATGGTTTAGATTAATTGATTTATTCCTAAATATGTATTTATGTTGCAATATGCATTTGTTTAATATTTATAAAAAAACAATAGTACAGGCATTTGACATTGAATGATAGACATTCAAGAATGATTATATGATTGATGATTGAGGTAATGGCATTTAATACTGTTGCTATTATACCATTTTTATATCTACCGGCCACTTGATGGCGACTCCTTAACATAATTAATTAGGTTATTCGAAAACTTCATTACCTGCCGAACATTTCTCCATTATTTCATCGACGTTTTTTAGATGTTCTTCACTTCCTTTGAAAACCTTCTGGGCATTCTCTCGTGCTTTAGCTGGCGATATCATTCCCATGTTGTCCATCTGGAAAAATAAGCCAGTAAACCAACCATACCTTCACCACACCATACACCAATATTTTGGTATGGTAATTTTATTCTGGATCCATCGTTTTCACACATAATCATATAATGAATGTACTATGTTAAATATTGTACTTAAAATATTTTAAAAGAGTAACGGTGGAGTTTCTTGCCCATTCTTCTCCATACGAAACTACATTTTGAAAGGGGCGACTAGAATCAATTCTATTTTAATATAAATGTTGACGTTCAAAAGTGCCTTTTAAGTGCCTATTTGAAATAAATGCTTTGACTTTGAACCAAAGAGAAAGCTTGTCAAATTAGACGACCTTTATTAACGCGCCGTTGGTATGGTCGACAACCTGCTCAATACCTACTCCTCACGTAACATGAAGAATCCTAAAAAGAAGAAACTCATGATAGCAGTGAAAGTTACCGCATTCTTTTGTAATTTATTAATTAGAAGTTATTTTTATACCTTATGTATATTATTCTTTGCAATAAGAGTAGGGGAAAATCAAATAAACGATGGATCGATTGTGTGAAGGACGATTAGAAAGGCGGTGACTACCGAGATTACGACTAATACAGAATTTTCGCAATAAAATGGAATAAACACAGAAAAATGATGATAATAATGATGATATTGTACCTATCAGTGCAATGCTACCAGCTAGTAACTTACCACTCCAATTTTCTTGAACAAACAAGCTACGAAGCATTTAGGATCGTTTCCATTTGGAATCATCTTGTTCTTAAAAGCTCTTATATCTGACAACGATAGAGGATGATCTTTTATGCATTGGAGGCCTACAGTCACTAACTCTCTTTGGATGCCAGTCTTTTGCGCATCCGTTATTGCCTGCAATAAAATAATGAAGATGAAATATTGTAGGTACGGCAATCAGAATACAGTTTTGAAAATTTGCAAAAGCATATTATATGCTTAAAAAGATATTAAAGTCCTTATACTAAAATTATACTTACCACAACTTGTTTTATTAAGAACCAGAACAGCAAAACGTAACCAATACGAATTAAGTCCATTGAGGAATTCATAGTAATTAATTAGATAGTGAAGATATCTCACGATAAATAAACCTGATAGATAAGTAGGTTGTAATATTGTTATAGATACTTTATACACAACACAATAAATAATAGCTAAGTGTAACCCAACCCGAATACTATTGATCACTATATTTGTGTTTCCCTATTTATATCAAATAGATTGAAAATACATGATGAAACAGCTAAACTGTTTGAATGACTATTTTGGTAAACCTCAACCTTCGATTTGGTGGCGGAAGTTCGCCCTAAACTTGAACAATTCATATCGATACAATTCGATTCGTCAGTAAAACGAATTAAACTGTTTACTGATTTTTGTCAATTCATTTGGAGCTGTGATACCGTCTGGTAAGGTACTCCTATCTAGCACCTCTTTCGTATTCCTATTATGTCAGAAAATATTGTTTGTCTTTGAAAAAGATCGTCTCGATATTATATTCTCTATTCTAAAACAACATTATAGTTTTTTTTTTATAAATAGGTACCAATTTTCATAAAATATGTTAATTATTGCAAATTATTAAAAATGCAAGATATTAAATAACTGCAACTGCACTAATACCTGTTAGTGCAGATATTAAGGTTATAAGGTATTTAATTCAAAAAACATAAAAACTCATTCGGCATAACACAAAATTTATTCAAAAGAAGACATAGTAGATAGGAAATTCACACTGAAACCATTTACGTGAGTAGACTCGCCATTTGTTGTAGAAATTACTGAAAAAAGAGTAGAAAAGGATACATTATTATTTTATTAACATTACACAAATACGAATATGACGTATCATTTTAGGAAATGCTCGGGCAAAATTGAGCTAGAGATTTAGGTTTATTACAAATATTGTACTTAATTAATATAAACCCAGTCACGGGAATACTGTGTTATTTTTTGAATTCCAGGTGTAGTTACCAGACAACATTATGGATGGATTTAAGTTCAGAAACTTCCTTGTTCAATCTAGGCAGACCAATAAAGTTAACTTAAGAAAATTCTTACTTCTTTGATCTCCCTTAGACATTTGAACAAAACGTTGACCCGCTTCATCTGAGATCCTTCATCATCGCCATTATTATCCCCGGTAGCTATAACAGAAAAAAAATGAATTCACCTATCTATTCTCTGTTCATTTTCTAAAAGCACTCCGTACATTTTTGGACAGATAAGTAGGTACCATCATATTGTGTACAGGCTATAGGTACTTCTTAACATTGTTATTATATCCAAAAGCTACAGCATTTAAACAGATTTAGTGAAAAAAATCATTGTTCATGCTACATTGCAACCTTTTCCTTAAACTCTGGCTCTGCAAACCTTGTCAGATCATCACACCACCTTCACCGTGGTCTACTTTGACGTCGATGTCCTTTGAAGTGAAAAATATAATCATAAAAAGAATATCACACTACACTTACCATCAAAGCAGCTATCTAATTGGTCTTGCACCTTCTTAACTTTTTCTTTATCTTCTGTGTATTGCGCCATTTTATCGTGAAATGCCTCACGGTTGTATTTCCCACCATCATCCAGCTTGAACAAAATAATTCTAATAAGTTTTAAATTAAACACATGTCGATCATCCATCCTGCTTAATATTATAAATACTTGTCTAAACTTACTACGTATATGCGAAATTAACACTGTTTGTATGTCTGTAATCTTATCACGCCTTAATGTTTTTTTTTTGGGTGGGAAATCATCAAATAACTTCGCGGCTTTAGGGCGTGTCAGACTTTCACTGACTAAAACCCACCCGTGTTCCCTCAGTTGCCTGTGTGCCAGGGGCCGCGGTATCTCTTTCGAACAACCCGCACCCCTGGCAGACGCCTTAATGGTTAAATGGATTTAATTTGGTAAACAGTTAGACCATGACCCCTTAGCACTTAGGAAACTTAGGTTCCCGGTTCACGTTCTCGTGGGATATTGTGATCATTTTCAACCTCCACGTCCTCGAGGGTGATAGCGCAGACAAAAGCTGCATCTAGGCGATGCCACGACAAATCGTGGTCGTAGTAAAGGTACTTGCGTGCATTTGTCCTTTTTATTAGTTCTTATAATTTGTACTTACAAGTCCCAATTTCTGCATTAAACATTTCTTAAAACACGGGTCTATATCATCATCGCCTTTCGAGTGTTCTTTGTAATCGTCTTCGGTAAGACCGCAGTCTGATGCACAATCCTCTGCAATAGGTTTCATTGCTTCCATAATTGCCTTTTTTTCTTCTTCAGATAAGCACTGAAACAGCAGAACAAAAATAAAACTTTACCTAAAAAAACTCTGCTCTAAGAAAAAGCAAGCAAGCAGGTAGGAGACGATTTATGTTGAAAATGTTTATTAATTTTCAACCGTAGATTTAGACTGTTTGGTGTTCACAAATATGATTACTTTCAACTAAAAATTAAAGTTGGTATTTGTCCTATTTCTATCATTTAACGCTACTCTCTGATTCGCTTGATATTCTTGCAGATACACATTTACTAGGTAGAAATCAAACCTAAGTAGTATTTATATGTAATGATGTTTAGCAATACTTACATTGACATCCCAAAAATTTACGGCCACCACTGCAAAATATACGCACACAACACTAATCTTCAACATTTTGAAATGACAAAAAGAGAACTTGTACAAAACTTGAAGCTTCAGGTTTTATATGTTTGAGCTCGTGAGGAAAACTATTATATTATGGGCGGTTCTGTAATTTTATGGTGAGATAATTACCATTTTTAATATATAATATTTCTCACCTATAACAAATGGGGACAATGCTTTATGTATGTCAAGTTCGAACCAGATAGCTAAGCTACGATCTTGTATGTAAAATATGAAAATAAAAAACGCCAATGATGAAATGGTGAAATATAAGCGGAGTTGTGTCGCTAACTACTTTTCAATTCTTGCCCTTTGTACCTGAACATGCAGTCAAAGTGACCACTGCGCCGTCTTGGGACAATAAAAAACAGTGTTTTCAAATAAGGCTGAGAATCGGCACTAAGAGCATCATAAATTAAGCACTCCTCCAAAACGTGGGCCTTCACTTCCTAGTATTTTATATGGGAAGATGAAATAGCGCAACAAACTCCCCAGCAACACATCTGTCACATCGACATGAAGAAGAATATGAATATATTCCCATTTTCTTTTCAATTTCTCCAAAAGTGTTTCTCATTATTATTCACATGGTACAATGATTCAGACGAGTTACAGGTTCTCCATCGAAACTAACTGGGTCTCTAACAACTGCGGTATTAGAACCCCGGTTATAAGCTGTTCAGGAAAATTCAGAGTTGAAGCTATTGAAAACTACCTGGATTTTGGAGTTTGGACATAAATTTCCAACCGTTTGTCTTGACATCCTTCAAAAGTGGAATATCACCGACCAAACCTCCATAGGAAAGTACAAAAAATATAAACATAAATTAAAAGTTCTACTTCATTACGTAAGGAACCCTGATATGCAATGAAATTACCATGGTAATAACGTGCACCAGTACAATACATAGCGATCATTTGCGACTTCCTCTTTCTATTATGTGCGAACACACAATGGAGCAACACCAGGCTAATATTAATTCGTAATAACATACATTGAATACGGCAAAAATAATTTAGCCAACAATAAAATATGTCATAAGTGAATATTTTTCAAATACTTCAGTCATGCTGGGAGATCGTGTAAGCATGTCGCTTAGATAAATTAATCGAACAATTGAGATCAGTTATTAATAATACTCTTCTTCAATTTTATTTTTTTATTTGGAGTGCCTATTTAGATTAAGTTAGTATAGGAACAGGAGCTCGTGGCTAAGTAATAACAACCGTACGAATCGATCGATCAGGTTAAGCTACGCTTGCCGCTGTTGGTCCATGGATGGATACCGGGACCTCTCCGAGCCTTGGAAAGCACGTTAAGCTGTTGGTCCCGACTGTCATTCGAGGAACTTTGACAGTCGTTATGGGTCGTCAGAAGCCCGTAAGTCTGGCAAATAGTCTACCAAGGGGTATCGCATTACCCAACTGGGTTGCGGAGGTCAGATAGGCGACTACTTATCTGACCTCCACAACCCAGTTTACCAATTTACAATTTACCAAATGCACCAATTACAGGCAATTTCGAATTGTTAAGGAGACGGCCAGTCAGATAGCTGAAGCTAGTTGCCCATTCCAAAGCGTAGTAGGTACCTATGGAGAAGAACGGTCAAGAAACTCCACGGACATTCTTATAAATCAAAGTATTGTATTAAAAAAAAAATTACCTACAATCCTACATCACACAGACACACGCATACACACACTTTAAATATTAATAATTATGTCACTCTCTGTTTCTTTCATATTTTCTGAGTACTTCGTAATTGGCGTAATGTTTAGAATTATTAATAATGTTATACTTTCTGTCAGCTGTGAAGATACCTTATAGCAAATAAATAAAAATAAATAAAAATAAATCATTCATTTAGAAATTATACATGTGAGAATATTATTATTTCCTTCTTTATCTACAGCCAAGAGCGGAATAGCTGTATCGATTATAGGAAGTAATGAGGTGTCAGATTAAATTATATTTATCTGAGCAAGTTCAGTGAACACGTGTTGTTTCCCGTCATTTGCTCTGTAATACTCGTACATATTGAACGACTGAATGCAACACAAATTACAGGTTGTTTATAAGACCGTTGTTACATTAATTATAAGGTGCACGCAGTGTTTGTGCATCGCGGATGGAAACGTGACTGTCTTGCGTTTATTTATACCTTGACGGACACGTTGTACGAAGTTAGTAGGTATTAAATCTTTGAAAACAGGTTACGAGAAAGACATAGTTTCGGTAACCCAGGTACCCTACGTGAGATTGTAAGCAACACCAAGGCGTTGCTGGCCTTTATCGAGGAGCTGGGGTGGATCGAATAGCTGATTTTCCCACCCGTACGCAAAATACGCGCTTAGACGTGGAGTTGCGGACAACAGCCCGTATTACCTATTACCTAAGACATGGGAATACACCAAGTGTTTCTATACCGTGCTTACTGACATATACTTGTAGGCGGATTCACTAATAAGTTTCTTAAATGCACTAACTTAAAAAGAGTTGTAACTTGAAAATTAAGGAAATGTCGAAACGGCTGGCTGACACTTGCCGAGACCCAAGGGCTGGTTTTTAATTTGGCCAGAGTCTAAGCTTTGCCATACAACGTGGTAATGCCGCCAGTCTTTTGGGTACCTACATTACCTGTCGACATATGACGATAATGATACATTTTTCGACGCTATATTTTAATATGTGAATATTTTTTAGTTGTAATAAGAAGTTGTATATCATTTTGTTATTTTTATTAATTAATTGGTTATTCGTTACTATCTACGACGTTAAATGTAGATTTTTATGATATTCAGTTTGTCTACTTGGAAAACAAAATCAAAACCAAAATATTTTATTTCACATAAACCTGCATGGGCACTTGTGAAACGTCAGAAGCTAGGTGCATGGTTCCAATTTGTCGCTTCCTATGGAGAAGAGCCGGCAAGAAACTCCACGGTTGCTCTTTTAAAAATAATTGGCTTTTACAATATTTTTAAATTTCAGTTATAGTAGGTATGGGAGGACAGTGCAGGCCTGTCAATAAGTGCCAGGTACTTAGAGGAATGAAAATACAGAATAGAAAATCGTCTACAAATCTAGTCTGTAAGGCCTACAACGTTCTTTCGACTTCGAACCCAAGCAGGTCGCAGCAAGCACAATCTACAAAAGTGGTGATTCATGGACGGCTCAGATCTCCGATGTGTGTGTGGCGTCTCTCCACAGACAATGGCTCACCTCCAATCTTGCAACGCATGCCCATATAACCTGCACCTAATGGCTGCATTAGCGAATGAACGGTATTCGCGTTGCTGAGTTTTTGGCCAAACCAATTTAAATAACTATACAATATGCACGCTAAGAAGATGAAATTAAAAAGGTTAATTAAATAAAAATAAAAAAATAAAACTGATCATTATCGCAAGCAATCATCAAAGCATTTATTTTACTTAAAAATTAGTAGGAAAATTCCGAATTGGTCCACGCTAGATATCAGTCACGGAAGTTGCAATCAAACTTTTTCTTTCTTGTATTAATCACCCATCTGGAAATAAAATTAAAGAGCCCTATATTAATGTCCTTCAAATTAAATATATTTGTGGACTCCTATTCGTCTATCGGGTAGTTGGAATGGCATAAGGGTGTATTAACACTCATGAAAAAGTCGTCAATTACGCAATCTGTATCAACATAAAACTAAGTACATAACATTGTTATTATTAAAAGCCTGTGATGATCCACTGCAAAGCCAACACCGTACTCTCTTTCCACTTCTCTCTGTTTAAAGCTGCTAAGGACCAGTTCATATTAAAGGAGTCCAAACCATCCCGCCATCTCCGCTTGCCATTAAGAGGTACCCAAACTAATTGAGTGGTATAAGCTCGGCCCATTGGTCGTCTGACATACGGCAGAATAACATTACATATAAATAATTGCAGCGAAATGACTTTTAGTTTTGGTGCACTGTTTGTGGTAGCGCACAATGTTACGATCGGAAAACATTGTGTCAAGCAGAAGCACAGAGGTCGTTAGGCTAAGTATTCAAAGTTAAGTTAACATTAAAAACTTGATTTCGTAAAAAAAGGCAGAAATTTATATATTCACATTCACAACCAGGAGGTTCCCAAGTATGCTTTGGTACAAAAAAAAATATGCTTTAAAAACCAAACTAAAAATGTAGAAAATAATTTAATTCTATTAAAAAGCATGGGATGCTTTTTAGGGTATTTTTATAATCAATTAATATCAAGCACCCCACGCTTTTTAACAGAATTAAAATATTTTCTACTTTTTTACTTTGGTTTTTAAAGCGTTTTTTTTTAGTTTTTTTGAACTATTATTTACTTTCTATTTTTTAGTTCTGCTAACCACAAAAACGTGTATTGTAATTTTTTTTTTTAGTTATTGAGTTGTCATCGGTCCTCGATAAGTATAAAAAAAAAAAATCTGACCGTTTGAAGTGGGTCAAAATCGAATCCAAAAAAGGAGTTGGTTACAAACAAACATACAGGTGAAGCTAATAAAAGCATGTTAAAAAGTATCATAGTGACTCGAAGAACAAGTCATTTTCGGCTTTTACACCCATTATTTTCTGAAGAAAACCAGAATGAATGTCCAGAATTTTTATTTTAATATACTTACTTTTTTCTTGAGTTCCTGTAAGCAGTCAAATAACATCTTTGATCTGTCGCATCCCTTGTCGTCGTCAGTGACTTCCGCGTCATTAACTTAAAGTAACAAAATGAAGTTTTTTTTAGAAATTTCATCAGCAAGAGACTTGAATGTGGGAGCATTTAAGGGGTTAGAATTATTTGAGGGGGTATAAAGCAGTTATAAAGTATCTCTTGAACACTAGAAAGCATTGTTGAATTTCTTGTATTTTTTTAAGCCGGAGACCCTGTCTTAGTTTCCTACAGGTAGAAAATAAAAAGAAATCTTTGATATTTGGGAAACCAGAAAAGTTTTTCATCTGATATGAAAACTCCGCAAATTGCATTTTTTCTATTATCATCATCTGACTAGCCTTTCCCAATTACCCCAATGTATTGGGGTCAGTTTGCATCTAACCAGATGCCAAACTCGGCCACATCAAAAAAAAGTTTATCTTCAGACTAAATTTAAACATTTCATCCAGTTTTTGTGTTTATTACTTTATTCTGACTTGTTTTGCAACAAGGGGTTTAAAGTCCTACGAGTCTCCACAGCAGAGACTAACGTCAGTACCCCCTACTAACTGACCTTTGACACATTCTCCTCCAACCGCTTCGAAGAACTGGAGAACTGGCTCACTCGTCAAGTGGGACTTGGCAAAAGCCATGGTCTTCTCAACATCAAGCTTTCCCTCGCTGTCAAACTGAAATGTGTATCAGCAAAAGTGCATGGAATTAGTAAGTACCAGCTGAAATTTCACGTGTGCACGTACGCATCACCTTCTTCTGCCTCGCTCCTTCTCTCCGTGGTATTTTGGTAAAAAAGATTCACTGGAAATGTGGTACCAAAAGGTGCCAATCCCTGTTCTAAATCCACGCAATCTGTCTGAATGTCTGTCACAAGTCTTTATCTTTTTAACCGTCATAGTTGGCCAGTATTTAATAAAAATAATTCTACTTACAAATTCAGCTTTTTTCAAGAAACAGCTCATGAAACAAGGATCAATATCGTCTGCACTGCCTTTTTCCTTTGCTTCTTCGAATTGCTCTTCGGTTATTCCATACTCTTCCGCGCATTCCATTACAAATGGATGCAAAGCTTCTTTTAAGCTGGCCTCTTCCTCTGAAGACAGAGCCTGAAATACAAGTTATTTTATTTACCCAAGACATACAAAACAAAAAATTTGGAATGAAAATTGTTAATCTGCCCTTTATTTTGGCCCTGGTAAAACTGGTTCTTTTACTGTGGGGAAATCGAAATGGAAACCTTCCGTTTGGGCAAAATTAAGGGTTCTGTCGGCCTCCTACTAACTAAACCCCACAGATCCTTCAAATACAATCAATCGGGGGTCCAGGAGATACATACTCGTTTTAACTCTACACAAAACTTTAAATACATTTTTGTACAATATTTTTAAAGAAGGGTCGTGCAACTTTTTTTGAAAAGAATCACATAGTTGTCACTTAAATTATGACAGAAAATAATGACTCACATAAGTGCTCGCCAACATGAGTACCACAGCCGCAAACGACAGGAACCCGTAACTAAACATTATTTTTTTGAAAAATCAAGACCCCACAATATACTAAGTACTTCACCTATTTTCTAGGCGTATATGAGTCTAATGTAACACCTGCAACATTTATATAAGATGCACCGTGATCTTAGCAAGATGATTGTGACAATTGTGTCATTAAAAACTATTTCACACCTAATTAAGAGTATATTTTTCTTAATACGTTGAAAAGCGTAGTTGCATTTGATGTATTTATTGAGAGAACATAATTTGGTTACCCAAAAACCGAAAATTATTTTCACTTTGGCATTCCAACCCTGAGGTCGCTGAGCGCGCTTTGAAGCGACCTATGCTCGAGGTGTCTTTGAAGAATAAGATCCGGAGGACGGCTGGGAGTTGTAGCGCAGTTTGATAGGCTGAGTGGCCTAAAGCCATCGATAGGCTGAATTGATTTTGTAAATCAATCAACTCAGCCTATCGCAGTTCACCAGACCTGCAGTATTGCTCTTTGGTAACGAGCTAAATCACTACCTGCCAATGATGCAAATATAAGTACCAGAGCTTATTTTCTTCAGGAATACTAGGCATAAATTCTTTTACTACTTAAAAGACATGTCTTGCAGCAGCACTAATTCCCAACACCAGACCAAAAGCCTATAAAATTTAGAGTCCAAAATTCTAAATGAAAGGGGAGATTAAGTGTCAGATATTAAATGAAATATAAGTTCATCGTGTTTTCTTTTATGTCAGTGACTAAGAACCAATGCTAAGTGGTGGCTCGAACCATAGCTACACAAGGATCTTTTGGCATTTTGCCATAATTGGAATTTACCCCGCCATCTTGTTTTCAAAATTGGTAACCAACAGCGCCCCCCCTGTCAATGTTATTCGAGCGTCAAAAGATCCCGATAACAAATGTACAAATGCAAGGATTTGAGCGAGGATATTGACTGATTCAAACTCGATTTATTTTATTTTTATTTTTTATTTGCTAAAACATGTGTACACATACAAGAATATAAACGTGCATGCAGGATAACATAAAGAAAATTTTACGGGTTCAGACATGTTTGCCACATAAAATGGCGTGCAAATATATGAATAGTCCTGATTGTTGACATTTAATTTCAAGTCAATCTAAATTATTTAAAATGAATTCATCAAATAATAATAATTAAAGTGTCAACGGTAAATAAAAAATCATTCATAAAAAAGTCAATAACAAAAAAATATAGGTATCTACCTGTGTTTCAGTCAGAAAGAAATTACCTACATAATATTAAAGTAAACGTATGTCATGATCATGAAGTCAAAAAAGTATTATTTATATCCAATTCATAAGAATATATTTCAATTGTTTAATTAATACTTAAAAGTCAAAATTCGTCTGCAAGAAAATCTGAGACACTATAATAACATTGTTGACACAACATAGTTTTTAATTTTTGCTTAAACAAATTTACATTATTTTTAGTTTCTTCGAGCGGGACTTGTGGCTAAATAGCATAGATCTGCACCAATTGAGCAATTTTGTCAACGGACAGTTGACATTTTCTTGATACCTAATTATGTGAATAATTTGTAAGAAAAGCAAAAGTCTAGGCGTAAAATATCGGACTTGACCAGAAATGGGCTGTGGATGGTGGGCCAGTGGATAAGTCCGTGATTTATGAGTTATAAATAGGTCTTGAGTTCGAACTAGGGCTTCCAAATACCGGACTTTTTCAATACCGGTATTGGAAAAGTCAATACCATACATAGCTCACTTATACTCGTATAACCATTTGGTATTGGTTGATTATTTAGGTAGGAATTAGAGGAACATAATGAAAACTTAAACTTAATCTAGTCTTTTTGCAGGAAAGAATTTCACATAGACTTTGTATAGTACAATTTCAAAAAAATATAAATTTCTTATTATTAACTAAATGTCATCATGCCTCATGTAAACATCAACATAGGTATCATTATTTGTAGAAATGTACATAAGTAAGTAAAGTCTAGCTTAACTAGCTAGCAATCATTTGGTAATCATTTTAATAACATTCTTAATAATTATGTAGTAAAAAAAAAACAATCATCAAATCTAAAACTAAACAAGAAAACGAGTGTGAGAATAAGATCACTTAATTTTCAGATCTAATGTTTGTAATACTGTAATCAAGGTATTGGGGCGTCAATACCGGTATTGTAAAAGGCCAAAATAAAATCCGTGATCACGGTATTACGGGATCCCGGAATTGAACCCAAGCAGGCACTTTTTTTTTTTGTTTAGCCTATACTGTCTCACTGCTGGGCAAAGGCCTCCCCATGTCTTTAACTTTGTGTATTTAATTTCACTCTCACAGTGAAGCAATTCATCGTCAAGAAACCGGCATGCCCTAGAACCAAAAATTCGAAGACATGTGACATCCACCAGCCCGCACTGACAGGGGTTGCAGCAGTTTCTGATGAAATGATGTCACTAGGATGTAAAAAACAGCGGCACTCCGGGAGTGTCAATATAGGATTTCACATTGGGTCCTCATTGCTCTCGGTAAAAAAATATAAACGGGCGACTTCAGCCATTAAAGGTAACAGCAAAGATTTTTACAATAATAAATAATAGTTTAAAAAACACGCTTTAAAAACCAAACTAAAAAAGGAGAAAATAATTTAATTCAATTAAAAAGCGTGGGGTGCTTTTTGAGGTATTTTTATAATCAATTAATGTCAAGCACCCCACGCTTTTTAATTGAATTAAATTATTTTCTCCTTTTTTTAGTTTGGTTTTTAAAGCGTGTTTTTTAGTTTGTTAAACTATTATTTATTTTAAATGTTTTAGTTCTGCTAACTACAAAAACGTGTTTTTTTTCCAATTTTTTTTTAAATTATTTAATTTTCATCGGTCCTCGACAAGTTTACAAAGTTTCAATGAAATCTGACCGTTTAAAGTGGGTCAAAATCGCGCTCAAAGGAGTCGGTTACATACAAACATACAAACAAACCAACAAACAAACATACAAGTGAAGCTAATATAAAGTGTGTAAAAATACAAAGGGAAAGATAAGGATAAAAGAATTAGAATTTCCTAATGAAAGAAAGGGATTTTTAGAAGTTATCACTTCAAAAAAACAGAATGCCATTTTCCATTTTGATTTCGTAGACAGAAACCGCTGGTTAATGTAGTACTTGAGTATTTGTGCCCTAGGTATAGTGACCAATTAAGACAACACGAGATATTGCAATTACTGTGTAGTTCCTGTTACTTATTCATCATCATGACAATTTACTGAATTCCTCACACAACGTTGCGATAACAAAGAGATTCATCATTTTATCTTGATTGTATGCCGACGTGTTAAGTACACTGCACATTGTGCCTATCAATTAATCTATATATTTTTCAGACTGATAATAAAGGTAGATCAATAAAAAAACCCCAGACCCAAACAAAAACTCTAAAATGTAAAAAAAAATATTTATTGGCCTTTTAAGTTGTAGGTAATATTTTGATCAAGGCATTGTCAAGACGGGGGACGGCTAATGAAAATGCTAGCCCTTCTCTGTTTGGCGTTTTCATTGACCGTCCCCCAACTTGACAATGCCTTGATCAAAATATTACCTACAACTTAAAAGGCCAATAAATATATTTTTATTACTTTTTAGAGTTTTGTTTGGGTCGGGGGTTTAAAAAAAAATTAATTTAGCTTTCCTGCTTTTTAAACTTAAAGTCTCGCTTAAATCTGCGCAGCGTTGCGTATGTTTCCCACAGTGAAGTTTGTTACTGATTTATCCTCATTCCTCGTCCTGATTACCATCCACAACCTATTCATTGAGACCTTTTCAATGAGCCCAAACACGATACTTCTGCTGTTTGTTGGTGAGTAACTTGGTTATCCTGGAAATTCCAGGTGATGCTCCAGCATCAGTTCAAGGTTACTTTGTTCGTCTAATATCATTGAAGTAATAGAATACCAAATTTCGACTTGATCAGACCCGTGGAAGAAGCTCAAATCCAACCAGAAAAGAGCTGATAATTTTCAAACGGTTTAACCAATTTTGATGAAAGATAGCTAAGAACACTCCCGACTAATACATCTTTCAAACAAAATCAAAATCGGTTCATCCGTTCGGGAGCTACGATGCCACAGACACACACACACAGACACGTCAAACTTCTAACACCCCTTCGTTTTTGCGTCGGGGGTTAAAAAGAACTACCTCAATTTAAGAATTCGATAAATAGATAGGTAGAAGATAGATAATAATATTATGTACCTCTACACCATAACAATTACACATAAATTTGTGTGGCGGTATTACCGCTATAAAACGATATTTTAGGCCTTTGTACCGTCATCATCATCATCACCATCATCATCATCATCTGCATAGCCTTTTCCCAATTATGTTAAGGTCGGCTTCCAGTCTAACCGGATACAGCTGAATACCAGTATTTTACATAGAGCGACTGCCTGTCTGACCTCCATAACCCAGTAACTGGGTAATACGATGCCCCTTGGTAAGACTGGTTGGCAGACTTTCTGGGTTCTGACGACCCTTATCGACTGTCAAATATCTACGGCCAGGACCAACGCACGGATGAGTCTCGATATGTGAAGATGGTCACCCATCCATGGACCAACCCCGGCAAGCATAGCTTGAACTGATGGATCGACCTGTGTGGCTGTTATTACTTAGTCACAATCCGATGGATACCGTTTCAGCTGAAATCTTTTAAAATCAATCATTGAATTACTTAGTAAGGTTTGTATCCTGAGAAAGACCTCATAAGACATCCTCACGTTGCCGTATTTAAAATCCTTTCTATAATAATTTATTTATTTATCAGTCTGATCGTTTAGTTGGATCAATGATGAAAAATCTCGAGTTCGATCCTTAGCTACACTAATCTATCCATTTTCAGTCATCTTGCGATTATCACTTTACCTAATCAGTTTATACTTACATTTACCAAAGCATTACTTAATTACTGGTAGAACTAACGATCTTGAGGTGATAATGTCACGGCTACCAATGACCTCACTAAACTATCAAACGATTTAAGACAACAGCTATCTATTATAATGAGTTATTGATTTTACTTTGAGGTGGATTCGCGAAACATTTGTCTCAAATATTTTCTTGGTCTCTCTCCGACCAGCTTTAGACCGATTAAGCATACAATGTGCGGTGAATCATTATTGCATAATACGTAAACAGTAGGTAAATATGCTTCCAAAGATAATTACATACGAAAACATAAATAGTTCCTTGCGGTAATAGCACACCCTACTCAGTCATAAGCCAATCGTCGTGCTGAATGCACGGTTTACTCGTGTATTATTTTTGGGTATCTTGAAAATATTTGTTACTTTTGGCTTTGGCTCTATTTATATAAATTGTATTATAATCTTGATGCACGTACTATAAAAGCCTTAGGGGCTCTCCCTGTATTAATCCTTGTGTGTTAAGGGACGTAGCAGAATTAATATATAGATACCGATCACATTAAAACGCTTTCGTGTTTATAGCCACGCGCCTTCCATAGTCTTTCCAAACTAAAAACCAATTCTAATTCATTTGAAACTGACTCCATGAGTGCTTGAAGGCTTGAATGTTGAAATTATCGCCAGCCTGTACAACATAAGGTAGTCTTTTGCAGATAACCTTTGTAGTACCTAGAGCCTAACAATAAAAAAAGATTTAAGTGAAAACTTCAGTAATTACCTATGACTATCAAGATTTGCTGTATGTTTTACTTTATAATACTTATATATTCAATGTTATCAACTTTTTCTGTTTATCAAGTAGGTATGTATTTTCCCAGTGCTTTAATTTCCATTCACTGAAGTGGGTCAATATGAAAATGAAAATATTGTGTTCATATTCATTTATATCGCTCCATAATGTATAAAAGTTGTCACAAAAGGCTTAAAGCTAGATACAAATTATGGACCCTGTTGAAGCAAAACCATCAACCCTACGACTAAAATTCTCCTATTAAATTCCTTTTACTGGTCATAAACTTATGAGTAAATAATTATCAACGTGGAACTCTCAATCGTTGTGCAATGTGCATATCTGCCCTTCTACATTCATCCTAACCTGCTTTCTCTCTAGTCTCTATTCCTACGTCGTAAATCTATCGTGAGTTCGAACTCGGATAGTCGCTTTACTTTATGTAAATAATTTCGTCACTACTGCTCTCAAAACGGTAAAGGAAAACATCGTGACGAAACCGGCATGTCTTAGAACTAAAAAATCAGTTTTTCAAATCGAAAAGAACGCCTGCTTCATGATCACAGGTTCGATACTCAAGTCTAGCAAAGCGTTAGGTTACATAACTCTCAGTAGTAGTCCGCAGTTTGCAACTGTGCTCGATAATTAGCAATATAATAGGTCCAGCTGGCAAAACGAAGCTGGCATACACAGCTCAGAAAAGAAGTCAATCATGTATGGTATTAATGGTTTGGTTTGTTAACATCCATGTAGTCACCTTTCGAGCAAGCAAAATCACACATAATTGTTACTGTACTGCACTGAAAACACAGTAGATATAGGTACTTAATAACATACGTCAGACCTGCATTTACTGTTCTATGTATAGGAAATATGATTCTGCATTTTTCACGCTACGTTACACGGGGTTTATTTACGATGGACAATGGGAAATCTTCCATATAAAATCTATCAGATGTATGAACGTAAATGAAGCAAAAGGAGTATGAATGTATATTACTGTTCTATGTATAGGAAATATGATTGTGCATTTTTCACGCTACGTTACACGGGGTTTATTTACGATGGACAATGGAAAATCTTCCATATTTCTATCAGACGTATGAACGTAAATGAAACAAAAGGAGTATGAATGTAATGATTATAGCAGGCGTTCTATAGTTTCTTACCTCCCCCCATGGAAAAAACGCGTGTATTAGTATGTAGCTAAGGGGTAGTTTCGTACCTCTCTCGAGCAAAGATATAAAGAGAATAAAGAAATATCACATTTCAATTTTTTTTTTTTTTTTTTTTTTTTTTTTTTTTTTTTTTTTTTTTTTTTTTTTTTTTTTTTTTTTTTTTGGGTTGTAAATCATCAAATAACTTCTCCCGCTCTGGGTGGAGCGGGAGGGCGTGTCAGACTTTTACTGACTAGAACCCACCCGTGTTCCCTCAGTTGCCTGTGTGCCAGGGGCCGCGGTATCTCTTTCGAACAACCCGCACCCCTGGCAGACATTTCATTAGTTTACATGCCTGGTTGCCATGGCAATATGATCGCTCCCTATTACATGGGGCTTAAACATATCGGGCGAAAGGTGGGTCTACTATAGATAGACCTCTGCTTTTTTTTGGGAATGACATCTCGCAGTTCAACCTATGAGGTTGACGTCTGCTTAACCGAGCATGCCTGTCATAATGTTGATAAATTAAGATTACCAGCCAGGGCTTAAAAAAACTTAAAACTAGAGCGATTGCTCGCTAAGGGCACCCCCCCTCGGCTTAGGGCGGCAAGGGAGAAAGTGAATCGCATTAAGATAAACCTCTGCCCAACGTCTCCGGGAAACAAGGAGTGATGTTATGTTATGTTGTTGCATTATATACGGGGAAAAACCGACAAGCTACCAGTCTTCACATGAAATAATATTTGAAGGTTATTTTTACTCGTCTGGTCACAGTCCGAACCTTTTTGTTTAGAACTTTTGACCTTCAGTATACCTAATGAATGTTACTCTAATTCAGCCAGTCTAAGTTCGAAACTGAATAACGTGATATTATTATACATTTTTGTTGGGTTGTTTGTTTCTTTTATGGCTTAACCATGGCTTGGCAGATAGCATAAATCTTTTAGTTTCTGAAAAGGTAGTTTGATTCATTATCAACAAATAACACTATTTGAGGTTACTTTTTAACCAACGAAAAAAGGAAGAGGTTCTCAAGTCGACGCGTATAGATATATATATTGAATTATTAATAACTAAGAAGTAGATAATTAATAAACCTCTAAAAAATAACGGGTCCAACATTTAACCCCGAGGTGCCCCCATTTTTACTTTTAAACCCCCTGTATTGATTGGCTATCTCATTGTGGGCGGAGAAGCTACTGTTTTTCTACATTGTAACAATAAAACATTATGAGTAGGTACTATAATCATCGGTCATGCTTTTAGTTACAATAAAACAGTACAATGTCCAGCATCCATATCATCAATCTCGGCGGCACTCGTGACTGCTCATCAAGCTATGGCCTTGGATGCAATCACAGCGATCGAACAGAAAAAAAATATTCTAGAAAATCGAATTAATTGGCATATTAATTATTATTCTGCGATTTGTTTTATTACTGTTACATCATACTCTCGTCTGACTATGTGTCTCTCGTCATGCCTCTAGAAATAGCAGTATTTTCATGATTATGCCAAGCCAGTTTGAACTTTTTAGGTTATTTTAAATCTCACTTGGCAAATTTTGATTTTTCTACCATTATAATACTTCTTCTGCTTTCCCTTGTCCCGTATTACCTCATGTATCCCGTATCCCTGTGTCCCGTATTACGTTCAATGTTGTCATCATTTATTTTCTGCTGTCAGCCATCAGTCACGTCACGTTCCGCGCACGCACCCGCTTCTCATTCATATCGTTGTTACACACTATACATGTATCTTTCAATCCCATTTCTTCTATCACACTTTTTTTTATATTCATCACTCTCTTAGTTACATGCATTTGTTTTAAAACCTGCCCAATTGGAAAATCAAATAAAACACATTCAATTAAAAGAGGGATATAATCCAAAATCATGCAAATATAAAGTCTGCTGGGTTGAACTCGTACATGCATTTCGCCACATAAAACGAAGCTTCGCAGATGTCCTTGTATTTTTTTTCTGAAACATTTAAGTTTTATGAAAATTAATCATTTGGATTAATATAAACATAGGAATCATGAAATACTGTTACTAATACACCACTGAGAGATCAAATCGATAGAGTTAAATTGGTGCAGCAACAAATTCTACATAATCATTGTCTAAAGATGGGTTCAATAACGTTAATAGGATTTTTTTTTTGGTTGGGAAATCATCAAATAGCTTCTTCCGGTCTGGGTGGAGCGGGAGGGCGTGTCAGATTTTTACTGACTAAAACCCACTCGTGTTCCCTCAGTTGCTGAATAGAAAAAAAAGGTTAACTTTGAGCGAGTTCTTAATTATTTTTTAACCTATTATGTATATCTATCCTTTATGCAGTACAAATGAAACACAGTGGTTAAAAATAATCTTGATTTGATGTCTTTACTTTGGGTTTTATGCAATATAATTCAAGAAATACGTCATGTAGGTATCAATAGGTAATAATTACTAAGTTTTTATTTCTGAACTTACGAATATCTTTGCATTTTTCGACAGCAGCCTTCGCACCTTCCTTTAAATCCGGTGGGTACATGAGGTCGATTTGTCGAATAGAGGCTTCGTAATTTAATTTATTATTCTTAATCTGCAAAAATAAATAACTATGTGAAAGAGAATAAGAGTTACAAGGAAAATGAGATTCACATGCTTGTAATGAGTGGCTGTAACTGTTATGGAACATCTAAATAAATCTTCCATGACAGTTCAGTTAAAAAATCTTCATTGCAAATTCAATGAAGATTTTTTCGAAGAAAACAAAAATCTAAAAGAACTAGTTCTATTTTTTTTTTAATAATATCATCAAGTTCGTCAAGTTACTATTTAAATCAATAATAAAAATATATTTACTCGTTTACAGTAAAATATACTTAAATACGTAATTAAATATGTACATACTTATCTGTATTTGTTAACATATTTTCAAAATCAAGGCTTGTCTTAAAATTACACCGTTGAAAAACTCCAGTAATGATAGGAGCAATCATAGTTACCTGTACAATTTGTAAATCTTGATTTAGCATTCGATTATTCAGTTTACTTACCACATTCGTCATTTCAAAGATACAAGCTATATAACACATAACTTTCTTATCTTCTACAAATTTTCCCTTGTCTATACTTCCTATTTGGTCTGAAAAATAAAGAAGGCTCATGCTTTGATACTTTTCAAGGCGTTGTTCTTTTTCGTTCGTAAGATATTCGTGTGCCTACCTTCAGTCACTTGGTTCTTATTCATACAATTTTTCTTCAGTATCTTTCCCGAATTCTTCATTTGTTGTCTAGTCATCTGTAAGAAATTTTGGATTCCACTTATCACATTAATCACTAATAATATTATGTTGGGTTTTTGCTGACTTCGCTAAATCTATACCATTATTAATATGTGTTATTGTACTTACAGCGTCACTTCCAGTAGCCAAAAACATGGCAATGATCAACAAACACATTTTCCAATCCATCACGACACTGATAGTCAAGTCCGTTTCTAAATTGAACTGTTTACTCAAGATCTACTTGAAACCATATATACGATGTTCTTGCTCCCTGATTATAGAACAGTACGGTCCACACCATGCATTCAATGCAACTTAGTGTATCATTAACAATGCAAATACATGCTTTATTGAATTAGCGCCAATAATTAATAACTTTGCATCTTTTCATAACAGAACAAGATGCCAAATGAGAGGCTAAACATGGTTTTGATAGTTTTATATGACATCAACATTATTTTTTTTGTTTACTGCATCTTTGATGAGAAAATAATAGCGTTTTTCACAACTATTGCTAAAACCGTGGTTGAAGATTATTTATTCTTATTCAGTTACAGTAAACACTTGTATGTCTTACATCAGCACTTATATTAAGGACATTTCTGCATTCGGATTTAGTAAAACACCGTTATTATTATCTTTTTTTTTATTTAAATCAATACAATTTGAAAGTGTGCAATTTCTTTCAAGTTAAGGGAACATGAAATTGGGTGGATCAAAGTCATAAACACACTTTGCAGTCCAATAAGATGCTTCGCAAACGTCTTTGTATTTTTTTGCTGTAAAAGAATAAAGTTGAGATAAAAAATACAAGATATTATTATTACATTGGTCGTAAGAAGTTGTCATTATTTTGACTGATGTGAACTTTAAGATCATTGTGGAAATAGTTAAGACGAATAATGAAAAAAAGTTAATAGCTTCGTTCGTCAGTCGTTATGTAAGAAAACTAAATCGTTGAAACAGAGCGTACTTAGCTTAAAAGTTTATTTATTACTGGAGTGCCATTGCAACAATCAATTAATTTTTATAACACTAAAGTAACTCACCAACTCCTTTGCAATGTTCTATAGCTGCTTTGACAGGAGCCTTCATGTCCGTTGGAAACATCATATCCACTTGTCTTATCATCATGTCATGGTTTAGCGTATTACCCTTTATCTAAAAGTAATACAGCCATGAATTTAGTTTAAATATGTAAATGAACATAATTGTTCTTACTTTGACCGTACATTGTAACTTACGCTCTGTCCCGTCTTGTAGACACAAGCTATGTAACACATGAAGTTTTTCTCCTCAATGAATTTTCCTTTGTCTACATCTTTCACTTGATCTGCAAAATTAACGAATAGAGTAAATTTTTTGAAGGATTACGAATACTTGGTATGCAGGCATTACGAACACTTGATTTGATATTTCAATATGTTTATTTTTATGGAACCGCAAAGATTTTTTAGTGACAGAAGACCTCAGACTCTAGAATAACAATTTTAAGTCATTTACCTTCAGTAAGGTCATTTTTCGCCGAACACGTCTTCTTGATCAATTTCCCAGAATTCTTAATTTGTTCCCTCGTCATCTGTCCACAGAAAAAATATTTCAGGTGTGTTAACATCACTTACATTTGCGTATTGTTTAATAATATATTTTTTTTAAATAACTTACCGAACGGACGAAAGAAGTGTTTAGCGATAGAATCAACATGATCGAGAAAAGAAAAATAGTACTGGAGTACATTTTGATAGATGTTTAGGAATCGAAAGATGCAACAATGATAGCAAATCGTGATGGAATTGTTTTTATAAAGACAACAAATATCTAATTACTAAGGTAAGTGTTAGTTAGTTGTCAGCCTAGAACACAGTATTTGTAGTGACAAGATGTAATTTAAAATAGATAGCCACTAGTTGAACAAACAGTAGATTACTTTATTAAAATAGGTGCAGAACTTATATAGGTATTCGGTAGAGCGATTTATTCATCATTATAAGTATTGGCAAAAAATTGTATGAAAATAATTAATTCAAATTATTTATACATTTATTAATCCGAAAATACATCAATGCGTTTAATGTACTGTAAACTAATGTAATGTACTGAAGACATCAAGGAAAAATAAAGCTGGCCGGGTCTTTTTCATACAAACATTTTACAGCATGAAATACTCCTTCACACAAATCGTTGTAATTATCCTCTGAAAAGAAGAGATGAATAAGACATTAAGCAAGAATCTACCTGTTGAAATTGTATGGATTCTAAAAAGAATAAGAAAAAAAGAAGGACTTTAATTAATACTTACGGCTGTGTATGCACAATGCAACGGCCTTTTTAACAGGCTCTTTTAGGTCTGGAGGATAAAGTGAATCTATCTGCTTCGATATTAACCCCATGTCCAATTTATCATTTTTTACCTAAAACAATAAGAATTCTTTAGGAATGATTTGAAAACAAATATATGCTCTTTCTATCAACGCCTGCTAGGTCCGCGTGGAGAATTACAGCCCACTACCTCTAAAAATGAGGAGGCCTGAGACCCAGCACTAGGGACATTTATTGGCTAATTATGCTACGCTTATGGTTAAAATATACATCATTAATATACCTACAGTATATACAATTTTAAGAGGCTGGGTATAAGATCTATGCTAATCAATCGATCTGAAATGTAGCACCTCGATTGATCCAGGAGATTTTCATAATATAATAATTATATGACAGTGTCTAGTAGATCTTAGAAATACAGTGGCTAGTAAGTATGTTATTGTTTGGCCAACTCATGCATTAAGAGTCACTTCTATAGGACGAGAGGAGAGAAGAATTTCTATGTATTTGAATACTTTATCTTCAGCACTCACCACTTGAAGGCTTTTGTAGACACAAGCGACATAGCACATAACATTGCGATCTTCATTGAATACACCTTGTTCTATTTTCCCAACTTGATCTAGAAACATAACACTATTTGCTTTAGTTTTTCCTTTAGGGTTATCATCTTAAGCCACCTTAGCGATGTTATTGTCCTGGACATAATTCTTACCTTCCGTCACAGAATTTTTCGGCATACATTGATTTTTCATTATGCTCATCGTCTTTTTAACTTGAGCTCGGGTCATCTATAACAGCAAAATGGTCTGGTCTGTATTTAACTTAGGTATTATGCATTATATGAAGCTTTCATTCAATAAAATTTATTTTCAAATATAGATGTTTTTGGTCTTGGTGGAAAATCAATTCACTTACCCCATAACTAATTCCTACGCACGCAGCAATTAAAATAATTAAAAATAACCGATTCATTTGTGATAAATATAAGATTTTATCCACACACAACTCGGCGTCCACAAACCGAATTAAAACTGAAAAGATTACTTAAAAAATCTTTCAATTTATGTTCAACAACTTTAAATCAAACATATATTTAGCTAAAAAGACCACTAATTTTGTTCAAAATAAGCACTCATTAGCTAAACGTTTGTTGATACATAGTTAAGTTATTTACTCCGGCAGCCTTTTTTACAAAGCAAGTAGTTCCAAGCAATCATTTATGGGTACTTACTTTAGACGACGTTAAGTACTTCAATGCCACTGTACATATATATTTTTGAGATGGCTAATATTCGTAACTCTTCTATCCCTTCTATCCGTTAATGTACCCAACCTTATTCGTTATCGGTATGGTCGGGTACAACAAACTCGAGACAAGGAGGGATTTAGCTATTACATCATATGTATTCAAACTATTACGTGGTAAGACCTATAATTCCGGTGTTTTGAAGGAGATTTGTCTGAATGTGCCTGACAATTACGTTTCGCGGCGCCGGAAGCCACGGTTGCTAGCAGTGCCACACGCACGAACCAACTTGCTCAGGAAAGCGCCATTGACGCGCGCCTTGCACGCACTGAATGACACGGCTGACAGGATCGATTTATTTACGTGTTCTCTGAATGAATTCACAAAAATAATGTTGTATGTGTTATGTTATTTAAGATAGTTATTTAAGATAGTTATTTAAGATAGTTATTTAAGATAGTTATTTAAGATAGTTATTTAAGATAGTTAGTTAAGATAGTTTAATTAAGGACCACGCTACCGCATTAGGATTTTCCTGTAATGGTAGCAGTGTTTGTGATAAATAAATAAATAAATAAAATAAATAAATAACAGATGAAGGTTGTCTGTTGAACGGGACTTAAAGCTGTCACAAAAGAATACACTAGCAATTCCCAGATACAATTTAAGTGACAATTTTTGCTGTCCCAAAATAGTCTCAGTGAAAACATTAGACAAACAGCAGGGATAGTAACAATCCCCACTGCTTAGTGTAACCTAGAAGTACAATAGAAAACTAAGTCGAAAAATCTAGGGGTACAATATTATTTCATTACAGTAATCTTTAGAGTAGGTAGTCTTAAATTAGGAAATGAAACTGATTAAAAGATCTAAGCAATACTGCTCTTTATTTCTTCACATGATCAAGGAAACACAAAATTTTCTGCATCGTAATCATACATGCATTTAGCGGTCCAGTATGAAGCTTCGCACAAATCTTTGTATTTTTTGGCTGAAACAAAAGAGAGACTATAGAACTAATCTGGTATACATAAGTACCCTTTGTTAAGTTTGTAATAAGTAGAAGATTTCATGTGTAATGTATTAGTAACTGCAATATCTACTTCATCAATACTAGAAAATCAATATAAGCATTGAATGCCAGACTAAAATTTTAACATAATTAATAATCTTGAATCTCCTTCGCAGCTAGTGTTTGATGCATAAGTACCTCTGTTACGTATTTCTCTTGAAAACAATAAATAGTTTAGTGCCATGGTTCTTACTGTGACACTAAACTGTAGGTTGTATCGAATAAACCATTTAATTCGGTAATTCAGCCTCACCAGTAGGTACGTAGCGACAGCTATTTATCTAAATGGATGCATTTATCTATGACCTTCTGTAAATGATTTGAGCAAAATTTCGACTGTAAAATATATGTATTTTATAATAAAGCATCGCGATCCAAAACGTAACCTAAAAACATTTAACTGGGTACCTACATGTACAGCTAAATTGTTTCTCAACACCAGTCAAAAAACATTAATTAAATCATCGAATGTCTTACTACAAGAGAAAAACAGAGACACCTTCATAGAAGGCAGCAAAAAGTTAATTTGTTGATGTTTAACGACTTCTGATAGTTACATCCAATTGTTAACATTTTTGGTAGACGTGTTTTCAAAAAAATGGACCTGGTTTTGTAGGTGGCATGTGCAAACCAATCAAATGTTGCCATGAATTATTATTCAGTGTCTGAATTCTACTGAAATTATTTTTCGTCAACGATAAATATCTGCTATTCCATACATTTTACGTACGTACGAAACACCGACTAGCTACGTTTAGGGTTTACAATCATGCGCTGAAGTCATGGTAACCGTTTTCGCATCAATCTTCCTGACACCGTGTATAGTTAGGTATGATTAAAATTTCCAATATCCAAGCTACGAATCTTTAAACTCAAAATAAAGGTAAAAGTGTGTGTGACTTACTCGTATCTTTACAACGGGTGGCGGCGGCTTTAACAGCATCTCTCATCTCGGCTGGAAACATGATGTCCACTTGTTTGATCACTGCTTCGTAGCTCAGTTTGTTATTCTTCACCTGTTTGGAAAATTTTACCAATAAGAAACCTGAAAGAATATGATTCTAGACAGAAAAAAATGCAGCTGAGTGAATTTCGAAATTAATTTACGAAATTCACTCAGCTGCAATTTTATCAATCTAGAATCGTCAGTGGTGAATACTGTGAAAAATAAATTTGGTGTCCCCCGGGGCTCGATCTTGGGACTAGTTTCAAATGAAGCCAGGCAATCTGAAGTTACTGAAGGTCAAAACTCCAAAATAAATTAGAAAGATGACTGGTTTTGATGAACAAATTAAATTAAATTAGAATTACATACCGCTTGAGTCATGGTGTAAATGCAGGCAATGTAGCACATGACGTTGCGACTCTCTATGAACTTCCCCTTTTCAATGTCACCAACTTCCTCTAAAATAATTTCAATTTTATTACAAACAGTAGGTACATTCTTATAAAGAGCTATTTCAGGAACTTTATCCCTGTTCGTTAGTTGTATGTAGCTAATCTTTTTAGAACTAAATTTTAAGCTAACTCACCTTCTGTAACATCGTTTTTCGGCATACAAGATTTCTTCATGAGTTTTCCAGAATTTTTCAGCTGTTGTCTTGTCATCTATACAAAAATAAAAGAATAAGTAATGGTTAAGGTTTTTTTCTAATAAGAGTGCTATAATAATCATTATAAGATCTCAAATTTAGATGACAGAAATCGTGACTACAAACTTGTAATAAATATTAAGAATAAATTAATAATTTGCCTATCATCATTACTATGTATAATAATCGTAACCGGTATTATTTTAACGATTTCTTACCGCAACACTGTTGTCAAAAAACAAACAAATAATGCACAAAATACAACAGATCGATTGAAAGGTAGACGTATTCATAATTAGGCTTACTTCAGCAAAGTATTGAAGAAAAAACGTTTAGATCTATTTATAAGGAGGCGTTTACCTACTTAGCAGATATAAATGATTGATTACAGTGTCTTGAGACAATAAAATAACTTAGTATTTGATTGTCAACCCACATCAGTAAATAGATAATGATATCCTTAGGTAGCAGCTACTTGATAAAAACTTTGAATAGACCAGCATCTTTTCAAAACCTTTTTCTAATATTACTATTTTGGTACTTATAATTTCATTTTCATTACTTGATATCTTATTTCTGTTGTTCCTTATCTCCCTGTGAATCCAACGCAATAATAAAATAGTGAGCACTTACCTATACTTTCAATTGATGGCTGGATTTGCAGATGGCATTTGTAGAGCATTGTCTGTGGACCAGGGTTTCTTCATAGAATTCAACTTTTTCTGCTAAGGTATCCTATCGATGTTAGAATATTCCTTTAGAGATTATTTTATTATTGTAGGTACACCTAGAGATGAAGATAAGTACCTTTTTTACGAACTTGATTTGTAAACCACTAAACCACCAGTGAAATTAAACAATATTCGATTCTATTCTTTTCTCCGTATCTATGTCATGAAATGGATCACTCCTTCCAAACAAAAGTAAGCAAAGCCCAGTGGGTTACATTGTAAGCTTAATGATGTAAATGTTATGCGAGTGCATCACATGTCATTTAACTAGGTATACGCGTTTAATTGTATTCGAAAACAAGGAAGTCATCAGTCTGGTAAGTTGTTAATCGCCAGTTATAACTAGCGATTACAAGTTACTAAACGAATGATCTTACAATAGTGTGAATAGGGTGACCAGGAGATGTAGATCATCAAACAGTAACTAATTTGCGTTCGCAATTTTGAGACAAGAAGATTTTATTAATAGAAAAACAAGATCACCAGAACACTTTCAATCCATTCATAGCCACATTTTGACAAAAGTACCCTTATCATCGAAAATAAACCAACACTGCTGAAATGATTCAGCCTATTGTATCTATATCCATTCTGACGCCAACGCTACCAAGCCGCTCTTCTAACCGTATCCTGCTTTGACCAAGTTGATTCATGGACACTTGAATAATTCAGGTGTTAAACGGTAACAACCTCTAATTAATCAATCATCCGTCGAAGTTCATATAAAGCTGTCATTGAAGATCAAGGTTTCCATTAAATTGGAGGCCATGACACGACACCTTGGAAGATTACAAATATGCTCCTCATTGGAATTGTGAAGTTTTTGATACTGGTTGCAACGTGTGAAGCAGTAAGTAGACGCATATTTTAATTTCAATAGAAGTATTAACTACATAAGTCATATTAGTGATTCAAAATAGATATTAGATTTCTTCTTAATGAAGATTGAAACCAATAAAATGTGTTCATAAAAAGTTAGGAAGCTAAATAGCCTTGTACTGACAAGCAACAATAAACGTAACGAATCTTGGCAGAAGTAACCAAACTCTGTAAAGTCGTTGCAAGAAGGTACAATTATTTTTGCTTCAAATTTTAGATGACGATGAAACAAATTAAGAATACAGGCAAAATGATGAGGAAAACATGTCAACCAAAGAATAATGCTGAAGATGGTAAGTTTATAAAAATAGTGGATCAAAGTTAATATGGTAAGATAAAGACTAATTTTCATATTACTTTTATTTTCTCAGAGAAAATCGATCCAATTGCCGAAGGAATCTTCATAGATGAGAAAGAAGTAAAGTGCTATATGGCTTGCATTATGAAAATGGCTAACACGGTTGGTATGAATTATTTTACTGTTGCTAGATAGGAGATGTTTCTATTTTGCGAGATAGAATGTTTTTTTTTTGCGTGGGTTATCAACAAATAACTTCTCCCGCTCTGGGTGGAGCAGGAGGGCGTGTCAGACTTTTACTGACTATAAAATACACCCGTGTTCCCTCAGTTGCCTGTGTGCCAGGGGCCGGGGTATCTCTTTCAAACAACCCGCACCCCTGGCAGGCATCAGCCCTTGCGGGCCCCATCAGTTGATGTTGACATCTCTTTGAGGCGCGCGTGGAACACAACGCGCTTGGTCCTTACCGGACAGCGAGCTAGGTACCCATTACTCGCCGTCCAGCCGAGAATGAGCCTGGGATTCCCGACACCCAGGGCGTCTCCTGCGGCGACAACGACCGTGAGGGTGCATATACTGCCTCTCCCTCACGTGCGCTGCCTCCCTCTTCGCGAGGATTACTGCTTCGCAGAAGGAGGTGACGGCTACCCACGCATTCTCACTCCATACCATGGCCTGGACCAGGGCCGGACGCTAGAGATCACCGCCGCTGATCGCCTCCATGAGGACACGGTGGTGCTCCGCCCAAGCCGGGCAGACCTCCACCGTATGCTCCACCGTTTCCTCAATGCGATCTTTGCAGTGGAAACACCCGGGCGTTTCCTCCCGCCTTATCCAAAACAGTAACTTTCCGAAACAACCGTGTCCGGTGAGGACCTGCGTCAGGCGGAAGGTGAGGACGCCGTGCCGCCTCTCAAACCACTCCTCAAAGAGGGGACTTACCGCCGCTATTGTGGCGTGCTCAGAGATAGAATGTTTAAGAGGAGAATTAGTAAAAAAGCAGTTGTTCAAAATGCGTCAGCTCTTGGGACCATAGTACCAAGTAACTTCAGCTTGTCTTATGTTACCGTCCTGTAACCACTCTTTTCTCTTTCATATCGTCCCTTACACAATCAATTCATGTTTTCTTTGGTATTCCTCTCCCTTTTCATTCATCAACATTTATATTCATCACTAGTTTACACTTCTTCTTTTATATCATGCTTCACACAATCTATTCATATTTTTTTTGTAGTCTTTTTCTCCATCTACATTATTTTATATTTATCACTTTTTTAACCAGAATGATTGTAATGCTTTAAATTTAGATTATATAAAAACTAGATAACATCTCCCTCTCACCGAGTGGAGGACTGTCCTAGCAGTAGGAATGAAGGTATAGGCTGATTATGAGGTATCATGAAACTGTACATAAGCCAGCAGGCTTAGCATGACGCTTTCTGTTTCTACTCTACCGTAGAATGGAAATCGCTTGTCTACATTTATCGGTTCAAAACTGTCAACTGTCTACACGGAAACGTCATTTTTGTCTACTCTTCAGCCAACAAACGCTTCTCTACGATTCTCGTGCTAAGCCTGCTGGTAGACCTACAATAATACGTTTGTTTTTTTAGATCAAAAACGGTAAATTAAATTTCGAAGCAGCCTTAAAGCAAGCTGATTTATTGTTACCTGATGAAGTAAAGGAACCTGCAAAGGAAGCCATCATAGCTTGCAAAAAAGCTGGTATGTATCCCAATCTTCAGATAGTCATATCACATAAGAGGAGATGATAAGGTCCAAGATCATATGGCATATCATATGCCTTTTCCTAACTACTTACGCGGAATCACCTTCCAGTCTAACTGAATGCAGGTGAATAGTTACAAGTATTTCACATGGAGCGACTGCGTAATCTGATCTTTACAACCCAGTATCTGGGGAACATGAGACTCCATGGTAAGACTGGTTTTCGGACTTTTAGGCTTCCGATTTGTAAATCAGAATCCCGAAAGTTCGAAGCCCGTTTCGGTGTCGTCGAAGATCCATAAATGAGGTTTTTTGGCATGGAATAAAGGAAATGAAGCTTCATAACCAGCACCATACCTACAATGTCAACAGGACTGTTTTTCTTAAGTTAAAAAATCATAATTATTTATTATACACCAGAAAATACTAATTATAGTTTTGTATGAAAACGCACGCGCGTAAATATTATTAATACAAGGCCAATGTACCAGCTACCTAATGAATACAAACTAAAATCGCTATTGAAGGTCATGAAAATCGCATTAGTGGTTTATCTTGCTATCATATTGCCTACCAGAAGTCATTTGGGTCGCCCAATTATACGAGTAGCTACCTTTTGCCTGGCTATTTCCCTAACATTGTGCATCAAATGGTTTCATTATTTTTTTTTCAGCGGAAGGACACAAGGATATTTGCGACGTATCATTTCACGTCACCAAATGTATCTACAATAAGAATCCGGGGATATTTTACTTCCCGTGATGTATATTTTACTTTAATTTACTGCATATTTGATTGTATTTAAATCTGTAAATTAAAATATGAAACAAAACCAGATGTTTTCTTTCTTGTTTTTTACCTGACCGCACGACGCAAAGGAGGGTAATGTGTTTATCAGCAAGAGTATGTAATGTATGTTTGTTCCTTTGTGGCACTCTAGAGGCCAAACGCGTGGTCTTGCGACATTCTGCGCAGTCGGGTTTTTTGACTTTTTTCATTTACTTTTTTTCACTCGACTACGCGAAGCCAATGGAGAATTATGATTTGCACCAATGTTTATTCATCTGTTCCTTCCTAACTGCTTGTTGTATTTTGACTAAAGATGTATCGTCAGGAACCATCATGTTCCGCGGGCTATAGGCTATGTGACGTCACAGTAATTAGAATCATCAGTTTGGTCGTTTTCAGTATTCGTTTCATCATTATTGAATTATGCGATTATAAATTATGTAACAACAAAGAAAAAAATACAGCATTGTATAGGTACCTACATCGTGGCGGGTATTTACCTACTTCCGCCTAACGTGAACGAACACCGTCAATTTGTAGGTAATGACCCGTTAGCTTGCAATTTTTCCAACACTTATTTATGTAGGTACCAACGTTTCTTGGAGCTGCCCATATGATGAGAAGATTGTGTTACGTCTAATTTAACTTGCCGAGGCACAAGTTATAAATACAATGAAAGCCCGACCTACTGTGACTACCCACTATATCATCAGTCCGAAATAACCCTTGCCCGAATCACTCTATCCTTAATTAACGATGACCCGAAACGTCTGAAACTGCTAATTCGGTACACGCCGAAACTAATAGAACGACGTGGCCAAGAGAACCATCGGAACGAGTAAGCACTGCCTGCTGACCTTTAAAAAAATAGGAGCTGTGAAAAGGTCCTCAGAAACAAATAAAGTGTGCGTGTAACGATACGTGTTGACGCATTTTCGGGCTAGAAATTCGGGCTGACGTGTAGTAGCGGGAAAGGAATTCGAGTTCGAGTCAGCCATGGGTCAACGATAGCTATGTATGTCAGTACCTATTATCTGTTCTCAGTAGTTACTGTTGTCTTATATTATTGGTATGGAGGTGGCTATGTATGTAAAGTAGGTCTAATGAGCCTGGTAGATATAACTGCCACCAAGCCCGTCCTTTGTTGCCCTCTACCAGCGATCTAAGTCGAGGTCCGTAGGTACCCCACAGAAGGGTGCCCTATTAGCAAGTAGTCGCTCTTGTTTTATGTTTTTTTAAGCCCTGGCTGGAGACCTTAAGGGGAACGTCACGGGCTCGAACTCACTGGTGGGCCTAGCTAAAAATCACGCTGTCTCACCAGGCTTCGTGTCCGACAGAGATAGTCTACAACGTTATTGAGTGAGATGCAGGATCATTTATAGTAAAAAATTCGCGAATACATTAAGAAAAGTCTTTTGGAAGATCGGGTTTTATTAAAAAGCCAATGCACATATCAATGACCAATAAAGTTTATTGAAGTTTTCGATAAGTAATTGAACTTTTTCGGTACCGACTTGGTTTTGGAGATTTTCTTTTATTACTTAAACACGCCCAAAGTTAAGTAAAATTGGCAAGAAAAACTACCTAATCTTTGTTGGCTCCTAACTTTTTAATGGGTTTTTGTTTTAGTATTCTGTTACCGTACAGACAATATTAATAATCAGATAAAACGATATCATATTTTACTTTGGATGTGCCATGTCAGACAGTGGAGTAAAACACTCCCGAAGTTTGTATGCAAAAAATGTGGACTAGATTCATCTTAATTTATGAAGGTAGCCACAGGCAAGTCCGGTTAAGCAGCCGTCAACCTCATGTCTATCCGAAAAAAAAGCCTTGTAGACTCGATCTGCATATATACCAATACGTAGGTTGGTTCGTAATTTCTTGTCTTTTTTTTCATAACTATATCGTTAGGAAAAAGATCCCTGGAACGCTTACATGAGCAACTAATATTGCTCCATCTTGGGCAATTAATCAGATAAAATTCTCTTCAAATATGACGCCACGACTACATCCAGCAATTTAGGGCAATTCCAACATGTAGCAACCAGAGATACGGCCCCACAAAATGGAGCAACTTACAAAACTAGGCAATGCGCCTCCCCCGCGGCCTCCGCCGCCGGCCGGTTCCTCTTGCAAAAACGAGACGTAGTTATACGTACCAACGAGATTGAAAGAAAATTGGCTAAAAATTTCCAAACCGATTGGATATTCGGTAACTCATGAAATATATGAAGCAATCAGAAGCAATCTTGCTGAAACACATCGACAATTTATTGTTGTTGGTCCAGATTGCTCCACTTAATTGATCCACATTGATCCATTAGTCTTGCCGAGCAATAATTGCTCGAAAAATTGCCCGTGTAAGAGCACCCCCCCTAGTAAATACACAAACAACACAGAAACAAATAAATGAATAGGAAGATTTTTATTATGTTTTAATGAAAACATAATAAAAAAAAAAATGAGATAAAACATCGGAAAAGTCAAATACTTCAATATTTTATGAATAAACTAGCTTTTGCCAGCGGCTTCGCTCACGCGGAGGTTTCTCTTGAATCACTCTGTCTATTGATGAAAACCGCATTAAAATCCTTTCCGTACTTTAAAAGATCTAAGCGTAAAAACACGAAAAGTGACTTTGTTTTATTTAAACTATGTAATGTAAAGATAAGGAAACATTATAGGTAATATTTATTGCCATTGTCGTCATTATTATACCATTGCCAGCAGCAATGTTTATCTAGCTAGAGGAAGTTTTAGATAGGTATGGGTACAATTATCTAATAGAACAAACGGGGTGTGACTAATGTTATGTAAAAAGTTAGGTACCTTGTCTATGATATGAAATAGGTAATGAAAATGATAATAGGGGCATTAATCACCTAATACCTATGTTTCAATAACAAATAATGATCTGCGTAGCCTTTTTCTAACTAATAAAACCTGTGTTGAATTCGGCTGTTACCTACAAGGAGCGACTGTCATTTCTACAAACCGCTGCAAACTTTATGGCGACTCTAAACACGAGGCAATTCATGTGACCGGGAAGTGAAGGATGACCCCATCCTTCACTTCCCTAATGGCAATTTCAGAACCGCCATAAAGTTTGAAGCTAATGTATCTGACCAGCGTAAACCAGTTACTGGTTCTCATGATACGGTTTTTATTTTTTGAGGGTGGAAAACATCAAATAGCTTCTCCCGCTCTGGGTGGAGCAGGAGGGCGTGTCATACTTTTACTGCCTAAAACCCACCCGTGTTCCATCAGTTGCCTGTGTGCCAGGGGCCACGGTATCTCTTTCGAACACCAGTTCTCATGATACGGTCTCGATAGGTGAAGGCGGTGTGGTGTCTTGGTTTAGGTTAGGTTATCTATGTAACTACCTACATAAAATTAAACACGGATTCCAATATTATTACTGCGTTAGGCGTGCTGTTGCTACGGCTGCTTAGACTAGACTGAGAGTGCAGCGGATCGCCCCATAGGTAGGTACCTACCTACTGCTTTCACCGCGCAACCCCCACAACAGCACGCATAACTTATTTAATAAACTTCACAGGCGGGTTCACGATTAGGTAGCAATTTCTTCTTTAACCATCCATTTATGCAGTCTATCAAGACTTCAGGTGAGTTCAATTGCCGTTGTACCTTTTGGAAGTTGAAACAATTCTAAAAACACAGATAGGTAACCTACCTATCTATGTTACAAAGGTATTATAATTACGTAATGTGTACCTACACATTACGTAATTATAATAAACGTTCCAGCTTATAACTGAAACACAATACGAAAAATAAGTATGTACCTACAAATTGGGATGCTATCAACCTTATTATCTTAGTAGTCATTATAATAGATCTAATCTGATCCTCATATTTAATCCATAATGATTTCGGTCCAAACAAGTATAAAAAGAATTCCATCTATTTAGTAACAGTCTAGTTTTTGGTGTTTGAGTGATAATGATCTTTCGGTTTTTATTGTGTTTCTATTTCATAGAATTTTATGGGACTCATGTAAGTACTTAGTAATTTCCATTATGATACCCGGCGCCTCCACCAATACATAGGGATCGAGGGGATCTAACTATAAATTAAATATTTGTGGTAGTTTAAATTCGTGTTTCCACGTATATTTTAAAGTAATCAGCTTATTATAACACTGCGCATAATATAATAATAAAAATTATCTGCGGAACAAAAACCTCGGTCAAACTATTCTTAAATTCAAACTTAAACTTTCTGGCTGTTCGATCATAGATAGCCCAATCATTGGCTGCCAGTAAACGTAAGGTTTCATGCTGAGCATACAACCTTTACAGTACTTTACCACTTTTGTGTATTTATCTATTGATTCTAAGTCCGTCAGCTTCCAGCTTTTCATTGCTAGCTTTTTTATTAAAATAATTGCTTATTTTGTAGATTCATCCAGGCGCATAATAATTTTTAACTCTTGTTCTAACAGGCTAGGACCGATCAGGAAATCAAAGCATGGTTCTTCCGTGAGGGCGTCGATTGTAACAATGAGCACCCTATTGCTCCAAAGGAAATTTTGATGCTAAAAGAAAACAAAATACCCGACACCGTTAACGCTAAATGTTTTGTTGCCTGCATTTTCAAGAAAACTGGCATGGTATGTACGCTATTTAGGTAGGTAGCTTTAACGTGATAAAACAAGAAGAAACGAAGGTGTCCAAGAACGTTTCGAAGACAGTTAGTAGGTAATTGCGTAACACACTATCTATCACATCATTCATCATCATTTCGACCGGTCTTGTGCTTCCCACATCAAGCGGATTCCCGCGGCCTTCACAAGGTCATCGGTCTACCTTGTGAGAGGCCTTGCCACTCTACGTCTTCCGGTACGCGGTCGCCACTCCAGAACCTTTCGGCCCCATCGGCTATCTGTTCTGCGAGCAAAGTGCTCTGCCCACTGCCACTTAAGTTTAGCAATTCTTCGGACTATGTCGGTTGCCTTAGTTCTCCTGCGGATCTCTTCATTCCTGAGTAGTAGTTTCACGTAGGGAAACCCCGAGCATAGTCCATTGCCCTTTGAGTGACTTTAAGCCTTCTGTTAAGGCCCATTGTGAGCTACCACGTTTCTCTGCCATAGGTCATCACTGGCAACATACACTGTTCACTGGGCCCTGTCAATCACAATCTGAATCATTTTGAAGGATATTGCTAATCCATTGTTTGATATGTTCGATCAACAACACAATGAAGGTTGTTGAACTATCAAAATTAAAGCCATTTATAGGTACTGTTAGAGTGTCACGCAAGTACCCCACATGGTGGGTTAGGGCCCACTCAGCATTCCCAATTACCTAGAAGCCAAGGTTGCAGCAGTGGGAGCTAATACGAAACGACATCTTAGAATTTCGGGTATCAAGAAGGCTGTCCAGAATTCGTATACCTGCCTACATTAAGAGGGAACAGAGCGTGCGATTCTCCATACAAATGTATTCCCCTTTTTTCTTCCTGAATAATGCCTCTAGAGCAATATTAATTTTTTCATAAAATCAAGGTCTGCCGTAAACACGTCCCTGTCATTTTCTTTTTTTCAGCAACTAATTATTAAAGAAAATATGCCCCTGTAAAAATTACAAAAAATGTCCTATTTTCACCGCCGTGATTAGAAATTAGAAAAGTTGTTATTGTATTGCAGATGGACAGCAAGGGTATGTTCGATGCAGCAGCCTCAGTGGCAATGACCGAAAAAGATTTCGCTGACGACCCGAAGAAGCAAGAAAGCTCTAAGAAGCTTTTGGAATCGTGCAATAGTGGTAAGTCACAAACTCAACTTTATAAATCAAGCCAGACGAGGTTATAAGAACAGAACGAACAACAAGCAACATAGTCAAAGTTGGATAGGTACGCTTTTTTTCATAATTTTTCATTTTATTGCATAATGCACAGCATATATTATATTATTGAACCGTTCACATGAGGACATATTTTTGATCTATAGGCTCTACAGAATTTATTGAGCTATTCAACGCTCACAATATTTTTAATCCTTGACAGTGCCCATATATTAATGAACTCGACTGTACCACTACATGTTCAGACCACCGGATATCGTATGGGTTACCTAAACCAAAAAGGGGTAATTGCGGAACACACTAACAGTAGAAATGGCTTTCATTTTGGCAGATCAACATTCATTGCATCAAAATGATTCCGATCCTGATTCAGTGTCTTACGCAATTCGGGTGCGGGTTTAATCGGGTGAATTGTGCCGATAACCTTGTGAAAGCTTTCTTATTTATCCATGTAGCATGTATGCATTGGGCTGTTACGTACCATCGTAGAATCGTATGTACCACCTACTAAATGTGTGAAAAGCGGCTAGTCGTTTGCTACGATTCGCTAGAGAGCGTGTTTTGACACTTCACAAATCAAAGCCCGCTCCCATAATTTTCATGACAGCCTTTATTTGGCGGCCACCGTTCATCTAGAAACGTTACCTTTAGTGAAGAGTTATCTGACTTGTTTTAGTGAACGAGCAAGCAGTCACCGATGGCGAGAAAGGCTGTGAACGAGCTGTACTTCTGCATAAATGTTTCGTTGAAACTGCACCCAAGGTGAAGTAATAACCCTATATCACATTATTTTTAAACTAGCTTTCGCCTGCGGTTTCGCCCGCGCTTATTTCAGAAATTATCCCACTGGACTGGATTACACGAATAAGGTCACTGTCTGCCTTTCATCAAAATCCGTTCTGCCGTTTTTCTGTGATTGAGTGATAAACATCCAAACACAAACTTTCACAAATAGGTAGTAAGATACCAGTGCCCAAACCAGTTCGGTAAGGTTAGGTTTGCACTACGCAAACATTAGGTATTCAGGCACGCTAGGGGCATAATTCACAGATTTATTTTTGTAAAATAAACGTGTGTAAACTGTGTGATGTAAACTTCGCATTCAAATATGAACATTATTCATGCGTTATCATTCATATTCGTATGCGACGCCTGCTCACATTCGCTTATACGAATATAATCATTATTGTTATTGGAATAAGTTTCACATTCGTTTATAACGCTTAGTAAAATCAGAGTGCGCCCTAAAGGCAAATATGTCAAACTTTAATACTCAGCCCCAAAAATATTGGTGAAAAATATTGTTGATAGCTGCAAGAATACATTTATCTTTTTGTTGAGTGGACCGTCATACGTTTATACTTAACATTATTTATTTTGATTTCAGATGGGGATAAAACTGCCTTAATTACACTTCGAACATGCTCCACATAAAATTAAAATTTATTTAGAATAAATTTAGTAGGTAAATAAGTTTAATAAAAATAAATTACTGAGCAATAATAACTTTATTTATTTATTAACCTTAGAAAACACGTTAAACAGGGGACTCTAAAATATTGAATACAAAATATCTATATATATAAGTATTATGCAATTCTTAGGGTTTTATTGACGATTTTAATGAAATAGTGGTATCACGCTGAACTACAATAAAAAAAGTAAAACTATACACGATGTAGAAATAACACGTGTCAATTAAAAGTCAGTGCACACTGAGGGGCAAACAATTTGGACCAGTTTTTCTTTGTCAACAAATCACAAGTAAAATTCTGACTTCACAAAACATTTTTCAAGCTCAAGCAGTTTTCCAACAGAGATAAATTGATAATAAACCATTTACCAACTTCAATAGAGCTGAAAAAAGCGTGCAAGAGATCTGTGGCGTGATAGTGCATCAAGCATTTTGCTGCTCAGTGGGCGCTGATTGTAAGTCGTCGAAAAAAATATAAATTCAACCATTAAAAACATAATGCTAGTCTGTTTTCATGTTTTCTCTACATTAAACAGCGTGTAAACAGAGCTCTTCAAAATACCTGCCCAGATCCAAACAACGTGTAAATCGTTGTATATTAATATCAATCTACAATCTATTCGAGATGATCCCTTTCTTCTTAAAAACAACCCTCTTATTCATAAAAAATCTTGACAATAAAGGCTCTCAAATAAATCAATGAAATGAATAGAGAAGACAAAAGACTATCTCACATTTTTTCGTAAAACTTTTATGAATAAGAGGGAAATTATCGACCTATTCCAATCCAATTTACTTTTTTCTCATACCGTGTCGAGTTGCTGTACAAATATATATTTTTATATTTAAATAATCAAGCATACATTTTGTTATGAGACTCACATTTAGATATACTTGGCTACAACTACGAGTAGTGCTAATACATTTCATGATGTTATTAATATTACATATTATACCAAAAAATATTATTATGAAACATTTTGTCTAAGAATATATTCCCAAAGTAATGTGTAAACATGCCTTTATCAAATACTAATTTTACCTTCAAGAAATATATAACATAGGTAGAGTTCGTATGTAAATCCCAGTCAGTAATTTGACAGGTGTAATGTCAAACTCCTCATAAAGAGACCAAACACGATAGACTTGAAATGTCAGATTACTATCTGGGATTAAAAAACGACTTTACTTTAGTTTTTCGATTTAGTTTTATACCTTAATAAATTTAATATTTGTCTTTACAAAAGCAGTGTTATGATTATTAACATTGAATGCCGAAATATTTTCTTTATTATTAGACAATTAGGTTAAAGTTTTTTCTTTATTGTACAGACGCCAGCACATCAACCTACCCCAAACTGCCAAATTTCCCAATTAAACATGAACCTTAACCTTATGTAATGAAGTTGAAAATCTATCAAGGAAATTTGACAGATTATGGTAGCTTGATGTGCTGGCGTCTGTACAGCCAACTAAAGTTTTCACGTCTTTCATGTTTTTTTTTCTCAGTAGATGTACACCAACATTCTAAATTATCACACTTAGATAATTAAAGTATAAACTACTATTACATTTATAAAAATGGTATACAGCATGCATTGAATGAGGTGACAGTGAAAAAACTAAACAAGCCTTGCGATAAAGAGTGCGTTAAAGTGAACCTAAAAATGACTAGTGCTTACGATTTTATTATTATTATGCATTATTCAGTTATACACACGCTCACTCGCAAATTTTATTCGAAGGATTACAGACAGACCGGTCAATATATTCGATAATACAGCATGTATCACAAAGGTGTGGTCGGTCATATATAAGGGTGAAGTAGAATATCAAACTGAACAATTCTCTCCATAGGACCATAATCGTAATAATATTACTACAGCATTTTGATACATGCTGTATGCTTGTTTTTTTACTTATACATATTTGTGCAGTTTAATTGGTGATTAGTAGAAATATATAGTTTTACAGACGATCATCTAAGAGCACAATATCATATATTTTTAATTCTGTATAGGTTTAGAATTAGTTGAATTGCCTACATTTAGAATTGTTGACAATACAAAGACAATGATATAATTATTTACTATATTAATAATACAATATAGTAAAGTAAAATAGTAGAAAGGGTATGCGAAGTATGAAAATATTATTTTTGGTCCAAAGATTTTGGAGATTCAATAAATCAGTATCGTGTTACATTAAATAGATATGCTTTTACATTCAATACATAGGAAAATAAGCTGCATGAACATATTATTACCGATTCGTATGGGTTACTTCCATTAGGTCAAACTTCAAAAATATGTCCTAAGGTACCAAATAGTACCTACAAAAAGGAATAACTTCGGTTAGATGCCACGCAGCCAAATAGATTATAATATTTAATACAAATACGTGGATAGCAGTTATATAGGATACATTGTATATTTTAATACAATCAACCATTTTACAAATAATTTGTTTTTTCGAGAAATCAAAATAAATTTGGACTAAATTGGCACAATCGAAATACTTACTTAAAAGGAAATAATTATATTATAGAAAATGGTTTGAAATTTGGAGTAAAAACGGCCGAAATAACAGACACAATTTTTATAAAATTACAATTATTATTAGCCACACCTGGTAAAATTCATTATTCCATCTTAATTGTATGGCAAGTTTTTTTTTTTATATTATGCGAAATCAGTAGGTACTTATCATAATAAATAGGCCCTCTGCAAATATACTAATGCCAATAGGTACAAAAATAATATCGCATCATGTTTTAATAAATAAAAAATAAAACACAATTTGCTTAAAAATATTAACAACACTACTGAAAACATACGTTCACAAAACCCTCAATAGTTCACTAAGTAGAATATTATGCATTAGTTACGTAAATAATTATGTTGAGATTATGACTTAATATGGAGATTGTATTGATGTTCAAGAATTGTTACATGTTTTTAATATCATCACTACAAAGAGAAAGTTATGGAAAAACTCGTTCGAATTGTCTATGACCGTGTTTAAACGACTGACTTGAAATTTAAATGACTAAATTTCAATCACCAAGGAGCTGGCATTACATTTGCGACATTGTAAGCTTCTTACATTTAACAAATATTGCAAACAAATAATATTGATTTGAGATCTTACTCCAGAGTCCAAAGAACGAAAATCAAGTTCATATTTACATATTTGCGTTAAAGTTCCTATATCATTTTAGAAATATTGCGAAATAATAATGTAATTTAGAGATTTTACCCCAACCAAAGAGATTAAAAATGATATTCAACTGTACATCACATCACTAAAAAGAAATAAAAAAATATCAGATTCGAGACAAAAACCTTATTACTCTACTACGCACGCAAATGTAACTACAGCCTCGCCAAAAGAAAAATAAAGGAGAAATTAAGAACACAGTCAGATTGTCTATTCCACAAAGACGAGGTGACCTTCGGAGAGGTCTTCGTCACCCTGATGTTATATGCTATCGTAGCTGTTGGGGTCGGGTGACACGGTGGGCCCGGCGCCTCGCGCAGGCAGCTTGCAACCGTTCAACATGAATACCCAACCATCCTGCAAGGTAACAAGAACAATGTCAATAGTTGTAGGTATTTCTGTCTCAGTATCAAGCCGCAATTGAGACACGTGTTGGGAAAACTATTTTTAGTCCATGAGTAAACACTTGTTCTTGTACTTTCTTATTGTAGCAAGCAGCAATTTCTTTTTTCAAATTTAACGAACAATTCATTATACATGTACTTATGTATTTTTCAGCTATCTGGTAGACCACTACAGACATCTATTCTCTTGATTCCCAATAAGCAAAGTGGCAAAATTTTGCCCCCAGACGGACAATCAATCTAACCTTTAAACGATTTTTTTTCGTATATATGTAAATATATAATCCGAATCTCGGAAACGGCTCCAACGATTTTCAAGACGTTTATTACGCAGAGAGTTTCGGGAGCGATAAATCGATCTAGCTAGGTTTCATTTTTAGAAAACGTCAAACAACAAAAAAAAACTGAGCAAAGCTTGGTCATCCAGATTTTGTATAGTGAATTATCATTCAATCTTCAACCCATCTTGGCTTAGTTTACTTATCTATACAGGTTGAAATTGAAAACATGCGACAAACCGAAATGGGAGATTGTACTCATCATTATGACCAACTTTTACTAAGGGACCAAAGATGCAATCGCGAAAAAAAAACAGCTGTTCCCTACATTTATGTTCGCATAACTTGTCAAAATGTAGGGAACAGCTGTTTTTTTTTTTGCGCTTGCATCTTTGGTCCCTTAGTAAAAGTTGTTCATAATGATGAGTACAATCTCCCATTTCGGTTTGTCGCATGTTTTCAATTTCAACCTGTATATTAAGAAAAAATCTACACTTACTTTGACAAGGTTAGGCAATTCCGACCAGAAAGAGAGATTGGGTATAACTTCGACGCCCGTCGCTCCCATCAAGAATTTCTTTGTACAGATACCAAGCACTAGGTAAAATACCACAAACGAAAAGAATATGATCAAGAGCGTTGAGCCGAAAGACCTTCCAACTGCTTCTATTTGCTTCAAACATGCGTCTCTTGAGTAGAATGCCAACACCTGAAATACATCAAACATCAAAATTAGCAGCTGTTACTTCATGAAAGGACAAGAAATTGATAAAATATTGTGTTTAAAAGAACACCACTGTAAAACTCGATTTATAATTTTTCTCCGTTATATTGTGGTTTTACTAGGTTTGTGTCTGAGTTTGTGCTTTTATGGGTCGTCATACACGACATAACAAATATAAAAATAAAGTTAATTGCTAAACAGACCCAAATTATTGCTGTGGTCACCCATTGGAATCACTAAAATTAAATTGGCTATCATAGGATTGGTAGCAACAAGGTGCCTATTGCACCCTTCATAACTCAACTCAAGTCAAAGCATATATTTCAAATAAACCAATTACAGGCACTTTTGAATTGTCAAGGTTGGTGAGTTAGAAAGATGAAGCTAGTTGCCCATTCCAAAGCATAGGTATAGTCACTTAGATGCACTCAAATTAACGAGTATTTATTTAATACTCAGATACACATAGCCCATCTAAATCAAACTAAATAATAATTATGTTGGGAAGTGTGTAGTTAATTTTGTAGCAAACAATTGTAGTTATACAAAGCAGATAGTGTTTTCCTTCATTGCATTTACCAAGAGGATGTAATTCCGTTTATGTTTACTAAGAGTGTGTGCAATTTTAACTACATGAATATTTTTAGTTTTAAGATTAGCCTGAATAAAAGAGAAAGTGGTCTTTCATTTGCCTTTTTTTGTTTCATACTTTTTATTCAGTTAGCGACGTCGTGAAAATGTCGGAATGAGGCATGGTACCTAGTATTGGTAAAGTTTATTAGCCAAATGTAGTTGTGTCTAAACAAAAAATGCAGGAACTTCGTCATCTGGCTAGCCTTTTCCCAAATATGGGGTCACCTTCCAGTCTAACCGTATGCAGCTGATACCAGTATGAGGCGACGGCCTATCTGATCTCCACAACCCAGTTACTGGGCAATGGGATACCCCTTGCTAAGACTTTCGGGCTTCTGACAACCCATAACAACTGTCAAATGTGGGAACTTCAATTTGTACCTTTTCTAAAAGAAAGTAACATAGATTACCAAAATTATTTAGACAATCTGTACTCTGGTTGCTGAGTACTGTGAAAAAATATGGTTGGCTTTATTCCAAATGGCATTTTCAATTGACCTTGTTAAACCATATGTTTCATAATGGGCTAAAATATTATAATTAAGTTATTTAATGAGCAAACAAGAATGACTTACAATTTTATCTGGTTCCGATAATGAATACACTTGTAGTTTGTTCTCTGTCTCGGCACACTCCAAAAGAACGATTGTTGAACTGGAATGATAAAAGTGCTACATTTAATTCACCTTCAATTTAATTCACCCTTTCATTGGGAGGATTGCATTCTCGCAGCATACTGAATGTTTTAATGTTGTGTAGTACTTATTTACCTACTATTTGCACACTGCTTTTATCTCAAAACCAGTAGAATTAGATAAGAATGCTCTCCATTATAAATCATAATAAGATTATTAAAAACATGAAATATGTAGGTAAAGGATAGCAATATTTTTGAACCATTTTCTAAATAATAATATCTCAATGCATGGTACTTACGATGGTCCATTGGCATATATGATAGAGTTGCCTTGATCAGAAAACTGTGATATATTTGTTCTGCCCATAAAGTCATATGAGCCTTCGTCAAATGTGTATGTACCGGCAGTTTTGTTAAATAAAGTCATTGTGCTTACATGACGACAGATCTGAAATATTAAATAACATCATTAACATCTTTTTTTTTACAGTTATTAATCTGTATAAAGCACCCTGGAGTTTTGAACAAAATTCAAAGACTCCAGGGTGCTTTCATAATTATTAGTAAGCCATGTTAGGAGCATCATTTATGAGCACTTTAGCCTTATTTTACCTTTATTATCATTGTACAGCAGAATAAAGTAATAGTCTATCCTTTTCGGCTTAAAAATACTCACAAGAGTAAAATACGATGTCATTGAATCGGGATAAATTAAACACAATTTATATCAATGCATAACATGTCTTGGTCAATGCATTATGTTAATTTTACATAGTAATATTTTCATGAGTTTTGATGCTACAACGCCATTTGATAGTAGGTAATGCAATAGTTTATGTCATGGTGATTGGTTGATAATGAAAAGTTAGTTGAAAGATCTACTAATAGCATAAAATATACTGTTGAAAAAAATTACATTAACTTTGTTAGCTACTGGCCCAACAATCTAAACTATTTATGTTCTCTAAAACAAGACATAATAAAGTACATACATAAATTCCATAGATTCATAGATGGTATTTATAGAAGTACCTAGACCATTCAGCCAAAATAAACATGGGTTTTAACATGTAATACTGTCCCTTAGCTATGTGTTTAGAAAATGATGGCATTGAAATAATATAAAATAGTCGCATAACATTCAGTCAATCTCTACTCTCTACCAGTTTAGTTCAAATAAGCACCATACCATGTTGAAACATTTGGCTTCATTAAAATAGAATTATGTATTGATTACGCATTTTTTTATGGGAAAACAGGTTTCGTCAATGCCTCTCTTTAAACACGTTTTGTTATTAGGCGGTAACGAAATGTAACAAATGAGGCCCGTATCCAAATACATGTGTCATATAATGTGATGAAATATAAACCTATGTAATTTGACCTTTCAGGTTTAGGATAATAAATAATAAGGTAATATGGTATTAGACCGAAGGTGAACTTACCGACAACGGTGATGTACAGGTGTTTTTCGGGTTCGGTTGGCTCACGTTCATACTCACGTCGTAACAAGGATGATAGTAATAGGTACTCATTTCATATTGCGTACCATTCGACTTGACCGCATAGATATCCGCTGTATAAAACTCAGATGAAATTGCGGGCGTAAGGTCGATTCCGGTGCCATTCGAAAATTCACATGAACACGGAGTCTTAGCTACACAAGGGTCTGCATTAGTGAAAGATGATGTGCAGATCAAATAAACCACACCAAAACCGAAAATGTTCAAGAAACCCATCTTTTTGATGGAAATAACTTTAATAAAAACGTAATACTTTCCGTGTGGATTATTTCACTCTTTGTGTACGACTTACGACGACGTATATTTTTACCCAATCACAATCAACAAATTACGAAGATAATACAGCTGGCTGTCGAAATTTTACTTTTTTTTGACGTGATTCATAGTCTTTTGGTGTATTGCTCGCTTGTTGACAAATAAAACGAAGCCACCGCAGCACTGACGACTATTTTGATAGCTGGCAGCACAGTTATCGTCGAAGTCAAAATGACATGACAATGACTGTTAACGTCAAAATTTCCACTTGATTGCAAACGTGAATGCAAATGTAAACATTGATTAGAAAATGGAATTTTGGGATAGTAAGTAACACATACATCCCCCAGCTGCATAAGAAAGGTTACCCAACATGGCCGATAAAAAGAAAAAAATATTTACCTCGAAGGTAGGTTCAGGAATAAATTTATTCAGGTGGTCCTTCACCGGGAGCATTCGCTTAAATGTAACCTTTACCTGGGACCTAGTCGTGTTACTTCTACCTATTAAATTAAATGTAACCAATCCTGCTAATTTTAATTATCTCTCGACACTACCTAGCAATCGTCAGCCTGCACAGTCTACTTACAAAGCCCTAGCCAGTGGAATCTTAGATTGTTTCATTACAGGTGAATGCTCCTGGTAAAGGAGCGCCTTTCCAATATCATATCACTTAGGTTCCTCATCAAGAGGTAGGCAGAGATGTACTTAACTGTACCAACATCTACATATAAGGCAAGCTGCTGACCAGACAACCAACTTTTTGGAACATTAATTTGTTTTTAAGGGTCTTGATACTCTAAACCCATTTGTATTTAACCACCTCCAACAATTTTACTCAGGAATCTACCACTCCAAGGAGGCCGGTGATTTTGAAATCGGATCGCGGTGAATCTTTTAAAGATCAGGCCAAAGAGAAGCAGGAAAAAGAAAAGCAGCCCACTATCATACTGAAGACGAGAGAGCAGAGTGCTCCAAAAGAGGAACGATCACAGAGCCCAAAGAGTATCAAAACTTCAACATCTGAGAGTGATGGATATCCATCCATCCATAAAATTGCTCAAAATGAAAATAAAGAAAAGAAACACACAGGTAAAGAAATAATCTATTCATCATCTGCCTAGACTTTTCCCAACTATGTTGGGGTTATCTTCCAGTCTTACCGAATGCAGCTGAATACCAGTATTTTACATGGAGCGACTGCCTATCTGACCTCTACAACCAAGTAACCAGATAACACAATACCCATTGGAAAGACTGGTGGGCAGACTTTCGGGCTTCTGATGACCTATAACGACTCTCTAAGATCCACAAATGACAGCTAGGACCAACGGCTCAATGTGCTTTGCGAGCCACGGATGGGTCTTGGTATGTCGGTCACGAACCAACCGCGGCAAGCATAGCTTAATCTGATTGATCAACCCTTGTCGCTGTTAGTATTTAGCCACACGACTTATAAAGAAATAATTTATTATTTATAGAAATTAATCATGTAAAGGGGCAGTGTTGTGATTCAAATAGTATGTTCCTATTTTGCCCCGTGTCTCTACTGGAGGGCCCACTGCTTAAAATGTTAGTGATATTATCACACCCTTTATGCCTAGATGGTTGTTTTAGAATTAAGTTCTGTTTACGTTTTTATTATTTATTTCAGCTTGAGTATAGTTTTCAATGTTTTGTTTGTATATTGGCGTGTGCTAGCTGACATATTATGGCAAATAATTTAAGTTAATGTTTTGTGTTTCGTAATTTTAATTACTTACTATTGTAGAGAATCAAGATCTTCTAACTGAAAAGACAGCTGTGCTGCTGGGGAGTTTGTTGCGCCAGTTCTTCCAAGCTTCCACTACAATGTGATGAAGGGCAGGCATTTTAGGGGACTGTCTTATGTAATTTTGGCGTCCAAAAAGTACTGAATCTAAATTACCATTTTGCATCCAAATTTTGTAAACTTAGTCTGGCAACACAAAAAACAAATTACATATAGAAAGTGATGTTCTTCTGTATCAATTTCAGAACACAAGCCAAGTCCACCACTGAAGTTTATGACAGAACCTTTGAAACTTCTGGATGAGAACCTGGAACTTAACCCTGCTGCTTTAGAATTCTTACATGACTCTAGCACCAATTATCTGGTGGTTGGAATAATAGGTAAGATATGAATGCCTTAAAAGAAATTGAAGATGTAGTATGCTTAGTGGCTATTACATAGAACCTTTGCTGTATAAATTTTCTAGTCTAAAGTTACTTTACTTTGCCTCTGAAATTCAGGTAGGTAAGCAAAAAGATTGTGTTCTGGAACTGAAACCGTTTATAAGCTCACAAAACTATTTTTTAAGCATTTAAATGATATAAGTAATGAATTAAGTCTGATACAACCTTACATTTTATTGTTTCGCAAATATTATGTCACAAAGTATTTGCTTAATCATTTTCTTGAACAAAAAGAACATTATTTTTCCAGGCACACAAGGTGTCGGCAAGTCAATGCTACTGAACTTGATTGCAAATAATGTTCACGATCAGAATCTCTGCACGCAAATATTGAACTCTCACGAAATACCAGCTGAAAACACATTTGATAGCAATGAGGTTGGATTAGAGAATCAACTGGAATCACTTGATTATGCCGGGCTCCCAGAGCCAAGAGTACAGGAGAAAGCTGACAGTACATTTAAATTCAAAATGCAAGATATTGAACAGATAGAGAGGGGCGTCCATTGCACAAAAGGTATGATAGCACTATAATTATTTGGCCTTTTTTATATAAATGTACATATTTTTGTAATTATTTTAAATCCATGGGCTTGTATATTAAGTAAATACATTGAAAGTTATTGAACATTTATACAGTTGCTAAAGTCTGGTTTCTCTTTGAAAAACAGACTTTAGCAACTGTTTAGATGTTCGGTAACTTTTTATGAATAAGACCGTAAGTATCTTGTTTGAAAAGAAGTACTAGCACAACTATTATAAATTAAAACTCGCTTTTCGTGTCTGTCTGTGCGTCGTTCTCCTAAACTTCGCAACAGATTATGATGCGGTTTTCGCCTTCATTTCGAGAATTTAATCTCAAAGGTTTATGTTTATCAAACAAACTTACATTAATTAAAGAAATCTCGATGTGTTGTCAATTCGTAAAAACCGTGCGAAGCAGTCGCACGGGCAAGTCTGTAACCTAAATATAAATGACCATAAATAGATAGTAGACTAATGGCCGATTCCTATAATTTACGGACCAATATTGGTTAAAATTAAAACTCTTGTATCTTCACCAATAATGAAGCATAGACCTCATAGCTTTGCATAGTAGACCCTTCCATATGGAAGTAGCCATCACAGGTAAAATTAGCTTACGAATCTATTTTTAAGCCCAGTTTGGCAATCAAAAATGCTACCATTGGTAAGCAAAACGACTCGTTTTTGTTTGTTTTGTTTGTAACCAAAATTAGGGGAGGCTTATTTCCAGCAGTGGACGTGTTTCGGCTGAAATGATTATGATGACTTAATATTCCATTCCAGGTATAGACATGTACATCACGAATGATCGCGTGATCCTCCTGGACTGCCAACCACTGTGGTCGCCATCATTGATCGAAGAGTCAAACACAACCATCACAGCCAGGAGTGCTAATGTAGTGACGGTGGATTGTCTCCAAATAGCGTCCTATTTGATGGCTACATGTCACGTACTTATTGCTGTGCAGGACTGGTTCACAGATTATAATTTCTTAAGGTAATTAGATTAGGATATCCATTTATTTTTGTGCATTTTAAGGAATTTTGCATCGGGAACCCTGCATGTTACCACACACTAAGAGTTCCGTACCACAGAAACTGTGATAGTTTATATTCTTATTATTTTTTGGTCGGTGTATACCGAGAAATTTTAATGGTTGTTTCCCGCAGCGAAATGGTTTTGTCTTGGTAATACAATAGTTTTATAAACAAATATAATATTAGAAACAAAAAAGGTAGATTAACCATTGTGAAAAAGTTTATGCCGTTTCACCATGTGCGAGAGTTTATTTTGCTTTGAACATTTAATTATGCATCGCTGTTCCCTTTGTCGGCGGCGTGTGCGATTCGAGTAGTACCTACAAGTTACCTCTAGTGTTACTATTGATTCTCACATTTTCGAGTTGATGAATATTTTTTAAATTATTTTAGAACAAATACATCTTTATTTTTTTTACTTTTACTAGTACTCCTTATGGCAAGTTCTGCCGCGGGAAAACAACCATTAAAATTTCGCGGTGTAGAGGCCATAGTAACACGGGTCGATTGATCAAGTTAAGCTACACTTGCCGCGGTTGGTCCGTGGAGGGGTTACCATCTTTACATACCAAGACCCCTCTGTGCCCCGGAAAGCGCATTAAGCCGTTGGGTCCTGGCTGTTATTTGTACATCTTTGACAGTCGTTACACCAGTAACGACCCAATCAGAAGCCCGAAAGTCTGACAAACAGTCTTACGCAAAGGTATCATAATACCCAATAACTGGGTTGTCGTAAGTTGCGTTACCCTGCAAGCCGTCTCCAATGTAGTAGGAAAAGGCTAGAGAGATCATCATCTCCCTCCTTAGAGGCCTCTCATCAGAGGCCATAGTAACACTTCTTCTTCCCAGCGAAAGCACTTGGAAGTGGTGGTTTTGGGGACTGTCTAATGTAATTTTGTCGTTCAAAACGTGCTGATTCTCAACCAAATTTGAATAAAATTAACTTTGAGTATTGATGCGGGAAGCACGTTGATGTGGCGACACTTGAATAGACGTCGCATGCAGGACATTATGCCTCCCGCCTATGTCCAAGAGTGAACGTTGAAATGACAAACTAAAAATATATATATCTATTTTTTATCGACTTCAAAAAGAAGAGGTTATCAATTCGACTTGTTTAAATATATGTCGCAGCCATCTGCTTAATTTAGCCAGCTAATTGTTCGCCTAGGCCGTTTACTAAACCCGTCCAATTGGATGACTAGTCCGATAGTTAATTGAACTAGAATCATTCAACGTTTAACAACTTGGCGTATTGAAAGTCAGCCTTTGAAGATGACTGATCAAGACTCAGCCAAGTGATTCAAATTTAGTTCAGTTTTTTCCACTACGACGTTAGTAGTCACCAAAACAAATACGGCGTAAATAGCGCAAATGGTGAATGTTATTTTTCGTTGTAGTTTGCAATTTTAAGTGAAATTATTTATTTATTTATTTAGAAACATTCGTGAACTAAAAAAAAACAAACGACTTCCGGAAAAACACTACAAAGTGAAAAATAACTTTAAATTTGGAAGGCGGTGACAAAAAATTAAAAATGATATCCAAAGTCAGCGACTTCTGAAATTAAAGTTATTTTTCATTTTGTAGTTTTTCCGGAAGACGGTTGTTTTTTTTTATTTTTTATTTATGTTTTGGCTACTCTAGTCTCCTCTGTAGCCACAAACTAAAGTAGTATCTACTTAATGATATTCAAAATGCAATTTTAATATTTTCCAGATACATTCAAGCAGCTGAGATGCTAAAACCTTCTCTATCAGCTTCAAACACAGTGCCAAGTAACCAAGAGGGTTCAGAATCAACGGGCGGCGGTGAGTGTCACCCACACTTACTGCTGTTACACAACCGCTGTCAGCTTGAAGACTTTACTCCAGAATCTTTGTGCATCATGCAGGATCTTTATCGGTGAGTTAAGTGTACTGCCTATATATACATAGTTGTGTACTATGTATAAAGGTCTCTTATAAGTGGCAACGAAAGGTGGGTAACTTTATTGTGCCCCAGTGGCTTTAAATGACCCGTGTAAGGCCCATGTTCGCTGATTGCCCCATGGAAGGTATGGTCAACCGGTCAGTAGTAACTCGAACTACGAAAACCGACTGTACTGCTAGAAAATAAAGCCTCTATCAAAATCAAATGTTTACCATAGACTGCAACATTGTACAGCACGGGGTTTAGCAAAGACTTATCGAAAACTATCTTGACTTGGTCCAATGTTGCTCATTTTCCACCAGTGGCCACTGACTCCCTAAAAGACGTTGATAACTACGTCACCATCGGGAAAATTTTGGTTTAAAATACCTCATTAGAACCAGACGTTATTGTTGGAACATCCCAGCGCTGATTTGCTGGATTCGTTTTCTCCTCTATCGATCGTTATTTCTCCCGACATAGTTTATTTTATTTGTGTGTATGTTCAAAACTACTATAAAGTACAATAATAAATAGGTACTAATACCTATGTATGTTTTATAGTAGTTTCCGACCTATACTATAAGTTGCACCTGCCATGTTTTGTCTCTCCATCACCCTAAGATTAAATGGTAGAAAATGCCTCAGGCTTTTAGTCCGCCATTGTACAGGTTTTTTTGTTGATTTTAATTGTGCTTAAAGTATTAATAGATAAATAAAATTAGCGCTTTGTTGGGTATGTTAGGTACAATTTCGGCGTAGTTGGGTTGCTGGGTACAATTTCAGCCGTGCTGGTTGGGTAAGTACAATCTATTCTTAATACGTTGGTTGTGGTAGATAGTCGAGCACCAAGACGATCTATGTGAATCGAGCCTTTCCCAACCTGTGCGATCAATAGTTCAAGCGTTTAGATGCCTCTTGAACACATTTTTAGCGGAGATGTTGACCGCCATACTTCTGCTTACCTTCTTCATGTGAAGGAGTGTCCACACAACCTGGGTTGATGCTCTATAAGTAAAGCCGCAATGCTATACATGTCAAAACGGGGCAGGACCTCCGTATAAAGCGGTTAGGTTTTTTTTATAATGTAGTGCAAAAGTCTGGGTAAACCAAGACTGAATTTTAAACACTGTGTAAAGATTTTCAACAGTAAACAGAGCAAATCACTACATATCAAGGTAACAAACGAAAACTTAAGGTGAACCTAGTCCACATTTTTTGCATACAAACTTCGGGAGTGTTTTACTCCACGGTCTGACATGGCACATCCAAAGTAAAATATGATATCGTTTCGTCTCATTATTAATATTGTCTGTACGGATACAGAATACTAAAATAAAAAACTCATTAAAAAGTTAAGAGCCAACAAAGATTCGTTTTTCTTGCTAATTTTACTGTTTAAGTAATAAAAGAAGCGTAAAATCTCCAAAACCAAGTCGGTACCGACAAAGTTCAATTATCGAAAAGTTAAATTTTTTATTGGTCATTGATTTACGCATTGGCTTTTTCATAAAACCCGATCTTCCAAAGGATTTTTCTTAATTTTTTCGCGGATTGTTTTCTATAAATGAACCTGCATCTCACTCAATAACGTTGTGCGTGTAGACTAGCGTCTAACTGCTCATCACTGATACTATCTCTGTCGGACATGAAGCCTGGTGAGACAGCGTGATTTTTAGCCAGGCCCACCAGTGAGTTCGAGCCCGCGACTAGGTTCCCCTTAAAGATATTGATCTTTACAATAAAATATGGTTATTATTGAATAACCATATTTTATTATGTCCTATTTTACCTTGTCAACAGGGCACAATCTGACCCATCACCGTTCCATGAATCTGAACTTCGATAATTCAATATATTCAAGTCAATAAACCTTTAAGCATTGACCATGGCGCTCCATTACGAGGCCGGCTTTGTAATCAGACGTCATGGCCAATGCTACAAAGGGTTCATTGAAGCTAAACCCTGACCTGACGTATCACTGTCTGTATAATGAACATTTCCGAACAGCAAACTATTTAAAAGCTGCGCGGTCCGATCAATTTTATTTACGGTGTGTTTCTGTTGTCATTTTATGGATGGTACACCATTCTTCATACTAAAGTTATTAAAAAGGAGGATACGCTCAGGTACTCCGCGAAATACAAATTTTCCTACGTGTTCTTGTAATTTGCATGTCAGTATCAGGGTGTATGTTCCAGGGTTGCGAGTTGTACGAAAGAGATACCGTGGCTCCTGGCACACAGGCAACTGAAGGAACACGGATGGGTTTTAACCAGTAAAAGTCTGACACGTCCTGCTCCGCCCAGAGCGGGAGAAGTTATTTGAGAATTTCCCACATTAAAAAAATAAAATTGGGTGTATGTTGAACAAAATATGATTCGTGACAGTAACACTTATGAATTTAATGAAAAAGTAATTCAATGCAATTACTGAATAGGAATTATTTGAACTTTGAGGTTGTTTCGGAGATTTAAAAGATTAAGTCTGCCTTTGTACACACGGCTACACATCAAGCTATACATTTCCAGTTTACGCTGATCTCGCACTGTACGGAAATCCAATACAATGCGAGATCAGCTTATACTGGAATTGTAAAGCTTGATGTGTAGCCGTGTGTAGGTACCAGTTTTTTGTGCGAAAAGTTTAAATAATTGAATTTAATTTTGTAAATACAACAGTTTTTTGGCAGCAGCTTCGCCCGCGCGGCCTTCGGGAATTATCCCACGGGGACGTACTACCGGGATAAAAGAATCCTATGTTAATCCAGGTTATAAACTATCTGTGTGCCAAATTTCATCCGAATCCATTCGGCCGTTTTGCGTGATTGAGTAACTAACATCAAAACGTACAAACTTTCACATTTATTATCAATAGGATACGTTTTACGGTTAGGTGTTAAACTTTTTTCCCCTTAAAGCACCCATCTTCATCTCTAGTATCAGTATTAACTATACCTATAAGAGAAGCTTATACCGTTGTAAGAATACTAGCCAGTAAGCAAGCCAGCCCGTCGACTGTTCGGCCTTCCTACTGTACCCATTCATTTAATTCAACAAACTAACCCCAATTTAATTTTCAGAAAAGCATTCCAAAAATCAAACCTCCAACTGCACTCGGGAATGTACATGTATAGCGACACGAACAAGAATAGTTTGAACGTGGACAGTGTCTGTAAAGGGTACTGCTTAGAAAAGTGTGGAGCCCCTATCAATCTGTTCCTACTGCCGGAAATATACAGCGACTTCGGTAAGTTTGTTCGCAATGCCAAGGTCACTTCATTCAGTCGCTCGCGTTCATTTGTCTTTGGGAAGGTTACGTTCCTCGTCGGTAAAAGTTTTGTGATAAATCAAGCTGTAGTTAGCTTTTTGCTGGCGGAGGAATTCGATTTAAGTTTTGTTAATGTCTTTTGGATAATTCGCTGTGATTTATGATGAAAGGTGAATTTAACTGAATGTTATTGCAGTAAGGACTATTTTGCTAAACATGAATTAAAAGATGATTCATTTTGGCAGTATATTACTTACTAAAGTCACTATACTCTAGAAATCGTACAGTGAATTCTGAAACGTATGACAACGCGCAATGTGTTTTATGACTAAGGCCTACTCAATTATAAAACTTAGGGTTCATCTACACTATAGGAGAATATGCCGAGCATTTTACGGCCTGTAAACAAAAGTAAGCGATATTCGCTTGATAGACACTTTTCCAAGTCCTAAGCGCGCCTTATGTGACTTCTATGTCTTTGACATAAGGTTTGAATTACCATTATTGATGCAACACTATTAGTAATCGAAGTGAACATGAGGTTTTATCATCATGTTTATTAATATAGGTGAAAACAGTGTGATGACTTATCGCGCACGATAATAGTATGCATGTGTAAATGAAGCTTTAGGGTTACCAATTGTTATCTAGCCTAAAGGATTAGATTAACATTGTATCTAATCTACGGAATGAACAGCTGCGTATGACTAACAATGTTTTATTATGAAGCAGACGAAAATAGTCCTTGACGCACTTTTATTTTCGTTAAAATAGAATACTGTGGAAGTGAGAACTGCATATACCTCACACGACTGGCAGTACCGTATGCAATCTTTAGGTGGATACGTTAAGGTACTTATCCCGCGAAATTCAAATTTTCTTACGTTCTTTTGCAATTTGCAGGTAAATGTCAGGTTGTAGGTATAAACTTAAGAAAATTAGAATTTCGCAGGCTTTCCTGGCGCTTCTCCAAATGTTTTGTTTCATAGACGAAAAAGTCGAGCATCACTTAATTACTATTACTTCATAGCCGTCGATTGGTAGAATGTAGTTTTAAGTAATGCTTTAGTCTTGAGTTAGGGTCTGTGTGAGTGAGCTGGACTTAATCATATCATGTTGACTACACAGATAATCGAGACATATACCGCGGCCATCCAGACTTCGAGCAACTAGCGAAACGACTACGCTGGATGATCCTCGGCGTGAACAGACATCAAATCACCAATGTACCCAATCTCTCAGAAAAGGGATGGTTCCACTACTGCAGCAAGGCCTGGGAAACCATTAGGAAGTGCACTTTCTTTATGGAATACGAAAGGTTTTTACCATGAATAATTATCAACCTCACGCACGAGGATTATTTCTATATCAAGACAGATAGCACGCAGGTGTTGCGCAGCTGTAATGATAAAGAATTAAAACGCGATACATCATTCAAGAAATATTTTAATTCTGAACAGCTGAATAAAATAATTTAATGTAAACTTTGTTATTGGTTATTGGACCCAATAAACTGTTAATATTAAGGTGCATTTTCATTATCACTGATATACGCTGTCTATAAGCGGCTTGCGTCTCTGCTCGGGTGGTTTGTAAGCGTGTTGGTACACGCTCGCCAATCTCCAATGTTCGGGGTAGCCGGACGCGTCCGCATCGCGCCATATACTAAACGGAGGAGCCAACGTCGGAATCGTATAAGACTTCTTACTGTACGGATGTCGCATCTTAGGCATTTTTACGCCTTTAGAGTCAGTGGAGCCAGTCACGCTCTGCACTGAGTTAGGATTACCAGCTTTAAATGCGAACTTGTAGTCTTCCTTCTGTTTCGTGTCATGGGATAATTTTGCGCCATTACAAGACACGCAATTCTTATGTTTAATGTTCAATAAATCGTCTTTTGTTGAACGTCGTGAAAATGGTTGCGAGTCATTTGGCGAGCTGTGGTGCAACTTTCCTTGCGCTAACGGAGTCTTCTCATACGACTCCAAACTGTGACGATTGCGATTAACGTCGTAGGCACTTTTGGTATTATTCTTGTTTTTATTGTTCCATGCATCCTTTATAGGCTGTAATTTCTCCGGCCTTGTGTCGCCGCGACTAGATTTCCGACTCATTTCACTCGGAGTGCCGCATCCATGGATTCCATCACACTCTGGCTTCTTCCCAGACTGGCCTGAGCTCTTCCTGCTAGATGACGCAGATCTGGAACCTCTCTCATTAGCACCAACATGTTGTGGACAATATTGTACATCACAAGAATCTCTGCGTCTGTCTTTTGCCATATCTTTCTCGAAATATGGCACAGGGTGATGTCCAATATCGCCCACCCCACGATTTTGATTAAAAATCGGATTCGTGTGACCAATGGTGATGCCTTCGTGTTCTTCTTTTGGTGTATGTACCATAGTGAATACAGCTGGCGCCTTAGAGCCGTTTGAACCGTCTATATGCTTTGGTGGTCTCGGTTCCCGTTTGGGGTCTTCTGGTCTGAAATCCCAGCAAATGGCGAGGTCCATGAGGGACATAGGCTTTGTATATTGTCCTCCTAAATCCGGGGCAGATGTCGATGGCCTTTGACCTTCTTTATCACCGTCAGTTTTCTTGGGGTCGCATGTCTTGGGCCTATGAACGCGCATCTTAGTGCAACACGTAGGTCCAGATGCGCCGTATCCTTTCCACCCGATAGCGTAAGGCTTAACAATGATATCAGAATCACGATGTTCCGCGATTTTTGTCAAATTTCGGTATCCTAAAGTATCAGGCAACGGCTGATGCTCCAGATTTCCGACGTGCATCTTCCTCGCAAACTGAAAGTTTTGCGTGACGTTAACTTGAGGCAATTTAGGAGTTCCGCTTGTTTTGATTTCTCTCATATTATTTTGTTCGGCAACCCGATCATTTTTGTTCGCGTTCTCGGCTACTTTTCTCCAAAACTTGTCAACCTGTTCCTCTTGAGGTCCGTGTACTTGGTCGACAGCGTCCTTCACCAAAATCTCGTGGCTGTCATGCCTCTTGTCCGGGTCGGTAAGTGAACCAGGGACGTAAGGTCCGCGACCGTCGGTGTCTATTGGTTCTTTCTTATCATTTAACTCTAACGGATCGTCATCTTTCTTATTTACTTCATTTTCAACATTTTCATGGACTTTATTATTTTCATGTCCATTTTGTTTTTGTTCTTCTTTAGATTCAGAATCCTTTATGTAGGTACAGACATGTAAAAATTTAAAAGAACCAAATCATATTTTTTACAAATGCAAGTAGAAATTAAGTTATTTTTTGTTGTTGTAAATAGATAAACAAATAATTACGCTACTAAACGGTGCCTCAATCAATTAACATTCATTAAAGATCTTTCTATTCTTTTCTTTTTGTTACGGTGGTACGGGCATTTCCGTGGCTGAAATAAAATAAAAACAAAAGAAAATTAATAATCTAATTACTGTGAACTAATAAAAGTAATAAAACACTAAAAGAAGTAGGTGTTTTTTTTACTGTGTTACTAAAAAACTTTTTAAATAGTTATGGAAGTAATTTTAAGCTGTATTCTTATGACCGCTTTGTACTTATGTCTTACTGACCGTAATAGGGTAAAACTAATACAATCTTGTTTTAGGTATATACTCATAATAGGCGTATAACTTAATTATGTAAGCTAGCATACAGGGTATGACAATACCCATCACGAAACCGTCATGTACGCATTCTGTACATCAAACTTTGTGCAATAATTGTTGCTGGGAAAATGTTTACCGTAGTGCGCAAAGTAACGCTTCCACAACAATGTGTTTATTGTTACATGCATACGTGTAGAGATCGTGGGAATATGTTTTCATAATTTGAAACTTGGAAATTTAATCTCTTCATAATCAGAAGGTTTAAAAAAAGATAATATACAATTTAAAGAAGAATAAGTGACTCTCGGGTTCGTCAAGGGTAATTTTACACCAGTTATGAAATTGATTTTTTTAAGCGTTAGCTAATTGATTCCCGCCCATGTAGATTTGAACAGCCTAGTATGTAGGTAGCGTTTTTAAAAAAACTAAAAAACACGCTTTAAAAAGAAAAACCTGCCGAGGCTATCTGTAGGTATCAAAGAAAAAGTTGAATGTTTTAATACTTAATTGGGTAATAGGTAGATACTATTAATACAATATTGTTTCCCTTATATCTTAAAAGTTTAGCTTTTTAAGATAGCATTATATCTTTTTTATTTATTTGTTATATATGATAATTCCATCTGTTAAAAGCATTATCTAGTTAGTTTGTTACTACCCGGGTTTTTCTGTCCTTTTCACCAGCCTAGTATGAAAGTAGTGTAACTACTTAAAAACCGGGTGAGGGTATTTGTTGGTATCGGTCACTGACTACAAAAAAGAAGAAAAATAACATTGTAATTTACCAAGCAACTACGCTATCACCAACACTGACCTACTTTGCAATGCAAAAGTTTCAAGGAGACGTATGTAGCGGTGACGTCGACAGGTGACAAGACACTACCACGCCACCACAAACAAACAAAAGCACGTTTCGCGCGTAACCGCCTCAATCGAAACTCGCGTGTAACCTTATTCACTCACTTGGAACGTCTGGGGATCCACCAATTTAGTCTTGCCTGGCTCCTTTTTAGGTTTGCCGCGTTTCTCAGAGCGCAGGCGCGCCGCCTCTGCCGCTTTCGGCCTCTGAACGCGAAGATTCAGCCAGTCTGGAAATCTCCCAATCGGTGGCTCTTTCGCTAGGTCCTCCGCTGAAATGAAACAAATGAGCACTCGATAACAATGCACGTCTTACTATGACGAGCCCAGCGCTCCATATGCGCGTGACAGATACATGTCCTGATTTCAATTTCGCCCATATACAAAAATATTTGCGTGCAGACACATTAATAGGTCATCGATTTTAACAAAAATCCATATTTATGTAGCCATTGAGCAAATCCGTAAGTAGCGAAATATTCAAAATCCTGCACTTAACTACTGCGTATCACGATACTTTTGGGAAGTAGGAAGTGTTTTGCCTGTATGTTGACAAATAAATGACGGAGCTTTATGGCTACCACCAAGGTCGAACAATAATGATATAATTCGTTAAAATATCAGGGATGGGAGTTTTATTGGCGCCGAAACACGCTTTTACGTACCGACTTTTCTTGTTATTTTCCTTGGGAGCTCCCAGGTGCCGGTGTAATGGCCGAAACATCGCGAAGTGCCCCTCGGGGCTCCGGGTAGAAAGTGGCCATTCATGTCACATATGGGTTTGGGATCTGGTCGCATTTCCAAAGGTCTTGCTCTTGTTGGCGCCCATCGTGGGACCTGCCAGTTGCCCAATCGCCTCGGTGCTGATTCCTTGTTGAACTGTCGACAAAACAATAATTATTAGTATCATATCGAGAAATAAACAAAAATAAAGTACATTATTACTGACATAACATAACATCACGCCTGGTTCCCCTAAGGGTTGAGCAGTACATGTACATTATTATTATACTAGCTGTTGCCCGCGGCTTCGCCCGCGTGAAGGTTGAAAATTATCCCACGGGAACGTACTACCGGGATGAAAATATCCTATGAGTTAATCCAGGTTATAAACTATCTGTGTGGCAAATTTCATCCAAATCCGTTCAGCCGTTTTTGCGTAATTGAGTAACAAACATCCAAACATCTTCACAAATATTCACATTTATAATATTACTATTATAGTAGGGTTGGTAAAAACAACAGTTTCCCTCTCAATATAATTGTGATTACATGACGACGGCTGACTCGTGCCTGTGGTGACAATTTGAAGCACGTGCCAGTCACATTTTAAAATTAAAATTAAACAGGCCCTGTTCCCCACAGAACAAAATAATCATGTTTGGATCAATCATTTAAAATATCCAGCACAAATGGTGTGCATCCTTTTCGATACCTTCCTTATTTATTTCCGTTGCACCTTATTCTATTTGAAAGTTTACTAAGCTTTCAAATAGATTAAGGTGCAACGCAGACGACACACTTTTTGTGCGATCGAAACTGTGACGCACAAAATGTCTGCATGGCATGCAAAAAGTCCGTCGCGGATTATACGCAGACTCAACGCACACGACGCACATCTTCGATCATTCTGTCGGCAGGACTGTAGGGACGTAGGTAGACGCTATGGAAATGCAGAGATTGCGATGTACTATTTTTTTTTTTTAGTTTAAATAGAACGGCCGAAGCCAATTACACTATTTAAACATATCAATGTACATGCATTACAGTGTATGCATTACAAGCTGTTTAACACAGTCATGCATTCTTCTCACAAAAATTCAACAATTCTGACAGCATCATCTTCCATTCATCCGCAAACATATCAAGATTTGTATTCGAGTTCAGGAGAGCGTTAATGGCGGTTAATGTCCGAAGGAATAGGTGACTTGGAGTGTGCAACAGTACGGCAAGTTGGAACAGCCAGTAAGCGGTGTTTTTATTTTTTTATACTTGAAGTACAGAAAAAGAAGAAGAAATAGAGAATTTTAGGTACATCCTATACTTTGGGAGAGATTACTGAAAGGACAGTTCCTAAGACAAAATTGCTGTTCTGTTTTGTATTTCTTGTATTAACATCGATACATCAATCTTTAGCGCCATGGTATTATACCGCGTACGTTACGTCCCCCACTAACATCAAGTTCTGAGTTGAGCTGCATGATTACTGTTAAATGCGTGCACTGATTGGACAAGTCCACTCAATCTGTGTGGTTCTTTCCTCAAAAGACCACTTCAGACACCAATCCACATGGTCTTCACATGATCTGACCTAGATTATGTCTGGACTTTAAAAGAGACTGTGACCTCTGAGTTTGTTTCGGCCTTTCTTCTCAGAGTAGTCAGATAGGAAACGCCGGCCTCATCTAGTTTAAAAAATATGTTTGACGTGTAAAAGTGTTTGTACAAACCTACTTACAGAAATAAACTCATTTATCATTTAACGAGTGCAGATTGCATACTAAAAGTGTGCGCCGTCTGCGTTAGCGCGCGTTGAAGCAAAGGTTCTATTTTTTTCGCGCACTAGGTACATATATGTGAGGCGCGGCGCGATCTGCCAGAATGACACGGATTTTTTGTGCGCCGGATTTTTTGCGCGTCCTATGCGTTACTGCATATAATTCCTTAGGTTCTATTTTCACAGACTAAAAAGTGCGTCACGGATAGTCTGTCGTCTGCGCTGCACCTAAAAGTTACGCTCCGTAAGATATACCTGTGAAGGAAAGCATCAAAAATTTAGACATTCGAGTATTATATTATATAGTATAAGTGCAAAATATAGGAAAGGTATTCTAATTGATTCTTTTCTATTCAACGTATAGGTACTGCCCAGTCCCTAGCAATGATTTTCTATTGCAAGGCTCTTATCTTGCTCCTACTTCCAAAACTTGAGTGGTAACAAGTGCAAATACGAAAAAACGTTTTTTGTCTATGACAAGAGATCTTCAAATAAAAAATAATCCCATAAAATGTAACAATGGCACCATACACCCGCCCCCCATTGATCAGGTGTCAACTCACCCCCCGTAGAGCAGGGCGTTATAATAATCATCCCCTCGACAAAGGGTTGCAAATTGTTATTTACCCCATACATCACTCGCCCATTTGCCTAAATTATAAATGCCCGCAATAATTTAGAATCATCTTGTCAAAAAACTTGGACGAGAAATAGTTGGGCCCATTGCCGTAATTGATGGGTTTTTGTCGACCTAAAGAATTTCTAGATATCAGCTCATAATATCTAGGTACTTATTTATGAATTTGAATCTACTTACTAATGACTACTATAAGTAGATACGATAAGCAAAGCAGGATTGCCATAATGGCCACGTAAGGAAAGTAGCTAGAAGCATTAATTTTCCAAGGTCTTGAAAATTTATTCCGATGAAAACGCATTCATAAAAAGATATACAATTGTACAGTATATGTATAAGGAAGGGTAAGGTCTTGTTTTATGACTTCTACCTGCGTTCATATCAATCACGCATGCTAAACATGGCCAAATTTCCAGAACACAACACCATCGGCATAAACATTAGGTATATCTATCATACCAACTCGTAAATGCCTTATATAGCCCTCGTATAGACATAAGACGATTGTAGGGAACATGACCTAGTTGACCACACTTGGGAAACCTTTTGCCCAAAGTATTTAAGCGTCATAAATACATCGGTATATGAAAAGAAATAGACCAAGAAAAGAGATAATGGATTGCGTCAAAGATGATCTGGGTAAGATGCTAGTAAGACGGCCGATAGAGCTGCATAGAAGAAAACCGGAGATCTAAACCAATAAATGGAATGTCTAATAGCAGAAAAGGAAGAAGAAGTTGTTGCAATTTGTGAAAGAAGAATACAAGAAGCAATACTGTCATCAGCAAATTCTGTCCAGGAACAAATGTATCCCACCTGTAAGCCGTGCATACGTCACATGCAGATAAATAATTTTTGATCATACTACGACTTGCATTGAATAGCATCGCGTGGTAAGAAAAATAAAGTGAAGATACAGGCAGAACAGCCTTGTAAATGGAAAATCTCGAGGAAAATAGAAAAATATCGTAGGTGTTATCGAGGTTTTTCATGTGTCTGATCTATTTCTGCAACGCGGAAATTTATTACAGCACACAATCACTTCGAAGTGCAAAATGTAGAACATGGAATAAACTGCCTCAAACATGAGAAGCTAAACTTAAAAGGATTGCTGGAACTCTTTTTTCCCACTATCATTGACTTCAAATTGTGCTTATCTAGAGCTAAATTAATTATGTCTAAATTTACTTAGTAGCTACATGGCGATGCTTACATCCGTTCATATAACTTATTATAATCTTGGAGGCCTGAATTATGACGATATGCTTACATCGAGGCTGATTGCACAATGGCTATACATCAAGCTATACATTTCTAGTTTACGCCGATCTCGCACTGTAAGGAAATCCTATACAATGCGAGATCAGCTTATACTGGAAATGTACAGCTTGATGTGTGGACATGTGTACCTCGATGATCAGAGGAGCCATGTTATTTTCCAGTTGTAGATATTTAGCACTGAACAACCGGTTAGCCACGGGCATCTGACCGGCAATTGAAACCGAGATTTACCCCAAAGACCGTATCTGTACCTACCTAGCGCATCGCCACATTAGCAACCAATTGTGACTGATTCCCTTATAGCGTGTTACGTAATGACATCAATTTGCTTTTCGTCCCTGAACTTGATCATTTGTCACGGACTCACGGTCTTCAGTCACCCATATTTAAATAGCTGTTCGGCTCAAACCGCTGCTTACGTAAGAGTTGCGCGATTGTCTTTTTGCAACGTCATCTTGAGCTAAATATAGAATTCTATTGACTAAAACTGAAAGCTAATGCGTATGTTCTTTTTGTTAGAATTTAGTTGCGTGCATGAATAACTCCCGATCAACGATTATAGGTACCTACTTACATCCAATTGTGTTCTAGTTCGATACTATCAAAGAAACTAGGTACTAACATACATTGTATGTAAAACAGACGTCTAAACTTTTTAGCAATGCATTGCGTTTTTGGCATTACAATTTCCATATCAAATAGCAATGGATTATAAAAGGGCTTTATAGTCAATTCCATGGTATTCGCACTGATAAAAACTTTTTCCAAAAAAAAAACAACCGACTTCCAAAAAAACACTACAAAGTGAAAAATAACTTCAATTTCGGAAGTCGGTGTCTTTGGAGCTGTATTTGAATTTTTTGTCACCGCCTTCCGAAATTGAAGTTATTTTTCACTTTGTAGTGTTTTTTTGGAAGTCGGTTGTTTTTTTTTTGGAAAAAGTTTTTATTTTTCACTTTTTAGTGGTTCACATGTGCTTACCCCTTCACAGCATACCGGCGTGATGTTATGTTATGAACTGGTGTAAGCAATAGACAGACATGAGATTTCAGCAATCCCAGTCCATTTGCTATCATTTATTGAGGAGTTCCGTTGCCTATCTCCAAAGTTCTTCATCAGATCTTCACCAAATTGAAATGAGACCACTCCGAGAAAGTACTCTTCCAAAAAATAGCTAAATCGCTTCGTGTGCCTATAAAATTTGAAGAGTTCTCTCTATTTCTCCAGGTTTCCATCATCAGATCCTGACTTGATGATCATGGGACCACCTGGGAAGTATACCCTTTCAAACAAAAAAAACAAAATCCAAATCGGTCCAGCCATCTTCGAGTAATCGGGGAACATACATAAAAAAAAATAAAAAAAAAAAAAAAAAAAAAAGGTTCCGACGAATTGATAACCTCCTCCTTTTTGAAGTCGGTTAAAAAGTACAGCAGTGCTCGCTTAGTTAACCGTTTCTATTGACTTCTAGGTATTTAAGTATGCGGTTTAAAATATTGGATGTATAGGGTCAATCTTAATCCATGGATTTAAACCATAAAATATAGAAAGTCAGAAACATAGGGTTAGGTATTTGTAACAGAAACACGAAGATATATGTAGAAGAGAAAAATACCTAGGTGTGAAATAATTCTGATCTACAATGGGTAGGTCTTGTAGATCAGAACTGCACGCTAAAAATAGGTATCTAGATAGTTATAGTTATATTTAGTAGGTAAATAAGTTGGGTAACTTACTAGAGATATCAGGAAGTCTAATCTTGCGGTTAATTCTCTGGCCTCAACTTAGTATATATGCTGATGAATAACTAAGAAGTTCTTTAACTAGAAACAGTAATTTGTCGTGAACGGCTAAGGAATATACTTACCTAACTTCATAAATAATGCAATAAATTGTCCATTAGATTTACAATTGACATGGAATTTTCCTATAAAAATATGTAAATTGACAATTTATGGCACGACTATCAATCCTTTTTGGCGACAGTCCTATTCTTTCGTGGCCGTCCGTCAATACTTCCGTTCGCCAAAACTTCATGACTTTGATTAACGTCTCGTACAGAAATAGCCGACTATTTTAAGTTGTAAAACTAAAGGTCGATTGTTAAACATCTTCGGTTCGACTTGAGTCACGACACGACGTTTACTCCCCCTATAGGCTTCCGGTGAGACTCACGCACTCGTTAATTCTTCGTCAAGTTAACGAACGTGCTGTAAACTATATTACACTAACTTTTGCCCACGGCTTCACCTGAGTAGAGGTCGCAAATTATTCAGCGGGAACGTACTACCGAGATAAAAAGTATCCTATGTGTTAATACTGGCTATAATCTAACTGTGTGCCAAATCTCATCCAAATCTGTTTAACCATTTTTGCATGATTAAGTACAGTTGGTGGTGGTGGGCCATTGTGCGTGGACCGTGCGTTTAGGCATGGCGGATATCGGTGGTTATTCCAACCAGCCCATCTAGGGAGATGAATTAACTTGTGGAGGGGCACAAGTTAATTAAATTGCTTGGTCTGTTGATAACGCCTGTGTAAGATCTGAGTGCCCAAGGGGTTCTCTTCTAATCTGGTCGACGCCTGTGTATACGTACTACCGGAATTTCCTACCGCAGGTCATGATCATACTGTATCAAGTTTTAATATCGAATCAGCCGTTAAAGCGTAAAAATGTAACAGATAAACAAAGTTACTTTCGCATTTCTAATTTAAAAGTGTGTAGGTATATGGACTAACACTATACGGCTATAGATAAGCATACATATCGAATAGGGAATTCCAATTAGCAGCTAACGAAGGCATGATTTGTGACTGGCGTTCGGTTAAAGTTGAGTTCCATTATGGCTATTAACGAGTAGGTGTCTATCTATTTTTCACATAGCGAGCCTGCGTTGGTTTATCATGTGAGGAAGTGTGAAAAGGGTTGATGTGATTAGTATCATCTATGATTAGAATGTAGAAGCCGGCAAAAATTGTTCTATGAGAATAGCTTTCTAAAGTCAGTTGCACGGAATAGTGTATGGGTTTACACGTACCCACCAACAAATGTTAGGTTATGAGTGTATAACTTACTATAATGGAAATGACCTAGATTAAACTAAAGAGTTAATTAATGTTTTTATTTGAGTAAGCACCTGTACTATTTTGGTCAGTCGGTCAGTCATTGATTATGTATCAGACAGCGTGGTCCATTTTATGTAATCGATAACGGCCCGGTGGTTTAGTCAACAAAAACACTTACAACAACTAGTCCCAGTTGAATCCTACAGCTATCAAGTGGAACTGGCGAAAAAATAAAACGATTTGTCTCGTTATAATCTCTAGATTTACTAAAACATTTTTCTATCACAACAACAATACAGAAAACAATTTATCGCGAATACACGAGAGCTATTAACTAAAGACTACCAGCATGATGTGTCAAACACGGATTAACATTGCACACAATGGTGTAAAAAATTGTCATTCGCTCGCAAATAAAAAATCACCCCTCTATCCAATGACCCATTATAATGACCAGAATACAAACGATTTTGAACCCTACGACTATCCAAAATACGATGAATAATCGAGTAATGTAAGTAAGGCTAAGGATGTTTACGATGTAATTGGATGTATCTAACTGGGATTAAAGGAATTACAATTTGTAAGTAAGTAAAAAACGTCCGTGGTGCACTATTGTAGGGGAAAGTAAAGCGAGATGCAGGTGCAGTGGTGATAGAATTTATGGGATTAACAGCATTGGATCAGCTGGACGTGATGACTTGTGGGACAGTTTTGCAATTAACCTACGTACAGTAATTAATACTAGAATTTCCTATCGGTATTTACACTGATATCAGGGTGTAATTGTTCCACTTCAGGGCAAAATCAGAATCTCATATGACAGAACCAACTAGGGATCATAAACAGTGACCTTTTCTCCATACTCATATTTTCTTTGAACGCAAGTCTCTGTTATCTCTGAGGTACCTACCTACCTAAGGCTCACCTTTTTGTATTCAGAAACCAACTCTCACAACACACGTTTGATATCAGACGAACCGGATTATGAAATTCTTCAAAAAATGCATTGATTATAAATCAGACCATTTGCCTAGTAAGTAAACTGGTATAGGCTACGAAGGATAGAATAGATGACACCTTTATTGAAAACCAAAGTCACCACGCTCGCTGGTTTGAGTTTTTCTATTTTTTCGGAAATAGCGACATTTATTTTCTAAGATATTTATTGTACAGGGCAATTTTGATCAACATTAAGGATTAATACTGTATTGTTTAAAATAGCTTCGTAAATAACCCTTTTTTTAGGTACCTACATATTATAAAACAAAGTCCCCCTTCGGTCAAAAAGTCTTTAATGGATTTACATGCGGTTTATACCAATAGACAGAGTGATTTATGAGGAAGGTTCAGGTATATAATTTGTTAAGGTTTTGTTTAATTGGGTAACGCGGGCGATGCCGCTGGCACTAGCGCTGATCGGCCGTTCGACAAACATGGCCAGCCCACTGCCACTTCAGCTTGCTCACTCTACAAGCTATGTCGGTGACTACAGTTTTTTTCCAGATAATTTCATTCCTGATTTCATCCTTCAAAGAAACTCCGAGCATCGTCCGCTCCATAGCGCGCTGAGTGACCTTAAATTTGTGGACCAGCCCAACTGTCAGTGTCCACGTTTCGGCACCGTATGTCATCACGAGCCGAACGCACTGGTTGAAGAACTTAGTCTTCAAGCATTACAGAAGCATGCGGCATTGCATGAAGCATTGCGGTCAAAATGTATGGAACAGCTGATTTTTTTTTAATAACCGACGAAAAAATTGTGTGCTGGGGGTCTAGAATGATATGCTGAATTTATGGTTACAGTTCGCGCACTGGTTAACAAATTATCCTGTATACCATCTGGACTGTTCAAGATATACAAATCCGTAGTACCTACATAATTTTTATCTATCTCGTATGGATTAGTCAGCGTTAGCAATGTAAGCTCCCAAAAATATGTTTTTTACGACATCATTACGTTTTCGTGTACAATATAATAATGCTTTTAGGATGTTGTTGGGGCTGCCGAGATACTGTAGTGCGACTGGCATGTTTATGGAGGCTCGGATTGATGGCTTTCATGGCATGATGAGAAAGCGAGCGGTCTCCATATTGCACCGTATCCGAGCAAGCTCCAAGAGCATTCTGAAAGTAATAGCAGACCGGTTTGACGGTCCTTTTGTTGGACACTGGATTGCACTCCACGTGTCTAATTGATTTCATTTCTTTCTTTGTATTTCTATTGTATTGTGGTTTTACTAACTTAGTTCTTAGGTACTTTTTTTTATCCCGTTCGACCGCGTTCCCGTGTGACGTGACATAAGTAGGAGCTCTCACCTAACAATGGTGTGTCAGCTAGAAAACGCTTTATGCCTTCGAAGTACCAGGTTATCATAACTCGGTAGGACCTAACATAGGTGTGTCAGCTAGAAAATGCTTTATGGCTTCGAAGTACCAGGTTGTCATTACTAGGTAGGACCTAACGTAGGTGTGTCAGTTAGAAAACGCTCTGTGCCTTCGAAGTATTATGTTGTCGTTACTTTGTAGGAGATCATGCAAAATGAGTAAAGATGTTTTGCAAATAGGTTAACACAACATTAATTGATTCTGAGGCGGCACGAAGTTCGCCGGGCAACTAGTCCGAAATAAAAATGATTATTATTAATACAACTCTTTGAAATTCTTGGCTCTTCTCTACATTTGGATGTATTACATATACTCGTATAAACCTTCCCGAAGAAATTCTATAAATGATAGTACGTGGTTGAGAAGAAGTAAGCAGTAAAACAAACAGACGAAAACAGCGACTTTAAACTATTTAGAGAAGAGATATAGCTAATTAAACCCGTAAGTACTGTAGTAAAATACTACAAAAACTTTCAGACAGCCACTCAACCAATGAGGCACATAATTATGTGATTATAAGGATTTCTTGTAGATAATTGTGATAAAGACACATGAAACAGATTTCATTCACATGCACACGATACTACAGTGATACCCTGATACTAGAAACGGATAGATACCTAACCTAAGGTCGCATATTGGTCAAACTGACCGATAACTAGATTATCGACGCTGGATGACGCGACTAGCAACTAAAATGATCATAAATTAAGCACATATCACGATAAAATCCTTGATAAAGAAGATTACAACAAATTTTACTGAAACGAAATTATTCTAAGAAACCTCCTACAGGAAAAACTTGTACACTTACTTGACCACTGTCGAAGTTGTAGGCCATTCTCGTACAGAATTCACTATTTCAATTAAATTACAACAATTAAAAAACGCGGTGTAAAATGAACACAGATTTTGGGCACTTTCTAGATGTCAAAAATGCAATTTATTTGTCAAAAATAGCAGGAAGGCTTTAGTTGTTTGCCAGAAAATGGGAAAGTCTATTGGCCTAACTGCGTGGTCGTTATGGCGACGGAGTTTTCCCCACGTGTGTACGTCCACGGCGTAGGTTGCTTTCAAAGGTTCAATGCCTCCCCTGAATAGAAAATTCTTGCATGCGCCCTGAACAAATTAGGAGCAGTAAACTTAACCAAAACTACGCCATGAAAATATATTTACCGTTCTTTTCATTCAACGAATATTATTTGAAATTACGGTTCGTTCTTTTCAACTTAGAATTTTCTGTTTAGTTTTTTGGAAAATACCTTGAACTTTGGATGACAGATTACTATCTATCGTGCATTACCATAATAACACAATTATTATGCTAAATGATGATTGGTTTAATGGTTTAATTTGTATACCAGGGCACGTAGATTTCTATCTTTGAAAGATAATAGGCCCGAAAAATGACTGCGTGTTTTCAGGTTCATGAATTTCACAACTTTTTTAATCTTCAATACGTGCCTATGTTCAAAAGTATGACACTTCTATGAATGTAGATAACGATGTTGGTTTTTTTAATTTGGTGAAGCAGCAAATGAGGGTAAAAAGATGGTGGAGTAAAAACAATGCCGGAGATAAACATATTATTAAAGGTACAGAAAATACCAAACGTAATAGCCAATGGAAACTCATGTAGTGTTTCTATTGACGTTACAATGGCTAATGATAGATCACATACAAACATAGATCAGTGTAGATTTCTTAACAAAACTATGAACTAATTGTAGATATCTTTGTGGGTTCCTACTACTTCTACATAATTGCACTGACCAGCTCACATGAGAGGATATAGAATCATCATCCAGTAATCGCAATCGAGCCTTTTGACGTTTTAAAACGAATTGTTCCGGCGACGACGTCATTGAATCGTGTGATCCATTATGGACTCCAGTAACATCACTCATTATGTCTCATAACGACCCACAGCAAGATAATCAAACACAGATTTACAAATGCAACTTAAAAAAAAACGGAAAACAAAAAAAATATTGCTTTATTTACATCGCGTGTCCCGTTGCGACGTCGCAATAAAGAAAATTAGCGTTTGCCGTGACCTTCGAGAAATATGTTGTCAGAGTATTGTATTTGTTATGTATAACTGTTTATTATAGTATTAATACAGAATTGCGATCTGACATTAGACCGAGGACGTCGCGGACCGGTACATGATTCTTTGCATAAATTATCTTACTTTGTGATCGAGTAAATCAATTTCTGGGCGGTAAAATGGAAATGTGAAGCCATTGAAATTCAGATAACAGATGTTTTGAATTTCGAATTTATTGGCAGAGAACTACTATCGAGTTTACAACGGTTGTAAAATGATTGTGATAGCTTGGAGATGGATAATAGCTGGTGTATTTTTAAAAGCTGAGTATTGTAATGCCCTGAGTTGTAGTGTGCCCTGGCTGTAAGGCATTTCTAAGCCCAAGGACGGTTATATAAACAGAGGCAGAAAGTCAAGGCAAAAGGTTAATGAGCTTAAATAAGTTGATATTCCACACAAATTTATGAAATTGTGACCGCACTAAGCCAGTTCCCCTCATAGTCCCTGGAGGCGGGCAAGAAAATACACAGTTGGGATTCCTGAATCCCATCTGTGTATTTTCTTGCCCGCTTTTTCGCATTTCGCAACAATAGAGTTCTTATTCGAAAAACATTACCCAACTACAGCGAAGCAAAAAAAAGGGTTATGATTTTGACCGTTATGTATGTATGTTCATCTGTTACCTCATTACTTCTAAACTAGGTACTTATCATAATTTTACAAATGAGGTATTGTTGGAAGCGTCTTGATCGTCCGCTGGTTACGCTATGTGACGTCATTTTAACATGGCGCCCTCTTATGGACATAAAGATATGAGCGAAAAAAAATATAAGTACCTTTTATCATCGTTTCAGTTCAAAAGCTAGAAACTAATTACTGAAAAATCTCGGTCTAAAAAGTAGATGTGAAACTAGAAAATATTCTCATCTGAAATCCATGCCAAACAAAATAATACTTTGTATAACAGAAGAAAGCGATCATAAGCTTTAATGTAGGGCAAAGTGGCATACGAACACTGCTTCAAATAGATTCATTTTATATAGGTAGATTCTTTTACATATTGTGAATGAGAGAACGTTGTAGGCCTTAGAGACTAGATTTGTACACGTTTTTCTATTCTGTATTTTAATTCCTCTAAGTACCTGGTACTTATTGACTGGCCTGCACTGTCCTCCCATACCTATTATCACTGTAATTTGAAAACATTGTAAAAGCCAATTATTTTTAAAAGAGTAACCGTGGAGTTTCTTGCCGGCTCTTCTCCATAGGAAACGACAAATTGGAACCGTGCACCTAGCTTCTGACGTTTCATAAGTGCCCATGCAGGCTTATGTGAAATAAAATATTTTGATTTTGATTTTGCTTTTCTGATGAGAATATTTTCTTCATACTTATCTAGTGTGCGTGAGAGCGTGATTTTTGAGTAGTCGGTTTTAGTTTTTGAAATTACTTTTTTTACAATGTGTAGATTATTGATTTGAAATCAATAATATTAATAAAACCGTAAAATAATATCTGTTTTGGTTATCTATAGGTATTTCCGTCCCTATCTATAGTAATTATAATAAACCTACATATTCCATTTCATTATCATTATACCTATAATCCTAATTTATGTAATCCTGGCAAAAGTCATAGATATATCTATTTGAAAATGATTATATTTGTAAATAATCCTATACAGCTGCATAACCAGGTGTGCTTCTTAAGTAGGTATATGTATATGTGCTATTAACAGACCCAAAGATACAGCACCCTAATTGCGTAACTCACGATTAATCATAATCTGTTTCGTTTTGAAACAGACGACTAAACCATTGCTTCATATGTTTGAAAAATGTGTCTGCTCAACAACGTAAATAACGCAATGAATATTGTTGAACTGTCAAAATGAAACCGATTATGATTAATCGCGTGTTACGCAATTAGGGCGCAGGTCTCGTAAACAGATGCTTCTAAACATCGACTGCGACAGTTTATCTATCTGTCTATTATTGGACAGCACAACCCAATTACTGGGTAATACTGATATTCTAAGGACTGCGAAGTCTGAAAGGGGGTCGTGGCCAAGTAAGAACAGCTGCACGGTTCGATCGATCAGGTTAAGCTACGCGTGCCGAGGTCGGTCTGTGGCTGGGACCATCTTTACATACCGTGACCCCTCCGTGCCTCGGACGGCACGTTAAGCTGTGTCAGCTGTGTCACAGGTCGTCAGATACCCGAAAGTTTCACAACCAGTCTTAACAAGACGTAGCGTGTTACCCAATTACTGGGACGTGTAGTTCAGATAGGCAGCCGTTCCATGTAAAATGCTGGTATTCAATTGCAGCTGGTTAGACTGGAAACCGACCCCAGTATTGTTGGGAAAAGGGTTGGCAGATGATGATGATGACTGATATTCTACGGACAGATTTTGTGAAACTGTGACCAGACAGTCGTTATAGGACATTGATATTCGATGTTAGATGGCAGGTGAGTTTATTTAGATTGCAAGGCAAAGAGGGATGTCGATGTACCTAAACAATTCTCAAGCTCGAAGCATTTATTTCAACTTAACCATTTACAGGTAAATTTGAATTCAGAAACTCGAAGCTAGTTGTCCATTCAAAAACGTAGATCTCCATGGAGAAGAACGGGCAATAAATTCCAAGGACACTCTTTAATACAAAAATGATCATCCCATAACAGCAGCTAACAAAACGTACGTACCCAAGTATATCAAGTATACCAGCCTCCATCGATAAAGAAATTCGGTTTCCCCATGGCACTGGAAAACTGGCCCATTGGTAACGGCCGCGACTTACGAGTTTGTAGGTTGTAGGTTCGAACCCAGACAGTTTAATCACCAGTACTCTCAAAACAGTCAAGGAAAACATCGTAAGGAACCCGGAATATCCTAGAACCAACAATTCGAAGACATGTGACATCCACCAACCCGCACTGGGCCCGCGTGTCCCAGCAGTGGGAACGTTCTAGGCTGATCATGCTGGAATACTACCTAATCCTGCCAGTCAAATTTAGTTTTGAGTTGTCTACTTATAGCTCAACGTATACCTACCTACTGCCAGAAATACCATGATCATGATTGACCATACGATGCATAAAGAGGTTTAATCACGTGATAAGCATTACATTGTGTTGCAATCTGCCTAATTATTGTGTCTTGTAGATTAGATTGTTGGTGTATGCGTGACATTTTTGTTAATATGATAAGTCTTGGAATAGGCGGATACAATTTATTTAATCAGTCGATTGACAAAAACGTGAATGACGAAACAATTCAGGTGTTAACTATATGTATTGTTATCCACATTCATTCATAGAAAACACATAATTAACTACCTAAAATTAATGTGCTTTATTCAGTACAGCTGAAATTGAAATAACACAAACCATAAAAATGAAAAATCGAATAACTCTACCAATATCTCAGGAGGCATTCAACGGACCACTTACTCAAAGACTCCATACAAAAAGCGTTCCTTCTGGATACGGATTGCACCGTCAAGGGATTGTTCTCCCTAGGGCCCTTACCTCCTAGTAACTTTGAATCCATCGCCACCGCTGATGCTGATGGACTACCGACTGAGGAATAATGTAGAATTAGTAATAACAATGAAAATTGTATGACAGAAAGCAACGATTATGCTACCAGAAAAAAAAAACGTATTGGGTTCTGCGGTGATTACAATTTAACTCGCCTAAAAAGGTCGAAGTTTGTTCGTTATCTAATAACTTCTGAATGTCAACAAATGGCTAAAGCCTTTCATAGTCATATTTTGTTGAGTTTTTCATCATAGACATTTCGTGTGGCAAGTTTAGGCGCCGAATTATTGGATTGGCTTTGTTTGTAAGAAAATCATATTGCGTACCTAGGTACTGTTACAAATATAGCTTGTGATTTATAACTAATATTGGCATCTAAATGTAGAATCAATAGAAGATAACTTATTTTTCTATTTCTCGGTTAAAATATGCTTTTGAAGCCGCTCTATTTGGTGATAATATCGTTTTATGAGAGAGTAAGTTAAGTCTCAGTGAAATTCTTTCTTCGGCATGATCTTATAAATGCAATTTTAAATATACAATGTAAACTCCATGTAACGTCACTCGATTCAACAACGAACTAACGCGTCGAAATCACTCGGCTCTTAGCGAAAGCGATCAAGGTAGGTAGCTTTTCACTATCTTTAAGTGTTTACTATCCTTACTAGAAAGCTGGTTCTCCTAACACAGGCATATCTGCTTAAAAGGAGGCTCCAATCACTAGTTGTTAAGTTTTCCTTGTTAAAATAATAAACCATTTTCATTGATGTTGAAGAACGCCAGCCTAGGCGAAATATTTAGGAAGAAGCCCAATTTCAGCAGTGGTATTTCATGATCTGCCAATGTCACACCGGTATCAATGATAGCATTGGCAATAACACTTTTTGTGTAAAATATATTATTGTTTAATTCTTCCCAAGAAAACAAATCGGAAAGCTTGTTTCTTTTTAGCTACAAAAACCAACCAAAAATACGCGTAATCAAACTACAATATTGTCGAGATATTTCGAGATGTTTTTGGGTACAATCCATTTCGCATCGTCAATTACCCAGGAACACCTGAGTCCCGGGATGGCCGGGATCGATAGGCGGAGTCGACTGGGATTGGTGCATCTCTACACTGGGCGGGGACTGAGACACACGGAGGATGCGGATGAGAACTGGGATAAACATATTATAATACCAGCCATTTTTTTTCCCACGCAGAGGTAATGCCTCTTTTCATACAGAGAAGGCAAGAGTATTGAGCACCACACTTGCACAAGTCGGGGTGGCGATCAGCTGTTAAAAACTGCGTTCAAGAGCTGTCTGTGTCAATACTCCACAAAAATTTTGACACTGACAGGACTCGAACACGGTTCAAATATTAATAAATACCTAAACTGACGTTTTGTTCTATGGTTCTGTTTTATTCGTGAATTTGGCACATATACGAATATACATAGTACGTCAAAATCCGTAAACACAACAAACCCGTTTTGTTTCCTCACGATGTCTTGATGATAGTAATGTACAAGTTAAACTCGAAAACTGGGTACTCAGGAATTGAAAAAGTCACTAAGTACCCCAGATTTGGAACCACAAATTCGTGCATGAGAGATCGACTCACGGCGGAGTCCATTATGTCACGTTATGTTACATTATGTATATCTTAAAATATGTTAAGTGGACTATTCTGTGTTCGTCATTAGAAGAACTGAGATGAACTAGAAAATTAAAAAAAAATGAGTCTTTTAAACGAAGAGGAGTCAGGAAAATTACCTGATTGTATAAGTATATACGCGGGACACTCGGAAAGTTTTACGAAAATAAAATAAAATGTTCTATAGGTAAATATTTTTTAATTAAATATTTTCAAAGTACTCTCCACTAGCCTCTATACCTACAAAGTTTCATGCGTCTGAACCAGTTTTCGAAACACTTTTTCGAGTCCGCCGCAAACACTTCGTTTACAGCCTGCTCGAACGCTGACAGCGCATCTTCTGGTGACGAAAATTGTATCCCTTTGAGCTGATTTTTTATTTTCGGGAATAAAAAGAAGTCACACGGTGCTAGGTCAGGGCTGTGAGGAGGGTGACCCAGGAGTTTGACTGTCGTACTGTCCAGGAAGTCCCTCGTTTTGAGCGCGGTGTGCGAAGGCGCGTTTTCGTGGTGGAGCAGTAGCCCGAGAAGCCCTGTGTTTGGTCGCTTGTTGCTCACAACAGAGAAAACTTCTGTCAAGCATTTGGTAGTATGCCATTCAGCGTTGATACTTCTTTGGTTCCGTAAAGGAACTCTTTTCCCGCGTCACCTCGAACCAGACCTAGGCGTCCAAGTCCGTCGGTGGTGTCATCTATCTTCAGGCACCCATTGGGTGGACAGTTCTGCACAGATTTTTTTTTCAAAAAAAAAGTCTACAAAAAAACACCCTCTCTCTAATCTAAAAAGCTTATCTTATCTTATCAGAGTGGTCATCCTGCGTGCGGTTGATGTGACCTACATGACAGCCTTCTTGCCTACGTCTATTATAACCATAAGTTATACTTATAATATTGCAACTTCATAATCTCACATTAATTTGTTACAAATGCCTAAACTTATCGTAAGTAGATACCTACTAATTAATTTCAACCTTGGACTGTAATCCTCTTATCGGTCATTTGAAAAATCTTAATTATTATTGATGGATCTAATAAGCGGGGATTCTTCGAAGTTTTTTCTAGCGGCCCAAGGCGCATGATCAGGATGTAGATTTTCAGGAACACATTTTTTTAAAGATATATGGAATTTGTGGTCCGTATGTTCGACAAAGGGGATTTTCGGCAACCTATCGTAAATTAGTTCGTACAAATTTATCCATCAGACAGATGAAAATTTCCTTTAGAACGCTGATTTTAGTAAACTTCTCATACTAGAAATGTAACATAAGTACTTATTTATTTTCGTTACTAAATTCTATTTCGTTTCAATATTAACAAGTTTGAATATTAACATTATCTGATCCTGAAATATGTGTATTTTCTTGTTTGTATTTTCGTCTAAACGTTATTAGGCGCCGCCCTCTCTGAGAGAGGGTTGGTCCATCCCCTTCCAAAGAGGATAAAAAGCTGAGGGATGCTGACCTCTTAACTAGTGTGAATCTAAGTGAGATACAGTGTGGTAATAAGTGTTATAACTAACATACTTACATTATCTTTAATTTTTTGGTGATGTTAATAAAAACTTGTCTAAGTCGAAAATACTCAAAGTAATTCTCAGTTTTCTTGCGTAAAATATCTTCAACATGTGTTAATAAAGGATTATTATCAAACCAGTCAATAAAAAACGTGAGTAATTAATATTTTATCTAATGGAATTTCTTAGATAAGTAAAGATACGTTTTACCGAATTTCTTTGTAAGGCCTCTGAAAAACTGAAAAGGTACCTCAGGCAGGATATATGTATAAACTATCTATTAATAGCTTTATAACATTCCTAGATAATTAAAATTAAACCAGAAAAATATACAGAGCAAAGAAACGATTACCTAATAAATCGATTTATTTTACTTACATTGAGAAAATAATTACTCGGAAACCGCACTTCAGGCATGCATAGAGCCGTCGCCGTCGGGAGAAGAGAATGACAATTCCAAGTTAGGTTGCAAAACCGGTACGGTTCGCAACCTTCCCTATCCTAAGGATGCGTCGTCTCTACCACTATGATGCCTCCTGGCCTACTCCTTGATATGCAATGGTCTCTCTAGAATCTAGGGTTAGACCATGAATCATGAGGCTTGAAGAACTAGTGCCAATCTTGGGGTTCATTCTAGGGTCGGTGCATTTTATTTATTCATGACAGACAGATTGATTCCGATCGACAATTCTACGAATCATCAGAGGTTGTTCTTGAATAAATCGATCTTAAAACACTTATACATACCCACTAATATTAAGTAGCAAAAGAAACTATTGTATGACTGGGTATTTCATGAAAAAGTCATTCAATGGAGTTGAAGGAACTTGAGGGCGGTATTGTATTGATGATTTCAATAACTATTATTCTGTGTTACGGTCGCTAATCTAATTTGAAAGAAAAGTCGTTCTTTTTTATAGATATTTTTTATTTCTTTCAGCCTAATATCCTCCTAGTTATTAGGTTGGACTACTACACCGACAACCGATCCCAACTCTAGGTAGTTGGGGAAATGGCAAAGCTGAGAATAACATTCTAGGGTAGCTGATTTTTTTTTTTACCGCACACTCGCACACATAGATACCTGCATACCTATGCCGACCCCTGCCTATGCCTGCCTACCTACCTATAAATAGCAAGACTAACACCTTTTTACCCCACTGCGCCAGAAGGAGGGTTGTGTTTTTCGAGTGTATGTATATAACGGGTGATTTTTTAAGAGGTATAGGATTTGATTTTCAAAAAAAACACAAAAAATTTGAAAAATTTGATGAAATCTTTATTGGAATCGATAGAACGATCAATATAATTTAATGTTTGAAGATGATTTCATGCAAATGCTGGCCGCGGCTCCGGTTTAGATGGCCCATTCGCAAGGCCCAATTTCGGCACACTCTCTCCAACATATCAGCCGGTATATCACGAATAAATGCTTCAATATTGGCTCCCAGTGCGTCAATCGTAGCTGGTTTATCCCTGTAGACATGAGCCTTAACATGGCCCCACAAGAAATAGTCCAAAGGCGTTAGATCACACGATCTAGGCGGCCAATTGACGGGCCCAAAACGTGAGATAAACTGTTCACCGAAGGCGGCTCTCAATTGGGCCAATGTTTCGCGTGCCGTGTGGCATATATGTGGCACCGTCTTGTTGAAACCACATGTCAGGCATGTCCAATTCTTCCATTTTGGGCAAAAAAAAATCGCCAATCATCACACGATAGCGCTCGCCCTTCACAGTAACGTTTAACCGAGCATGCATTTTGATAGTAAAATTCAATAATTTGCAAGTGTTGTTCGTTCGTAAGTCGAATCATGGTTAAATTATAGACCAAACTGAACAAGTTTGACAATGACACAAGACACGATTCACGCGTGATCTGTCAAAAACAGTATTGCCAAAAAGATACCAGCAAAAAAATCACCCGTTATGTATGTATATTTCTTTGGCACGCTCTGTAACCTAAATAAACGGCTTGATCGATTTCAGCTTGAGAGGTGCCGTTAGATTCGTCATAACTATGAGAGTGATAAAAAATAATGTAATGGAAAAAAATGCAGTCGGAGGCAATAAAGGTCTTTACTTATTATAAAATTTAAGAAGATATCTATGCCTCCGACTGCATGAGATTGCTTATAGTATTCAGTCTAATAGTCATCCTTCTAAAACAAGTTTCTTGTTTCCATCTTTTTTATTAAAGTTCACTTTTTAGGCAGTCGGGTTTTTGATTTTGTAAATTATTTTTTTGTCATGAGTGTAGGCAGAAACTATAGAGCGCCATCTGCCTCGATCCTCAGTCCCCTGTCTCCCTAATGAAGAAATCTTAAGATTTGTGTAATTTGTCAGGCATAGTCTTTCACGTTTCTCTATGTTACCTTTCTGATCACTTGAGTCGGAATTTACACCTCAATTGCGTATTACATATTCAATTACAATCCGAAGGTTTTTAGAGAGAGAAGACGAAGAAGACGAGAAACTAAAAATAAACTAGCCAAATGCAAGTCACGAACACGAACGGTTAAAAAAACACGTTTCTTGTATGGACACCCCTTATTTTTTATTATTTGTTGTTATACCGGCAATAGAAATACACACTCGTGAATATTTCAACTACTTATTTACCTTAATGGGAAGAACGTTGAAATTTCCGTCCGCCCGTCTGTCCGTCTGTTTGGATCATGGTTCATGAGATACAGCCCGCTGACAGATAGACGGAACGACGGACATCAGAGGCTTAGTAATCCTGTTGCCTCTCTTTGGGTAGATACGGTACCCTAAAAACTTTTGTTTAATTTTCTTGAGAACTTTGCCTACATCAATGAAATGGGCATTGCCTATTCATGTCTATTACACAATTAAAAAAGAATATAATATCATAATATTAAGAAACAGCCGAGTTTTGATCAGCCTTTATGCAAGTATCGCATTGATGTCCAAACCAAGTTCTCTAGTATACATGGTGTTTTATAAAGACGCTTCGAATAACCCTTAGAGGCAAGAATGTTTTGATTCCCGATCAAATCGAATTGACTGCCCGCAAGGGTAGAGTGCTCGAGATAAATATTACAACACGCGTTCACACCTAGCACTAAGCGGGGCCTTTAGGGGATAATAAATCCGTATTTATTCTTTTTATATCGCCCCCAACCCTTCTGGTAATCGAATCATGCCCGCAAACCGTATCGAATCGATTCGTTCGATGGCTTTCTCGGTTCCTACTCTATTTGTTACTGAAGTTTTGGCTTTTGTATTAGTATCCTTGTTAATTATCGGTAGCTAAATCCGGGCTACTGCAAGTTAAAAAACTACTAAATTTTTACGGCCTTATTCATAAAAAGTTATCGAACATCTAAACAGTTGCTAAAGCCTGGTTTTCAAAGAGAAACCGTTAATGTTTTGACGACGCCCAAATCGATACCTATGTGATAGATGCCTGGATAAATATAATATACAAAAGCTAGCTTTCACACGGAACAAATGGATATGGAGGGAGCGCCAGGGTAGCCGTTGAAATCCAAATTCTTACATTTTGGCAATTTTTAGGTCTCTGTCCGGTTGTATGTTAATTTAAATATGATTCTCGACCGTAACAAATATGGCTTTGACAGAATTATAATCATTTTTTTAAGTCATCAATAAAACCCTTTAAGTTAGGTAATCCTGCTTAATAACTTTTTCATGAAAAAGGGCCTACCTTAGCGCGTCCTCCTTAAACTAATTAACTTTACTCGGACGACCTGATATGAATATATTATAATTATAATCAGTCATAATAATAAAGCCATTATTTCGCAAAATATAACAGAATACACTTATAAAGTTATAACATTTCTTTAACTATATCATGCATTATTATAATCACATGCAATAATAACATAATCAGTCATAGAATAAGAAAAGTAAAGATAGGTAGGTACATTGTTGGATTTAGATCTGAACGATATGTAACTTTTAAAAACTGACTGTTAAAACCTGCAAAATAACTTAATGCTTCTCTTCCACCATATTTAGAGTGACCATGAAGAGTTGGCTGGAAGCCAGCGGCATGGATGATGGCTCTTTGTCGTGTATGCTGGCGGAACCGCGGGAGGCTCTGTTGCCTATCACTGGCAGGGAGAACCTGGCTCCAAGGAAAAGGTAACTAATTATGAACATAATGTCTCTTTTTCATGTGACGCAGAGAAATGAGGAACATGTCGTGAGTATGAAAGTAAGAATCCTTACTAATATTATAAACGCGAAAGTTTGTAAGTATGGATGGATGAATGTTTGTTATTCTTTCACGTAAAAACGGCTGAGCGGATTTGGATGAAAATTGGCACACAGATAGATTATTACCTAGATTAACACATAGGATACTTTTTATCCCGGTAGTACGTTCCCGCGGGATAATTTCCGACGTCCACGCGGGTGAAGCCGCGGGCGGAAACTAGTGAATAATATACTTAAGCCAGAGGAAGGCCAAATAAAGGGATTGTGTTAAAGATGATATGGCTAGAAAGGAAGTGACTATCAAGATGAGACGACTAATAGATTAAGTAGAAATGAATGGAATAAGATATGCTGAGATCTCAAATAATTTGGGATAATGGCAGGAGAATGATGTATTGCTACACCATGGGTCACATGGCTTTGCCTACCCTACCTTTGGGTAGTACATGCGTGATGTTATGATTCCCTACGCTAAAACCTAAGTTACCTTAAATGGTTGCAATACTTTTTACAGTAGAAGATAAACCTTGAAACCGGTTAATAAATAAAAATACTAACCTAACTTCGCACGGGGGTAAAAACAGCGGGATTTTATCGAGGCTTTTGGCTTTTCAGCACTCGGGTGTTGAAACGAGCACTAAGAATCTATCCCAGCACCCTAATTGCGTAACTCATGATCAATCATAATCTGTTGCATTTTGACAGTTCAACAATATTCATTGCGTTATTTACGTTGTTAGTGAACAGACACATTTTTCGAATATGTCTAGCAATGGATGAGCAATTTGTTTCAAAATGATTCAGTTTATGATTAATCAAACACACAATGGTCAATTTTCAACTCTAGTCGCTAAGCAATGCCTTGAAGATCCATTACCTATGCGAAAAATGTCCCGCCTCTTACCTACAACTAGCATCATTTAGTCCTGTCATAAAAATGTAATTTTCTGATTTTAATGTACCCGACTGAGTGTCAGGTTTTGACTCAAACTGTTAGTAGTTCGTTTATTTTTATAATTTACTTGTGTAAAATTCATAAGGTAGCCGTTATTCCTATTACCAATGGTTTAGGAATGCGTGCAGCGCACAACCGAAAGAATTCAAAGTATCATGGATAATGCAGCCATCCATCAAATCTAACAAGCCGCTCATTCTAGTATTTATTTTGTAAAATTTAGGCAATCTAGACTAGACTTATAATTCAAGTTTAAGAGGTAGTTTAAGTCAGTAAATATGGATTTTGCCCTGAAATACTGAAATGAAGTTTATTTTTTGGACTCTAGCGCGGGGAACTACTCTCTAAGCAGACGTTTGCACGGACGTAATAAAATCCCGGCGTACTGTATCTTCAACACACTGTATAGCGACAAGAGTTGAAATCGAACTGCATTGCTATTCTGTAACCATCTCACCGCGTGTAGTGAGCGTGGAGTGAGCTATCAGTGTCATATTCCACCTGATGCTCGGTCAACCCCTAGCATGACACTGACAGCTCACTCCACGCTCACTTCACGCGGTGAGGTGGTTACAGAATCGACATGCTGTTCGATTCTCAAAGCTCAGTTCAACACTGACAATTGAAAATCAGTGCGCGATAAAATCCTTAAAGAAGATACGGTTCAATAATTCTTTCTCTAATGAACCTTGCGCCCAATTTAGGGGCCATCCATAAATTACGTCACACAATTTTCATGGTTTGTACCCCCCCCCCCCCGTCCTTGTCACAGGCGGTCACACTTGTGACCGCTCCCCCCTTGTGTGACGTCACATATTTTTCAGTTTTTTGATGATGATGATGAGTTGATGACATAATTAAATTAAAACAGTAGTTTTTCCATTTTTTGTTATTAAATTAAAAATAATCTTTAATAACATTAACATAGGTTAAGTCAAATATTTTAGATAATGGTGATTTTAACATGTGACGTCACAAAGCTTTTGAAGCCCCCTGTCCCTTGTCACACAATGTCACATTTCATTGACCCCTTCCCCCCCTTAACGTGTGACGTAATTTATGGATGGAACCTTATTAACTTAATCGGACGGGCAAAAAAATATCGGGAGTAAGGACAACAGCTGTCAAATCGTGTCGTCATACATTCTTCGGGGTCCGAACTAATCTTATGTCCATAGGTGATACGGAGTAGGCAATGCGAGTAACTTCGACCGAAACAACGGACGTCGTAGAGAGTAGAGCCCTACATTTGGTGCTAATCTAATACACACTCAATGATTTGTGAATGATGATGCATATATCTACTTGATAACAATTCTTTAGAGCTTTAGATTATCGCAACATTCGAATGACTCGTTCTGCAAAAATTGAAACTTTAAAATGGTTTTATTTTTCAACAACAAATTCTTAAAATATGGCAAAGTAATTAAATCAAAATCTGAACAACCTTTATCTTGTTCTAGGGACAGAACATTGGAACCATGTGCTTTGTCCGAAGAGGCTTACTTATCGAGTGGAGCAGGATCCCCTTGCGCCGGTCTCTCCCGCGAAGAACGACGCAGACGACGCCGTGCTACCCTCAAATACAGAACCGCCCACGCCACCCGCGAACGAATTCGTGTTGAAGCATTTAACGCAGCCTTCGGAGCCCTCAGAAGACTTCTACCAACATTACCACCTGACAAAAAGCTGTCAAAAATCGAAATCCTGCGACTAGCTATATGCTATATCGCTTATCTTAATCACGTGCTGGATGCGTAAGTCGTACAAGTGATAGGTATAATTGCCTAATGTTTTAGTGATACTATTATTTTATCGCCTGTTAACAATGTCCGCCTCTAAATCCGCGCGATTTATTCGCGTACTGGATTTTAAACGTAAAGCTAAACGTAAAGCTTAGCGCTTAAAGTTGAAAATCGAACAGTGTGTTGTTGCGACCCGCTGGGATGCAGTCTGTTGGATTCTCAATGCTCGGTTCTACACCGAGAGTTGAAAATCTAGTACGAAATAAATCCTGCCGCGATATTTTTACGGACGTACGGTGAACGTGGTTGAGTCATCCCACGGCATGCAAAGGAACGAAACGAAACTGAACGCAGTAGATGTACGTTTTGACTGTCCCTTTTAAAATCAGTGGGTCATGTGTTGTGTGGGTGTGGCGAGTCACGGCAAGTAAACTTGTAGCTTGTTGTTATATAAATGTGTATTTATGCCACCCGAAATAAAGTTACTAGCTAATACTCTATATCAGTTAGTTCAGACGGTTAAAAGATTGTCTGCAAAAGATGACTTACATACGATCCGTAGAAATATAAATACACGCAGCAGTGTTTTATTGCTTGATCCCTGTACACGAGAACTTCAGGTTCTCAGAGTATCTACCTATAACAGAGATGTTACAGAAACGATATAAGATCGTTATCTAGTCATTATCTATCTCATAAATTTTAAATAATAATTTAGGTACCCACGGTTATTTTTTATTTGTTTGTAAATTATATTATAGAATATTAAATAAAAAACAAAATGAAATTACATTAATACTAATTTATTTACAACTTAACTATCTAGTCCTAAGTTTAAGAAGATAATTTAAACTCTATGTCATATCAATAGGTAACTGTATTATACAATGTATAAGTTAAATCAGAGGTATTTAATTTTCCCTTTATTGCTACTTCCTTATTATTAGTTTACAATGATATTTCAAGATCTAGTACTTAATTTAATGCAACATTATTTTCTTTTTAAACTGTCCAAATAACTCAAGAGCACCGGGAAGAATACCATTCCATGTAAAAACCCTAGGATGACCAAAGACAAGAACATCCTAAAGAAAAATACTTCGATAATTTCAGTATACGAAAAGGCTAGAGCCACGATGGGAATATTAGTGAACGTAATACCAGTAATAATCGTCGCTCCGACTTTTTGAATAGCCTGTTCTACTCTATTGTTTCCCTCACCTGTGGCATAAGCGTGAGCAATGTGACTACAGAATTCCACAGATATTCCGATAGACACAATCAAATTAATACAGGAGACAGCGTTAAGGGGAATATTCCAAATGTACATGATACCCATCATATTCACAACTACCAAGATTACATTAAACATGACGGCAAACGTAGTCAGAATATTAAAACCAGATGCCAGCAGATTGAACACCATGGCGCCAATAAGGCAGTACCCGATAGAAACAAACGTATCTGCCCACATAGTCAAATATTGCTCATAATATACAAAGAACAAGGAATAAGGGAAAACCTCCACTTTCAGACCTGTGTGTTTTTGAATTGCAGCGGTTATGTCCGCACTGATCCTATAACCATAATCAACAGCATTAATATAGTCTTCCGAGGTACTTAACGGTGTTAAATAAGCCATGAAATTCGTATCATGGACGACTGCACGACCCTCTGAATCGAGAATATAATTAACAGCACCTGCATAACTGGCTAATCCAGCTTTGTTGCAAATTTCATTGGGTGGATCCTGCAAGAAGAATGGTATATACCTCTCGAAAGCTTCTCTGTGAGGTCTCAACATGCCGTTAGCGTAGTCCGACCTCTCGATTTCACAAAAAGCACAATCAGTTGAAACACTTGTACTTTCACAAAATCCACCATCTGTGCTGTTGTATTTACAACAGCCACCATATAAATTAGTCCAATCTATAAAATCATCCAACCAAGAGTTCGAACTCTTAGAAATAGAAGTAATTTCGCTATATTGCGAAGCCAAAAATATTTGAGTGATCAAAGAGTCGTCGTGACACATCTGCCCACCACAAACAACGTTTTGATGGTTGGGATTAGCAAAATCTAAACCTCCTTTAAGAATGAAATATATTGGTGGGCCCATGCGTATATAGTTACTGACAGCTTGCAAATATTGATACACATAAGAATCGGGTGGTAATGCTAATTCTTGATCTAATCCAATTTCTAGCTGAGGAATTAACATGACACTTGAAGAAACCATGCCCATAAAAATAACAGCTACTACAATTTTTACGCGCCAATCAAGAAGAAATTTAGAATATGGTTCCATCAATCTTCGAGTAACACCTTTGTAAGGAGTTTCTGAATGAAGAGGATTTTCGTCATCTAGTATTTTTTTCTGAATGCAACAGAACAAGTCAAATCTGTTTTTAGAGGCTCGTTTGTAGTCAATAGATAATATTGCAACAACTGTGGTTACCTGAAAAATGAACAGAAATCCTAAAGATACTGATGCAAATATTGCAAACGTCACTACGGCAGGGAAGTTAGCAATAGTGCCGATTGCGAAACAAGTTATTTGAGTCACTGACGACACAAACATTGATGGACCAACTTGGCCCATCATTTTCTCAAAGACATACCTTCTCTTTTTCTCAAAACTAAAATCCTCTCTATAGTCGTCAAATGATTTTAAATTACTTTGAATGTCATGCAGCGTGTTGACCATAAGAAAAACGTTATCAATACCGACTGACAGAACAAAAAATGGTATGACGTTAATAGCTAGCAGCGTTAAGATAACATTGGCATACCCCAGAGCACCCATCGCACAGAAAATGGCCACGAGAACTATTACAATACTGCCAATAGCAACCATTATTTTGCTATCAATAAACCAAGTTTTTAATGATCGTATGTTTCCCAAAGCCAATGTTACATAAACAAACATAAGAACGTAACTAATAGCAATAGGTACAGCTTCTGCAACAGAAACTCGTTGAATCTCATCTTCAATGGACCTTTCCGTAGCAAAAGCGACAGAGACATAATTTGGTTTCCTGTTATCTCGGTAATCATGCAACAGATCTATAAACTTTGTTTCCCATTCCAACACAGGTTCTAGTTCTTCTTGTAAAAGGAAATTTGCAATAGGAAAGTTTATCAGAAGGGTGTTAGCACTCAAAATATTACCCCTTTCGAATCCTCCAAATACCAGATCGGGTTCAGCACCACCACCCCACGACGTCAAACAAGCGAAACCATAGTGATTGTTAATACAGTTTTGAATCATACTAAGGTATGTGGCAGGATTTATATTATCCCTATTACTACCCAAAAATGAGGCTGCAGACATTGACACACACTGTCCAATGTCTTTATCTCCACCGCGACGCCGAAGTGGAGCATAGCAGACGTCTTTTAACGTGACACCCCCATCGTCTTCGCCTATTGCAATAATTTCATCTTCAAGTTTAACTAATTCTTCTAATGCCTCTATTCTAAACGCTGGACCGTAAGTCACGCCCTCCTCGTTGACAAAAGAATCCAAATCAAATGTTAAGAAAACCTGCGCAGTTCTATAAAAAGGACCAAACCTCTCATTGAAAAAGTTTAATTCCTGACGACTTCGAGAATCAGGCGCAGACCAAAGTTCTATAGGATTTGCTGTCAGTTTAAGATTTATTAAACCAAAAAACATAGCGAAAGTAATCCAAGATGTTACCATAATAATTAGGACAGGGTGACTCGCGGACATACCTCCGATTTTAGCAAATAATATTTGAAATACCTTCGTCAGCTTATTTGCACCTGATTCATTTTCTTTTGTTTCAGTATTTCTCTTTACTTTTCTACGCTCCAGAAATGCTAGAAGTATAAATATTAGAACACTGAGTACAAAGAAACCTAATCCAACTGAAAATCCAAAGCAATTTAGTGATGCAACAGTACAAATATCAGGGACGATGGGTTCAGTCGCAGGGCAGGTTTGTATACAGTCCACACAGCTGCACGGCAGGTCATCTCCGAAGGTTGAACTACAAGGTAAAGCCTCCTTGCTCATAGAATCTTCTGTAGTAGGCCACTTAAGAAAATTCACTTGAACGGGCGCTAGAGGATTGTTTGAAGTATCGCCAGTGAATCCAAACCAAGCTTCTGCATCACAAATTACTGCATTGCCACACATTATATTTATAGCTGGCAAACCAGTTTGCGGTACAATGACGCCAGAGCAGGATGCGTGGGCTCCCAACATAAATTCTTCATGCATTCTGTAGTCTATTTCATCGACGTGTACAACACCGTCTGTAGTCGTATTCCGCACTTCCAAGAATCGATCCTGGTCTGTAGCACAGTTCATTTCGCAGATTTGCCTCGCAAAGTTTCTGTAGCATGTTGGGCAACGGCCGAGGACACTTTCAGCGAGAATTAAACTTTCGGCCGTCCTGACTATTTGGTCTGCATCGCAACAAGTAAATATCTCGTCATCCGGTAATCTATTGCCTTCATCGTCGACAACGAAAGTAGGACATATCCTGCTGAAGATATCTATGACTTCTCTTGCTCGTTCTTCGGTTAATCCTTCAATTAATGGTGGTGCTTCCTCGTCTACAGGACATGGTTTAACCAATCCATTCGGCGTTTCAAAGCATTCACCACGTACGACACATTTTGCATTAACACTGCACCACAGAGCCAGAAAACATAAAAATGCAATTAGAAACTTCATTTTGGAAGATTCACTAACTTATTAATAACTTAATTTATAATAAAAAAACATTGCTATGATAGTCGGACTGTCATCGCTAGCTACTACGGCGATATAAATGGAAAAAATGGGGCCGCTTGAATTAATCTGTTGTAAGTAATCGATAACATATCAAAAATTAACGCAGGTGTGAGATAATAGTGTCATTGATTATAACAATGTAGAAGTTTTTCGAAGCTTTATCTTGAAGACGGCAATAAAATGGAACGAGTAGGTACACAGGTGTGGACTGTTTAGCCCTTACTCCCCCAACTCCCCCAGTGTCTCCGGGGAACGGCGTCCCCGACTCACACCACAGCTGCTTTCCAACACGTTTCGATGTCCCCATGCATTCATAAAAAGCCAATAATATGCGGAAACAGACGATTTGATATCATGCTGCATTTTTAAAACATGTCGTCGCAATAATTTATGTATTGGCTGGTTTCAACAAATCTTATGATTGCGTTGCCGCATTTTTATGGCTAGTGCAGATTCTGCAATGTTAAAATCGGTATGTGGTTGAGGAGAAATAAGACACTAGTTTACCTACACAATAATAGTTCATCTTAAGCCAGAATAGAACCTTAACTTACCTGAAAATAGTCTACTTTAAATATAATAAAATCTTCAGACCATAACAAAGATCAACCTGCTACTTTAAAAGAGAGATACATATTTAGATGCCCAGAGTGGTATATCTTCTCGTCCTTCAACACTATGTAATAAAACAATCTAATCAGATGTTAGTCAGAATGTAATAGAATCGTAAGTGAATTTCGCGCCGAGGAGCACGTGTTTAATGGGCATTATATTGTATCAAGGGTGTATGGCATATAATTTAAAAAGAGTCCGGACCAAATTGGAAGGAGTGTGATCAAATAAAAGCTGCAATTGAGTTTGAGTACTTGTGGTGACGGGATAAGACTAAACTAAACCCTGTGTTATTAATCTAGGCTAGGCACTACTTAGGCAACGCGCTTTTATCAAGCGCCCAAAACAATAGCAATAGGTACCGTACTGACAATATTTTGATTGTTGTGTTGTATATGTTGATTGAATTGAACAACGATCCCAGTCAAAAATAGGTACCCGTTTCTGCCTATGGCCTAGATAGGTCTTCTCTGTCTCATGGGTGATAAAATAATATGTCCTTTAACAAATGGAAACTATGGATCTTTGTTACTCCTCTTTTCTAATTAGTTTTGTTGCAATATCGAGTTACAAGACTGTTAAACTTGCTTATTAGTCGATTCGCACGAATTTACTCTCCCGAATCGGGTGAATCGCATTTTTCTAGGCGAATCGATAATTCCAGGAATACGTTTTAGGCTGGCACGTTTGGAATGAAACGTTAAGGAACACGAAAAGTAAATGAAAACGTACACTAACTTTATTACATACAATATGTTAAATGCCTTATTAGTCAATAGTGCGTATCTAATAAAAGGATTCCATGATTTTCGTGTCCATCTTAATTTTAATGCAGCGTTAGCGTTGGCTAGTTAAGGCGCGTGCCCTACTAAGACTTCGCGCTAGCCATGTTTCGGCAGTTTTTGGAGCTATCTACTCGTTTAAAAAAAATTGATATTTCATTTAAAATATCAATTTTTTTTTTTTATACATTAAAATCCTACATTATCTTGATTCCGCAATGGTAGTTTATTATTTTTTATTTAAGTAGTGTTTGTTTAACAAATCTCCTTACAACGATACCACAGATATGAGTAACAATGATTGATAACATGCATCTCCTCGTAAAGTAAGCATTATTTTAGTTAAGTTACTGACACTATTAAATAGACAATTTAATAATGAATATTGATAATTATTAAATTGTCGATTGCAAGTAGATTTTTTTTCAAAAGACCTAATTTTGATTCTAAAACGATTTAATTCCAACGTCTGGGTGTATTTACTACTGTATTCATTCGCGGGGTATCGAGATTGGAGCCTCGAGGGTGCTTTTTAATTGAATTACATTTTTAAACTAGGTTCCACCCGCGTCTTCGCCCGCGTGGAAGTCGGAAATTATCCCGTGGGAACGTACTACCGGGATAAAAAGTATCCTATGTGGCAATTTAGATTATAATCTATCTGTTTGCCAAATTTCATCCAAATCCGTTAAGCCATTTTTACGTGAAAAGTTACAAACATGCATAAAAACTTTCACGTTTATAATATTAGTAAGGATTTACAGATTTTTTTTGCAGAATAGCCTAGATTCTTAGACCCAAAAGTGAGGAATTTCTCTTGAATCGACACCCATGATGAAAATTTGGGTTTCTTTTGCAGCCGCCATCTTGGATTATCATTTTAACCTCATAATGGCTTCAGCATCTTCGAAAAATACGAAAACGACACCCATGACGAAAAATGTGTTTTTTTTTTGCAGCCACCATCTTGGATTTTAATTTTGTTCTCATTATTGGCTGTCTCTCTTTGTCTCTGTCTAACATAATTAAAAGTCATAGCCGTTACGTGGCGATTTCGAAATGGTGAAAAGTTAGACCAATTAATAATTTAATAATTAGATAACTATAATTATTTTCTTTCAATTATAATTATTTAATAGTAATAAAGATTCACTGAATTCAAGACCATTTTTTTTTTATCCGCATTAACAAACGTGTATTTCTTATAAAAGTTATTTTATTTAATTTTATTGAATGCCTTGTCTGTGAATTCTAAGATTCTGTGATGTATGTGATTTTTACACGTGCATTCTGTTGTTCTCCAGATTGCGCCAGTAAAGTTTACGAAGTATTGTAGAGGTGAGGTGCGGCAAAGAGGGAGCGAAAGCTCAAGGTTTTTTGCTCGGTGAACCGCCTTAATGATTTTGGTTAGTTAAGGTACCTAAGTTACGTACCTCGTCATGTGTTGTGACATGTTAGTTACTAATACATAGGTACTTGATCCGGTCCACCTGCCTAACACGTCGTAATTTAAGCCCGTGATAAAAAACTAGATGCTGAACACCTGGACTGGCGCTGATAAAGACAAAACACTTTAATCATCGTTACAAAGACAAACATTTTTTTTAAATGAATGAATGTTGAATGAGTAACCAAGCTTTCAAGGAGCTACTTAGGTGATTATTAGCTCCTTAAAAGGTTGGCAGGTAGGAGTCTCCCTACTCCTTAATTATTTACTTGTCGATAAAGACTCAAGTAAATAATCATAGATTATATAGCCTGAATTATTTTCAGTAGGTTACTTAGGATACGAATAAGAGAGGGGGACATCTCTACTTTATATTAATTATTATTAATATTATAAATGCGGAAGTAACTCTGTTTGTCTGTCTGTAACGCTTTCACGACTAAACCACTAAATCGATCGTCATAAAATTTGGCTGGGATCTAGCCTGGGATATGGAGAAGGACATAGGCTACTTTTTTACGCAATAACCGATATCCACGTGGGCGGAACCGCGGCTAAAAGCTATTGCATCTATAAAGTCGTTTTTTTTTAATCTACCTATTTATTTTAATATTATTCTTTCTCTAATCTCTTGTAACAATACGGAGTAACTAGGTGGTGACAAGTCGCGTGTTGAGTGGATTGATGATCTAATTGTTGTCTGGGGAAATCAACGGCGCGAGGCGGAACCTTGTAGTCTAATGCTGATATAATTGATACCGATCACAACGGGGGTGGCCAAGTATGTTAGAGAACCAATATAAGTTCCCATACTTAAATGTGTGTTAACAGAGCTATTCTGGTGGCTTTTAAAATTAATGTTTTTGAAATGTTTGGAATTTATAAAAATATTTTTTACTGTTTATGAGAAAAAATCTAAAAATATATTATTGTGATAGCTCAGGCAAAATGCAGTCGGAAAATGTTAGTTGTAGTTCATGAAATAAAAAAATTTTTTTTTTTATAGATTTCAGGTTTTTGAACACCATGAAATAGTCGCCGCCCTGTTATTACGTCATAGGGCATGTCAACTGAGCGACTTAGTACTTTTATTATTTTCGTAACCAAAGTAATTTTTATTTAAATAATATTTTGCATTCAAAAAATCTGCTGTTTCATAGAAAACTGCAATACCTACGCTGTAAAAATGTATGGAACAGCTGATTTTTTTTTGGAAAACCGACAAATTATTTCTTCGCTGGGGGGTCTAGAATGATATGCTGAATTCATGGTTAAAGTTTGCGCACTGAATAAAAACTTTTCCTGTAAGTATATATCTATACATTCATACATATACCTAAGTAGGTACATACATAATATGCATACTACTTAGGTACTTAATAAAAATAAATAAAATTGCGCTGTCTGTTTGGAATGTCAAAATAACAGCTTTTTAATTAGGGCTAACGGTATTACCTAACCATGAGAAGACCGTAGCGTAGCAAGTTTTCGTGAGTTATCAAAAATATTACGGCTGTTTCATACAGGATACATTTTTAAATAGTGCGCAAACCGTAACCGTGAATTCAGCATATCATTCTAGACCCCTCAGCGCAAAAACTTTTCGTAGTTAACACAAAAAAAAATCAGCTATTTCATAGAAAAGTGCAATACCTACGCGGTCAAAATGTATGGAACAGCTGATTTTTTTTTTGTGTAACCGACGAAAAGTTTCTGCGCTGGCGGGTCGAGAATGATAATTATGCTGAATTCATGGTTACAGTTTGCGCAATGGTTAAAAAAAATATCCTGTATAAATGTGCAATACTACGCGGTCAAAATATATAGAAAAACAAAAATTAATTTTCAGTATTCGGGTGGGTTCAAAATCATGTAATCAATCCAGGGTAACAGGTTGCGCATCGTTGCCCCTATTAGCCTGTATACCTTTTCACGCCTAAGCCACTGAAAGGATTTCGATAAAATTTGGCAAGGAGATAAATGGCATCCTAGGAAAAGGACATTAGGCTACTTTTTGTATTCCGTTACCGTGGAATAATTTCCGACATACACGAGGGCGAAGCCGCACGCAGAAGCTAGTTACAAATTTAGTTGTTGGCATTTTAAGTACTATCGCGTTATTTTTTCGGAATCACTTTCAGGTAAGTCTTGATAGACGCATTTAAGTATTGCTTGAATTTCTTGAAGTTATCGGCTTGTGTGGTTTCCTTGACTCAGCGTACTGTGCATATCCTCTTCGGAAATTACAGGCGTGAAGTTTCTATCAGCTAAAGCTAAACACTGCCATCTAGTGTCATAATATACTACTACTTACCGAAGGAGCGTACACAAAGTTACTGATGATGCTGCCATCTATTGCCGAATAGGAGAAGTAACAACCTCATTTTTTTCTAATAAGATTGCTATTCCACGCTAGGTGGCGCTGGCTACTTTTCAGGATGGGCCATTGCCCATCACTTTGGTACTATCAGCTTCAACAACATTTTGTTGAAGCTGATAGTACCAAAGTAAGGAAAATTATTCATTAAATAAGTGGTAAAAAACTTAAATTTATAGTTGAATGACACCTGTTAGTGACATTTTAGAGACATACACTTAGGTGCACCTCTTTACGTGAATAACAACATTTTATGTACGTAGGGGTACACATTTTACATAGATAGACCATCTAGGTATGTCAAATTCGATCAACATTCTAAACTGATGGTGTGCGAGAAATTTATTCCTTATAGGCACCTCCTAACTGTAATGCTGCATTTAGGTAGGTACACGTGTAATACATCAATTCACGTCGGTAGATATCTCTCGAATTAATATTCAAATCAGCAAACCCTTTTTTTATGTGTGCTCCATTTTGTTTATAATAATATAACAGAGATAAAATTATAAATTTTTAGTAACTAAAGGCTTCAAATCCAAACGTTATCAGCAATTGCAACAGCAAGGTAGAGTCGTAGAGTCGAAAGCAGTAAAATCAAGTTCGTGCAATAACCATAATTTTTTCCTGAGTATTTTCTTCTTGATTTTCTGTTATTATAATATTCCCTATTATAGTAATATGATTGTAGCCGGATGTCTAACAATGAACTCTACCTACCTACACGAATATATTCATGGGTGGGACTCGGGATAAACAAATTCTGTGCCAAATTAATGTAGAGTACGAGTAGGTACTTTCGTCACGCGGTGTATTTATTTTATGAGCTCAAATATAATTCCGATTCCACTAAACGGAATTGTATCTTAACTTGCCATTACTGGAAAAATACAAATAGGTGAGCAGGCAAGTCTAACGAAGTATTTATGAAAGCCATAACACACTTTGTGGATGAATTTATAAGTGGAAGAATTTCCCCAAATTCATCCATAATTCAGATCGTTATTCCGTGGGAGTTTACGGCTTTCAGTCAGTGTTTGTTTATTAAATTATTACCAACATTTTCTCACCGGTACGATTTAATACGGATACGGGAACATTTGCTGTCGGATTCCGGAGCGAAGTAATTTTAAAACGACTCGTCTCCGCGACGCCTGTGACGTAGCCAATGTCACGAGTATTTTGGCAATACGCAATAACAACAATGGATCTTTGATACTTTTGATTAGAAAATACCAAAGTTATACCTATGTAGAGAACATACAGAATAAAATTCTTCAATCGTCCGAAGCATGGAAAATTCCACGACGTTCGATTTGTATCGTGGCGCAAGTGCGATTACTTTTACTTTTTTATTTCTGCTTCAAAAAATTGAGTTCTTAAATAAAATATCTACAAACATTCAGCTTTTTCCTGCTTATTCATATGACTTGTTTCTGGTATATTTTCATACCGTTAATTTATTTGCTAAATGTGAGAATGAATATGAGGCCAAACGAATGGCCATTAAGGACGTTCCGTTTATAAACACATCTGAAAATAATTATGCAAATATTACATGAACATCCGACCATGTGGATTGAAGTACAGAATTTGCAGTCTCAATCCGTAACATTTCCAGCCTGTTATCCTGAATACAAATGATCTTTATAATTCTCAAGAGCAAACCAATCCGGAGCAATCCACTTTCAATGGCAGTACCTAATAATAAAATATAATAATTCCCGTAATGACTTCCACTTTAACAATAATTAAAATTATGTGCAATTATTGCACCTAATTAGGTACATGAATAACAAAACTTCGTTGTCTTAGGTACTTAATCTTTTTTAAATTGATTTTAACTCTAAAATACAGCATTGTCTCTGTAGGTACAGTCGTTATAATTATTGAGAACTCTTCAAAAAATAACCGCTAATAAGTTATAATATTATAAGTTAATTAACAATCTACTCTTGATATCATCACTTAACCCTGCCAACACTCTTCAATATAAGTAGGTATACTCTTCGCGAACAAATTAAAAATTGGTAAACGAAGAAAAAAGAAGAAAAGTAACGTAGAGCAACGTTTTTCTCGCTTCCATTAACGGTTATATGACTCAATTATTATTTATTTATTTTCAATGTTATCTGTTGTATCAGTCGTTAACCTCCCGAGCACGTGGACGTAGTAAGTATAGTATTTTGTTGGATTTGAAGCTGTAGCTCTGCACCAAGAAAACAAATTTTGCCTCATTCAAGCTCTAGAGAAAGACAGGTAACAAAAATCATTTGGCCGACGACCGAGAAGTATACATAGCAGTGAGCTATTCGTAAAATAGAACGATAAGTTGTCCGAAGTGAAAGAGACAGACTTATAAGTGTACCCGTATGCGAGAGTGGTTCAGACCGGTTAGGTCAGAGCGCCTGCGTTGAGTCCGTGCGATAGAGATGCGAATATACCAAGTGAGGCGTGTAAGAGCAGTACATTCGAAGGTTACATGTTTTATCGTGGAAATTTCCACTGCAGACAATTGAAACTTGAACGTATGGGAGGTGAGTGATGGTTGTTTCTTTTATAATATCGATATTATTTATAAATACTTTAGTCAAATTAGAATTTTGAGGTTTTATCAAATTATTGTTTGAAATTATGTTTTTGTTTCCTGAAAACAAAGCAGACGAAGTTAAGTTCTTTATGAAAATAGTATGGCACAAGAATGACACACTAAGATCCTATTAAATGTGACATTCTTCTGCCAGCCGATGAATAAGCACATGGTGAGTAATTAATTATTCCTACTCCAGGCAAAAATAAAATAAGTAGGTACTTACATACTTAAATAAATATTTGACAAATCACTAAAGCATTTAAAATACGTAGCTTAAGCCATATTGGCATGGACATCGTACGGGTTGACAGATATATATTATAAAACAATTCTACAATAGTTGGCTCGCGACCAACAACGGAGTTTATCTAATCTTGAAAGCTCTCGTTGTGATAGCACTTTATTGTTGACATGAATTGATCACAACACATGCCTACTTATCACATTAAATGAAGTATAAATACAACTTAGGGATAGTATTTTTATGCCTGACAAATCCAGGCTTAAAGCCAGGGTTCACTTTAGGTTAAAAAAAAAGCTGCAAGAGTTCTGTTCAGTGTAGAATCAACCTATACATGGGATCCTGGGTTCGATCCCCAGAAGTGAAGGAAGTTCACAGAAGCAGCCTGGAATCTGGTTTATGGCAGTATGTTTAAACATAAATAGTCCAATGTGGGTGAATAAACCACTATCTAATCTTACGGGGTCTACAGGCAAGATGTTATATGAAAAATCAATATTTAATTAGAAACGACACTTCATTTCTATTTTACTTTAATTTAGGCTTGCAGTGTTGCTCATTTCCATCTACTCTGCTCAACCATGCTAATGCTAGTTTGCTATAATGCCGATATATTGTGGATCGTTGGAGGGGATAGTACAACAAGACTTTTATGAACTGGGTCTGTGTCTTCAAAGGTGTCAATGATCTCTTTTAAAGGTTAACAGACACGAAGTTATCTGTCTAAAAGGGTAACATGACATCACTTCATAATCAAAAGCCTATCAACAAACATAATGGCACAGTTATTGTCAATTTGCCATTATCAGTATGGCCAAGTTTTGGTTTTCATACAGAGTTCCTATAAATGACCATTATTTTATCCCTTAAGGAGTAGGTGAGGTACAGGGTAATGTGGAAAACAAAAGGACTCAAAAGATAACTGGATTCATTATTATTAGTAGTCTTCTTTAGTAATGTATCAGAAGGGCGGCAGTGTATGAGGACTGGCGACAGATTTGCAAAACCACACGGTCAGGACTGTAGTGAACAAGAAGAAGAAGAAGAGCTATTCAAAACTTACAATGTTAATACGATAACTAGCAAATGGGCAAAATATGAGTATACGAGAATACTCCTCAAGTGCTCAGCCAAATCTCTGATGAAAAAAAAAAATAAGTGTAATTAAACCTCCATCAAGGAAAAAAAAACTTTCCATCGATATCGATTGCCGAATGACCTCGAACCGAACATCACTAGCGGTGGAGCCCTCGTTCGTGGCTGCTTGGTCGTCTATTCGCCGCCGACTTGCAACTCACAGGCTTGCTTGCATAATTGTTAAACGGTCATAAACACGTCCGCCTAGCGCTCTTTGCCTATACAATGACTTTTTTTTTCAAGAGTGCACTTTGCCAAATTCAACGTCATCGGAAGGGAAAAAAGGTTTTATAAGAGGAACGATGCTCTAAAAATAACGTTTTAAATATTAAAAAAATAAATTGCAAAAATATTGTGAAAAATATTTCACAATGGAAAAATTATGAAACTAGATGACGAATAACATCAACATTTATTAAATTAATTACGTGTACCTCTGTACCTACATAATTAAACGACAAGTCACATACACGTGCATACGTGTAAGGAAACATACCTATAGGTATGAAACACACAACTGCTACCTATTACGACTCAGATAAAGATAGGTCAGGGCATTTCCGACATCACAATGAATAATGTGTACTTAAAATAGCAAACTACATATTTATTTATGATACATACATTTATGTATAACCCGCTGAGATAATTGCAGTAAAACATGCAAATAATTACTAAATATGCCTAACATAGGTCTCTATTTTCATAGACCATGGGCAATTATGATGCAATTTTTTAGGTGAAATAGTCATTTTAAAGCCGAAATATAGCCTTCTGCAGGTTTAAAGTGAAGTGCGTCTGATGTAATATACTGCAATACTTACTTATTTCTTCTAATGACTTCCTAACATGATTATAATACGTGTAGTTTGATATATTTTAAAACACACGTGCCATATTGTTTTAAAACCATTTCGTATGAAGTCGATTAAAAAGTGAACCGGAAAATCAATAAAAATGTAGTCTGGTCTATTTAACAAAATGGATGGAGGTGTGCCTGTGCCTAATAAAAATTAAAAGAATTTGGTCGATTGCCCAATAATTTAGAGTATTTCTGGTGTCCCAAATATTTTGCACCTAGCCCATTATGCACGTGGGCTTTTAATTTGTATAAAAGCCAATATTTACATGTTTATTGCTTAGTAAAAGAATTATAAGACAAATTAATAATGTTTTTTAGTATTTTTAGCATTTCATAATGTGCTGTTGACATCATTTTTCATTCTGAAATGCCTACAATTTTCCATTCACCTACTTTTTTCAATTTCGGGTCAATAATATTATTTTAAAACAAACATGTTCGGTAAAACTTATGACATGACATAAAATATAATTATGTTATGTGAAAACGATTAATTTACTTACGACGAATATGCTTGTTGGACAAGAAAATAACGCAACAGTAACAACAAACAAATGTGTATTAATAAAAAATAAAATTAAGGAACAATTACCTACTTACCAAAAGGAATTGGAGTTGTCATATTAGTAACAAATTAATATAACAATTTCAATTCCCTTTTTTGACTCATATGGGTGGGAAAAACAAAAGAAACAAAATAATCATTATAATAGTTGCGTGAAAAGGAACGTTAATAAATAATGGTGGTCCTTTATTTATTATTACTTGCTGAAAAATATTTTTTGAAGTAAAAACTTCTTTAGGCGCGTTGGGCATGTTTTGAGATGGGCAAAAACGATTGAACTCGCGACACTGTTACCGTTACCGTTACCGACACCTCTGTATACTTAGGTATAAGTATTTACAATAAGTTCGTATAAGTTTTCGCTTCTGCCAGCATTCCCGGAGTGCCACTGTTTTTTTTTTACAGGGAATAAGATTATGTCTCCCTTGTGTTTCGTAGCTTCGAGGCGCTCTTCGCAAGTCAAGATCGCAGTTGAGTTAAATCCGTTCGGCCTTGCGACTTTCTATTTTGTTTAATACACAAACAACTCAGAAATATTTGCGAATTTTCAAGGAAAACTCGTAAATCGTTGAGTGTGACGTCAGAAAATAAATAAGTTAGATTATTTAGTTAGTTTCCAAGGACTTAGGGAAAGTTTACTGTCTGTGTTTGGATTGTTTTGTTCTAATTTTATCTTTATAAAATATTTGCTGATTTAATTTTAATGACAGTTATTTGGTACAGTAAACGTTATGTCAGTGACACAGAAACAGAAGACAATCTCAAAAATCAAAATCAATCCTGTCTTTGTCAATGGCTTTTAAAAATAGAGCGACATTTTTCTTTTTTTGTTTTTGTCTTCCTGACTGGCCACTATTATTATAGCAAAGTTAGACTTGCAGCCAGCCAGTACGCATTCTGTAGACAAGCGAATTCTAGGGAGATGGCGTGTGCCGAGTACCGAACGGTCACAAGGTTCATCGACCCACTAGTGTTGCTTTCTATTTCGTGTGATCAACGCACCTCGAGTCTTGTGTTGCTGATTCGCGAATCTGACACGTTTATGTAACTTTTGGTCTGGTAAACTAGATACAATGGAAATTCAACGACTTAAAAAATTATGTCAAGAGTTCAAGACCAAAAAAAAACACATGTTTTTCTTCTTCGATCCCCATACATTCAATTTTAATGCAAGCTTCTACGTATTAGGGTAGTAATTTCCATTGATTCGTATACCTAACTATATGCTTCAGATGGGGACGAAACAACCTGTAGGTAATTTCCTTAAATTATAAAAAAAACCTTTTCACCTAAGTATAACCTATGTTTTAAATTCGCCATTCCTTGATTTTTACGTTAGAAAAAACTCATAATATTGTTATACCCATAATTCAAGTGCCAACTTATTACGTTCAAGATAACCTTGTATTCTTCAACACAAAAGAAACCGAAATATAAAGAGGGGTTGATCCCTACTTGATCCCATCACAAAGTTCTATTCACACCGAACTTCCTTTGAAAGGCTCCTAAGCGTAAACAAGTCAACCCCTTTGCAAAATGAGATGGTGACCTAAAATGTTAAAAACCGGCCGAGTGCGAGTCGGACTTGCGCATGAAGGGTTCCGTACCACTATCTATAAAAACGGCAAAAAAATCACGTTTGTTGTATGGGAGCCCCCTTAAATATTTATTTTATTCTGTTTTTTTGTTATAGCGGCAACAGAAATACATCATCTGTAAAAATATCAACTGTCTGACTATCACGGTTCATGAGATACAACCTGGTAACAAACGGACAGCGGAGTCTTACTAATAGAGTCCCGTTATACCCCTTGAGTACGGAACCCTAAAGACGATAAAGAATTAATGTTTTTAGTTTTATATTCGTTGGCATAGGAACTTAACCAAAAATTCGAGGACATTATCACATCCAGCAATCTGCACTGGGCCCGCGTGTTAGATTATGGCCCGCTCCCTCTCGCAGTAGGAGGAGGCCTGGAGGCCTGTGTCGCAGCTTTGGGAACATTACAGGCCGACTACGCTTATTCGTTGGTCAGTAGTACAGCAGCCACCTATTATTTGGTTTATTATTCCCGATAACCTTCCAAAATGATAAGATATTACTTAAAACTTATCACCCAGTTTATCACTAAGGTTAAACAAATATTGACTGACCTTATATATAAATAATGTTATGAGTTTTGTTTTATCCGGGTATAGATAGTACCTATACTTATATTTTCAATAATATTGATAAAATTATTTAAATAAATATGTAACATTGAAATTTTAAAGGACTAAAATGTACGTAAATAACAACTAATAACTAAATTTAGGTAATCTACTAAATGAAAATGAACATTTTAAAACTGCTCTATAATTATTTTTTTTAAACTTAAAAAATTAAAATAAAAAAAACTTTAAAAAAGTTTAATTTTTCCGTTTTTAGAAGTGTTACCTAAATAACAGTGGCAGGAGTTATTAATAGCATTATCAACATACACTAAGCATAAAATACGTATTTTTGACGCTAACTTAAAAACCACTCATCATAACTTGGCACACAGGCAACTGAGGGAACACGGGTGGGTTTTAGTCAGTAAAAGTCTGACACGCCCTCCCACTCCACCCAGAGCGGGAGAAGTTATTTGATGATTTCCCACCCAAAAAAAAAAAAAAACACCCTGTAAAGTTCTCAAATAAATGAAGAAATTTCCAAACGGAATACTGAGGTACTAAACATGAAAAAAAATGCAACCGAATTGAGGACCTTCTTCTTTTTATGGTTATAAATAAACTTACACGGTACATATAAGTAACTATTATTATTACAGGAACGCATTATTTTATTACAGGAACTTCATTTTTTTGTTTTCACAAGAACATTAAAAAACTCCACGTGTTCTACAAGGTCGTATTTTGAGGCTCATGACCTCAGACCATAAAAACACAAACGTTTCCATGCAAGTATAAAAATCTTGTAGACAATCCCATCAATTTGCTGATATCGATAGTGTTTCAAATCAATTTTGGATAGATAGCGTCCAATGATTTTTTTCTAATTTTCTAAGACGTAGATACCTAGCTTTTATATTTAAAAAAAAATATTGGGCGCTACCTATATCCAAATTATATTTTCATAAACTTGTAGGCACCTACAAGTTTATAGAAAATAAAAGAATCATAAAGGCCCATATTTCTTTTTTCATAGTAGAATAAATTAAAAATATATATATAAAATTACCTATACTTTTTTACAGACTCTACTTGTAAAACGTGAAGATACACATTTTATCATTTAAATAATTATAAAATTCGTGAAGGAAAACATAACTACCTACTCGTAGATGTTTACATTAACTTATCTGCAGTCAAAAGTCATCAGAATCTGAAAGGCAGAAGTTCTATAAACATCCATTTATAACGGTTCCTAGTCAGATTGTATTATTACAATCTGCGTTCAACAACACGCCTCTACATTATTTAGTTTACTGATAGCCTGTTCAAAATCGAATTCAGAATGTTAAATAATATTAATTTTGAAATGTTAAGTTATTTTTTCAACTATTTAATAACCTAAACACTCAACGTCATCAGAGTAACATTATTTTCCATACCAAACTTACTTCAGAGTATTTTCTCTGGACCATTAAATATAAGGTATTAAATACATCATAAATACTTCATAGTCCGGTCAAAGTGCAAAAATTCGCATAGAGCCATTTCAACCATTATATCTCAGAAACGGTGACGTTTAGGAGAAAAATTATAGAGACAATTTTTATAGATAATTGCATAATATACAATTTTTATCGGACCTATTTTTATCATAAAACTTACCGTTTGGCTAAAAAACGCCAAAAACGCATATTTGCGAACTTTGACCTTGAATAATTTTTTTTTTGTAAGTGTGGGATCGATGGGGAATTTTAGATTTCATTTAGAATGGTATTCCGAACATTCGTAATAATTTTCAGCTCTATGCGAATTTTTCTTAACCTACCCCTATTTTTTGGGCTAACTTGACCGGACTATCATGAAATACTTAAATACTTCATAGGTAGTAAGTATTTAATAGTCCAGAGAAATACTTACTTCTTAGGTAGCAAGTATTTAATAGTCCAGGGAAGATACTCTTACCTGTTTGAGGCCATTATTTTTACCAACCAGAATCGGTACTCATAATTATAGGAATCAGTGTATTTCAGTAACTACAAAACATTAACGAACAAACATGAACAACTGAAAATGTCAAACCGCTGAACACGTGTCTCCCAACCGCCGCTAAATAAAATCAGAACAATTTTACTCAAACTAACAATTCACAATATTTTCCGCTCGAAGTGCCTGACTCAGCACTAGCAAGTACTACCTAATTAGTTTAGTATACGACTTATAATCAGGTGCGCTGACACGATGCGAGCACGTGGTTGGCAAGGTCGTCTCGTCACAATGTCCCGGCTCTTGCCCCACTTCATTCTACCGGTAAAGTCTGACAGTTGCATGCCAAATCCGACCTTAAATCTACAGAACAAGATAGGTTTACGAATGAGAATGGAGTGTTGTTGTCAGTGCTATAGAAGTTTGATACGGCTCTTCTAGTTATGTAAATTGTCTGCTTTTTGTCTGCAGAGAGCTGGTAAATGTTTGGCGCTGGTTCTTAATACTGGGTTTTCTATTAACGGATTGTATCAAATGCTTTTAGTGTAGGGTAATCTGGGTTCCATTGAAAATGTTTAATTCCATGTGTAAGGTAGGTATCTAGTTATGAATGAAAATTAAGGAAATTATTTAAAATTAGCTGCGCCCCACAGTTTCACCCGATCCTGTGGTAATATCGGGATAAAAAGTATTCCAGGTCATCAGATAGTTATTTCATGTTTTAGCGTGAAAGCGTAACAAACAAACATACAAAGAATCTAATTTTTCCTTTATAATATTAGTTTAGATAAGGACGGAGGAGGTCTAAATAATGATTTTAAAAAATTCAGGAAAATTATGTGAACTAGCTATTTTAGCTGATTTAATAAAAGTTATGCCAAATAATTTTGCCAGACGTGCCTGCTGAGAACAATATTATCGTACTAAATACTGATAATTCTTCACAGGCTCCTAAAAAATATGAGTAAGCGAGAACCAAGTAATAAATACAGGTGACTAAAATTAATACGCAATTACACAATGTCTTCAACGTAGGTATCTGGAACATAAATGGAATAGCCTGATCTCATCCTTTATTATTGAAATTAGGTAAATATTTTTGCACGTGCTAAAATTAAATACTCACGGTACAGGAAGGAAATACGTTGGTACCTACATATACAAACATAATGTATGTGTAATCTATAGAACAGATTTTCAAAGGATTTAAGTCGATGTAAATGTGTACAACTTTATTTTAAAAGAGTAACGGTGGAGTTTCTTGCCCATTCTTCTCCATACGAAACTACATTTTGGAAGGGGCGACTAGAATCAATTCTATTTTAATGTAAATGTTGACGTTCAAAAGTGCCTTTTAAGTGCCTATTTTAAATAAATGCTTTGACTTTGACTTTGACTTTATTTATATCCTAGATAGGTACTTAGATAATTGTTTATTCAAACTTCTTTGTGTTTGACGTAGGTATGTAGAACGATACCTTTTAAAGTGTAACTTTATAGGCAAGTGTGAGAATGCTAAAACCAATCACTCCATTTGCAGGTAATTTATTAGTTCACAATAACAATTACTTACTCATTTCATATAAATCTTGAACGATCGTGAATATAATCATTGATAAGGAAAATAAAAGAAAAAATATGAGCACCTAAAATCCTACTATAATAATTATAATCCTACTAATAATATAAATGTCAAAGTTTGTATGTTTAGATGTTTGATACTCAATCACCCAGAAATGGCTGAACGGATTTGGATGAAATTTTTCACACAAATAGCCTGGATTAACACAAAGAATACTTTTTACACGCTTTATATTATCTTCACTTGTATGTTTGTTTGTATGTTTGTATGTAACCGACTCCTTACAGCGCGATTTTGACCCACTTTTAACCGTCAGATTTCATTGAAACTTTGTAAACTTATCGAGGACCGATGACAATTCAATAATAAATTTTTATTTCAGAAAAATGAAAAAAAAAGGAAAAAAAAGCACGTTTTTGTAGTTAGCAGAACTAAAAAATAGAAAATAAATAATAGTTTAAAAAACACGCTTTAAAAACCAAACTAAAAAAGGAGAAAATAATTTAATTCAATTAAAAAGCGTGGGGTGCTTGACATTAAGTGATTATAAAAATACCAGGAAAAAGCACCCCACGCTTTTTAATTGAATTAAATTATTTTCTCCCTTTTTAGTTTGGTTTTTAAAGCGTGTTTTTTAGTTTTTTAACTATTTATCTCTGTAGTACGTTCCCATGGGATAATTTTCGACGCCCACGCGGGCGAAGCCGTTGGAAAAAGCTAGTAACCTATGAAACTGAAATATTTCTCGAGAAATCTTCTGGAAAAAGGCACCAACGCTGTTTTCCAAATACATAGACGAACATTTTTACCAAAAATAATGCAAACAAAAACTTGGAGTTACGTAATGTAGGGAAGCTAAAGGCAAATGATTCGCGCTATACAAGGTAAAGGTGATACAGGTGAATTCGATACAATATACGATGAAGCTACACGAAGCAATAAATATGTTTACCGAGCAATAACAGTACAATAACACTATGTAGGTTGTGCACGAAATCCAATTTCATCTAAATGTAAGCGCATTAAATGGATCGCTGCACAAACATCAATACATCGTCAAACACTTGATTCACTGCCAACAAAATGTCCGAGAAAATGTTCTGCATACAAAAGAATGTTATTTATACATTGTGTACACGCGGCTACATATCAAGCTATACATTTCCAGTTTACGCTGATCTCGCACTGTACGGAAATCTTATAAAATATGAGATCAGCTTATACTGGAAATATATAGCTTATATATATATGCTTGATGTGTAGCCGTGTGTACCTAATTTTTTGTGCACTTTATTTTCGGCTAATGCGTTGAAAGTCGAAAGACGCAAATAATCCAGCTCGATATAGATGTAACGTCAAGGGTTAGGTGAAAAAACGATCGTTATAATCTCATTAAATCACGCGAATTACCTAACGTTTATATTATTTTATTAGAAGAAAAAACTAGCATCTTAAAATGTAGGTACACACGGCTACACATCAAGCTATGCATTTCCAGTTTACGCTGATCTCGCACTGTACGGAAATCCTATACAACGCGAGATCAGCTTATGCCGGAAATGTATAGCTTGATGTGTAGCCGTAAGTACACGTCCCATGAAACAACAAATTGTAAGACCTATACTAATGCCTATACTAATGCCTATACCTACTTATACTTTATACTTATGCATTGCTTAAAAAATATTATAAATTATTCTTACCTATATTTTCACAAGTCAACTAGATTAGGTAGGATGACATTTTAATATCTACTTCACATAGATACGCTATTATACTTTATTATTTTAAAACTTTTAGCTTTTTAAATTATGTAAGTAAATATTAATAAATAACAAATATTAAACTGAAAATAATTTATTAATTAGTGAACCGATCCAACAATGTTAGATTTCGGCACTCGGCATATTTCAGTCGCATACCGAATGATCGAAAAATGAAGTGAAGAAGCAATTGAACGTCCAATACAATTTTGTTGGGATTGGTACCATGAAGGTGGAATGACCACACCTATTGCTGCAGGTAGCAATGCAGTACAAGGACAAATCTAAGAAGGTCGGACACAGGACACAAAATACTTCGACATGGGAATCCAGTTTTGGAAGGACATGGTTAGAGACAGAAATAAGATCAAGAAAGCGGCTAGCGATATCTACAAAAAACCAGAAACTGAAAGCAGAACTCAGAAGATGATTATGAAAACAACAACACAGAACATAGCGAAGCAACGGCATGGAAAAGAGCCTAGAAAACTGTTGAACATACCCAAGAAGCCAGACCTGAATCTACATGCCGGCGACGTCGTGAAAAGATGCCCTCTAAATAACTAAATACCACCCGTCTCTCCACTAGTCCAGTGCTTACTCAAGGATGCATAGGTATCCGGTAGGCTCGCAATCCTTTCTTATCCTATGGGCACGTCTAACTGACCATTACAGCGCCCCCCGGTCTACTTCTTGATATGCAATGGCCTCTGTAGCACCATGAAGCATGAGGCTCCAGGGGCTAGTGCAAATCTAGGGGTTCCTTCGATTAATTGAGTCTGGTCAAGCCACACTGGGATCGGTGCATTTCATATTCATATCATGAAGGTGGAATGAAACAAAAATGAGCCTTCACTCGAGTGAAATGTCTGATATCGGCTTTAGAAGACCTCACCCATAAACTATGAATGACGTCTTACAAAAAGTTCACTTCGAGGACCAAATGATTTGTGCAGTGCCTTTTCATTGTTTTGTTGATTTTAATTTTAATTCAGACATCTATTGATACAGAGATTTTAAGAATAATTAGTCTATAATCACCACGTCAGCCAGTAATCTACTATATCCCACAATGATATGCGTCGTAGTTTATAATGAAGGCACAGACATAACTATAGGTACGTTCATAATATTTCAGGCTGACACGATGATGACCTATAATTCACGATGATTGGTGCGTGACGTTTCTCTTATTGCCACAACAACAAGAAAACATATTCATTGAGAGGACTACGTGTTAGCATGGCACTCAATTAATATTGTACAGACAGAAACTAAAGTAAGTGGGCGGTTTCCAAAGTTACGAAATTGTTTTGTCAGTGAAAATTATGATAACATTGTTTTCAGGGTAGAAAACAATGTTGCTGTTATTTCCTCCTCCTGATCCTTAATAAATGAAATGAAAAAGAAACGACGAAACATTGGAAATAATTAACTCCGCGAAAAATGTGACCCTAAAATTCCAACCGATCAACAGATCTCACCACGGATACCATGGATTTAGTACAAGATTCTGAACCCCCTATGATATTATTTTACGTCGGTTATTTCAAAAATAATTAGCTCTTCCATACATTTTGACCGCGCAGGTATTACACTTTTCTATGCTGGCATACAGCTGATACGCGGCCATGTCTGTCCACTTTTCTATGAAACAGCAGATTTTTTTTGGTAAACCTTCGAAATATTTATACGCTAGGGTGTTCAGAACCATGTGCTGAATGCATGGTTTCAGTTTTCGCGTCTGTCTCCCTACCACACTGTATAGGGTTTTTGTTGCGTATCGGGATAAACCCCAAATATACAAAGTTGAGAAAAGCTACACAGGTGATGATGATGACTGTAATTACAATTTCGCGTCGGCATAGGCAAGACAAAAATATCTCCTTCATCAATTATATTCATTCAGTAAGATCGGTAGCAGAGCTTACTGCCTATGATGATAAAGACTAAATAAAACCCAGAATACTGCATACTTTTTCTGCAAACCATACACTATACATAACCATCATATATTTCTGCTGGTCAGTTTATACAGGAACGAGCCAGTTTCAATGTCAAATCGTTATATAGTCGAGCTTCCTCACCATTAGGCTGACTAAATAACTGCCTGAAAATATATATTGTAGGCCACTAGACATTTGGCAAAGCTAACTTCTTCCGCGACATACGAATTTGCGATTGTATGAATTTTCAGGAATTTTAGAAAATGTTGGTGATGTAAAATGTGGCTGAGAGATTGCTTAGATTGTATTAAGAAGATCATAGCGTGTGCTAATAAAAGCCATTGCCAAGAGATGCCAAAGTTAATGTTGAATTACATTTGCCATCTCTGGTCAGTATCGTATAACTACTTCTTTACATAAAAAAAGCCTTCTTACTTACTACAGTCACGACAGATGGCGTATAGATCTGTTTTGTTTATTTGAGGTATCTTTTTGATTGCACGTTTTTCAAATAAACCTATTTTTCTGTTTTATTACGATACTTCATTGCAATTGCTTTTTAGGTAACTTAATCCATATAATGGATGCAATGGATTTATTATTATGTTGATCCAATTAATTCATAAAATTACTCGGCATTTTTTAACTCCCAGATGAAAAAATATAATAATAATTAATTAATATAGTAATAATTTATGCAACTGGAAAATGCATTTCAGTTTGCAAAAACTTACAATACGTCTATCAATGTCTATACATAGGTACAGTAAGTATTACGATGCTTCTATTAGGTGCGTTACGGCTTCTTCAGACAGGTGCCACGCGACACTTGTAGAACAATTTCCTTGAAGTTTTCATAGAAATTGTTCTACGTGAGTCGCATCGCGCCTGTTTGCATATGACCTAAATATTCAAGCCACACATTACCACACAGACTTAACGGTCAGAACGCATTAAATACAGTGTGATAAAGTACTCATTCCATTGTATTGTTACAGCACGTTTATGAGGCAAAGACTTTTACTGTTGAAACAAAGGCAGGAAATAAGTTAAATTGTTACTTAATAACATTTCAGTTAATTGTTATAAAGTCATTCAAATGATTGTGTAAAACACGAAACCTAATAACTTGAGATGTTAAAAAAGCCAAATAAGGCACGATTGGGCTGGGTTCATGACTAAATTATAAGAGCCCCATGAATCGATCAAAGGTTATGCTAGGCTTGCCGCGGTCGGTTCATGAATGGGGCACAATTCATTACGCCTCCCCATAAAGACCTCCCATTAAGACCCTCTTTGCTTCAGAAAGCACGTTAAGCCGTTGGTTCCAGCCGTTATTCGTAGTCCTTACAAGTAGTCAGACTTTTGGGCACCTGAAACTGGGTTGTAGAGGTCAGATAGGCAGTAGCTTTATGTAAAATATACATACAGTTGGGAAAAGTCTAGGCAGATCGATTGTTTGGGATCTAAAAATCTTCATAAAGGTAATTCAACTATAGGTCAGTTTTACACTTTCACGCCAGTCTTTTACACTGCTATCAATACAAAAACAATCTCCGTAGTCTTTTCCAGCAACGTTGGGGTCACTTACAGTCTAAACCAGATGCAGCTCACCGCCGTGTCCTCGTGGAGGCGATCGGCGGCGGCGATCTCTCGCGTCCGGCCCAGGGAGGCTACTCTCTAACTCCGTCAACGAAAATACGGGCCCGTCCGAAAATAGTTCGAAACTTCGAAGTGACTCCTACAGCTGTTTAATTAACTTTTTGGACGGGTAAAACCATATAGGGAGTAGGAACAAGTGTCAAATCGTGTAGTAATTCATTCTTAGTTTGGGCATACGGAGTAGGAAACGCCCGTAACTTCGACCGAGAATACGGATTTCGTGCTTAGAGAGTAGGCCCCCCGGTCCAGGCCATGGTACGGAGCGAGAAAGCATGTGTAGCCGTCACCTCCTTCTGCAAAGCAGTAATGGTCGCGAAGAGGGAGGCGGCGCACGTGGGGGAGAGGCAGTATATGCGCCCTCACGGCCTTAGTCGCCGCAGGAGACGCCCTGGGCGTCGGGAATCCCACGCTGATTCGCGGCCACCGTAGGTGCGGGCTTGCGGACGGCGAGTAATGGGTAACTCGCTGTTCGGTAAGGACCAAGCCCGGGTTGACGGCGTGTTGTGTTTCACGCGCGCCTCAAAGAGATGTCAGCACCAACTGGTGGGGTCCGCAAGGGCCGATGCCTGCCATGTGCGGGTTGTTCGAAAGAGATACCGCTGCCCCTGGCACACAGGCAACTGAGGGAACACGGGTGGGTTTTAGTCAGTAGAAGTCTGACACGCCCTCCTGCTCCACCCAGAGCGGGAGAAGTTATTTGATGATTTTCCACCCAAAAAAAAAAACCAGATGCAGCTGAATACCAGTAAGTATTTTACATGGAGCGACTGCTTATCTGGCCTCCACAACCTAGTAACTGGGTAGGTACCTAATATGATTCCCTTAAAGTAAGTTAGTAAGGTAAGACTGGTTGACCCGTAATGACTGTCAAAGATCCACGAATGACCGCCCGGACATACGAAACATTGCTATCAACAAATTCAAGGCTAAAAGGCAAGGAAGCCGCAAACAACACCCCAACAAACGTCAATAGCTATCACAGCCTTCAGTTTCAGCTATTAAAGGTACATGAGAAATGTAACTAGGTAAATAGGACAAGGATGCTTCTAGTGCATTACGATCAATACTCATATAATACATATTTTATGTGAAATGCTGTCTATCCTTCAGTTTCAGCCAATGAGGAGACTCGTTCGTACTTGAAAACTGACCACTTTGACTGGCTATTAATATATTTTTTTAGTTTGGTAGGTTGGTATAGTATACCAACTGAATAATAGAACATCAGCAGAAGTCATTCTCTTTCTATTTGCGTTTTCAATTAATGTGTTATCCTAATGGATAACACAATAATTGCGTACTAACTACATTACGTATTTTAAACATTCACAATTAAAATTAACATTCTAGCCGTGGGACCTTCTTTTTCGTTTTAGATCAAGTTAAAGTTCTCAAGTTTTTAATAATTTGGTAACAATACCATAAAGTTTGTGTTCAATTGTTGCTATTATCGCCCCGCGCGTGACTAGTGTCATGCCAATTTTTATAAGTTTTTGTTTTTTTTTTAAGAATGCGTTTTCTAGTGTGGTTGTAATAACCGCTGTGCCTACTATTTAATGTGATAACCTAATTGCCACCTTGTATAGAGGTGTTACGTTCAAATACTTTTGTTATAAACTTTTGATCGAGTTTTTAATGAATAACTGACGAAATTTAAAGCTTAGCAGTCATGTTTACGATGAACTTTTTATAAAAACGAACTCAATGGACGATTGAAATCGCTTGAGTAGACTAAAATTACCTTAAGATCTTTTGTGCTCGGTTCCTAAAAACAAACCGGGTCGTTTTGCTTACTAAAGGTACCATGTTTTATTTCCAAACTGGGCAAATAAATAGTTTCGTAAGCAAATTTTACCTGTGATAGCTACTTCCATATAGGACGGTCTACTCTGCAAAGCATTTGCTTCATTTTTGGTTAATTTTTACCTACAACTGTCCGTAAATTATAGGAATCAGCCATTATTAGACTACTAAAAGCTTCGATCAACAAATTGTAGATCGAAGACTAAAAGCAAAACTACGTTATGTAGCGCCACTTGACAGAGCCCGAGTGAAATGAAAATTTTTTTGGCAAAGAAGTTATTTTTCGGTCAGGTTCACAACAGCCAAAACTCATCATCGATTTTCTCAATATTTGTCGAATAATTAAAAAAACGGATGTAGGTACTTAAGCAATTTAAGTTTTCACTTACCTTAAATTGCAGTATGGAAAATAATTGTGGTATAATATTTTTTTGGTATAAAAATTTCTTAACATCGATCTTCGGTACTTCCATGAAAGTCTTAAATCTTATATCCGGAGGGGGCCCGTACCCACGTCATAACGAATTCCTCTGCTGTTTACGTTCTAATTGTTCTGAATCAGTGCCAAAAATGTACTACACGCTTACACCAGTATACTAAGACCCCGAACGTTTTAAAAACTTCTCTTTTAATACTCGCCAAAATAATTTCTCAAGAGGAGGCACGGCTCAAACGAGTCTGGTCCAAAATACGTCAAACAAGAGTTTTATTTTAGCGACTGCTGCTAAAGAAAATAGTAACAACACATTGACATTAACGTGACTTTTCTATTACGTATGTCAATCCCGTACATGTACCGGACGCTTCCATTTAACAGGAATAGATATATGTAGAAACAATTATAAATAAAGAAAGACACTTTGTACAGAGCTTTTTAAACTTTGAGTTTGACTTTGCTTCGTAATAACCATGTTCCCACTGAAAGCTGTGAAACAGTGCTTTAAATATTATTTTCATGATGGTAACCGAACAATCGGCATTAATGTTTTTTTATGCGATGTTTGACGTAAATGCCTGTGAACGAACTTTTGCACTGACGGACGTTCACAGAAGATTGACGTTGGTAACGAAGCCAATGATTTATTTATTATTCATGAATATCAAACAAAGAAAGCTCGATGCTTTTCAGCCCATCATATCAACTTACAGACGTAAATTTTTAATTAACTTTGTTTATTTTAAACTCGATAGAAACTAAAAACTCCAAACTACCAGTCTAAATTGTCTCTGTTTTAAATGTCATTCTATTTTATAATTATGTTTAAAACAGAGAAAACGTGCCCGGACAACGTGGTAATAAAAATTCATAGGTAAAACGTTCATATTCCATTTCAGTGCGGGAGATTCGACCTTGGCCGGGTGACCCAAATAATTTAATTTATTGTCCTTGAGCTGGTCCAACCAGGCCAAACATCCCCACGTACTATATTAACCCGGTAAAGGGATTGTGGATAAAGGCCAAGTTTCATACAAATGGAAATGAGACTGACAACGTGATAAGAAAGCATATCTTACTACGTACCTACCTACTGATAGTATTTTGTTTGGGTGTCCGATGTCGAGCAGCGTTTATAAGACAAATCAGCACCCTAATTAGGTACATAACACACTATCAATCAGAGTCTGAATAATTATGAAGGATATTGCTACTCCATTAAATACTCAGCCTATAACGTTCCCACTGCTGGGACACAGGCCTCCTCTCCGTGTTATGTTCGAATTGTTTGCTCAAAAACTTAAATAACGCAATGAATGTTGTAGAAACGCACTCAAAGTAGGAATGGCTTTAATTTTTACAGCAAAATGAAAGCATTCCTACCTTGAGTGTGTAACGAAATTACCCCGCTAAATATTAATGAACAGTGTTCGCAAAATGGCATGGCGCTATTTGGATACAGATGATATAAAAATTAATCTAAGTAATAAATTGCAAGCCAACTTGTGCTAGGACGCTCCGCTGCCGCGAGAAATCGCGGCACAGCGGACAGAGCTCCGGCGAGATCTCATGGCGACATGGAGATCGCGATTGTCGCAACTCAGTGCTGGGCACGCCACGATTGCGGCGGTAAGTCCCCTCTTTAAGGAGTGGCTTGAGAGGCACCACGGCGTCCTCACCTTCCACCTGACGCAGGTCCTCACCGGACACGGCTGTTTCGGGAGGGCAATAGGCACCCTATTACACATTTTGCCTTTTTTTTTACTAAATGGGCCCGCTCTTGACCTCGATCACGCCTGATGGAAAGCGATTGATGAGGTCTATGATGGATCGAGTGTACCCAGAAAATGCCTGTTCATTCTCGTTCAAGGCACTGCTGATACTCCCACGCATCGACGAAACAGCAAACTGCTTGACGCCGGAATCCGGTGGGAGGGTGGTCGCGGACCAGGCGGGCGTTAGCCGTATCACCGCAAGAGAAGAATTGGCCCGTCATCAATGTATTGAGTGTGACTGTCCAGGATGCGCCTAGCGCTCAGTTCATTCGAGTTACTGGTGGAATAAATTGCGCTTCACGAGGAGGCTTCTTCATGTATCCCATCACATGGCGAACTGGCGAAATATGGGTGTGCTTATAGGTTTACCTCTGCCCAACGCTTCGGGGAAACGAGGCTTGATGTAATGTTTTTTAGGTTTATAACTGAATGAATAGGGTAATTTCGGGTCGTTTATTTGTGATTGTTAGTCCTTGCTTTCAGTTTGAATTGTTGTTTTAATATTTAATGAAGTAGGTCTGGGTTTGGCTTTTACAACAATAACTTTGAATTTCAGAACACTGCTTAGGACTTGGTAGCTATAAATAAATAATTTATTCTGTGTCTTTAGTCGGAGACGTCGGAGACTTCGAAGACAGATATTTGTGATTATATCGGTGTTCAAGTATAGGTAAGTATAGATAGGTACTCGAGAATGCCTTTTTAGAAGACATTACATATTTGAGTTATTTCTAATTTGATCAATATCAATCTTATGACTGCGTCAATAAGCGGAGTTCGTGCAGCTGAATTTTGGGCCTAAGATTTTTGAATTTTTTGCCTTCGTTACGCTATGCTGAAGAAATTTGGTCACTAATCATTCTTGATAACAGCCAGTCCTTTCAGAATCATTTCAGGAAGCTTTGACCCCGGCATGAGTCGTTTTTTTTAAACTAAAAAAGGAGGTTATCAATTCGACATGATTATGTTTTTTTTTTTGTATGTATGTTCGGGTATAACTCCGTCATATACAGACGGATTTGCAAAATTCTTTTTTCGTTCAAAAGGGGTTTATTCCGTTATGGTCCCATTTAAATTCATATAGATCTGATGATGCATGCGTTTCGGAGACAGACAACGGAACTCTTCAAAAAATGACAGCAAATCAATCGCGATTGCTGCTATCGCATATGCATTGTTTTGACCCCAAGGATGACGAAATTTCGAATTGGTGTAGGGTAGGTACTATAACTAAAAAGTGAAAAATAAAAGCTTTTTCCAGAAAAAAAAACAACCGACCTCCGGAAAAACACTATAAAGTGAAAAATTACTTTAATTTCGGAAGTCGGTGACTTTATTTAAAAAAAATTACCGCCTTCCGAAATTAAAGTTATTTTTCACTTTGTTGTGTTTTTCCGGAAGCCGGTTGTTTTTTTTTTTCTGGAAAAAGCTTTTATTTTTCACTTTGAAACGAGGTTTTTTAATGCTCGTTTATTGTTTACATCACTCATGGACGCTTACCAATAACAATTTTCCAGCACTCAGAGGATCTAAAACATTAGGTATTCAGTGTCTGATTTAATACCTCTTGATGTATTCAGGAACACGTCTGCGTTGAATATTTTACAGTGAATTTGTACCAAGGACGCTACTTTAAAAGCAATAACCTAGCTAGCTGCTGTAACGATGAATAGTTAGAAAATATTAATAAACTAGTAGATTTCTAGGAATAGATACAGTAATTATTACCTGGAGTGCTGGAATCTGAGATATATATCGCACCTTTAGAATTATAGAGACCTAATGCGAAATTAGCCACAAGCAAAATTATTTAGAATTATTAGAATTATAGAGACCTATTTTGGTTGTGGCTAATTTCGCATTAGGTCTCTATAATTCTGAAGGTGCGATATGATCTTAAAAACGGTGAAGGAAAACATCGTGAGATAACCGGCATGTCCTAGAACCAAAAAAATCTAAGACGTGTGACATCTACCAACCCGCACTGGGTCCTCGTGGTGGATTACGGCCCCCTACCTCCCACACATAGAGAGGAGGCCTCTGTCTCCCTCCAGCAGTGCTCGCTTACATATGCAATTCTGCATTATGCAAATATAGCTATAACTTAAAGTAACAAAAGTTAAACTAGGACCTCTGGACTAAAATTAATAAAAACTTAAAATACAATTAACAGTAACAAAACCATGGTCAGCAAAAACATTGAACACACATTGAACAAAAGCATTGAACTCGCGACACTGTTACCGACAACACGAACGTACGAACGCACAACGTTGAACGTACGTGCTACGTACGTTGAACGTTGTTTAATCTGACGATTCAAAAAATATTTCCTGACGATTCAAAAAATACACACGTAATTATTCAAGTTTTCGGTTCTGTCGGCACTCCCGGAGTGCCAGTTTTTTTTTTCTTGAAACATATTTTTTTAAAGTTTGTATCCCAATTTCTTTCTATATTTTTCCTTAATGAGTTCTCCTACCAGAGATAAAATAATCTATTTATATTATCTCTAAGATTTAATTCTCAAACACTGTTTTTGGGCGGGGAAATCTGTGTGATAGATTTTCCTATTGCAGATAGGAAATTCTATCACAAAGTCTCTCACAAAGGATTTATTCAGCTGTCATTTTTGGTGTAGAAAGGTATGCACATACATCATTAGTGCTTCCCTTTACGATGTGTCATGGAACTAAGAAGTGCCCATGGCATCATGACTTCCAGAACGTGTACCTTTCCCCAAAAACCGAAGCAAGGTAACCTAAAATTAGCCCAAAACCTCACTGTATTACCGATATTAATAGTACCTTTACTCTTATTTCTTATTTATTCACTGTATTACCGATATTAATAGTACCTTTACTCTTATTTCTTATTTATTCACTGTATTACCGATATTAATAGTACCTTTACTCTTATTTCTTATTTATTCACTGTATTACCGATATTAATAGTACCTTTACTCTTATTTCTTATTTATTCACTGTATTACCGATATTAATAGTACCTTTACTCTTATTTCTTATTTATTCACTGTATTACCGATATTAATAGTACCTTTACTCTTATTTCTTATTTATTCACTGTATTACCGATATTAATAGTACCTTTACTCTTATTTCTTATTTATTCACTGTATTACCGATATTAATAGTACCTCTACTCTTATTTCAAGCCAATGAGCCATTATGAGGCTGTAGGCGTATGACGCATACATATAAGCAGCTGAATGAAGAGATTTAACGCCCTGATTCACGTGAGCCTGGTATTAGTGATTCATTACGATAACAAAATACCTAAGACGAAGTATTGTTTAGAATGACACGTGTTACAGTTAATGATACCTACAGATCGCACGAGAATTTTGTAATCAGATAAACAACGAATATAATACCATATTTTTTTTGGGTGGAAAGTCATCAAATAACTTCTCCCGCTCTGGATGGAGCAGGAGGGCGTGTCAGACTTTTACTGACTAAAACCCACCCGTGTTCCCTCAGTTGCCTGTGTGCCAGGGGCCGCGGTATCTCTTTCAAACAACCCGCACCCCTGGCAGAACATAATACCATTCCTACTGACTGTTGCAGGAGGCTTCACTGGCATCTTTAGGAAACTTTTTCATATACCCGGATGATAAGTAATTTCAGGACATGGCCATATTATGTAACAGTCATTTACTCATCATCAGCGTAGCCTTTTTTGGAGTTTCCAGTCTAACCGGATGCAGCTGAATGTGAGTACCAGTATTTTTCATGGAGCGGTCACCCATCTGACATCCACAACCCAATGATTAGGTAATACGATACTGATTATTTTTCAGATTTTCGGGCTTGCAACTAAAGACAGACAAGCGCGACGCGACTCTCGTGGAACAATTTCTATGAACACTTCATGGATATTTTTGTTCAAGAGTCGCATCTTGCCAGTTTGATGGAGCCCTTACATCTGAAAATCTTCATGAACTTTCTTAATCGTAGTAAGTATTGATTAGACAAACAAGCTACGACAAAGGCTAAGGCCCTCATTCTCCTGCCTTTACACCAATTTATTTGGAGTCGGCGCAACATGTCTCTTACCTCCACACCTACTTTTCTATTAGTCGTTATCGCGGCAGTCACTCCCTTTCTAGCCATATAACAGTACATCCATCTTTTCTTTTGTCTTCCCTTACTCTTATAGCCATTCACATACAGTCAAAAAATTTCACGCAACTTTATCTCCATTCCTCCCATGCTAACTTATTTATTTTGTCTTTTGTACTTTCAAGACAGCCGTTAAGAATAAGGTCTAATTTTGCCTCGATTTCAAGCCTTATATTAACATGGCACGCATGACTTAATTATGAATCAGTATATAATGGATATCCTCATTACCTATTTTTAATGATATTGTTGTTATTAAGTATCCTTACCAAGTTCATAAATGTTCATAAGCACAACGCATTAGATAATTACTTTACTAGAACAGACGTGTTTTTTGGTACCTAAGCTCTCTATTTATAACAATAATCAATATTATTTACACTGTGTAAGCCTGAAACTGATTACAGTGTACAGTCACCAAAAGAGATAAGTCACCAGGGTCGTAGGATGTAGTTGAAGTTTAGTAAGAAACCTATGGATGTTTCTGAATGAAATTTAATTTGATAAATTAACTGTTTTTTTTTTCTATTAATTAAATTACATTTTATTTGAAACATCCCTCGGTTCCTTACTAAACTTCAATTATATGCGAAGACCCTGGTTACTTACCTCTTTTAGTGACAATACACCCTAATCGGTTTCATTCTTACTCAGTGTAAACAATATTGATTTATTGTTAATAATAAAGAGCTTAGGTACTACATACAGAACACGTCTGTTCTAGTAAAGTAATTATCTAATGAGTGATCTCTCGTGTCGAGTTGGTGACTAACCCATCCTAATGAATACTTCTTAATTGGATAAGGTTAGCAACATCATCATTAAAATAGGTAATTAGGATAATGGTTAGATGCTGATACATTGTTAAGTCATGCGCTTCACCCGACGACCCTAGTTACTTATCTCTTTTGGTGACCGTACCTCTAGAAAGGCTGGCATTTTTTATATTTAAGTAAGTGTTATCTGTTTTTAGGTTTAGTGGATTCTGCTGAAGTTACAGGGCGACGTTATCGCTCAGCGACAAAGCCCTTTAAGTAAAGAAAAAAAAAAAAAAACCTCTAGAAAGGCGTTAAGCCCTAAAAGTTGTTTCCAAGAAAATGGCAAAAAACGCGCAAATCGTGATTTCTTAAAAAAAAACTCTGATACTTACGTTACTGATTGTAGGACACATTAACTGATATTTATTTCTGTTTATTCTAAAGAATCCTTTCCAATTAACGGCCTCCAAACTTTTCATATCTAGGGAACTATTTGTATTGTAAAAATGTTTGTTAGACAGAAAGATAGAGGATTTTGAACTCTCTTAGATTCTATTAAGAAGAAAAAAATTACCAATTGAGGGTTTTTTTTTGAGGGTGGGAAATCATCAAATAACTTCTCCCGCTCTGGGTGGAGCAGGTGTTCCTTCAGTTGCCAGTGTGCCAGGGGCCACGGTATCTCTTTCGAACAACCCGCACCCCTGGCAAACCAAGAGAGGGTTAACGCCTTTCTAGTTAAAGCACGGCAGGGTCGTAAGCTTTGTGGCTGGACAGACATTAGGTTGTAGCAATTTATATCATGCAACAGCATCTTGCAAAGTCTTATGAACGCTGAAACATTTTTCAAAATATTTTAGCACATACTTTTAATACTGTAATTGCCTGATGGCCTGCCAGGAGTAATTTTTGTAAAAAAGTGTATTTTCGTCTTGTTATGTCAAACAATTCCAAAAAAGGTGTTGCCATCTTGGCAATTCTTCAAGTATGTTCAGGAAGACTTCAATGGTTGAAAGATCAGATCAACAACAAACAACATTGCTTAGCGGTACTCGTGCCATGTTATTAACTTGGCTTATGATCAAAACAACCAAAGTTCAGATATAATTATTTGTTGGTATTCATAGTTCTTTGGCGGATATAAGAACCTAGATGTTTTTATGTAGATCATCATCTGCCTAGGCCTTTTCCAACTATGTTGAGTTTGGTTTTCAGTTTAACCGAATGCAGCTGAATACCAGATGACAGCGGGAAAAAACAGCCGAGGTACAGAGGGATCTTGGTAGGTAAAGATGGTCACCAGTCGACGGACCAACCATGGCAAGCGTCGCTTAACCTGATCGATCGAGCCAATATGGAGAGGCAGATTTCAAATTCGATTACTTTATTCCACTCTAGAGAACTACTTCTCTGTTTCTGAAGCTTTGACAGCGATATTTACACAAGTCTCTACTATTATTCTAAAATAATTCTTCTAGCGCCATTTTCCGTCCGCTATTTTCGCACAGTCGTCTTCCGCATCATAGCTCAAAGCTCTAGAGAATGTGTTTGCCAACAAACACACTGTTTACTAATTCTATTATTAAATCCTAATAGTATACCGTTGCCACGTTGGTGTGGGTGGGAATAGAACAATGTACTCGTTTCAGCAAGCTTCGAATAGTAACGCGATATGATAACGTATGAACAACAATTTGTTTGCCAAGCGTACTGATTGCGTCTGTATCTCACAGAGGGGCTAGTGGCAAAGTAATAACAGTCACACGGTTCCATCGATCATGTTAAGCTTTGCTTGCCGCGGTTGGTCGGTGGATGGGTGACCATCTTTGCATTCCAAGTCCGTGCCTCGGAAAGCACGTTAAGCCGTTAATAAAGTAAAAAGAAATCAATTTCTTGAATAAATTGGACATATAGTTACTTGCATTTACAGATTTTTCCGGAAATACTTAACGCGAGCTCAGCTGAAATGCAAAAAGAGAGACGAAAAAGATGCAAAGAAACCCCGAACTTATATTATATCTAGGAGTTGTTTATTTTATACGGATAACGATGTTTTGTACGTGGCTAATATTAGAGCTATTTACTTAAACAGTAAAATTCGTATTGGTACGTGCACCGTTAAACTGTAATATCTGGACTGACCGAGCTTCGCTCGGTTTTTTGTTTTCGTTTTCTAAAAATGAAACCTAACTAGATCGATTTATCGCCCCCGAAACCCTAAATTTCATGAAAATCTTTGGAGCCGTTTCCGAGATTTACATTATATTTATATATACAAGAATTGCTCGTTTAAATGTATTAGATACCACAACTGTCAACGATTTTACCTTACAACACATACTGCCATTATCGGCAAACTAAATCATTATTTTCCTTAAATGTTATTTAGTTGTTTAAGGAAAAACTACCACAGATATCTTAAGAAAATGTTTGCAATTATTGTTATCTAAGACTTGTAACTAAAACCCATTTTATTATATCAATGGTTGCGAACGATCACCATAACCGTTATCATACTTTTCCTCTTTCGTTGATTTATGTACTTGGATGTAATGATAAGCAGTGTTTTGCACATATGGTATACGTTTTAATAATGTACGAATATGCATGGCTAAACCATGTTATTTATAGATAACATAAGCAAATATTTTCCTGTGAAAAAAACCCCATTACATGGTGATTTGTCAAGATAATAGGGTGCATTTTTTATCCGTATCTCACTAATAAAGGAAATTACCCAATTTTATCAGAATAATAAGTGAAGGAAATTCTAGAAAATATTTCCATATGGCCTATTTGCATGGTGAATATTTTCCCAATGAAGGCAGCAAAAATAGAACGTTGAAAGTCTAACATTGATCGTCGTTTTCCAATTTCAGAAAAGCCTATCTACTCTTACATCAAGCAAAAAAACTCGATGTTCTCGACCTCTTTACGTAAAAGACAATGGCTCATATTGCTTTTCTGAAAAAAGGAAATCAAATCTGTCCGTACTTTCAGCTTAAACTGGAACGCTCGGAATTGCGTTCCGTTCTATTTTAAGGAGAAGGTCAGGTAAGCAAGAGTTTCTCTGACTGCATTCACTTTATCTCACTAAAAATGCTTCCCTTTCAGCTTCTAAAGGTCAACTATATTCGTCTCCAAGTGTTTAACAAATAATGAGAAGCTTTAATTGGATATTGTGAATGAAGATATAAGTTCCAATAATTTTACCTTCGCGGTTTATTAAGATATTATGGTGATATTTATTATTCAGCTAGCAATTGAACGGCATATAGGATAGGAGATAAAAAAATACAAGTTATTTGAGAGTATGAAAACAGTTAGACGTTATTCAGCTTAATTATGTGGAATATTGTAGAATGAAATAAAAAGTTTATTTGCGGTGAACATGACGCAAAGAACAAGTAGTGGGAAGATATGCGTTACGTCCACGCAAAACGGCCATCGCTCAGCATAATGCTACTACCCTATACGAGACAGAGCCCCAGCGCTGGTTTTCTGCGACAGCCGGCGTTGACGTGATGAAGTCGTTGGTATTGTATAGAAACATGAATAACAGTGATATGACTAGTGTCCAAAAAAATCTGCTGTTTCTTAAAAAAGTGCAAGTGCCTACGCGGTCCAAAAGTATGGAACAGCTGATTTTTTTAGTATAACCGACGAAAAATTTCTGCGCTGGCTTTAGAATGATATGCTGAATTCATGGTTACAGTTTTCGCACTGGTTAAAAATGTATCCTAAAATTAATTGAATTCTTTACGATTTCAGATAGTTCCTTTAATTTGGTTCCATTTCTTTTAATTATCTATATTTTCTACAAACCTTACACGAGAACTAACATTTAAAGTCGATGAACCCATAACTCTACCTTAGTGTTGCCTTCCTGGAACGCAATTCATTAATGAACCCCAGTTCATTTACTTTAATTATATAAATTGGGGTTACTATACCTATGTGAAAGGACAGATTGAGATATAGAGGCTGAACGAACCTATTAAGTTAAAAGCCTGGTAGTTCGATCCAGAGTGCACGGAATCACCATGCTGGCTCGGCAGCGCCTCTAGATATGGCAGTATAATTTTTTGTGAAACCGAAAGTGCGTTGGTCGCACGTAAATTTGTTTGACCCAGCTTACAGTAAAATAATCTGTATTTACACAAAAAAAAAATACAGAAAAATACTAAAAGAAAGAAAGAAAAATATGTTATTTGGGAAACGCACAGGACATACAAACGATAAAATAGGACATTAAAACGAACAAAATTATGAAAACAATAAAAAAATTGCAAAATAGAAAGACCAGTGAGAGGCCAAACAGGCTCAGCAAAAAAACTTTTATCGAAACATTAACTTAGATATTTGAAAAAAGACATACCGCAGAGCTGGTGTTTTGAAAGGCCCCTCTGTGATGCCACGGACACACGGAAACAGTATTGTGTGCATCACGGTTACGCGGCACGACCCCTTCAAAGCCGTCAGTTTCTATACCTACGTTATATTATGTGTCGTAGTGGAAAGTGTTGACAATGCCACGTCTAGCACCGGCCGTCGAGGTGCTCTGTGGTTCGACTGATAACTTACGGAAATGTGGAACCAAGGGGATTTCAGTATTAAGCTAGCTTTCATTACATGATGCTCAATGCTAGATAAAGGATAAAGTTCATTAATAACCCTCATTTAATTATGGTACTAGTATGGCACCAAAAAACTTATCAGGAACAGATCAACAAATTAATATTTTTATATAGATTCACGAAAAAAACACAGCATGTAAAAATGAAAAATGAAACGTGTTTCTATGTAAATAAGTAAATAATTTTAACTAATCCGCCAAAAATATTTACCTAAACAATAAACTTTGCCTTATTATATGGAAGTGCTAATTGATGGGCAAGACAATAATCTCCCTGAAAAAATTCCTTCCTCAATTTTCTACTTCTAAAAATCTATAAAAAACATTTTTTGCAGGAACCATGTAATTGCATTATGAATTTCAGTCGCGCACGAGTGCGTCGCCCATAAAACACTCGTTTTATACGTACTTATACATTTTTCCAAGCTCCGTCGCCCGGTAATTTTCCGTTCGATCTGTCAAAATGCGCAAGTCAGCTGAGTTCGCCGACCCCGAATCGTGACGTAACGCGTTGTCCTAGGACGCGCATGGGCGGACGTTATGTGAAAATTACATGTTATGACGGCTCTTTGTAAATAAAAGCAAGTTTGTTGTCTGTAAACATGTAAAACTAAATATACAATCCATAATGCTGTCTGTAAACTTGTTCTGTTTGCATGTTTCAGTTTTAGATAAAACCTTGTTGTCTTTGGCTTTTCGAGGTTGGTTTTCTGTAAATATAACAAATTCAAAACTTTTGTTTGCATAATGTTTTTTGGAATTGCAAAAATATTACTGTTATTGAGTTGGTCAATAACAGTATTTCAGTGAACTCAGGAATAAAGTGAGCAAGAACTTGACTCAAAATAGCATAATTAAATCACTTATCATTATTCATTTACCAAAGTAAGAAAAAGTCTGAATCCATGGAAAGCAATTTTTTTACCAGACTTCCGGAAAATATTTGGAATGTGTAACTAATCAATCACTGCCAGTATCTCGACATTTTCCAATGGAAAATGGATTTATATAAATGATGAATTTGATGATTATGTCAAAATTGAAAGCACCGAATATTATCATGATAAAATTTAAGGATGTAGGCCATATCTAGGTACACTTCACGTGAGATAAATCTGTGAAGATAACGTCAATATCAATACAGTCGCGTGAGTGTTCGGGAAATATTGAAAAAAAAAAAACTAGCTGAAGCCGACGATTTCATCAATTTTCAACACCAATATCCAGGATGAAAAATCTCTCCATGTAAAATACTGGTAATACTTATTCCTTCGCCGTTTTGAGAGCAGTGATGATGAAAATATTAAAACAAAGTAAAGCGTGTGGGTGTTGATGGGGTTGCCGCGATACTGCAGTGCTTCCGGCATGTTCGCTGAGGCGGGAATAGATTGGCTTTCAAGCCATCATGCGCAAGCGATGCGCCTCCATCATGCGCAGGGTACGCGCCAGCCCCAACAGCATCCTGAATGCTATAGCGGATAGGTGGGACAGCCCCATACTGGGACATTAGATACGCCTACATGCAACTGTGGCGTAATAATAAATATTGTTTTTTTTTGTTTTTTCTCCAGTAGATGTAAGTACTAACACTAGTTTCTAAGTCGTTTGTATACTAACCAAATGGTCGGTATGGGTCTGAAATAAAAGATTTTTATTTTTTATTATTTATTTAAAGCGTCTGCCTGGGTTCGATCCCACTACCGTAAATCGGGGCCCTTAACACTGGGCCACCATTGCTTCCATACCAATGAGTACCATACTCCAAATCAATTTAGATATAGGAAAACAATTGCATATTCCAACCGTTTACCGGTTTAGCGTTTCATAACATAAGCTTGATACTAGAAGCACATTAATACATAACGGCGCCATTCGTCTTTGGTTATTTCCTTAAGGAAAAAACCCGTGGCACCATTATTAAAATTTGACCCAGCTTCAGCCACTGTATACTGGCCAGCAAATCGCCTTAATTATTCACACTTGTTCTATCCGACTGGCACAGGCTACACTTTAGGCTAGCCTGAATATCTCAGATAGATATAGTCGCTTACAGCAAGATTATTATCTTATATATACGCGTGCATGTATGATTAGCAACTCATGTTATTTAATTTATTTAAAGTGGCTCTTTTGTTTGACGTTTTTTTTATTATTTTACAGGCTGATGGTAGGGACCTTGAAGAGCAAACTGAAACCATGAATTCAGTACATGATTTTGGACCCTTTTTTTTCGAACCTATCTCTTCGAAGCTCGGTGTTCGAGTCGGTGCTTGTGCACCCCGGACCCCTTCTAGTAGATTTTTTTCAGTTATTACCGAAAAAATAATTCGACGCCCCTGGGGTTCAGAATCATGTAATAAATACTCAAAAAATTATGGTTCAGCGATGCAGGGTGGTGTCGATGTCCGTGCCACCCTGTTTAGGTCGGATAGCACGCCGATATTCTACGTAGGAAAAAGTTATACCGCGTCGCTTTTGACACCTGAAACACTTAAGTAAATAAAAATAATTTGACTACCATAGTAGAGTTCAAAAGTCTCTTGCCAGTAATAACAGCCACACTATACCCTTTAAATCGAGACAAAGTGACTCTGCTTGACAACAGAAGTGGAAGTAGATTCTCTTGTGACGTACTTTGCGACATGGAAGCTTTTCTTTTACTAGAAGTTGCATTACATTGTTCGAAAGAGATACCGTCGCCCCTGGCACACAGGCAACTGAGGGAACACGGGTGGGTTTTAGTCAGTAAAAGTCTGACTCGCCCTCTTGCTCCACCCAGAGCGGGAGAAGTTATTTGATGATTTCCCACCCTAAAAAAAAAAGGGAGCGGTTGCCCTTTTTGAAGTAGTTACAGAACTACTGATTACTTAACGTGTGTGTAATTGGATTACCGCAGACATGGTAGATAATATGCACTATGTATTTACATAGGCCTGTGAGAGACTTTCCCTCACAACTGCTATTCATCTGATTGCATCTGGTTACGCAATAATAAATTGTAAAATTGTAAAAACGCACTGATGAATCATAAGAATACCCTTGAAATACCCATTGCAGTACAACTAAGTGTAGCACATCATCAATAAGTATAATTATGTCAATTAAAACCTTACATAATATAAGTAGTGAATCCTGCGCATCCATTATGCCATTATATCATGTCGTTTAGATGCTTCTTCAAGGCTGGGTGATCTTTTTGCGACGCAGTTCGTATTATGTAATTTATTTCAAAGGAACGACGCATGGGAACCAATTGGTTGTAAATGGTGTTTTAAATTAGTCAACAAATACGTACAGGCGTGGCTGTCTAAAAGATATACCTACTTATATACTTGAAAAAGAAATATTGCCTAACTCTGCTCTTCACATCTTTTTGCAGAATTATACTTTCAGAGACCACTAAACTGTGACTCTTGTTACCTACTTGGAGAGATAGATAGAATACTGTACTCTTTATTTTTACACCATTAAATTTTCAGATATAAATATTTAAAAAGTCGAAGGGGACCGGGGATATGTCACATATGGGCGGTCTTATCGCTTAAGGAGAATAGATTCTAGACTCGCGACTAGAGTCGCGAGTTCGAACTCACTGGTGGGCCTGGCTAAAAGGCACTCTGCCTATCCAGGCATCGTGTCCGACAGAGGTAGTATCAGTGATGAGCAGTTAGAAGCTAGCCTATACGCACAACGTTATTGAATGAGATGCAGGATCATTTATAGTAAAACAGGCACGTAAAAAATTAAGAAAAGTCTTTCGGAAGATCGGGTTTTATGCAAAATCTCTTACATAAATCAATGACCAATAAAGTTTATTGAACTTTTCGATATTTCAGCTTTGTCGGTACCGACTTGGTTTTGAAGATTTTGCACATCTTTTATTAGTTAAACACGCCCAAAGTTAGGTCAAATGGGCAAGAAAAACGAATCTTTGTTGGCTCATAAAGCGTTTTTATTTTATAGTATTCTGTTTCCGCACAGACAGTAGTTTGTATTGAAAAATTTCAACTAGATTCACCTTAAAGAGATATTTTAAAGACAATCTCGAGGTCTCTTATGAGGCACAACTTCAAAAATGAATATGACCACACTCATTAAAATAAAGTCATTATTTACAAAAGCCCGCATTGTTTAGTTTTTTCAATTAAATTTTCAGTGTAAAAACTTTGCCAGGTAGGTAATTCTTACCAACAGACAGCAGTATAACCGACCAACTCAAGAGAAAAAAAAACATTTTTCAACTTATTTTAGACTCCATGGTAACGTAATTTTCCATTACGAAGTAAAGGGTAAAAGTTTTCCAACACTTATAGGGCTGCACTGAAACCTTTTGAGTGAACTTTTATTTTCCGTCTGTGTCGTGACTGTTGAGACAATCGGTGACCGAATCGATTGCCCTAGTTGCCATGAGCACCAACCCTATTGATAGCCTATGCTGATGTGTTCTAAATAACTAAAAAACTGGTCGATGGCTAGTCGCCGTAAAGTCTCGTGCAGTTACTTTGAGGCGCATTATAGTGATACGAATATTTCGTATCGCTTTTGGGAATGGTTAAGTTTTGTTTGAGAGTTTTGGAGTAAGTAATCATGAAAGCCAATATTTAGTAAAAACAAAATGCTTTCAGCTATACACGCTTTCAGGTAAGAGCAGGTAGGTGGTGGTAGTGGTAGGTGTACAACATTCATTGCGTTATTTACGTTGTTGAACAGACAAATTTCGAAAATTATCATCATCATCATTTCAGCTGAAAGACGTCCACTGTTGGACATAGGCCTCCCCCAAGCTCCTCCACTTCGACCGGTTCTGTGTATCCCGCATCCAGCGGATTCCTGCGTTTTTCACAAGGTCATCGGCCCACCTTGTGGGAGGGAAGCCTTCCAACTGTACGTCTTCCGTTACTCGAATTTCGAACATATGAAGCAATGATAAGCAGAATTATTATCAATTTCTTTCAAAATGATTCAGATTTTAATATAATGTAAAACGCAATGAAGGCTCCCGGGATCCCGCAGACAGACGCAACTTTAATAGAAACATTTCTAAGAAAACTTCATGGGTGGTGATCTACTATTCTAGTTTTCTTGGATAACGAAATATTCAGATAATATTATTTCTTTTTTTGGAAATTTTCATCATAAATAGGTAGCATTATTTATGCGCATATTCTCTGAGTGGATCCAAGTCTAAGCCGTAATTAACGTCGGGCTAATTACGTGCAAAGGAGACTTCCCCAAAAAGACGCAGATTTATGATAAAGCTAGGATTCGAGCGTACCTCATTAAAATTTTACATTAATTATTGCAGTACTTGAACCGACCAATAAATGTATCAGTCACAGTGCAACTTCCCCTATCTTAATGGTTATTACAACGGCAAATCATTCCTAGAAAATGACAAGACATGTAGTCTACAGAGATTACGCATAGCAATTAAATTTTCCTGGAACTCTGGTAACTACTGGTCTAAGTACTAGGGTAATATACAATAACAAAGGCTAAAATCACGTGCTTTTCCTTCTAATTACTACGTAGACGTATTTTCCAAACATACGACATTTTGTGACGATTTATAAGGTGACGACAAAACGGCAAAAGTTAACACATCACAAACAAGTAACAATAGATCTTTCCACGCCGTGTACGCAGTAGTTACCTATGGAAAAATTATGACGCTGTTTACGGGAAGAAGCAAAGAGACGTGATGTGAAATTTGTCACGTCCACTGCGAACACCTGCGGTCTGCGATAGTAGGTACATTCGGGAGTGCGATACGGTACGAGAATGACAATTGTGTTTTCGTGTAAGGAGCACTGAAACTGAAATATCTCAAACTAGTTTCTGCCTGCGACTTCCGTCCACGTGGAAGTCAACTATGGTTACTATTAAATATATGCAATGACATTTGGCAACTGTTTTGTCAATTATCTAGTAATCGGATAAGTAGTTCCGACGATTGATTTTTTTTTAAATAAAGCAGCAATTTTACCTCTTGCTAGTTGCTTAAAAATATTTAATTTTCGAATCGGAACCCTGTCGAGTGGTTGCGAATAGCTTATGGAGTACTTCAAGAGATTACCTCAAGTTTTACAAACCAAGAATTTTAAGATTGATAGAATACTCTTTATTATGAACACCATAAAAATTACAGCTAATGTAGAAATATTATAAATGTAAAATTTTACAAAGAGTGACACAATGGGCGGCCTCATCGCTTTTAGACTAGATGTCTAATTTGCCTGCTCCTATTTCATAGGTCAACCAAACTAGCAGTGACGCACTACAGTAAAAACCCTTTACTGGCCTGTATGGAAAATTCTATAAAGGATAGTGTAGGTGTCGTGAAAAACAAATAAGGATCAATGCCAAGAGTATAGGATGCAACGCCCATGCTACAATTTCCTAGCCGAGTCTATGGGGATTTGCCACGAGACTGTTATTTGTAGCAACAGTCTCAAGACGCTCATAATCAGCTGTAGGCATCGGATAATAAATCATACTAATTAACAGCTAGGTAGGCTAGGAGTCACGAGCTTTACCGTTAACTAACATTGCACACGTAATTCTAAATCAGAAAAGACACCATCATGGGATCTGGAGGCAAAAGTCCTCGCGCACACATGGGAATGGCGCGAGGAGGCAAAACGCCTGGGCGTAACTCCGCTGCCGCGAGAAACGGCACAGCGGACAGAGCTCCGGCGGGATCTCATAGCGACATGGATAGTGTGACTGTCGTAACCCAGTGCTGGGCACGCCACAATTGCGGCGGCAAGTCCCCTCTTTGAGGAGTGGATTGAGAGGCGCCATAGCGTCCTCACCTTCCGCCTGACGCAGGTCCTCACCGGATATGGTTGTTTCGAAGGTTCCTGTTTCGGATAAAGCGGGAAGAAACGCCCGGGTGTTACCACTGCGTAGATCGCCCAGAGGGCACGGTGGAGCACACGGTGGAGGTCTGCTCGGTTTGGGCGGAGCACCAACGTGTCCTTGTGGAGGTGATCGGCGGCAGCGATCTCTCGTGTCCGGCCCTAGTCCAGGCCATGGTACGGAGTGAGGCTGAGGACGGCGAGTAATGGGTAGCGCGCTATCTGGTAAGGATCAGGCCTAGTAGACGGCGCGTTGTGTTCCATGCGCGCCTCAAATTGATGTCAGCACCAACTGGTGGGGTCCGCAAGGACCGATGCCCGTTAAAGGTGCGGGTTGTTCGAAAGAGATACCGTGGGCCCTGGTACACAGGCAACTGAAGAAACACAGGTGGATTATAGTCAGAAAAAGTTTGAGACAATAGAGCGGGAGAAGTCATCAAAAACAAAAAACATAAAAGATACAGTGACGATCAAAAATGTGACGACAGAACTGATTAAATTAACAGATCTCTATGATTAATCTTTCCAAGCCCCATTAGTCACAGTTTTGTACGTCAAAACAATGGAAAAATTATGACGCCTTTTACAGAAAACGTCAGTGAATCATAAAAATCTCACGTTTATTTTTAAGTAAAGTCACAAATATTTTCAGACGAAGATCTTTACCTGGGTACCTATATCTGAAATTTACTCCGAATATCGTTAGGTGTATGGATAATAAACAAAAGCCTCTTCCGTGGACGTAGCGTGGAAATGGAAACAAGGTTACCTTACTTACGTCACTACAGTTGAAAGAGTGAGCTATAGATACCTGGACAATATGAAAATTCACTTGTTTTGTAAACAAAAGAACAAAACTAAAACAATCAGTCACGACCTTTCCCTTTGCATAATATGTACGTGGTGACGTTCACATAATTCCCGCTACGTCAAATATGAAAAACAAAACTATCGAACTGGTTAAACTAATACATAACTAGCAATTTCAGCTTCCCACGTAGTCCCCATAACTGCGAACCTAGAACGTAAAGCATTCCTAAGTCATAATTTACGATTGTACGTGAAACGCCATAGACGTGTAGACTGTCACGTACAATTTTAATACCTACAGGTACTTGAAAACTAGGACTTAATTAAACCTTGGTTGTTTTTCCGTAGCCGTGATAAGATTATTGAGGTAACTAGCGTTTCACCCGCGACTCCGACCGCAACGATTTTTTCATACAAACTTTACATTTCACACCTTTAGGGGTTTGATTTTTCCTGTGGATTCTCGATAACTATCAATAATTGATTAGCAGTTAAGTTAATAGAACTTAAAAACAGCCAGACAGACAAACAGAAAAAAAATGGGAGCATTTCATACTAGATAGACACCGGCTGTTATTCTCCACGTATGACAGCCTTTGACTGTCGTTACGGGTCGTCAGAATACCGAAAGCCAGACAACCAGTCTTACCAAGGGGTATCTTTTTACGCAGTAACTGGAATGTGGAGGTCAGATAGGCAGTCGCTCCATGTAAAATACTGGTACTCAGCTGCAACCGGTTAGACAGGTAGCTGAACCCAACATAGTAAGGGAAAAAGCTAGGCAGATGATGATGAGGTATCATAAAGGGATCACACACGAATATAGATAGCTCTTAGACAAGAGCTTCAGACATAACGTTTTTATACTTAACTACTTAGGGCGAATTTCACCAATGAAGACGGTCCAGTCAGCTCCTGAACGCAGTTTAATTAGTTTCATTGGTGAAATCAACCTTTACTTGTGTGAAGGTGGTTTTAATTACTCACAATAAGTACCTACTCAAATACAGTGCGTACTTTCTAAAGATTGATTAATTCAATAACGTTTGAAAGTACGGCGTAATATAAGGTATGAAACTCAATCTTTCTAGAAGTCTGATAAATTAGACACGCCTTACGCCGTGTTTATAATGGACGGCGTATAAGCGGAACCCACCTATTTTTATCAATTATTTAGGTTGGTATGTGTGATTAACACAGTTTGTTATCTTAATCAGTTGTTTATGTTTTTTTTTTTAAGATAGTGGATAATACGTGTGGCGATCATCAATGTCTTTCCGCGTACTCATATAGGATGCTATTATTTTATTGCATAAAATTGTGTCACACCACTGCGCCTTGAAATAATATCTAAATCCAAAACTTCTCACACTTGTTGTATATAATTCAACCCTGTGTGATAAGAATTACACAATAGGTAGCAAAACAACAAACGGACAAACTGCGCCAAATAAAATACACCGAATGCACTTGTAAAGTTCTGATTTTGGAAGTGGCATGTAACCTTTTTTTTAATAACCATTGAAAATAAACAAAATTCTATTCTATTCTATTGAAATAATAATTACTAGTTTTAATACCAATGAGAAAATTGAGTACTTTCATTTACGACATGACTGTATACACTTCGGCACCTCAAAACCGTTAAAGATAATACGCAGTTACGCACATCGGCAATTATACGTTAAAATCTAATGCGACGCAATATGTGCAGCGGCGCAGTATGTGCAAGACCTCAATCAATAAAGGTACAGCCAACTGTGGCATCTTTACTTTCCATGAGCAACTTTACCAATGAGACCTGTACTTAAATTTCTCTCTATAACTAAAAATCAGTTGCCGCCATTTAATATCCAACCGATACAGAAGAAGAATGATCTATTATTTGTAACATTTTTTTAATAATCGAGAGATATTTTTTAAAGTTCTCATTGGTAAAGTTGCTCATGGAAAGTAAAGATGCCACAGTTGACGGTACTTAGTTTGCGACATAGCAGCACTAAAATCTAGTCACCGTCTACCACCTTAAAAAAAAATGTTGCGTACTCGTTATCATCGTCTGCCTGGACTTGTCCCAACCACATATGTTTAGGGTCGGCTTCCAGTCTAACCGGATGCAGTTGAATACCAATATTTTACATGGAGTGACTGCCTATCTAACCTCCACAATCTAGTTATTGAGTAATACGATTCCCCTTGGTAAAACTGGTTGTCAGACTTTCGGGCTTCTGACGACCCGTAACGACTGTCAAAGATCGCTTATCGACCTTTTCGAGGCACGGGGTCTTGGTCTTGCTGCTGCAAGGGTAGCTTAAATTGATGGATCGAACCATGCGATTGCTATTACTTGTCTACTCGTTCATCTGTATTAAACAATGTAGCAGGGACACAGAAAGGAGGAGAAAGAGGAGGAGCAGGATTCAGAATCATGTGCTGAATTCATGGGTTCCGTTTGTGCGTGGATGTCATACCACCCTGTATGATTACTGAGGTGTTCATACTTATAGCCTCTCCAGGTCTATTAAATACTACACCAACTTAAAACCACACTTCCATTAAATCAAAAACAAAAGAGACACGTTCTAAAATAGAAAAACACCTAAACATTTCAAAGAAAATTTTCCAATCCTCGCAATTTGAATTAGTAAGTGAACTCTAAACATTGTGAACATAAGCTTTTAGCAGTTATTTGACAGTCAATAAAACTTTGTTGTACAGAGTCACCGTGCTAATGATCACGAGACTATCTAAATGGAACTATCGATCGATGTTTTCCGTTACCGATCAATTAGAGAATGAGATATTGGCATATGCTTCATTATACCGGTTTGCTAATTGAATTAGAGTAGTTAGTTGAAGTATTAGGGATCCGTTCCATTCCAAAGTGTCCAAAATCGACTTATAACACTCTGCGTAGTGCCCAGACCGATTTCTACAGCATTTTGCCGAGAACCAGCTTCTAACATTCCCACGGCTCTGATAATTCCTTCTCGGCTCAAATTAAGTCTTTTCTTCTCTCCAATAAAACGGTATTTTGTATTTCACTCAGAATTATGACAGAAATTTTACTGATTTGGCCTTAAACCAGTTGCAGGAATATAGGAATGCGACTTGACAGAATATTATCTTTTGACCGAAATTCAAAATTTTTAAAAGACGAAATTTACTAAAAAAGTATGCATAGGAATGTAAAAAAAATGGGTTTTTAGTAACTAGCAAAAACGGACTGGATCCCTAGACACTTTTGATGTGTGTATGTATATTTTATTTTAAGATAAGGTTTTTGAATACTGTTATTAGATTCTTAGTAGGTAATTAAGAGAAAGACTCAAATAGCCAAAGCTACGGACAGAATGGAGAGGTCACCATTGTCATCAAGATGGGACTAGTCCGGATACTGGTTTCGACTGTCCTACCCTCCTGAGAGAAGCCGAGAACCAGACGTAGTGGAAAAACATCATTCATAAAGCCACGAAGGCCTTTCAGGGGCACTACCTTCAGTAATGAAGTAAAAGACCTAGTAGAAGAAGCAGATACTCTAATATGTCTCATCAACCACATACTCAAGGTGAAGCGATAACATTACTTATAGGTGTGCTTGTTATTGTGAAGTCAGGATTTCCCTTATATAGCAACAGCAACCATTAATTAAAATGCTGCCATCAATTAAAATGTAAAAAAAAATATGTTTGAGTCTGGCGATACTGAAAACTGAAAACGTTTATGCAATTCACAGAAATGTTATAGTAACTAACTTAGCGATTTGGCATGCGATTAAGATTAGGAATGATATTGTTTTGGGAATTTGTATGTGCGTAAGCAAATTAATATCCTTTTTTTAATCTGGTTAATTTAATACCTACACTACCGACATCTCCATACGGTGGAGTCCACAGTAGACTTTATTATTTCATCTGAAACTTCTTAAATCATATCAAATTATGGTTTTAGAGGTGTTATCAATTATGTAAAGTCATACGTAAAGTATTCTTGCTGTGACGTAGTTTTATAAACGTCTTCAAGAATTACCTGTCAGTATTCTCCCAAAAAATGTGTTAAACCCTCATCTAGTCAGCCCTCTTCTACCCATTCCATGAAAACAAAAACGTTCCGTTAGTGCCAAAAGCAACAGTTACATTATTTAAAACAAAACCGAGTTACGCATATCTACAGACCTACCCAATACTAACGTACGGAACATTCCCCGTGATAAAAAACCGCACCTAATATTCTATAACAGCACAATATGGTATCATACAGGCTAGAGGCTAGTATACCTACCAACATTAGCCTCACACGATTCGATTAGGTGTTTCACGTGGAAATTTCCTACAGTAAAAATTGTTACTTACGACATGACGTAAGAAACAATGGCTGTGTTCATAAAATAGTATTATCGTTTCGGTCGCGTTCGCTTAAATTGCATTAAGTTATGTACCCGTTTGAATACTTCATGTCTGTTTCATTCTTGGATTGGCAGAGTTCGGATTTTATATCAAGTTGAAATGCCAGTGTTTTCTCGATGACTAATTTAGAAAACACTTCAACTTGTTTACTTTTGTACCTAATGAAGTTGCTGTAAAAAAGAAAAACGCTATGTTACAACTAAAAAATTAAGCTGAAATAAATAGCCCAATTAGATTAGGTACAGCCAAAATAAAACGGTACAAACGATATTTTAAATTTTCATTAATTACGGGATACTGTTCGTAGATTAAAAATACAATTAAGCAGGCTTAATGAATTTTCCTTCACCGTTTGAGTTCACAATATTAGTTTTCCTCCGTTTCACATCGTGAGACACCGGCATGTCCTAGAACCAAAAATTCGAAGACATGTGACATCTACCAACCCGTACTGGGCCCGCGTGGTGGATCGACCCACCCCGCTTCACAGAGAGGAGGCCTGTGTCACAGCAGTGGGCACATTATAGGCTGAGTATGTACGTAATGAATTTTAAAGCCATGTCTTAGTATTACCGGACATACAGTTCACAGCCAGATATTATTTTTTACTAGCTGTGCCCGCGACTTCGTCCGCGTGGAATTTAACAAAAAAGTATATTTAAATTAATAAAAATAAATAAAATTTCTACAATATATCGAATATGCGGTCCTAATCTGGAACCCGTTTTATAAGAAATCTATAGATAATAATATGGTCGAGAAGGTCCAGCGTAAATTTCTTCGCGCCATGTACTATATGTGCTATAAAAGGTGTTTGTCGTACTAAGCAGATATAATATGTTAACATTAGAATCCAGACGTAAGTTTCTAGAAGCTAACATACTACATGGTATTGTTCATAATCACTTCGATTCCATTGATCTCACGAGTAAGTTATGTTATGTGGTCCCCCGCACTGTAAATAAGCGTAGTGTTCGTGTAGGTACATTGTTCGCTGTAAATACCTGTCGGACTAATTCAGGATTGCGTTGCCCTTTTCGTCGCATAGTGGAATCGTATAATCGCAACTTCATTGACATTGATATTTTTGTATGTTCCAAATCTAAATTTAAGTCTAATGCTTTAAAAATCTTATCTAATGATAATAAGAAATAGCATGAGTCCTATTTTCTAAATTTAATTTATTACAACCATTTTAATTATTTTTATTAATGAATTGTAATGTATTGTCAATTCCTTTTCTTTTATAATCTTAATTCTTATTTGTGATATTAAGGAACAATCCCAAATATATAATTTTGTCCAAAAATTAATATGTATAGTTTTTCTTTCCTTTTGGAACACTTAATTAATTAATTGTACTATCATTTTTCTTAATTTTAAATAATAAAATTATCTGAGTAATGATACTTTAGTGGCACTTTTTACCTAATTTTAATTTTGTTAACATGTGGATAATGTAGTGGGCTGCAATATTGTTAAAACTATATTTATTATTGTTATTTGTAAACATTTTATATTACAGCTGTTTATTGTCCCATAATAAATAAAATAAAATAAAATAAAAGTACAGTCATAACTGTACCGTATATCCATATGCATTTAGTAAAAAAGCGGTTATTTTAATACTACAAACAGACACTGCAATTTTATTTATCTGTATGTAAGAAAAACATACATACATACTTCAACCACCACTGGTATAGCAAAGCGTGCCTTGGTCGACTTACTCGTAGCACCAGTCTAAATTTTCAGAATACATATCGTTTTCTAGCTGTTTTATAGATGCACATAAAATGTTACCTATCAAGGTACATACGCTCCAAAATAATGCCTTACATAACAAGCGCCTTCCATCACATTTTAGTGCCAAGAATTTTTCCACCGTAATTATGTCTACGTGACGCGAAAACTCTCATTACAAAGCTATTTGGGGCCATTTTTGTCACGTCAGTGTCGCTCGTCATTTGTGATGACGTCAGAAACGTGCATGTAATGCAAATATTCGCATGTAGGTACCTATTGGAAAGAATATACTGAGTTACATTACATGGTTAAAGAAACGGGTACAGAACATTTTTCAGGTAAAAAATACGCATAACCGTTCAGGAAGAAAAATGATGATATTTGAAATGTATATATACCTACTCAATAAAGTATTACTAAAGTGGTTAGGTACAATAGGTATTATATTACTCATATATGCAGCTGTTCGAGTATTTTATTATTAACGTGAGGTTGTATTTTACAACACATTGTACCTATATACTATGGTCGATAAAAATATGCGCAAAATCGTTTGGCAGGAAACGAGGTTTGTGAAGCACGCAATACTTATTAACTAACACATTTATAAATATGAAAAGCAGAGAATTTCAGTTCTTTGTAAACTCTTAAAACCTACCTCCCGCTAAATGATGTACGGTCACCAAAAGTGCTATGCAACCAGGGTCGTCGTATATCGTTGAAGTTTAGTAAAAACACCGAAAAATTAATAGAAAACAAACAGTTAATTTATTAAATCATATTTCATTTAAAAACATCCATCGGAATCATACTAAACTTCGGCTACATCCTACGACCGTGGTGACATATCGTTATCTGTTTTGGTGACTGTACATAAATGTTTTTATTTTTATTTTAGGTGATTTTTAATTGGGTGTTGGTACATTATGTAGGTTCACCTCTGCCTAACCCTTCGAGGATGACAGCCGTGATTTTAGGTAAAGTGTTTTTCTTATTATCTACTCCCGTTTCAGCAAGGTTCAATTTTGTTTGAATATGTTTTTATTAAATCACGGCAAGCGCAACAATTAATAATTCACAGACAGGACTTGTGCCTGGCAGAATAACTCGCTCTTACATACTGGCGAAATGGTAGGCTAGGTACGTCGTATACCTATATATATGTTTTTTTTTAAGAAATCCTCATGGATATCCTCCGTCTGAGGAGAACGGAGGGTTATGTCGGACTCAAGTGCAGTCCTTCCACTACCAAGAGTTGGGGCCGCGGGAGTTCGTTATAAAGAGTTTATATTCTCATAAAGAACCAGAAATCGTTCAGAAATACAAATTAGTTATAAAGTAACACAAAGACTCCGTAAGTCGATAAACAGAATATTTAAAAGACCTCTAAAGATCTTCTAGATACATACATACACATAAATACAATAGGAGTGTCTGTTTGTAATATTAAAATAAATGCATATGGAGGAAAAATTGATATTTTTGTAGTACCGTGTATACGGTACATGTACAAAAATATCAATTTTTGACATTTTTGTCTGTCTGTTTGTTCCGGCTAATCTCTGAAGTCTCTGGGACTTTCACTGGCAGATAGCTGATGTAATAAGGAGTAACTTAGGCTACTTTTATTTTAGTAACTTGACGAACTCGCGGGCACAGCTAGTTCTAAATAAACTAAAAGGTTATTTTATCACAAGGGGCAATTATTATGTTATTGCTCTAGATATGAACATTAAAATTATTATGTATGTGAACATAAACTGTAAACTGCGTTTAAAAATATTTACATTTTTTAAGTTACTTTGACATCCGCCGCGCCCCCGGCTAGGGGTTCTGTGAATACAGAATAATTTTGTTTTATACTTAATAGGGCAATTAGGGACTTGGACAAGCTTTTACGTCCGTAAATATGTAAACATGACGGTACATATAGTTATATTATGTATTATTATTTACTAGATTATGTACCTCTGTATTTAACATGAGTTAAGTGGTCGCTTTAGACAACATGACATGTTACTAATTGTTATCAAAGACGTCAGTATCCTTATTGTTTGTCTTATCTAAATACAATAAAATGAGTGGTCTAAGAAATTAACGCCAGTTGAAACATTTCCTGTGGAAATATTCATTAACTCTAGCTACTGAACGGTATTTAGAGCATAGATAATACCTACTTGATAATAAATACGCTTATCAGATTATTTTAAAGATTTAACAATATAATACACGTACTATCGAGCAAAATAACATCTATACACCGTAAGGACTATTATTGCTTGCAGCGCTCAGCCGCCATAGTAAAGCTTGCTAACAGATGTGGTCATTGTGTGCACGGGATTTTGTTTTTAAATTAGTCAGATGTAAGTTTCCTCGATAGTAGGTACATAATATTATATATAAGGAAAAAGAATCACAGGGCATCAAAAAATTCGACCGCATCGCTGTCAATAGGAAAAGTGCCCCGCTGCATTGACACGTTGTATTGTATGGCGATGCTGATTTGAAATTGCTTTCAAATTCTAGGCTGACTGTACTTGTAGCCAAATTCTGGGCTGACTGTATTTAGATTGCTAGCGAGACGCTAAGAAGAAGGAGTTGTATTTAATTTCAGTATACTCGTTTCTTACGAGTGGACGAAAAAAGCGTGTGGTGGGGGGACCTACGTCAGGAACGAAGTTCCTTACGTTTTTTCTTCAATTCCGAATGTAATTCGATATGGAGGTATAGATTGTCGAAAACCATAAAAACGACACCCATGATGAAAAATTTGAAAATGTCCGCAGCCGTCATCTCGGATTCAACGAAAACCATGAAAACTATATCTCTCTGTGCCTCTTTCTATTTTATATAATATAATATAATATAAAGTCCATGACAGGGGCTTTTTCGTTATGTTACAAGGCGATTTCTACAAGTTGTAATAGTAGTTATACCGCAAGCTGCGTTAGAGAACTTCGTTCCAAAAAACAAAAGCTGCAAAAAAACTTTCTACAAGCTTGAATGTCAAAAATAATAAAACTTTTCTCCCAGTCGTTAAGGGAAAAGGTGATAGTAATTTATCTTTCGTCGTCGTTTATAAACATAAAATATCAATTTACGATACATTATGTACTTACTATATTTGACATAAGCAATAAACATTTCTAATCTAAGCCTCTATGTTTTTGGGCACGCCACGATTGCGGCGGTAAGTCCCCTCTTTGAGGAGTGGCTTGAGAGGCGTCACGGCGTCCTCACCTTCCGCCTGACCCAGGTCCTCACCGGACACGATTGTTTCGAGAGGTTCCTGTTTCGTATAAGGCTGGAGGAAACGCCCGGGTGTTTCCATTGCGAAGATCGCCCTGAGGACACGGTGGAGCATACGCTGGACGTCTGCCTGGCTTGGGCGGAGCACCGCCGTGTCCTCGTGGAGGCGATCGGCGACGGCGCCGGCGATACGGAGCGAGAGTGCAAGGGTAGCCGTCACCTCCTTCTGCGAATCAGTAGTGCTCGCGAAGAGGGAAGCGGCGCACGTGAGGGAGAGGCAGTATACCTATGCGCCCTCACGGCCCTAGCCTTCACAAGAGGTGCCCTAGGTGTCGGGAATCCCAGGCTGATTCCCGGCCACCGTAGGCGCGGGCTTGCGGACGGCGAGTAATGGGTAGGTCGCTGTCCGGTAAGGACTAAGCCCGGGTCGACGGCGCGTTGTGTTCCACGCGCGCCTCAAAGAGATGTCAGCACCAACTGGTGGGACCAGCAAGGGCCGATGCCTAACAGGGGTGCGGGTTGTTCGAAAGAGATAACCTGTCCCCTGGCACACAGGCAACTGAGGGAACACGGGTGAGTTTTAGTCAGTAAAAGTCTGACACGCCCTCCTGCTCCACCCAGAGCGGGAGAAGTTATTTGATGATGTCCCACCCATAAAAAAGGCCTCTATGTTTTATGACGCTCTCTAGTGACTACGTACTAACGTCACTTTCGTTAATTAATCATAATTTAATGAAGTACTTTTGTTTACCAAAGATAACAAAATTTACCATTCATCAAGCAGGTAGTACACGAGGATATTAAGTGGGATTAGTTTTAATCTACAGCAGCCCTTATCACGTTAACAAATGTTGACTTTTGGCCTTAATTTTGTTTTACAATTTGTTTTCAGGATTTATTTTTTATTGAGCCATTACGAGGGGCTTCAAAATATTATATTACCTGCGTGAGTAAAGCTGCAATTTTTGGTATTACAAACATGAGCTTGTAATAAATGACATAATTAATCCTTTGAATGGGATCCTTTCCATGGGATTAAAGTGCCGGTTTTTAGGACTTTTAATGAAACCATCATCAGTGTGAGGTTTACAAGAGGAGAGTTAGATCATTTGGTTATGAAAATATAAATAAGGAGGTACAGTCTCTTACAGAAATCTCTTTAGGTGAATCTCTTTTTAATTTGATAAAAGAACTGTTTGTTTCTATTAATTTAATTTATTTCTATTCAGAAACATTCATTGGTTCCTTACTAAACTTCAACTATGTCCGACACCCCTGGTGACTTATCTCTTTTTGTGTAATACAGTAGGCATGTGGTAAAGATATTAAAGGAAAAACTTTTTAAATCGACCCCAAAAACATAGGCGTAAATAAGGGTAGGGAGATTATCAAGGTTAATCCTTAAGTTCCACTAACTCAACACTCAAAATAAAGATTATTGTTTTCCGTTAAGCAATCAATTTCATTTTTTAGCTATCATTTCTAGTAACTCTTCTAAACGTGATACAAATCGATAAGGATTACAACCAGACATGCATTTCTTGACGTCACTGCATTGCAAACTGCTTGCGTCTGTAAATCACTTCGATAGGTTATTCACGTACTTACCTAATTTATTAACGACTTAACACTTATGTGGGTACGTCATCAAAAGTCGACAGTAATATTGTTGACTTCCAATAAAGATTTGCGTGCTAAGTGAAAACTATGCTGTACGCTATACGCCTTATTTATACTGTAGTAAAAATATCACCGTGATAACTTGGGTGAAGTGAGCTTAAAGTGATCTGTCAATAATATCAATCCCTAGTGCCAGCCAATCTATTCTGTTAAAATCTCACCGTGAGGACTTAGGTGAAGTGAGCTGACATTCCATCTGGCACTAGGGATTGATACTAGTGATACTAATGACAGCTCACTATTAGCTCACTTCACCCAAGTTATCACGGCGAGATTTTTACAGAATAGATCCGCTGTACCTTTACTTACTCGTAGATACTTTTAAAGGTTTACCAGCACTCTAATTGCGTAACACGCTAATATTATCAGGATCTCAATCATTTTGGAGCATAAGCTAATCCATTCTTTCTTAAGTTCGAAAAAATTGTAAACAACGCCATGAATGTTGAAGGAACTGTCAAAATTAAAGTGATTCCTACATAAAGTGTATTACGCTATTACCCCTCTGACTGCGGTTAAGCAAAAAGGACGGTTATGATTTTCACCGGTATGTACCTATGTACAGTCACCGTCAATAATATCGGGACGAACAAACTTTTCAGAATGATCTAAACAACTATGAAAATTAAATATTAACTCAATAACACAAGGAATGTTTCAGAATGAAGACAGTACACGACAACAGTAATTCTGACAAAAACTTTATCCAACTGAGATAAAGTTTAATTTTCTTAGTTGTTGAGCTCATTTTGAACAGTCTATACGTCCCGATATTTTTGACGTTGACTGTAAGTATTCACATATGTTCCCTCATAACTTCTAAACTACTTATCATAATTTGACAAATGTGGTATCGTTGGAAGCGTCTTAATCATCCGCCCGTTATGACGTGTCATTAAATCGAATATAACGCCCTCTAGAGGACATCAAATGATGAACTAAAAAAATGTAACAGTAGTTAACGATAATAATTATAAGCTATAGGGCAAAGCAAAGTGGCATATGACCACGGCTTTACTGATGAGAATGTTTTCTTGTTTCATACGTTTCAGTAGTAGGTAGGGTTTTCGTTTTTAACTTGACTTTTTCATCGGTTAATATTAGCATAAATATGCTAGAATTGAAGCTATTGAAATCATGAGATACTCCGGGGGTTGATTTCTCTACATAGTTGTTCGTTTAAAAGTTTTTTTGGGAATAAAGTTTGGCATTTACGTATTTGCTATCACCATCACTCATCACCAAATTAGTTTACTTATGAGCGACTTATAGAACTAAGACATTACACCTAAATTCATTCATACAATCCCTGCGATTCTAATGAATCATCGAATTTTAATAGAATCAATGTTTTAAATACATCAACATTCCACGTTTCATAGAAATCTGAGAACACCAACAATAAATAAACAAAGAGTGTGTCTACACGTGAGCAGTGAGCACTCGATACAAATAACACAAAGATCTAAAAATACATCGGATTCAGTTTTAGCCATCTGATCCACCTACGTCCTCAAGGCTGCGGTTGGAGGCGTGGTTGCGATGTCACATCTCTTTGTGGTCGACGTCTCGTTAATAGAACAGACACGTAACACGTTCCAGATTGACTAAACTAAGATTTATATCTGTGTTCTGAAGTGCGTCATATTTTTATAGACGTGTTGTTCTACGAGCTGGAATAATCTGGATTGGAACAAGTTTGTAACAACGTATTTTTGTCTGAAAATTATTGGTTTCAATCAAGCAACTGCTTTTTCTGTGAGAAGTGTATCCTTCTCTTGCTGGTTTCTCCCTTAACGTTTTTCATTTAAGCAGTTATTGCAATATATTCCCCGTACCTATTTTTTGCAGTAGATCTGAATAATGGTCAGGTTTTTTTATGAATTATTATAAATCTGGAGTACCACAGGGCTCGCACGTTGGTCATTATATTTGTCAACACTCGAATTAGCTGCGACTTATCCTTTTATGCTATTGATCTCCAAATCTATTGAAGAGTAGAGTAGAGTCACCGACAGATGCCAGTCTACTCCAACACGATCTTGATCAAATCAGTGTCTCGTGTGAATCTAAAGGGATGACGTTGAATGCGGCGTAATGTTTTTGCATCAGTTACAGCCATTACTTTCCCTTACATAATAAACAACATTACCTTGCAGGTTTCTAAAGTCCTTGAACTAGGCGTAATTATAAACCTCAAACTAAACTTCACCTCACATATAGATCTCCGAAATCGTAAAAAAATCTGCCCAAATGCTGGGTTTTCAAAAGAAGAGGGCTGCATCAAAAGAAATACTAAGTAAATTAGGGCTAAAACTAAAATTGTACTTTACAATGCTTTTGCGAATTCTCACCTAGAATTTGCCAGTATATTGCATGGGATCCCATGTAAGCCGTACATTCGTAGCGTCTCGAGAATATCCGGCGTGCGTGTACAAGGCATATTTTTACTTTGTGAAAATAATTTAATCACTACTTTTTTTTTTTTTTTTTTTTTTTTTTTTTTTTTTTTTTTTTTTTTTTTTTTTTTTTTTTTTTTTTTTTTTTAAAGATATATAATATTTTTATTTCAATTAAACTAACTACAGCGAATAAACTAAAACAAAGCGTCAAAAAACTCATCCGCATCGCTGTCGACTGGTAATGTACCCAAGAGACTGGCGGCATTACCACGTTGTATAGCAATGCTTAGCCTCTGGCCAAAGTAAAAACCAGCCCTTGGGTCACGGGAAGTGTCAACTAGCCGTTTGGAGATTTCCTTGTAAAGAGCATGAGCACTCGGACCCCACGGCCCGAGGGTTTCAACCCCAAACGGCTCGAAAATATAATTACCAATAATATTGTTATACTTTCGCCGCTTGAGGTTTTCCGCAGCCGCAGCGGCAACGCCAGCACAGCACACTGACCCAGGAAGATGGGATGGCGCAAGAGTATCGACACACGTTGCATCCCACACTAAAGGCCTACCCATCTTCCATGGAAATAAAGACATGCCGTCCGGTCTCTTGCCATCGTCGCGTGCCAAGCCAATGGGTTCTAATACAGCTGGAACGCCGACGGTGACAAGAGCTCGTCGGATGATGTCGTTAATGTTCGCGTGCCGCGCTAAGCGACCCGCACTTCGGCTGCAAGATAGGCCGTGGTGTCCGAGACTGTTGACAACTTCGCCACAGTGACAGCGATGAGGAGAACAACATGGTGCTCCTAATCGTAGGGAGGCAGCGAGGCGGAAAGTTGTGTCGTCGAACAAAGTGCCAATGTTCGACGACGGTAGTGCATGAAGCCACAGACCCGACTCCCATTTACCCACAGCCAGTAGTCGCGCACGCTCTGCAGTAGTAGTAGAAGTGTTCAGTAAATTCTCTTGTACAACTCTGCAGAGCGGCTCATCCCACTGTCTCTGGGAAAATGGATTATCAGGTAGATTGGAGTTCGGGCAAGCGTGTTTCCAGGCATCCACAGCCTCGGTGAGGCACGGCACATCAAAATCAATCAGTGTGGAAGCTAAGATTTTCCTGATTAATTTCTCAGTGCCGTGGACCGAGGATATGAAAGCCGGTAAACTAATACTGGAAATTTTGCGGACGCCGAGGCCTCCCATACGAATGGGAAGAGTAGCTTGTGCCCAAGCTCGGTCGTCCATGGCCACATTTAAGATCGAAGTTAGTGTGTGTCGGATAATTTGGTCCATTCTGTCTAAAAGGTGAGTGTACTTCCATAAATGGGAAGCGCGAAGAAAATATGTTAATTTTGGTCCGAAACAGCAGTAACGAATTAAGGTGATGGCCGAATGCATGTTAATTTGGAACAATCTTTCCGAAACGTCGTTGAAATTTTGTGTTTTTTCCTCAATAAAAGCGGGAAAGGAATTCTCAAAGATTGGAGATCCAAGGAGACGAAGAGAACTTTTTTGAATAATTTTGATTTCTGGAGCTATTGCGTTAAATTTAGGAAGTGTAAAATGTCTGTCAGTGGTGTCAGCTAAGAATAGTTCACATTTCGAAAGGTTGAGATCAAGGCCAATGGAATGAAGTTCATTTTTTAAGAATTGTAGGTCATTTAGAACCGTTTCTACATCGCCTCCCAAAGTTCCATCATCAAGATACCAAACATTAAATTTTGAATTTAGGCGTCGAATAATTGGGTGAATGGCTAAACTAAAAATCACTGGCCCGAGTGGGTCACCTTGTTGGCAGCCAACAGCAGATTCCAAAAGGTTGTCCCGATATAGTAATTTAGATGGGTGTCTGTAACATTGCCAAAGGAAACTATAGATTTGGGGTATTTCTTTTTTAGTTTCTGCCAGCAAGGTGTCTCTGTTAACTGAATTGAAGGCATTCTTTATGTCAACCTTCAGGATGACCTCTCCTTTGCCAGAATTTAGATAGGTCGACAAGGCGTGTACGGCAGCCTCGCAGCCCCCTTTGGAGCCGTAACCTAGCTGCAGGGGCTGAAATTTTTCCGAAAGCATCTCACCATAGAATTTACAACAAATCTTGGCTGCTATACGCCGGTAAGTAGTTCCCACGGCAATAGGACGAATACCGCCATCCTTCTTACGCAGGGCACAGAGATTGGCCCCGTACAGAACGTCGATGACGGCCTCGTTCACCTTACCGGAGAGCATAAGGTTAATCAGAGCCGTGAGCTCCTTCAAAAGCAACTCACCAGCTTCCCCGACGCCTGAAGAAATAAGGTCCTTTAGGTGCTGAGGACTCAGACCATCGAGGCCGCCAGCGGAGCCGCTCCGGAAGGAACACACGGCTGTAACCAACTCTTGACCTGAAATGGTGAGGGAGTGATTATCCGGGTCCGGGGGGTCGGGAAAAGAAAGGCCATCCGCTGGGGCAGGGTGTTTGCTCTCCAAAGCTGCGAGCGTTTCTGGAGAACACGGTGCCACCACATCGCTACTGAAAAGGATCCTGGCTGCTCCGCTAATGTCACCTTCCGCTAACTTAGATTCTACCAGATGGGATATACCTCTTGAAGATGTATATCCCTGTGTCGGTAATTTTAAATCCAAATTATGAGCCGAAACATTACAGTTTTCTTTAATTTGTGCAGTTAATGTCTTTTGTGTTGCCAAATTCTTTTGGACATGTAGAATTCTGTAAGGGAAGGTAAGCAGCTGTTCCCAGGCACTTTGTGAGTTCTCCCGGGCGGCAAGACGGACGCAACCTGCTAGGTGTTGTGCCACAAGAGGTCTAGCCCCGCGGGGAACTCGCTTCAAAATAGGTACAGAGGTTTTTAATTTTGAGAGGGTTTTCCAAAACGGGTCAACAGTGGATATCACTGGTGTTGTAGGTGTAGGTGTTAAGACAGGGTCTGAAGTGAGTGTATTTTGTGGTCTGTGTACTTTTCCAATATGCACATTCAGACCCCGCTTACCTTTAAAGAATCGTGCCTGGGTACACAGCGGACACCTCTCCAGGATGCTCAGCGATGTTGAAGGTTGACAAGCACTATGATCCACCACATCGCTGCTGCCACTAAACATTTATTTTTTTAGTCTTAAATATTAATAATCTAATAATAATATAAAAAACAAAAATAATTAAAATTAAACACTAAAAAGTCTATGTGTCACTGGTGACAACGACGCGACGGGTGACAAGAGTGACGCAGTCGTGCAGGCGGCCTAGGGCGCCGCGCCACCGATGCCATGGCAACCGTCGTTGCCGGGAGACATACGAAAAAAATATGTTATTCTTCAATTTGTGCGGTTCTTTCCTCGAAAGACCATTTCAGACACCAATCCACACGATCTGACCAAGATTATGTCTGGACTTTAAAAGAGACTGTAACCTCTGAGTTTGTTTCGGCCCTTCTTCTAAGAGTAGTCAGATAGGAAACGCCGACCTCATTTATTTCATTGTTACCACTTGGTAACATACATTATAAATTACAACTTGAAGTGAAGATTAATTAATATTATTAGTATTAATAAATAAAATAAATAAACTTTTCCGTGTAGACAGTTGACAGTTTTTTTCTGCTTTCACTACTGCTTTCAAAACGGTGGGGGAAAACATCCTAAGGAAACCGGCATGTCCTAGAACCAAAAATTGGAAGACATGTGACATCTACCAACCCGCACTGGGCCCGCGTGGTAGATCACAGCCCGCTCCCTCTCGAAGAGAGGAGACCTGTTCCCCAGCAGAACATTACCTAAAGGCTGATTATGGTGGAAATGAATCATTTCTTGCTTAGAAACTACAATTTCCTTATAATATTTTCTTAAAATATTCATAAATAATTATGAGGATGGAACATTAGGATATGTTACATTCTCATAATTATTTAAGACTAGCTTTTGCCAGCGGCTTCGCCCGCACGGAACTTTCATCCCCTATTTAACTCACTTAGGGGTTGAATTTCAAAAAAACCTTCCTTACTCCTTGTCTACATTATAAAGGGAACATCTGTGCAAAATTTCAGCTTTCTAGGTTTTGGGCTGGGCGTTGATGAGTCAGTCAGTCAGTCAGTCAGGACTTTTCTTTTTATTTATACAGGTTGAAATTGAAAACATGCGACAAACCGAAATGGGAGATTGTACTCATCATTATGAACAACTTTTACTAAGGGACCAAAGATGCAATCGCGAAAAAAAAAACATCTGTTCCTTACATTTATGTTCGCATGACTCGTTAAAATGTAGGGAACAACTGTTTTTTTTTTTGCGATTGCATCTTTGGTCCCTTAGTAAAAGTTGTTCATAATGATGAGTACAATCTCCCATTTCGGTTTGTCGCATGTTTTCAATTTCAACCTGTATATTTAGATAGAAGATTTGACTTCAAAATATACCGAAGTAACATTTGATATACATGGGTATAAAGAAACAATCCATGTGGATGGATTGTTTCTTTTTCCACGTAGATATGAAGTCTTCTAAGGAAAATGGTCTAAAAACGCTCTTGGATAATGTTCGATAAAATTCTGCTCGTTAACTCCCTATAAACAAACCCAAAATTGCAATATATTGTCTGTTTCCGCGAAACTGAAGATCTGTGGGCTGCTATAGGTACCTGTTTGATGTACAAATCAATGTTGTTATATTTCGGTTAACATCAAACTGTAACAAATATTCTGTATTTCCTCTAACCTAGAATATTACCTCCTTAATTCTTGAAATAAATAAAAAATATAAATAATAAATTGTTCCACAGATTGCTGACGTGGGTTGGCGGACTGCAGCTTCATCTAAGAAGAATGGTATACCTACAAATGTTCAAAATAGTCCCATCATCTAAGAGCGACAAGGATAGCTGTTTCAAGAGATACCTTAATTAGCTGAAGAGCTGAAAGATTCTGCTTAATCAGTTTTCATCTCGACCTTAGGAAGAGTTTCAAAAGTTACAGACTACTAAAACTGAAATTTGGTTTTTGAAGATCTTTTATCATCTTTTATTTCCCTACGTCATGCTGATAATACAAAGTGTTAATCTAAATTTACTCTCACATTTTCAATTCGGTTGACGTTTGGAATAATTTTATCTTCCCAAAAAGGATATAAAGTGTTCAGATAAGATTATCTAACTAAAGCCAAATCGTTCCCTTTGTAATACCGCCGCCGGAATATTTGATAACGGGGTTTTGAATAGCCGACATTGCACTCTAGTGCAATTGCAAGCACTCGGCACAGTACATGCTGCAAACAATAACAATTGTTATGATGACCACGTCGAAAAACGGACAGTCCTCTTACAGTTCTTGAATGAAGGCTGAGAAAATCAGTGCGCATGTGCTCTTTGAATGCAATGGCATCACCCAGGTTAGGAAAACAACCCTCGGGCACCCAGATGTTACACAGATGTTCCTAACGGACCAGGAGATGTAGGTAATCCACTTATGGAGGGAAGTAGGCTGGTTGGCTGGCTGGTTGGTTCTGGCTGGTGGTGGTTCTGGAATTAGTTGGAAATAGGTGCGGAACCCTATAACACAGAATATAGATGACGACGTGTCAAGATTATAAGTTTTTAATCGATTAGTCTATGAAGCTACTTGATAACAGATAAACATATTATACGAATAGACAAATGTTTTGTTCAATAAAAAAAAAATCGGTGTGGATCTGAATACGCAAGTTCAGAGGTAATTAACAAATAAAAAGCTGTATCTAATTACTAGTCAAAACTAAAATTCTATGTAACCGAAGCAAAAGCAATACTGCGAAAATGTAGGTACCGAAGTCTCTGTTCAGCTTAACGAATCGGAAATCCAGGCTCCATGTTTCACATCAGAGATTTAAGTGAATGATAATAATATCAATTTCAAAACAAATTATTGTTTCAATCACCATAATATTCCACTACGAAACATCTACATACAGGCAAAAATATTTCACCATTCTCACACAGCCAATCCACGTGTAGTTCTTAAAACAAAAAACACTGATTAGATTGTCCTACAAACTCTTGAAGTATGGTAACTTAGCTCTGTGATAGAGTTAGCGAATCGAACGGAATCAGTGACGGCGGCATCCGTCGAGCCGGTTGAAACCGGTTAGTGTTATCGTACAGGCCAGTATTGCTCACTGGATTCACCGCACACCGCTTTGTATGCATCGGACAATCACAATCGGACGTAATGTAACTGGTAACTACAGATACTCATGTGTGCATGAATCTCTGAGAACGTTGATGGGTCTTATTTTGGGCGAAACATCGTTTTGAGTTCAAAAATTATTCCAGATTTCGTTATAACAACATAGAATGCTAAGACAGATAGGGTGGTCATCATCACCTTGTTACTTAAGGCTGTTGGAGGAAGGCGCCGGTGTCAGTCACACAGTTTATACTAGCACAGACATCGTCGTTTACTCTATCTTTTTAATACCCGTATCTATGTACATTATGTTTTTGTTTATGATAGATAAGTTGTATCCACATTTGTTACTAATAAATTATTATTATTATTATTACCTTTCACGAAAGAACCGGGGCTGTTAGAGGAACAGTGACATAGTCTTTACGTAACATCCTAGCAGTCCAAGTTTTATGATAGATTAAAAGAAAATCAACTTCTTCCATCATTCTGCTTAAATATACCATACCATAACTCAGCCAGCACAAGTACTGTAAATATCCAAAGCAATAACGGCGCAGCAAGAGATTGAAAATAGCTGTCTTAACTTGGGATACATTACAAAAGTGCCTTTATGATTACCAACTTGGAATCCAACAATGATCCTACTATACAGTTAAAAGAATAAGATCCGTTACCTAATAGTTGAGCTATCCAACTTGCCAATAACAGTGACACTAACAGAAATCCCTGTAGAGATACTCAGAAGTTAGTGCCAACAGTAGTAGAAAATTGATCATCCCGTTTTGAGAGATTAATTATGTGCAACAGACGGTGAGATGCAGTAAGTATCTGAAATACAATTTTGGCAGTACACTCATCTCGTTAAGAATCATAAAATAATGTGCTGTTATATAAGGAACAGAATTTAATAATAATGCTCTAGAAATACATTCTGGTAATACCTATATAATCAGGTGCAATAAATACGTCACACGCAAAGTTTCGCCTCGTAATCGACTAATCCAGACTGAACGTAATTTTCATATGCGTAGCCCACGTGTAATCCGGATCAGCCGTCGACATTCAAATTAATTCAGCTAACGAAATAAACAACACAAGTATCTGAAATTCTCCAAATCGTTATTTACTGGATCCCTTAATCCTTGTAATGGCAGGGTCACCTGTCCTAAATTATCGCAATTGTTTTGTGAGTCAATGACTTGGTATGTAATTTATTGGGACAACATTTTTGTCGAAATAAATGTCTTAAATTCTTGAAAAAAACAGACAGAAACAATAATACTACTCTACAAATAAAGTAGGTACTTGGTATTGACCCCGGCCAATGCACACATTTCATCTGAAATGTGTGCATTAGTCCTGAAGGCCCTTAATTATAACTTAGAAGAAACGACAAAATAAAATGTTTGCCTTTGACATAAAGAAACGTCACAAAGACTGGAAGAGCAACCGGAAATTAAAACAATTACGCTCAACGAAGATCTCTCCTTGACCGCTCTTCAAAATTAATATTGAAAAGGAGAAACAAGTACTACAAAAACAATATGAAATGTTCTTATACATAGAAAAACTTCTCATTTAAAACCTAGAATAGAACCTACATTGAGACGATAGCAAAACACTTTACGTAATATGAATGGTCCTAGTATAGAATGAGTGGTCGTTATAAATAGCACGACTCTGAAACATTGTAAGGTACTTAAACACAATTGTACTATTTGTTTGAAGATATTTTGCGTCACAGCACAGCATGAACTAGATCATTATGCCAATAACAATAAATTAAAATTTGTGAGTCAGTATCTGTGATAGTTTTGTGTACTTATCTTCAATCAGTCAACACCATGTTCCGCCTTCATGAACATGGGCATACCCAGGTTCTGGGCTAGGCGGGGATTTTTATAAGCATCTAGTTAAATAAATAAACATACATTGAAATAGGTATTTTTAAATACATTATTTAATGATACAATAACTATTTTAAAAGTACTTTCCAGGGTCTTTAGCAAAACGGTTTATGAAGTCTTCCGTAAAAGAATTGCCCATAGCGTTAACAAATTTTCTATGTACACTGAGCATTCAAAGCCCATTTAATCTATTTTCGATCATAGTCGATCTTAGCCACGTTTTTACGCGTCTAAAGTATGCTGAATGACCTTTCAATTGTAGCAGTGGATAAGGCATTGCCAGTACAATTTCTAGGGCTGTCTTCACCTTTGGGTAAAAAGAGTCTGCTACTTGTATTAACTCCGTTATTCCAATACTTTCAAAGTCCTGCTGCTGCTTATTTATCAAAAAAGTGCGCCATAGTTCAGCTTCAGATGGGATCCCTTGTAATTCATAAAATTTTATCCAATACTTCCTCCATAACTTTTTGTAATTTTGGAACTGTAATTTTAATTATCTGAGCAGGTTGCAACAATGAAAGAGTAAACGCTGGTGAATGGTCTTTGCCGAATCTCGCCTCTAATGAAGATGATAACGAATCCTAATAGGGCACGTATAACGAGCGATGAAAATACTCGCTTAGGAAAGCAGCTGGTTGATTTGCCCTATGTTGTTGTCGGCTTGCTGTTCTAGGAAACCCAGTTCAAGGTTCAAAGCCGTAGCAATTTTTTCAGCTGATTTGATTAAATCTTCAGATCCTTCCGCGAATTGCCTGTGTTCTGCAACTGCAGTGTTTATGGTTTTTATAATGTTCTGCACAACAATTATTATGTCCAGCGTTTTAGACTGTAATATGTTTGCGACGGGTTGGAGACTTGTAATTGTCTATAATACATAGATAGAGCAAATATAAATGTGGTTTGGCTGACAGCGGATATCAACTGGAAAGCTACTTTCCTTGACCCAGAATAACCTTCCCGAGAAAGCTTTTCTAAACTTTCTGCAATTTCGACAAAATTATTCTTAAACATCGAAATACTTTGGTATTTATGGGACCATCTTGTTACACACGGCAATGGTATTTTTGACGCAGAACCGATTCCTTGAAAAAAAATATATCGTATCTTTTTTTTTGGTTCCAATGCAGTTGCAAATCTCAGAAACTTTATTTGAATCGTTTACCACAAGGTTTAATCTGTGGCAGGCGCAGTGAAAATATAAACCCTTTTTATAAGTTTCTCTCAATATTTTATTGGATTCCGCCAACTTTTCCCGCCATTGTAGCACATCCGTCGTAGCCCCGCCGCGCCGCCCACGTCATCCTGGAATGCGAGGCCGTGGCTTCTCAACGTGAAAAATCCTCGGAACAGTGAGGTTGCTCCGCGAAGCCTGTGAAGCTCCCAGGAAGATTCTGTGCTTTTGGGCGGAGCTAGGCTGGCTTTGTTAGCCAGAATCCTCACGCATAACGGACCGAATGGGGTCTACCGAAGACCTATTGCTAGTTGTTCCTTACAAGGTATATCAGCTGATTCATCAGCCAAAATGCTTAAGGCACTTGCAGCTCTAACGTTATCGACCAATTTTTTAGGACACCGCATTTGTTTAAAATCTCATTTTGTATTTTCGGGGACGTAGGTAGGTACACATGGCTACACATTAAGCTAAACATTTCCAGTTTACGCTGATCTCACACTGTACGCAAATACTATACAAAGCGAGATCAGCTTATACTGGAATGTATAACTTGATGTGTAGCCGTTTGTACCTATATTGAGCATTCTTTAGCCGTTTTTAAAAGCCTGATTTTTTAAGGTTGTATATTGTATTGCAAATGGCAGTTGCAATACGTAAACGCAAAGCTTCGAAATCTACAATTTGTTTCTCATTCCCATTTATTCCGATATTAAAATCCTCATTTTCAACATTCTTACCAAAATAAACAGTAACTACCAAACGGCTACGCTTGCCAAAATTGCTAATAAACCGTATCTCAATGGCAAAATAGTTAAGGAAAAACGTGTATTTCTCTTACTAGATAAACTAGGAGGAGATATATTTATGGAGACAAGGAGAAAATCAAACAGAATTTTATGTTACTACTTTATTGCATAAAATTCAAATCGTACCAATTGCTTAACACGTATTTCTGGAGTTGTCAATTCGCTCAGAAATAAATTAACTTCGTGCGAATCGCTTACAAAAAAGAAATCAATGTCAATTCATCCGCTTCGGGCTAGTAAATTCCCGCGATTCGACTAAAAAGCCATCCCTATTAATCACTTACACATTAGATGGATCTGACATCAGTTTTGAACCAAGTCTTTCTTTTAATAAAACTCTTACACAAACAGCAGTCGAGATACAAATAATGGACGCTAAAGTCATTCGCCACCAAGACATGCAGGAGACTAAACAATTCAAAGTAATTTGTTCCACAGTTGATTTACAGCCAGCACTTTGTAACACAATTGGATTGGATGCTTCACAAATACACTATTGGATAATACTGGTCAGCGTTATTCCAAATTGTCTGCTTTCCTGTTTCCATTCATCGTATTCATTTTAAAATTGCCAACGATATTACGACTTGGCGCACATGGAGGAAATATTTAACATATTTTTTTAAATTAGTTGACGTAATACCTACGTGTGATTTCGTTTTGGCTGATCTATTCTTTTGTAAAAATTTAATACATACATAACATCACACCTGTAATCCCCGAAGTCAGTGCCGGTTTTAGCCCTACCAGCACCCTGGGCGAGATTTCTGCGGCGCTCCCTAACTGCAATTTAAACCCATACGGAAAAAAGGCAAAGGATAATTATAGTGAAACTACTATTCCTTATAAAAAATAACCATTTATTTAAAAAAAAAAACTAATAAAATTTTACTTTTCTAGCCTTTCTATCAGCGAACTCTTATATTAGGTTATCGTTACTTATATTAGGTCGATGTTTTCAGCGATTTCATTTTCGATTGACTAAGTTGCTAAGTTTGTCAATCTAGATTGAGATATTGTCAATCGCAGATAGGTTTTTATCAGCTTATACTTAGAAAAAGTCCTCTCCCCACTAGCAAACGTTACAGGTATGGTCAATAATATTCGTAATGCTATCCATACATTTGGATACAGTTCTTGTAAGTTGCGATCTTTGATAATATTAAAACAAATACAGGAGTAACCATCAGCCAGGCAAAAATGATTTCAGACTTACGAGTTCATCACACGACATACAACATACAAGTATACAGTTAATTTCAATTGGAGATCACCATAGAGTTTGGCAAGGTTGGCATTTTCCGGAATCTGTTTTATATTGTACAAAAAAGACCCAGATTCCGAGTACTCATTTAACTGTTCAATAACTTTCATTAACTGAAATAAATGTAGTGTCCAAAAGACAGTTGAAAAATTCAACCTCCATTTTTTTTTCTGGAGAAGTTATTGGCTCATCGCGGGTAGGTTCACCAGCAAATAAATTTTTTGTTGTGGCTCTAAACACAGGTTCAATTTCTAGCTCTTCAGCCAATTCCTTTGTAATTAAAATGGTGCTTTTAAAGCCTGTATTTCTATATTCTTCTAAGAAATCTAATAGCCACTATAGTTTAAAATTGACAGTAATTTGACAACTGAAATTACCTGAGCTGCCCGAATTTGACGACAATTTTACAGCAAAACTTTTGAAAGAAAAATTTGCGGTGAATTTTTCCTCAATTTGGAGGTAACTATTTTACTAGAAAAAAAAGTTGGAAATGTTCATTTTTACCATTACTACAGAAGGTAATTTATCAACAATTTTGTAAACAAATTGATAAATAAAATTGATGAATTAATTTTGTAAGCAAATTGATAAATAAAAATTTCTACAATTTGACGGTAAAAAATACTTTACAATTTTTCAAGTCGAATTAGCAATAAATTGATAAACAAATTTGCCGGAAAATTGACCACCAATTTTTACAGTCCACTTTTGAAGTGTATTTGCATTCTAATTGGGGTGGTAAATTTACGTCAAATTGTATAACAAGTTGTATACAAACTGTTGTAAATAACGGAAAAGCCCGAAGTTGACGGACATTTGACGAAAAATTCAAGGAAACTTTTCGTCAAATGTCCGTCAAGGTAAAATAAAGTTTTGCTAATCAAACTGTGGGATTGGGGGAAGGAGGCCTCGCTCAAAGAGTGAGGGGATATAAAAGGGCACCTTCGGGGACCCTTTTGGCAGAGGAGTACCCATAGTATACCCACATTTCGTTAGTTTTGTTTAAGTCCCTTGTTGTTAATAGGGGGCGAGCCTTTTGCCATCAATCGGGTACAAATCTTGCTACTGAGAAATAATTCTTGATGTGAAAATCCAATAACTTCGGTCTCGGAATATATTGCTCAGCAAAAGTTCTTTGACCCATAATACCACCGAGGCAGTACTAAAATTAAATAGTCAAATTCAACGTCAAACTTACTACATTCATAGAATCTAAAGATCAATCATGAGGACATTATATGCATTTGCTCATGCAGTTATATTTTCTTGATCTATAAAAGAATTGATCAATTGAAACAATAAGCCTATCAGTATATTTACAGATCACAGGTAAAACAAATGTTTGGAAATATCCAGACTAGAGTTATCCAAACTAGAACCGATCGATCCTTACGTGGAACTAATATCTTCGATATTTATAAAACAAATACTAGCGAAGCAGATAAAACTAGAGAAAAGATAAACTGTTTACAATTTCTCAATCGTATTTTCCATTAAACAGATTGCTTGTTATGAATAGTACGACTCATGTAGAATACTTGACTCATTTTTCTTACAGACAAAAGATTAGCACAAAGCTTTGCAAAGACACCAAGATCAATAAAAGTTCTATTCAGAATCAATAAAGGTTCCGTTATTGGTATAAGACTTAACACTTTAGAAAATAATAACGAATCAGAAGAAAGCGATGTAACAGTGGGTATGTCAGTAGCCATTTTACCTTACCAGAGTGTTTCTAACAAACATTGATGTTATGAAAACAAAAGTTGTTAAGGTAAAAGCTCCGGGGCAACCAGGGCACAGGTCACAGGGTGGTAGCTTTTTTGCAATTTGCAGGTCAGTGCAAGGTCGTATGTTGATTAAAATATGATTCGCGTCTGTAACAAATATGGCTTTACATAAATATAATCATTTAATCACCAATACAACCCTATTGAATGTCTATTTCATGATAAACTCATTCAGTGGAATTCAATTAAGTTGCAAACAACGTAAGAAAATTAGAATTTCGCGGGTTACCCTGGAGTTTTCTCCTTAAAGGACGGCTAAGCAGGGTCATTCTTTCCGAAAGATTGGTCCTGGGCAGCTCTGGACAGAGAAAGGTTGAAGGAGAGTAACTCTTAGCCAAGCAGTGTGAAAATACGAGCAAAAAAAAAAAACACGATCATCTAGCAGGTTAAGGTGCAAGTAGATGAACCCGCACTATGTGACAACCCAGACAGGTGCATTACTTTGTGTAAATTATCTCATCTCTGAAAACGGTTAAGGAAAACATCATGACGAAACCGGCATGAACTAGACCAAAAAATTCGACATGTGACATCTACCAATCCACAGTGAACCCGGCCCACTCACCGAAAGGCGGCCTATGTCCCAGTGTGGGAACATTATAGGCTGATTTTAAGATGGAGTAGATTTTATATCACTTGTTGATAAAGATAATGAACCTTATGTGTGTGCTAATAAATTGAAAAACTCGAAATTGAATTAAGGAAATAGTGTTCGAAAAATCTGCTGTTATAAGTATAACAACAGAAGAAAACGCTATGAGAGTGAAATCTTGACAAACCCAACCACAACTGGAACTGAGTCCGACGCACTCGTCATTATCTGTTTGAAGACAATCATAACAAATTCCCGATCAGACTGGTATACAAACATTTAGCAGCTATACAATCGATAGAGCATCAGAAACCTAATAAAACTATTATGACTTCCGTCGTATGTTTACATCTGGCATTAGAATGCGCGTACGCAGTACAATCTGCCACGGTTTTCCAATCCAGTTTAAACCGGTAACTGTCGATTGTTAGTCTTCATTATGGCACTTGTAATAACCGCTTCTGTAAGCCTAGGTACGCATGGGCATATTTTAATCGCGGCGACTTTTTTTCACGCACTGGGTTTCCAACGCTCTAGCGCTGAAACATGAAAATCCAAGAGTGTGTTTTCTTGACGCGCTGGGATGCGCTTTGTTGAATACTCGGCTTAGCACCAAGAGTTGACAATCCAAAGAGCAAAAAGATCGTCTGTGTGAACCTGGGTTTATACTTATTTATGCGTGAGGTCCGCCTTATCTTTATGTCAGAGGACGAGTACATCGTGAGTTATTTGTATCAATATTGTCATGGAAACTAATATCGATGATGATATAATATTGCTCACTGTTATTTATAATTAGGCTGGAATTGCATATAGGAAGATAAGATAAATAAGGTTATCGAGTGCAAACTTGGTCTTATATGCGCTGCAAGTAGCTGAAAGTGGAATGCGATACCTAATAAAATTGTATATCTAGTAGTTTTACTTTAATCATGGTCTGGCAGTTTGAGTAATTTATGCGGCCTACCCAAATGTCCTTTCTTTGGTATTGTTCGTCGGATCATTGAGCTCATCAAGTTCTGAGTTGAGCTGCATGATTACTGTTAAATGCGTGCACTGATTGGACAAGTCCACTCAATCTGTGTGGTTCTTTCCTCAAAAGACCACTTCAGACACCAATCCACATGGTCTTCACATGATCTGACCAAGATCATGTCTGGACTTTACAAGAGATTGTGACCTCTGAATTTGTTTCGGGCTTTCTTCTCAGAGTAGTCAGATAGGAAACGCCGGCCTCATCTAGTTTAAAAAAATATGTTTGACGTGTAAAAGTTTTTGAACAAACCTACTTACAGAAATAAAATCATTTATCATTTAGGTACAACGGTAGTGTTTTTTTTTTTTGGGTGGGAAATCATCAAATAACTTCTCCCGCTCTGGGTGGAGCGGGAGGGCGTGTCAGACTTTTACTGACTAAAACCCACCCGTGTTCCCTCAGTTGCCTGTGTGCCAGGGGCCGCGGTATCTCTTTCGAACAACCCGCACCCCTGGACAACGGTAGGGTGGGTAACAATCTTTCTACAGGGTAAAAGTTATCCAGTACACAAACCGTAACCATGAATTCAGCATATAATTCTGGTCCTAGGGGGTCTAGAATTATATGAAAGGATCAGAAAGGAAAATAATCAGCTGTTGCATAGAAAAGTGCAATACCTACGCGGTCAGAATTTATGAGTCACTAACTTTTGTCACCGGCTTCGCCCGCGCGGAACTTTCATCCCCTATTTAACTCACTTAGGGGGTTGAATTTCAAAAAATCCTTCCTTATTCCTTGCCTAAATTATAAAGGGAACCTCTGTGCAAAATTTCAGCTTTCTAGGTCAAAGGGTTTAGGCCGGGCGTTGATGAGTCAGTCAGTCATTAAGGAGTTTTCTTTTTATTTAAATAGATCCACTGATTATTTTTCGATAACCGACGAAAAATTTCTACGCTAGGCGGTCTATAATCAGTTAATCATATAATTTTGCTGAATTCATGGTTATAGTTTACGCACTGGGTAAATTTTTATCCTGTATAAAAGCCACAAAATAGTATAATCTAATATAAAAAATTCTCGTGTCACAGTGTCTGTAACAAAACTTCTCCGAAACGGCTTGACCGATTCTTTTGAAATTTTGAGTGTATATTCAGTAGGTCTGAGAATAGGACGTAAAGTATTTTTTATACCCCACTGAGGGAACACGGGTGGGTTTTAGTCAGTAAAAGTCTGACACGCCCTCCCGCTTCACCCAGAGCGGGAGAAGTTATTTGATGATTACCCACCCAAAAAAAAAAAGTGATAAGGGTGGTCCACCCCAAACTCTTTTTTTTATTGTTTGGACAATTTTTTTCTGATTTGTCATTAAAAATTTCATACAATCCTAAATTTTCACCCTTCTACCACCAACCCCTATTTTTTTATAGTGATAATAGTACTTTAATAATTTTCTACTCTCAGCGGTTGATAAAATTTATCATTTACCACTCGATCAGTTATTCCCGCCAGGCGTATACCGGTCACTTCTCACCCTGCAAACAGCGCAGACTAGGGATGAGAACGAAAGACAGGACAACGTCTGTCGGGTTAGCTAGTATATACATATAATAATGTTGTGTTCCTAAAACACTTACCAATTGTTTTACAGTGTTTTCAGTTTACATGTTTCAGATTTAGGACAGCTTTCGATATTTCATAGTAAATGGTTCCATTTAAAATATTATATTACGGATTTTGAGCTTCGACAAGAAAGTTTAAAATTGGATCTCTGTGCAGATTGGCGAAGTACTGAACGATATTAAATTGGGTCAGACTCGAAATGTAAATATGAAAATGGGAACTTTACACAAATAAGCATCGTTTGCTGTCGGAAACACTGTAATACTAAAGTAAATTATACGATATTCTATTATACCTGTATGTACCTACCTACGTATCACTACATATTATAAAACTTTTCCAAAAAAAAACGACTTCCGGAAAAACACTACAATGTGAAAAATTACTTTAATTTCGGAAGTCGGTGACTTTGGATGTGTATTTTAATTTTTTGTCACCGCGTCATTTTCACATAGATCTGATGATGGGTTTCGGAAACAGACAACGAAACTCTTCAAATTTTTTTAGCAAATCAACGGCGATTGCTGTTGTCGCTTAAATATGCATTGTTTTGACCCCAAGGATGATAAAATTTCGAATTGGTTTGGGGTAGTAGTACTATAATTAAAAACTGAAAAACTAAACTTTTTCCAAAAAAAAAAAACAACCGACTTACCGAAAGTTATTTTTCATTTTGTAGTGTTTTTTCCGAAAGTCGGTTGTTTTTTTTTTGTCGAGAACAATAAATCTCATATTCACCCTGTATTGTAAGCTTTATTGTCTGTAGTAGGCATTAAACGAGATGTAAATCATCTAAAACCCTATTACAATAATTTCTTCCTACTTCTGCATATTCCATAATAGCTTAATATAAATTCAATGAGAACTACTCCTCGCTAGGAAATGTTTTACATACCGTAATATAGGTAATCTACTTCCTATGTTCACTGCATCTGGTAGATTATATTGACTATGTACAGTATTATCCTCATTTATCGACATTACCAAGGTAAGCTATTCCAAGGTAATATCTGTAATAATGTATATTACGTATTTGTTTTATGTAACTGTATTGTATGTTACTCATACACGTTGTAATCATGTACTGAACTGTCTATTTACAGGGTGTGCGGTAATTTAATGGATAACCTTAAAATGGTTCATGGTAGAACTAATGGCCATTCAGAAAAAAAACATTTTTATAAATTAAAAAAAATATTTTTATCTGTAAAAAACATATAAAAAAAACACTACAAAGTGAAAAATAACTTTAATTTCAGAAGGCGGTGACAAAAAAAACATAGAGCAGTGGTAGCCAAGTGGTTGAGTGGTTGCTACGACTTAAGAGTTATAGGGCTAGGTTCGAGCCCAGGCAGTGAAGCAGGCGCTTTACTTTGTGTAAATGATTTCATCACCACTGCTCTCAAAACGGTGAAGGAAAACATCGTGAGGAAACCGGCATGTCTTAGAACCAAAAATTCGAAAACTTGTGACATCACCGACCCGCACTGGGCCCGCGTGGTGGATTACGGCCCACTCCCTCTCACTGAGACGAGGCCTGTGTCCCAGAAGTCGAAACTTTATAGGCTGATTATGCTACTTATGTACAAAAATCATGAAATATGAGCTGTTTTATTTAAAACAACATGGGTATTTAGGTCTCCCTCTCATCAAGACGAGGCCTGAGTCCCAGAAGTGGGAACATTATAAGCTGATTATGGGGTATTCAGGTAAAGGTAAGTTGCCGTATGCCCATTTTTGCTAACACTGTGACGCCTAAATGGATTGCCTAATAAAAGCGCTCGGCTCATCGCCGAGGGTTGAAAATCCAGGCGTTCCTTCTAAGTGTCGTGTAATGTTAATGACAGAGAATTCATGATTAAAATTTGCATCGTTGTACGCAACTGCAGCGTTTAGATCTTAGGCCTCGACCCTTTCACACTTGCCTTGCCTATATTAGATTAGATTAATGTAATTAGTGCCACTGAAACCCTACGCAGGCGCGGCAACAATATAGAAGAGTATAATTATAGTCTTGTTTGTAAGTCCATCTTTTAGGGTAAACAGAAGGAAAGAACATCAGTATGTTTACTTCTTACACATTCGTAAGTAATTGGTGTTATGTGTGCCATCATCGCCTTTTAAGAATGAAAAGGAAATAAATTAAATGGCAAACTTGAATTAGCGTTATTTAGGACTTTGCGAATTAACACTGAAGTTTTATACAACTGTAATGAACGAAATCTTACTCGTATACTTAGTCCATTGCTTCATATCTTCGAAATAATTGTCTGTTCAACAACGTAAATAACGCGATGAATGTTGTAGACCTGGCAATCACCCCGCAGGCATATTATGGAACAGAACAAAAGAAAAGATAAAGCCTTATGGGGAACCTAGTCGCGGGCTCGAACTCACTGGTGGGCCTGGCTAAAAATCACGCTGTCTCACCAGGCTTCGTGTCCGACAGAGATAGTACCAGTGATGAGCAGTTAGACGCTATTCTACACGCACAACGTTATCGAGTGAGATGCAAGATCATTTATAGTAAAGAAATCGCGAAAATATTAAGAAAAGTCCTTTAGAAGATCGGGTTTTATGAAAAAGCCACTGCATAAGTCAATGACCAATAAAGTTTATTGAACTTTTCGATAATTGAACTTTGTCGGTACCGACTTGGTTTTGGAGATTTTACACATATTTTATTACTTAAACAAACCCAAAGTTAAGTGAAATTAGCAAGAAAAACGAATCTTTGTTGGCTCCTAACTTTTTAATGAGTTTTTATTTTAGTATTCTGTTTCCGTACAGACAATATTAATAATGACAAAACGATATCATATTTTACTTTGGATGCGCCATGTCAGACAGTGGAGTAAAACACTCCCGAAGTTTATATGCAAAAAATGTGGACTAGGTTCACCATAAGTTACAATCAGAGATCGGATATTCGGATGCATATTTACCTAAAGATCAATTTTTGCTATGAAAGTATGAAAGCGGCTTTATAAATTATTTGTAATATTTATTAAACACCCCAGGATCCTTGGATTGCATAACTATTCAGATGTGTATTAATTTAAAATTAATGTTTAACCCGATACAAATATGTGTATGTACTGGAGGAGGGGTGGTTTGTATTAGTTAAAACAAACAATAAACAAATTACTTACCTAAATTAAGACTTTTTCGATACAAAAGCGCATTCCATGTTAGCCAACATCTCAACTTTAAGGTGAATATGCATCCGAATATCCGATCTCTGGTTATAATGCTTATTATTATAAGCTTTTCACAGAGTTAACAATAGGCTTGAGCTTTCCCTTATCTGACCCTTTTTTCATGAGCTTTTCTTTGTGCAGAAAATAGCTCCGAAAGTAGCTTACCACATCTTTGAAGCCGATAAGCACAGTATTATTAGTAATCTGTGGTATCATCGTTACCATAGAACTACCCTACGTAACCTCGTTTGGAGAACATTTGTTATCCGATATAAAAGGGTTTGGGTCATAAAATGGAGGAAGTAGTGGATAAGTAGGTTATCTTATAGTTTGTTGCGACAAAATAACGAACTAATAATTGCAACATTTTATCTAGGTACATAAGCCGTGTGCCCTATGATAATTTCCATAGGCAAAAATGACGAACTTTCATAAAAAAACTTTCATCACTTTGGTGCGTGTTGACTATCGTTAAACCCCTTGTATTGTACAAAATTTCATGTTTCTAGACTCAGCAGTTAAGGCTGTGTGATGTCTCTCAGTTAATTAATTTAACTAACAGTTAAATTTAGTATTTCAGACTAGGTATAGCTACTTTTACCAGGTAAAATGATGTAGGTACATCACGGTGTAGTCTGAAATAAATGAATCTGTTTAGTCAATATCTCTCCTCTGAAAGACGAGCATTAAAATTCTGGTAAACATAACAAGAAACATGAATATTTTTTCAAGAATAATTTACCTCCACAATTGCCTTTGCTCCAATTCGCCTAATTGTGCCACATTATACAGGCATTTCTTAAAAATCCGACGAGTTATAGCAACCCACGCAAATAGCCTAATTCTCTTGCGAATTATTCAAGAGAAATTAAATAGGCTTCAGGAACATGCTTTTTCAGCATAATCGTCATTCTGCTTGTGTTCTCAGTCATCTCTATCAGCTGTCATCATCGATTTTGTCCCTTAGAGGTAATTATTACATCATCATCATCATCATCATCATTTCAGCCGAAAGACGTCCACTGCTGGACAAAGGCCTCCCCCAAGCTTCGCCACTTCGACCGGTTCTGTGCTTCCCGCATCCAGCGGATTCCTGCGGCTGCGGGTGAAGGCTCACAAGGTCACCAGACCGAATTATTACCTAACTAAATAACAAAACACACATGACATCACACCTATATTATCCAGAGGGTTAAGCAGAGGTGTAACTTCCTACTAGTACACTAGTAGTTATGTACTAGGTACTAAAAGTAATATTGGGACTTCATCTAGTTGACAATTAGTAGCTACATAATCAATATTTACAGCACGATTTTAAAGCGTATTAGGTAAATTATTATTTCTTAGAATTCTGATTAGAAAACCATAAACTGAGCTAATGTAATTAATTACGTTTTAAATTGATAATTAAAATTGTGCACATATGTAACACAACTGCACCTATTATATGTAAATAATGTAACTATAGTCGTCAAAAACTTATAAGCTTATCAAGCAAGAAGTAAGATAGATTTGGAGAATCTAATGTCATCTAACTAGCAAATGATATAAAATAAAAAACAAAACTTGTGTCACAATATTTTTAGATCATTAATACAAGTGGAACGATATACCTAGAAAGGTATGTCATCTACTTCCACTAATGATATATTATCACAAAAACTTAACGACTGTAGGTACTCTTCTACGAAAAAAAACCATGATTAGCCCGATAACAGCAAAGAGGAAACGCAAAGCACAGAAAAAGGAATGGAGTAGCACGATTGTGTACACTTTTTATATGCCTGAGGCCCTTCCCATAAGAATAAAGGTAATCACGCAACAACAAACAACCTTTGAAGCAAAAAGTTATTACGAAGCTGGAGAAAAAACTGCTTTCAGAACAGCCGGTCTTTGCTGTAAAATCTCACCGTTAAACTAAGGTCAAGTGAGCTTGAAGTGAACTGTCAACATGAAGAACAATTCCCATATTTTTAAGGACATTCGCATTCACGGATTTCAGTCTACATCTGTCAAAAAAAAAAACTCTTTTTTTTATTTTTGACAAATTTTTGATATTGATTGATGCTGCGATAGGACCTATTACCTCTATTATAATGACCTTCTTATGCTAAAATTTGACAGCTTACTTCAACATAACTTATCCTTAGTTTTCAAGGCGAGATTTTTACAGAATAGCACAACAGATTCCCTTAGTATAGTTTCAGTAGGTAACTACGCATTTTTCTCGCCCACCTTATTTCTTGAGTAGCATAAATAGCGCACAGGGAACCGTTTCAGGTAAGTTTATTATCTCGAAAACAGTTTGTTACGTTCCAGATTGAACTGGAATTCCATCCCAAAGTAATTTGTGATTATTAAGTCTTGGACCGTCGACAGCAACATAAGTGAAAAGCTGAAAAGAAATAAATAACGAGTTTTCTTCAGGAATCAGACTGAAATTCACATGTCACACACATGTGTTTGTCTGATTGATGAGTTTTCACGGCCTAACAACCGAACCGATTTAAAGGTGGTAGTGATAATTTAACCTCTGTGCCATACTGTTTTAAGCAACACCACTAAATTAGTGAAATGCGGTGGAAAATTTGGGTTTACACGGTTGCGTAGTAAGTGTAACCCCAGGTTCGCACAGGCGTATGTTTGTGGCGGTGATTTTTTTTGCGCACAGGAATTTTGACTTCAACCCCGAGCACTGAGAATTCAACAGAGCGCATCCCGGCGAGCCTGCGCTTAGTAGGTATAAAAACCACAAAAGCACTAACTTCTACTAAAAATGCCAAACGTAATTAGATCCTATGAAAATTACGAACTTCCTTTATCACTTCTGACGTTCGCGATGACAGTACAAAGTTAATTAAGTTCGTCACTTGACTCTTCAGCGGCGTCTGAAGGAATTTTCCACGGCTAAGTAATCAGTAATTTAGGTTTCAGTAAAGATGTAAAGAGATACCAACAGATTAGTAGGTAGGTTCTTGTTACACGTAGGTACCTAATCTATTATCAAAGATGACGAATAGTTTTCTGATAAATTATTACGTGGTTTATGTTTACTGCCATGAAATAATGCTGTAAAATTCTGTTGTCTACTTAACTCCATTTTTATTAGACTAGCTTCCGCCCGCGGCTTCGCCCGTGTGGTATGTCGATAAAAAGTAGCCTATGCCATTCGCCAGGGTTAAAAGTATCCCCATACGAAATTTCTTCAAAACCGATTCAGCTGTTCGGAGATTAGCCAGAGGAAACAGACAGACTATAAAAAATATTTTTTGTTGTTGTAAGTAACGAAAATACTTTCATATCTACATTTTATTTTGACATTACAAACAGACACTTCAATTTTATTTATTATATGTAGATATACCTTGATAAGTACTAATTTATGAATTAAGGAAAATAATAAGACTTATTTGCCAATTGTTCGGTTATATGAACTTTCTAAAGCGACAATTTTATTATCACTTTACGATTCTGTTGTAAACAACACATAGATAGGTACATACATACATAAAGTCCCTTTCCCACGTGGGTAGGCAGAAAGTGCAGAACGCCACCAGCTACAATCCTTACCTAACTATTCCTTTTGCTTCGTTTTCGTTCACACATTGTACACACGGCTACACATCAAGCTATACATTTCCAGTATAAGCTGATCTTGCATTGTATAGGATTTCTGTACAGTGCGAGATCAGCCTAAACTGGAAATGTATAGCTTGATGTGTAGCCGTGTGTACAAGCGGAGAAGTTTGTGTAATATTTCCATGACCCTCGTTTTCTTATAATTGATTAAGATTATGTAGATTGTAGAGTGCCACAGTGAAGGCGGAGAGCCTTCAATTAAATGGCATCCTCTTTTAGAAGTTAGGTACTATAAAAATAAGTCTGTTGACATGAACCCTACTATTCTACTAATATTATTAATGTCAAAGTCTCTATGTTTAGATGTTTGGATATTTGTTACTCAATCACGCAAAAATGGCAGAACGGATTTGGATGAAATTTGGCACACAGATAGTTTGTAATCTGGATTAACACATAGGATACTTTTTATCCTGATAGTACAGACGCCAGCAGGTCAAGCTATCCCAAACTGTCAAATTTTCCCAATTGAACATGAACCTTATCATATTGTAATAAAGTTGAAAATGTATCAAAAAAATTTGACAGATTGGGTAGCTTGATGTGCTGGTGTCTGTACGTTCCCGTAGGATAATTAACGCGGGCGAAGCCGCAGGCAAACAAATGCTAGTCAGCCAATAAACGAGTGCAAAGTGTGCTAACGACTCTAATAAGCGCTAAACGACCATTAAGCAGGTTACACTTATACATCTTACGTCGATCGTTCGAGAATTCTAATTAGTACCTAATGCTATTAGGTTATTGATCGAACCCCTGAGGGGTATCTAATTTTGTAACACACTACCAGTAGCAATGGCTTTCATTTTGACAAATCAACAACATTCATTGCATTATTTTCGTTGCTGAGCAGACAAATTCTTCGAACATATTTATAATGCAATGGATTAGCAATATCCTTCGAAATGATTCAGGCTGTGATTTCTAGTGATGTGTTACGCAATAGGGTATTTTACTCTATATGAGAAAAAATCAAAAAATATATTATTGAGATTGCTTAGGCAAAAAGCAGTCGGAAAATGTTAGTTTTAGTTAATGAAATAACAAAATAAGTTTTAAAATTCAATTCAAAGATTTCAATTTCAAAATTCAATTCAAAGATTTCAATTTCTTTATCTGTATTTGAACACCATGAAATAGTAGTCGCCATGTTATTACGCCATACCGCTGTATAAACTAATCAACTGAGCCACTTTGTACTTTTATTATTCGTAACCAAAGTTATTTTTTATTGAAATAATATCTTACATTCAGGAACAGCAAACCAACGATAAATAGAATAATATTCTTCTTATTTTTTTAATTATAAACAATTATCCATACATAATATCAACGCATTTGTTTACACAGCAAACTGACGTCATACCCACAGACCAATATGACGTCTACTGCGACTGCGTCCAGAGTTTTCGTCAAATTACGCGCGCATTATATGAAAATGTAAAATTTTAATGCAGACGGCACGGTTGGCGCAGTGCTGCGCTGCGTGCGCGGGTTCTATTCCCGCACGGAACAAATATTTGTATGAGCTACAAGTAGTTTTTCTGGGTCTGGTTGTTTGTGTATGTGAGTTTAAATGTTTGCAAATGCACCCACAATACAGGAGAAATTCCTAGAGTGGGGCAAGGTTTTTTTTTTAAGGTTTGTTACGGCACTAATCCATCAAATGAAAATGTTGTGTTTTTTTAGTGGTTAATTAGCATTTCAGAATCCCTTACAACAAGTGATCAAAACTGAACAAAATAAGTTAAATTCGTGCCCTTTTCAAAAAAGGGTGTAATACCCTACTAGGGCACTGGGCTTTGTAAAGTTGCTCATAAAACTTTTTCATGATAGAGTATAGTGTACAGCCCTTTTCATCCTGTGAATTACCACAAACCTATTAATCATACTACGGATACTACCGCATCACTATACCATAGATAATTTCGAGTGGCCATTGTTGTTTACATCTTCGACAAATCTGAAAACCTACACTTTACGTAGGAAAGTTCGAGAGCGAAACAATGCCATGCGATGCTCTTGAGTTATTGATCGGTACCCACCTACCCTGAGCCCTGATAATGTTCCAGAATGCACTCGTCTCTGAAACTCCGATTTACGTGGTGCGATTTAGGCAGTTGCCTGTGGGGCTGTGGCATACCATGAGTATAGGCAACAAAAAAAGTTGTACCGTCTCTACAGTGTTTAGACAATAGTTTTTTTTTTTATTTCGGTGATACCTCCTATACACGTTGCAAGTCTTTTGTTGTATAAATTTTATTGTATGCCACAGGCAAAAAACTTCCACCCTCTATATGGGGCTTTCGGGTAAAATACAGAGACAAATCGTAAACTAACGCTTCGATTTGATCTTTCAAAATCATTGAATCTTACCCTAAGTTAACTCGATTCTAATATCTCCTTTCATCCCACAATTCAATCTTTCATGTTAATGCAGAGCCTATCCAAAACAGCTTTTAAAGCCATAAAAGACTATTCCAATTAACCTTTAAATAAACAAGTGTTCTTCAGAAAGGTCAGGTGCGTAGTACTCGCAACCGGCGTGCGTGTATAACCAGAGGCCTTAGTGTGAGTTTCATTTAACCATCGCGATCAAACGCATCGAGCGCGTTTGGCGCTCCAATTGGCCTAGAGGTCCTACTCTCTAACTCCGCCAACGAAGATACGGGCCCGTCCGAAAGTAGTTTGATTCTTCAAAATGAACTCCACCCCCGAATAATTAACTTTTTGGGTCTGTTAAAAACATATCGGGAGTACTGTCAACTGTCAAATCGTATTGCAATTTATTATTAGGTCGGTTCCCGAACTAATCTTATGTCCGTAGGTTATACGGAGTAGGAATGGCCCGTAACTTCGGCCAAAATTACAGACTTCGTGCTTAGAGAGTAGAGCCCCTGAATTGGTGACGGACCAGAGCGCCGAACTTGCTCGAAGCGATTGATCGAGATGGTTAAATGAAACTCGCACTAGGGCCACAGATGTATGAACGTAAACGAGGCAAAAGAAGTATGTAGGGATCGTAGGAAGCTACGCAATATCTTCTCGTCCCAAATACCGCGACGAAAATCTTTGATCAGTGTGTGTTTCCAGTGATGACTATGGCACAGAAACGTGGTCGCTCTCAATGGGCGTTTTAGAATGCTTAAAGTCACCCAAAGTGCAATGGAGAGGGCTATGCTTGGAGTTTCCCTACGTGATCGAATCAGGAATGAAAAGATCTGTAGGAGAACCAAGGCAACCGACATAGCCCGAAGAATTACCAAATTTAAGTGGCAGTGGGCAGGGCACATTGCTCGCAGAACAGATGGCCGATGGGGCCAGAAGGTTCTGGAGAGGCGACCGCGTACCGGAAGACGTAGGGTTAGAAGGCCTCCCACAAGGTGGACCGATGACCTTGTGAAGACCGCAGGAATCCGCTGGATGCGGGAACCACCAAACCGGTCGAAGTGGCGGTGCTTGGGGGAGGCCTGTGTTCAGCAGTGCACATCTTTCGGTCATCAATGATGATGATGATGATGAACGATCGTAGCTGGTGGCGTTCTGTAGTTTCAGCTTACCCCTGCGAGAAGAAGGCGTGAGTATATGTATATATGTAAACAAGTGTGTTAACCAACACTAACCTACATCTTTTAACGTCGAAAAGTTCGACTCAATTCGAGAACAATCATAAATGAAGCGACTGAATGAATGACTGATCGACCTGACCCCTGGTAATATTCCACGTTGCAATCAGTAGGTATGTGTGTTTACCGCCTAATTGCCTATTATACGCGAAAGTTGTTGTCGTATTGAAACTCTGATCATTGAGGTGTCAGGTTGGTGAATGAGCGAAATCGATACTTATGATAGTGCTTATTAACGGCTTAATGCCTGTAGGTAGTTTTACTGGTTGAATCAGGAATCTTTTAATTTCGATTTTGAAGTTTGATGAGCTTAAGATGCCTTAGTGTGAGTTTCTTTTTACCATCTCGATCAAACGCATCGAGCGCGTTTAGCGCTCCGATTGGCCCTGAATTGGTGACGGACCAATCGGAGCGCCGAACGTACTCGAAGCGTTTGATGGAGATGGTTAAATAAAACTCGCACTAGGGCCACTACTGTAATTTAAGTGATGGTCCAATAAAATAGGGCACAGTAGATATGTATACCTACAGGATCAAATTAAATTAGCTAGTGAAACAGAAATTATAAAACAAAAAGTTTATTTAAAAAAAAACAACCGACTTTAAAAAAATACACTAGGTACCTACTTATGGAAAAATAAATTTGATTTCGGAAGTGCGTGCTTTGGTTTTGTATTTATTTTTTGCCACTGCCGTCCGAAATTAAAGCTAATTTTCAACCGAAATAAAACCAGTGTTTTTGTGTTAGCTTCACAGACGTGGTTAAGTTAAGTTAAGTTTAACAACTAACTAGACTTAAAAGTCTTAGTTGAACACGATAAAACTAAACAAACGAATTTTCTCAACTCATACTTCAAGTAATAACTTTACCAGCGGACGTTGACCCCTGTAAAAAAAACCATTACATCTTTGAATATTTCTATAATGTGACCCTGTACAATATGGTAATTAATTCCTGAAAGTTTTCACTTTGTGCGAATTCAGTGTAAGGAAATGGTAAGCTTAGTGTAAATAAATTATCGCCTACGCGTTTTGGCACTTTAGAATTTAATTACATTAAAAAAGTTGTATTAGACATATCATCACCCCTGTGTGTAGGGTTCGGTAGAGCTCTATAGTAGGTAATATCAACTTTTCGCTAGCAGTCCCTTGATGTGGGTTAATAATATCAACTTTTCGCTAGCAGTCCCTTGATGTGGGTTAATAATATCAACTTTTCGCTAGCAGTCCCTTGATGTGGGTTAATAATTACCTAGCTCCTTTTTAGTGCCCCGTTCGTGGGTCTAGTAGTCGCAAGCCCTATGGCTGAGCAAAAGGTTGGGTTCAATTCCCTGGTCGAGCTTAAGAATTGAACTGTTATTCTTATTATTGTATACCTGGTGTTATTAGGTTTTTCTGACAAATCTCAGTAGCAGGCTGAAGTCTGGACTTGTGCCCAGCTGATGGCGATACGTTCGCCTCCTATTAAAATGGGACTTAAATATATCTGGCGAACTGTGGGGTGTATCAAAGGAGGTGTACCTATGATACATTGACATTTTAGGAACAGTTCTAGGGGCCTACACTCAAAATCGATCAACGAAGATACGGGCCAGCCGAAGACAGAACTCTACTCCCCATTAATTGTTTCAGACGGGCAAAAACACATCGGGGGGGGGGGGAATAAGGACAACTGTCAAATTCTGTTATTCATTCTTAGGCCTTTGCAACAAAATATACAAGGTTTATACAATCTATCTATCTTTTTAGAAGTACCTTATACACATTCGTTTATTTTGTTTAAGATGTTTGACTTCTGTATCTAACGTGCCTCAATTGCCAGAAATTGACCGCCAAGTTTACTGATGCAGACATTCCTCGTTACGTTAATAGACATAGGTACGACGCGACGTTAAAATCTTCTATTTACGTTGACAGCACACGTGGTCAATTGTATCTACGTTGGACTTGTAATGTTTTCTTCAGACAGCGCCAACTTTTATGTGCCAATTTAGGTATCAGAAATTTTTCCTCGTTAATCATAATATCATTATGTATATGTACCTAGGTGTTACTCAAAACCGTTAAGTATGGAAATGAGTTACGGTGACAAGGTATTAGGTGTTAAATAAAAAATATGTTTCAGAATAAGCTTTATATTTAAGTGTTTAATAGTTGAAAATCATCAGATCAGACATCGTTGACAATACATGCAATTTTGAAAGTGTTTGCAAACAATATTAATGATATATAAGATTTTGAATTTGTTATTGTATAAAACTACTGCATACATCTAAAAAAATTAATAGGCCTATCTAACTACCCAGCGGCAGTCCAATAGGCGTAAGGAACTTTGTTAAGCAAACGAAATAAACACATCGATACATCGCTCCTTGATGCCCTCATCAAAATCTCATCGAGATATGCCTTAATTTTAGAATTTTATGATACATCTTACTTTTATATCACTATTATCGGTTTCAGTTACACTGATAGATAATACTATTAACGAAGCTGGTCCAAATACAGTCACAAGATAACATCATAATAAAATCAAGCGAAATCATAACAAAATTGTTTGTAAAACAAGGGCGAGCCCCGTTCTTATAAAAATAAATTATCATTGTATTATTACATCGATGACTACAATACAACACTGCTTACATCAATATCGACAGTTTGCACTACGTGTACGCGTACATTAATATAAAGGTACTCTTATTACAACTACAGTACAAATATTATAACAAATGTCTCATACTCCATCGTATTGAATTCAATGTTTTTTTTTTTTACCAATCGCCAAATCAAGCTGCTGCTGATTTTCATTTAAATTACCAAAAAATTTCAATTTCTGAACAAATTTAAACCTAAACGAATACAATGTGTTGGTAAACAATACAATTATGTCCAGAATTATTACAATAAGGACTCTCACAAACAATATGTAAAACTGAATGCAATTTCCCTTTCAGCTTAAATAAATAAATCCACGTTACTTACAAATAACGAATCACAGATACCTCTCGCAAACTGCCACAAACTAACCTCTAGTGACCACTGGGGTGATTTTTCAAATAATACTTATCAACCCCAGGGTGTGCTTAAACTAAACGCAGTCTTAAAATCCATACAACGTACTTTCATATTACAATCTAAATCTGACAACCTGATCTTTATGATATATACGGACCATGACGACTAACAAACATGCAACAGCTAAGGAAAGCGAATCAAATGTATGACAACTAAAACTATTGCATTGTGTCGGTGTAACTTCAAACATTAGGTTCTCAGCATCCGAAAGACCTTAGGCGGTTAGTTAGCACATTCATGAAATGTCTACTCATCTCTTCGTGTTCACTATCGGGAACATATCACAGATAGTGTGTCGGCGCGCTCGGGCCGGGCTCGCCGCGCGGTCACAGGTAGGGCACGCACGCGCCGCAGCGCGAGTGCCGCTCGGGGGACTCTGCGCGCGCCCTGCACACAAGCACGCGTTAGCTCACGAGCTCCTCTCCTCGCGCTTCGAATCCGAGCGGCCGAGGGCTCGCTTCAACTTCTCCACCAACCTGCTGTGGAACTTGTCCTCGCGCGCGACGCTCTTGGGGCTAGCCGAACCCTTGCTGGGGCTGTCGGCGGTGCGCAGCGAGGCGCGGGACGGCGGCGCGCGGCAGTACGACAGCGAGCGCATGGCGGGTGCGCTGCGGTGCGGGCTCAGCCCGTGCGCTCGCGCTGGCAGCGCCGGGCCCTCCGAGCGCGACTCCGACACCTTGCGCACGCGCCCGCCCAGCGCCGCCTTCTCCGCAGACTCGGACACCCGCCGAGTCCGGTTCGAGTTGTACAGATCCCAATCTTTCTTCACTACAGGCATCATGAACGCCATCTCTGCGGCGGTGACGGTGATTCTTCGGTTTTAACGTTTTTGGTAAAATATCGCCTTCGACGCGACGAAAACTGAGTCCGATCGTGGAAAATTGCTCTCCGATCGATAACTATAAACAATGATTGATGTTCACTCAAGTTTTTTATTTTCACAAAAGTTATGTGTTTTATACTATAAACAGGAATAAATTACAAAATTTTCCAAGGAAAGCGACAGTAGATTGCAGGAAATGCCGGCTTTCACTTCAATGTCACGCACTGATTAGGTTAGGATGTTAACCCTAGGACGAATTGCGGTAGAATGAAGTATCGTGAAAACACAGTCTGATTATAAGGAAAATATTGGCGCCACTGTCGCGACGGATAATAAATGAAACCGAACTCTATCACTGTTGACTTCTTAGTTGTTAGTAAAGCGGAAATTATACTTGTAAATAATTTTAAAAAATATGAATGAGTTAAAGATCAATATTCTACGTAATTATAAATGGCCGAAAAGATACTAGAGATAACAAAAAAAATAATCATTTCTACTAAACAAACCATGAGTCAGTCTACTCGTCAATAGATGGCGGTAAATAATAGTTTAGCTACTCTACAACAGATGGCGATATTGAAACTATTTCTTTATAACAGCGCCATCTCGAATCATGTTACGGTAAACCAAGTTAACCCTTTTTTTTTTGGTGGGAAATCATCAAATAACTTCTCCCGCTCTGGGTGGAGCGGGAGAGCGGTCAGACTTTTACTGACTAAAACCCACCCGTGTTCCCTCAGTTGCCTGTGTGCCAGGGGCCGCGGTATCTCTTTCTAACAACCCGCACCCCTTGGAAGCAACAGCTGTTTTGCAAAATGTTACGCCAGCTATGAAATACTCTTCACTTTTAGAATACTTGGCAATAATTTAGATTTAGCTGCTAGGTACCGAGAATTTCCTTATTGAAAAACCAGATATTATCTATCATCATCATCTGCCTAGCCTTTTCCCAACGATGTTGGGGTCGGCTTCCAGTCTAACCGGATGCCGCTCAATGCCAGTATTTTTAACCGACTTCAAACAATGAGGAGGTTCTCAATTCGACTATATTTTACATGAAGCAACTGCCTATCTGACCTCCACAACCCAGTTACTGGTTAACACGATACCCCTTGGTAAGACTGGTTGTTAGACTTTCGGGCTTCTGACGACCCGTAACAGCTGTCAAAGATCCACAAATGACGGCCGGGACTAACGGCATAGCGTGCTTTCAAAGTCACGAAGGGGTATCTACGGAACAACCGCGGCAAGAGTAGAACAGTTAAGTTAGTAAGAGGGTCAGGACCAAATTTTTGACGGATACAGACACTATGGTGTCCGATTCGAAAGTAACAAAAAATTGCGTACTTAACATGCCTTGTAATAATTTTGAATATTTGCTAATAATATCTTAATATATTGTATACAGTATCATTCATTAAATAACTAATTTCGTTGCTTAATTTCTTTATAAAAAACGTAATACCGAACTCGGTGTCTTTTTACGCCATATAAAATACGCATGTCCTTGCTTGTCTACCTATGAATATTTTTGCCGATGTTTTTTTGAAACATAAGGTAGCACTCATAATTTAGTATTAGTAAAGCCTTATGAACACTAGTAATCGTTTTTGTAAATAATAGCACAATAACCATCATTATTTTAGTTTTTACAAGTAATATTACATGCATCCCAAAATTATTTCCGTTGTAATACTCCTGTTGTGCGACACCGTCATTTCGAAAACTAGAAACCTAGATAGAAGTTTCTTGAATATTTAGTAAGGCAAACTTTGGCTTCAAGTACTGGCCATAAAATTTCGGAATAACGCCATGTTGTTTTACTGTCATTTAAGCATTTTGTTTGTATCGTTAGCGCGTGTCGTTAAAATTAAAACTTTAGGTGAGTATAATAATAATTTTTTTAACGATTTTCGATAAATTGAATTATAATTATGCGTCCTTTTTAAATTTACTATTAAAAGGGACGTAGAAATGTTCGAATGGTGGTTAAATTTGTGAATTGTTGCAAGTTTTAGGTTACGTCATGAAGAATTTTTATTCAATTGTGCGATTAGTGACACGAAATTGTGCGACGTGTCACAAGGGAATTTTCTAAAGGTATGTTTACAATAATTCTAATCTCATTAGGTACCTATGTAAGTATATGACTCGAATTATTGTTTAAATATTTATACATATTTTTTAACTGACTGCGCCAGAGCCGAAAAGGAGGGTAATGTTTTTAGTTGGTATGTTTTGCCCTCATAGATGCTGCATACCAGCAATAGCAACCGCAACACATGTACATGTATTAAGCATTCCAATTTGACTTTAAATAATGTAAGGATTTTGTTATTGTTTTTTAGTGTAAGAAAAAACAAATTTGTGTTTTGAATTCTATTTGAACGTTTAGATACTTGTTACTGGTTTGTACTTATTATTACTTTATACTTAATAAAAATTATCGGAATATAATATAATTTTATTTATTTAATACACTCACCTATAATCTTCCGACTATTTACACAAACCCTAATAATTCTATTGTGCTACATTTATTTTCCAGTGTGATACATTCCGTTGTGATTTCCGTTGTGCGATTACGTCAAAAATTTGGTCCTGACCCAAGAACCGTTTAGCATAGCTTAACCTGATCGATCGACCCGTGTGGCTGTTTTTACTTAGCCACAAGCCCCGAAAACCAGATATATACAGTGGTGGTCGTATAATTAAGAACGCTTTAGAGATGGGCCGGCTATGACTTTGGCCGACTAGTCGGCTGCAAAATGGCCGATTAGTCGGCCGACTAGTCGGCCAAGCCGATCATTGCTTTCGGTTGAGAACGGGTAACATCGGCAATGTTCAAAATGGCATATCTACTTATTGCCAATTGTTTGCTATAGAATTTCTTCTTTTTTGTTACATGTATTAATAATTTTACTTTAGGTTGCACTGAAAGTAAACTGTAAAACTGACCCACCAAAAACGTTTTCATGTAAAATGTTGCCAAGATGAAACCATATGACTCGCACTGTAAAAAGTTATCAGATCTCATGTAGAGCTAAGCTTCTAACTCTACACGCCCTAACTTTAAAGGCCTAACTTCACAAACTCTACACCTTAGTCAAAATATGTGGCTTGGCCATTTAGCTACGTTCACATAGCATAGATATAGGATATGGTGAAAAATGTATCCACTGTTCATTACTTTTCTGTTATACCTACAATAGTTCTTGTAGTAACGAAACTCACTAAAATTAAAGTACATATATGAGTTAAGCAATTGAAACTTTATATGTTTAATAAGTTCGATTGACAATATATCCCGAGAATTTTGTTTATCTGATATATTCCAAACACAACTTATAAGCAGTGATAGGAATAGGTAGTGCCTATTTGCCTAAACTTCGAAGAACAGAGACAAGAAACGGAGACTTCCTTAGGACTAAATTTTTTCCGAGACATCTGTCCCGAAATTTCGAGACAACACATAAATACATTTAAAAAAAATGTTATTTGGAATAAGTAATTCGTCTATATTTACCTAAAGTTTGCGACTAGATATATCATAATAAAATAATAACATACACAGTCGTTACAACCATAAAATTTTCTGATTTTTTTTTTCTATTGTTTTTGTATCCCATGGGAACTATACTTTTTTTTAATAGGAAGTAGCATATGTGCTATTACACACCTTAATCTATATCACTACCAAAATCAGCATTTTCAGTGGAATTGAGTAATGGACATCCATACAAACTATCACATTTATAGACAAACTTTAGATAAATATAGACGAATTACTTATTCCAAATAACACATTTTTTTAAATGTATTTAAGTGTTGTCTCGAAATTTCGAGACAGATGTGCCGGAAATAATTTAGTCCTAAGGAAGTCTCCGTTTCTTGTCTCTGTTCTTCGAAGTTTAGGCTAATAGGCACTACCTATTCCTATCACTGCTTATAAGGGTTCAAAAAAACGACGGAGCGCTTCGAGAAAAGGTAAGTAGTGCCCTTGCGCTCCGCTTGGCTCATCTTGGCGGGCGCACTACCGTGGCCCAAGATTTTATAATAAAATAATAACAGTAAAGATTTCAATTTCATTTCAATCACCGTCTTTAAAATTTTTAAACATATTAGTACAAGTCAAAAATGGGCCGACTAATCGGCGGTTTTAGCCCAATAGTCGCAGACTACAAATATGGCCGACTACATTCGCCAGTCGGTACATCACTAGAACGCATATTTAAAGTCTAATCAAATCAAAATATTTTATTTCAGATAAACCTGCATGAGCATTGAAACGTCAGAAGCTAGGTGCACGTTCAAGGGGAAGTCAAAGAGAAGTTTTTTTTTCAAACTAACAATTATAACTAATAGCGTGTATTCTTTTTTTTGTATTTCTCTCTTTATCGCAAAACTTTTCCATACTAGCGGTACATTCGTTGATACACATGATAGGCTAAAAAATAAATAGTTAAACTTTATACATTAGATCTAAACCTAGTATTACTACTTACTGGCTGGTCACATAATAAGGAACGCTGAACAGTTTACTTATTTATTCAAATTTAAATAAAGAATACTCTGTGGCTCTGTGGTTGTAGGTCACTATTCGTATAATTTTGGCGCCATTTAGTGCTGTAAGTCTTAAAGGTGATTGCTTCATATGAAAACGCTGAGGAAAAATAAAAGTTTAAGAATTAATAATAAAACTTCGCGAGAAGAATTGGTCATATAAAAAGATAGCCGACCATCTGGATTGCTCAAAAACGATGGTTTTCCATGCTGTAAAGCATTTTTCCAAGTATCAAACTACTTCAAATGTTCCGCGTGTACCTAAACAGAGAAAAACATCTAGTCGAGACGATCGAAGTATCGTTCGTTTGGCAAAACAAAATCCATTTAAAGGGCTAATGGGCTGAGAAAAGAATATTTTGGCGAAAACAACCCTTCCGGAGTTCAGCAATATCTGCACGAATTATTCGAAGGCGTTTGATAGAAGAAAAGTTGCACGGAAGGTTAGCAAGGAAGGTGCCCAGTGCCCATGTTGAAAAGGAGCCATAGAAAAGCCCGGTTTATATTTGCAAGAAGCAGGGCCTGATTAACCCTTAGGCTAATTAGGCTGCAGCCTAGGGCGCGAGGATCGGGGGGGCGCGCTGAAATCGTGTCTTCGCATGCATTAATCTAGCATCATTCATTGCATCTACCCTACATATTTCTACTAGACCGGGACAAAACACTAAAACTAAATGCACTTGAAAGTCCCTGATTTTAACAATAAATTTTGAAATTTTAAAAAGTGCGCCTTAAACAAACTACTCGAATCGGTCGGTGGTCGAGCTTTCTTGGCTGTAGGTATTGAGCTTATATCTAAATTTGATCCTTTCATGGCTGAACATTTGGTGAGATTTGGACAAAAAGGCAGAGGTACTCCATCGTACTTGTCATCCTCTATAATCGACGAATTTATTTTACTTCTCGCTGACGAAGTTCGACTTTAGATCATAGGAGAAATAAAAAAAGAAAATATTATTCGATTAGCATTGATTCTACTCCAGATATGTCACACATTTATAATTCGTTATATTTTGCCTGGCGGCGAACCTGTCGAACGTTTTGTCACATTTTTACCCAATTGCGGTCATAAAGGTGAAAACATGGAGAAGGCTGTTCTTGCGACAGTTGATAAAACTTTGGAACTTGATATTAAAAACTGTCGTGGCCAAAGTTATGATAGTGCTAGCAATATGTCTGGTCAATACAAAGGTCTTCAGTCAAGAATTAAAGCTGTAAATCCATTGGGTACTTTTGTTCCTTGTGCAGCTCATTCTCTACAACTCGTGGGATCGGCTGCCGCGGAAAGTAGTGACGAGTCAGCTGCTTTTTTTACATTGGAACCACAACTATACAATTTTTTCTGGATCTACAAGCAGATGACAAATTTTGTTATCCAAATTGGATGAAAAATCGACGTACCTACTAGAAAATCTATCGAAAACTCGGTGGAGTGCGCGAGCAGATGCAAGCAAAGCCTTATCGTCCACAAGCACCCAATACCTCCTATCTGACTCCAGGTGGATTTTACATAGTAGAGGATCCCAAGTAAGAACGACCTTTACCAATTTGATGACCCGGTGTAAATTATATTTTAATTAAAATTATAAAAAATAATAGTGTTAAAATATAATTTACACCTGATTATTAAATTGGTGAAGGTCATTCTTACTTGGGACCTCTATGTAAAATCCACCCGGAGTCAGATAGGAGGTATTGGGCGCTTGTGGACGATAAGGCTACTCACTTACTACTTTTTAGGCCGTCCGTAACACACCTGGCGGGGGCGCGTCCTCATAATTAGCCTAGGGCGGTCAGAACTCTTGATCAGTCGCTGGCAAGAAGGTAAGAAAAATGAACAGTTAGACAGTGGTTTTTTTTTATGACGAGACAAAAATAAATAAGGTATGTTCTGATGGAAAACGATATGTACGACGGTCTCTGAATAAAGCTTTCGACCCTAAGTACACAAAAAAGACATTAAAGCATGGTGGGGGAAGTGTGAAAATTTGGGGGTGCTTTTCTGGACATGGTGTTGGACCTGTTAAGCATCAGCTTAACATATATTTTTGTATTAGAGTTGATCCATGTTTTCTTCTATCAAGAAGAAAACATGGATCAACTCTAATACAAAAATATACTGGGAGAAACAATGTTACCTTATGCTGAAGACGTGCTTCCAAACATTCCAACACGACAATGATCCAAAGCATACTGCACGCACCGTTAAGGAATTTCTCACATCGCAATCAGTTTGTCTTAGATTGGCCAGCTAACAGCCCAGATCTAAACCCAATAGAGCATATTTGGTGCGAAATCAAGAAAAAGGTTTCAAATCGGCAGTGTGGCGTTGTAAGAGAGCTGTACGACGTTTTCTTAGAAGAATAGCTCTCTTGCGATATGTCAAAAATTTATTGAGTCAATGCCTCGCCGGTGTAAAGCAGTAATTAAAAGCCGTGGACATGCTACTACTAATTTTAGTTTTACTTGTATTAAATTGTTTTTTTCTTAACGCAATTCACATTAATGGTTTTATTTAATCTAATTTTCATGTAAAACAACTCTCGAGCAATTTAATAAATCGTTTTTAATTATTTGTCCACCTTCATTACTAATTATTTGAATTTGATACTTTAAAGAAGAAAAAAAAATAGTTAGCGATTTCTTTCTATATTCCTAACCCCTTTTCTCTATTCATGTGGCTATTTCATAACATAACTAGTTACTTCTAAGAAGGAACACATTACTACACATGACATGATTGAGATAAAAAAATCTGGAACATCAAATCGTTCTTAGTTATATGACCACAACTGTAGGTACCTATGTATAATTAACGCATTGCCAGGGGGCCTATTCCTTAGCACAAAGTCCATCGTTTCAGTCGAAGTAACGGGCGTTTCACAGTCCGTATCACTTACGGACAGAAGATTCCTTTGGAGCCCGAACTAAGAATGAATGACAACACGATTTGACAGCTGTCCCTACTCCCGATATGTTTTTGCCCGTCCAAAAAAGTTAGTTAATTGGCTGTAGGATTCACTAAGAAGTTTCGAACTACTTTCGGACGGGCCCGTATCTTCGTTGACGGAGTTAGAGAGTAGGCCCCCAGATCCGAGGATCGAACCCAGAAACCCGTACTAAGCAGAAGCGATTGGGCTATACCACGGCAGTAACAACGAGACAGTCTGTCCCCGAAACTCATGTTTTTGAGTCTTTGACCTGGAGAATTTTTCCAAATAACAAAAAAACTATAAAAAAATAACTATGCTTTATTAAAATATAACATAAGGTTATCAATGTATTCATAATAATAATTACTTTATTTTCATAACCCATAGTTAACAACAGTTACGGACTCAACATTCACTCTAGAAACAAGACTAACAAATTAATATTATTCGAAATAAAATACTAATTATATCACATGATTATTAGGTGGGAGAAATTAACAACGCAATAATTTTATTAATTTTGATTGCTACATTCGGTAACATAATTAAAACGGTACCCTTAGCACGATCAGTCAGCATAAAATTGTATAGGTGCCATTATTAGTAGTATAGTAATAATAGAAATCGTAATCGAGAATTATCTAATTTACACGAACGACTAAGTAGCGATACAACCATTTCTAAGGTCGCCTGTCCACCGCACGTCACGTTGCGATCGAATTCGAATAATTTCGTTTCTCGTTCACGTGACGTTCCGTTGACGGTGGCGGTGAACAAACGGCTTTAGAGCACGATTTACAGACCTCACTTTGACTTTACTTTGCGAAATAAACTAAGCGTTTCATACGAATATAAACTTTACTCATCCTGCTCTTCCTTCTTCACTTTTTTTTGCACAGGAACTTAAATAAAAGCCGTGATCATGTGCCACCTAAAACTTACATTCTAACAGTTGTGAGTGATCATAAGCTATAGGGCAAAGTGGCATTCGGCTTTCAGATGAGAAAATGTTCTTATTTCATACATTTCCGAGCGTCATTTTTCAGTATCTAGTCTGGTTTTAGTTTTTTAAGTTACTTAAGTATTCGATTTTAATATCAGTAGGTATTATATGGTAAGCGTCATTTTAGTAATCATTATTGTTTAAGATTTACCAAATGAAAGACTCGCTATCACATTAACCCTGAGAGGTTATAAAACCAATTTTTAAATTGCTTAAGTGGAAATAAATAATAAGTAGTCGGTTAGTATTTCGTTAATAACGTCGAAGGGGCCTCTGCGACATAAAAATAATAATAATACGAATGAAGTTCTTATGTTCTTATGACGATTATTTCTTTTTAGTCAAAGTGGGTTCTGTGAATATCGCTCTTAATGCTAGGGCACTTTGTTAGTTTCAATTAGTGTTATCAAGGACGAACGATATTTTTTTTTTGTCATGGATTGGGCTAAACATTCACAAATATCTTCATCTAATAAAGCATAACATTATTGTGCCTAAATACTTCAGCATAAAACAAAAATACAAGGATAAAATGGTTACCTACCTGGTGCAAAAAGCAATATAAATTAAGAGATTCTAACGCTAACAAAAACATTATTTAACTCACAGGAGACTCAATAGAGAACATGTTTTTTTAAATATAGTTTGGAAGTGAATTTCACATAAATGATGTTTACTTACCTTTGCCTTTTAAATTAACTCTTTACTTCTTTTAAAACTATCGTTTATGAGTATTAGTTTTTGCACTAGACTAAAGTGGTACTCAGTGACGAAATAAGTAATCGACAGTTATAACAAAGAAGCAAACAGACGTCAGAAAATGAGCACGCAAAAAAGGTCTGTCTCAAAAAAATGCAGACTTCCCACTCTTACACATGTATCGTCTGAAAAGGCCTTAAAACATTTAAAAACGCTCAATGTAGCCCTATAGGCTTTTTTGTACTTCATTACAACCATTCAGAACTATCTATAAATGCCAATACATATTACATAGTATTATGTAAAGTTCATTTCAAAAGCGTAATTGCACTATTGCGTCACTGATCAATGATCATCATTAGGGCTGATATCACCAATGAAACTGAACGGGATCAGCACATCTAAACTGCGTTCAAGAGCGGTCCGTGTTAATATTCCGCAACAATGATTATCACTGACTGCATTCGAGCGATTTAGATGTGCTGATGGCATTTTGTTTCATTAGTGAAATTCGCCCTAATTCTCGTAACTCATCAATCACAATGGATATAAACTACGCAGAATTGATAATTACTAGAAAATAGTAGAGAATTCTCGATTGAGACTGTCTTCACACTTCTGTTACCATTAAATCTCACGTTGTCGACTGGACAGTGGTATTATACTCGTCTTTCGACTTGTCCGGGTCATAATACCCATTCAAATTGACCATAGTTAAGAGTTCCACTAAATGTCTTTGGTACCCACATTCCATCAACTTTGTTACCACTTTGTGCAAGTATTTAGCGAGTTTCTCGAACAAATGGAATAGTTCTTGCAATTGAGGAAAACTTGAATGTATGAACGATCCTTCAGGCTCTTTTTGCTGCCATTCACTAAAAAGGAAGAGAATTTTTTAAGTGAAAAAATGTATGGGTTCGCGTCACCGACTTGCTAAAGTGACGTATTATTTTTTCTTAAGTTTTCACTTCTGTCGGCAGTCCCCATGACAGCAATTTTTATTTTTATTGTACCTGTATTCATTACTAAAACAGATGGAGAAAATTCAACTGGACGGAAAATATGTATCGAAATTATAAAAAAGGTAGCAATGAAATCGTGGAAGCATCTATATGGCCATAGACAAAAGTTGGAGGAAAATTTACTTCAAGATTTTTAGAATTAAACGGTGATAAAGACTTTAATTAGACAAGAGGTTAGTAACTATTGAGATAGAACACCAAAACACTTACCCTGCTTTCAACACCCGACTAAATTTCAATATCACAGTGAAAATATCATTCAAAAGTTTCATCACAGGCGTCGATCTGTTATTGAGCAGGCATCTAAATAGCACCTTCTTTATATAGACCACATGGCACTCATATAGATCGTCCAACGTTCGAGCTTTCTTCAAATCGTTCTCAAACTCCGTCCAAGATGTGAGAATGCAAGTCGTGACTATGTAGTTGTCGAGGGCTCGAATCATTGAAGCCATTATGTGCCGATATATTTGCACTGATATGTATTGTGGCGATTTTAGCAGTTTGCGTGGATACTGTGTTGATAATTTTGCTGATAACTTTAAAGTCTGTAACATAGAAAACTGTTTTTAAAAACGATTTATAAAAATATGACATATTTATACTTTAAAATAGTAATAATACTTACTTCAAAATCTTCGCCCAAAACCCAAAATATTCGTCTCATTTTGATAAGAAACTGGAACACTTTTGCGTACCGAAGTAGTGCTTCTTGCGACAGTATTATATTGAGGGGCCAACTGACTGTGTAAGTCAGGGATAGACATTGTAACACATCTGGAGAACTGTGCTGGAAACTTAAAGGCGATTCAGTTATCGTGAAAGACAGGTTCTCCGAAAACTTGTGCACGTCTGCAATTAAAAAAGTAATGATTTATTCGCCTCGCATAGTTACCCCGAATTTGTAAAGGACATCAAAGTGAGATAGCAAGAATATGAATTCAAGATTGGCTGGTTTTCCGAGACTGAAATAGTGGTACCGGCAATAACAGGAATAGGTAACAATATAAATAGTACTCACGTGAAATAGATGACCCAAGAGCTTTATCCAAAATATTGTGCAAAGTTGCAAAGTTCAACAACTCTTGAGGATTCAAAGTTTTCACCAACTTCGTAAACAAATTATGACAAATACTTCTAGAAAATTCTCCATCCATCAGAAAGAAATAATCTTTCAAACTCCTCAAATGTTCGTACATATCTTGATTTACTAAGAAATAAGTTAAAATAGAGTTGTTCACCACTTCTAGTTGGTATGTTAGCGGTAACATTACAGATCTTTGGAGGCAAGCTGTTAGTGAAGCAATATTGTCACAAGTAATCTTATTTTGTTCTTCATCGCCAGAACGGAAATGTGTAGCAAATATATTATTATAAGGTGGTTTCTTCACTTCCTCCATTATAACTGAAGGGTGAGTATAACAAGAGGTTGACATTTCCAAATTCATTTTACTTGTAAAGTGATCCTTGGAGAATTTTTTCATTTCTTTAATTCCAAATGGATCGAAGTCTTCCAAACTGTACGACCCATCTAATACATTGAAATATGAGTACTTTGATTTCACTCGTCTGACTGGCGAATCCAAAGATTTTGATGGGGAATTATCAGGCGTGTCACCAGTTTGAATGTCACTTTCTGATTCGACGTTTTCCTCGTCGACTATTATTGGGAAATTAAATCCTTCAGAACCTAGAAATTCTTTGCCTTTAGACTTCAAGTGTGAGTCCTTACTAACATCACTTCTAGGTGTAAATATTTCGGAGGTCATCGCGCTTTCGAGAGGTATATCTGCCGTAGTTGGTGTTTCTACGTCAAGCTAAAACAAGATGAATTCAAAAATAAATTAAAAGTCAATCACTATGCGAAAGTAAAGGATTAATTAAAAGTGACAAAAATTCACTGTGCAAACTTACCCTTGGGAAATATTCGCCTGGAGTGACAGAACCTGTATTAGGTGTAATTCCGAGTCTAAACGTAGATGAAGCAGGTTCTCCATAGGGTTTCAAATTCAATGTCAGCGCTGACCTTTTTTTGCTGTCCCTTATAGGACTGCCTGAAGTTGCACTCATCTTATCGTAATCAGTATGCAAAATCTTTTCCTTGTTACGCACTGCCTCTTCCTGCGCCGCATTCGCAGGTTCCCTTTTAACATAAGCTTCGGCAGGAAGATTGTATTCTACTCCTAACACTTTTTGCTTGTTTATCAATGCCTCTTTCTGAGCATCAGTTTTTGGTTCAGGTCGTTTTATGGCTGGTTTAAGGACATCAAATTCTGTACCCAACACTTTCAACTTATTAAATTTTGCTTCTAAGAATGGAGACCAGTCTTGCAAGTTATTTTCTTCGTCAATCGTTGCCACTTCTATAAGCGGTGGATCTTTCAATTGATTGTTTTCTTTATCAGTTTGGCCAAATTCGTGAGACATGACCTTTTGCTTATTTAACCAAGCTGCTTTCCTACTGTTTTGATATTGTAAATTATCGTAACCATCATCTAGCTTGCTGCCTATTTCGCAAGAAGATTGAGTATGTAGTGTACGAGAATTGTCGACAGCTGCACATTTAACGATATTGCCTTGCGCATCTAGTTCTTTATTATTATCGTTTTCATTGCTATTCTCGTTAGATTTAGATACACCGAAAAAGCTTTTGGCAACATTACAAAGAGCGCTCAAAACTGCCCCGGAGGCTTGTGCCCTCATCTTGTTGTTGTCGTACTCTGAAGGGTCTGCCAATTCTTCTACTTTATCCGCAATAACTGATGAGAATGTGAGACTAGGGTCTGTATCGTCACCAGTTTCGTCTGTACTCTCCTCTTTATTATCAATATCATCTTCTACCGATCTCAACATATCGCTCTGTATAGACATCACCATCAATTCTTCATTTTTCTGGTGTTCCAGTTCCAATTTCTCTCTCTTCAAATTCCTCTCTTCGGTGGACAGCAGCTGCATCCTACTCTGGTCTAACTGTAAACGTTTTATTTTCCACTCCGTGTGCATCTTACTCTTCTCCACTTCCATATTTAGTTTTGAGTAGTACTCCATTATTTTATTTCTACGAATTTTTAACTTCGTCTTAGATTATCAGTATGAATTACTTTCAGTCAATAGCAGACAGTACAAAATGATTGATTGTAACAATAGTATACAACCTTTCCCTGAATTAACGCACAGCACCAATCAACCCAATTAGAATTTAGAATATTATGTTACAATCATAATACATACACATTTTTTTACTATTATTTAGAAAACATTGTGTATTTACTATGTTAGTTATATTGATTGTGCGAGAAAGTTATGGTCACATCACAAATCTAGTCGCACACGCGTAAGGGTCAATTCTCACCGAGGCGCAACGCGACGCGCACTTTTTAAGATAGCAACAGAATATCTAATTTATTTGCAACACGAAAAGGTATCATTTCTCTACGAGCGCGAACGCGTGTCGAAGAACTCTGAGATGCACCGTGTTGTGCAGCCCGTACACCTTATTGTGAAGTAAATGAGTTCTATTTTGTATCGTGATCTTAAAAAGTGCGCGCAGCGTCGTCGCGTCGCGTCGCGTCTCGGTGTGAACTGACCCTAACGGTTTAGCGTACATGTGTGCGACTGACTGTACAGTGGAAGTGTGACTGTAATTTACTTAGTATTAATTTGAGATAAATGATAACTTTTATTTAAAAAGTCAGAGATCGATTTAATAAAGGATTCTGAACAATCTACTTTCATAATATACATTAATTCAGTTAGTTGGTTTATTAATTTCACTTACTTTTCATCATCCCTAAGTTTGGAGTCTACTTCTTCTGTAGCCTTTTCGGCGGCGTGTTCTAACTCAAAGCGCTTTCTTTCTCGTTGTCTAGCTTTACATTTAGCGGCTTTTGCCTCCGCCATAGCGGCTTCTAGGACTCTTAGCGAATGTTGCTTCTCAGCTATTATTAACTGTGCGAGTCTTTTACGTTCGGCTAGAAATTTAATGCGACTTATTAAGATATCGGAAACATGGTCAGCAGACAAAATGTGTATAGAAAATAGTGCTTATTATTTCATTGCTTAGTAGCAAAGTCAAAGATTTTCATTTTCATTTTTAACAAATATGTTCTTCGACTCTTTGAAATAGTTATGGCGAATTCGAGGCAATAACAGTGTCAAACATGAAAACTAAGGCTAAGTTTATAGATAGTTATTAAAGTTCAAATTCTATGTATTCAGAATTGGTGTAATTTAACATTTTACGGAGACCTCGTTTATTTTTGGTCGATATTGGTATAATTTAACATTTTACGGAGATCTTGTAAATTTTTTGCGATACCTATCTTCATTCTAACAAAAACCACTTTGACACTTACCAACAATCTTCTCCATGGTTTCAGCTTGCTTCAAGGACGCCATTTCGGTGAAAGCTTTTCTCTCGGCCTCTCTCTTCAGCAGTATCTGGTCGAAGGTCACCAGTTCACCACTGACGAACAGACATCTTGTGCGGTAAACGTCCAGGACTTGTTGCTGGCTCTCCAGTTCTTGGAAACTGGCGCAGCACTTTACTGATGGGTGGTCCGAGGATATTAAGAGTACTAAGGGGTCCTATGGATGATGTTGAATTGATAAATAGTTATAAGTAAGTTATTCTGCGTTCCCAATTTTGTTTTCAAAAATGTAAACATATACTATGTATATTTGGAAGTTGGTTCAATACGTCAGATAAGGTTCTAGTCATTCTAAAATAAACTTAATTAACAGTAACGTTAAGTTGATATTAGTGTAAGTGGAAATAACATCAATTTGCAACAAGGATTCGAATAGATTTTAGATAGTGGCTGCCATCACTATCTTAAATCTATTTGAATCCTTAGAAACACTTAGCAAATTATTAAGAACAAAGTGGAAATAAAATGTTTATTTCTTCATTCGTTATTATTATTATCGTAAACCTGACGACCAAGCTAAACATTATTTTGCTAAAATGCTAAGAAGAAGAGGGATACGTTCATATTCTCATATTCATGGATGTAGCTAGTTGATGAAATCCAAAGACGCCAAAAAATCGTCTCAAAAATATAATACAAAGCTATAATTTATAAATAATAAATAGTTTATACTCACGGTCGGATTACACAGTTTCAACAACCTTAAAGACTTTCCACACAGTAGTATGAACTTAGCCAAAGGTTTCAAAAACTCTGGCACAGCCACACTCTGCGTTATATGGAACCCTTTGTCCCAATATCTCTTAGAACGGTTGTTCACGTACAGATTGTCTTTCCGTATGAAGAATTCGTTGAACAGATCGTCTAGTTCGCCTTCGAAAATGAATCTTTCGATAAACCTAAAAGAAATAGGTGTTATTCTTATCTGAGATGCAAGTAATTTATATAAAGTAATTAACGTAATATATATATGTAATATATGTATAATAGTAATATTAACCGTAGACCGGAATCGTAGCACCGTAGTTATACCAAAATACTGTAAAGGTTGACTGCAAAAGTCGACCTTATGTTATACAGGCTGAAGACAAAATTACTTTAGACCCATTCTTTCTAAAGAATTCGAATAAGTTAGTGTGTTTCGACTTCGACAAGACAGTGAAAATATACACGCGTTTATATACACGATCGATTGGAATATACATGGAATGGAACGTTGACGAATGCATGAGTGCCAAAGACAATAATTGTTTGGTAATTTGGGATGACGTGAAAGATATTTAAAAAGGTAGGGACTCTTGAATTACGATAAAATATGATTTATTACTAAGACGTATTTAAAGTGTTTTACTAGTTTATTTAAAAGAATAAACCAGTTGCTGAATTTTATTTTACTTTTTCTCTTACCTCAGCCTTTTATCCCCACATACATTAATAATTTGATTGATGTATTCATTCCACAACCCCCACAAATACACTACAGTACCGCGTTACAATCAGCGTACATTGCAGCAGCAATTTCCATTGATAAAATCGATAATGAACTTAATCACAACTAAAATAGAGTTGAAACTGTTCAAAAGATAATTGTTTAATACTTACTTGAAATAAACTGTGCAGATAGAATATAGCGAGTTGAACATGGTGAGTGTGGTCTGTCTGTGAGTAATTAACGATATTTCATTGAATAAATACGACATAAGCTCTACTCCGTGCGGGATGGATGATTTTGGATCTGGAAATAATAGAATTAGCTTACAAACAGTAAGAAGGGCCCTATCAGAATACCAGCGTTGGGACACTTTTTAAATGTCGCAGCATCATGCTGAGGTAGGAGCCTTTTCGCCTCGTGCAGGACTTTCTGTTTTTTTTTTGTTTCTTTTTACTTCCAAGAAGTTTGTGTTTTATATTTTTTGTACGATTGTGTGTTTAGTTTAGTATGTGATCTTCCTGTGCGAGTCACAATAAATACTGTTTTTTTCTTTCAAAGTAAATTAAATAAATTAGAGAGACTTTAATTCATTTGTCACCGTAATTCATTTGGGCACGCCACGATTGCGGCGGAAAAGCCCCTCTTTGAGAAGTGGATTCAGTGGCGCCACGGCATCCCCACCTTCCGCCTGACGCAGTCCTCACCGGACACGGCTGTTTCGGGAGGTGCCTGTTTCGCATAAGGCGGGAGGAAACGCCCGAGTGTTTCCACTGCGGAGATCATCCTGAGGACACGGTGGAGGTATGCCCGGCTTGGGCGGAGCACCGCCGTGTCCTTGTGGAGGCGATCGGTGGTCCAGGCCATGGTACGGAGCGAAAGTGCATGGGTAGCCTTCACCTCCTTCTGCGAAGCAGTAATTCTCGCGAAGAGGGAGGCGGCGCACGTGAGGGAGAAACAGTATATGCGCCATTATGGCCCTAGTCGCCGCAGGCGACGCTCTGGGCGTCAGGAATCCCAGGCTGATTCCCGGCCACTGCAGGCGCGGGCTTACGGACGGCAAGTAATGGGTAGCTCGCTGTCCGGTAAGGACTAAGCCCGGGTCAACGGCGCGTTGTGTTCCACGCGCGCCTCATAGAGATGTCAGTACCAACTGGAGGGGTCCGCAAGGACCGATGCCCAAAGGACACAGCGGTTCGCTAGGTAACGATGCAGCCGATGAACTTGCCAGGAGGGGGTCGAGTATGGCACCGGTGGGACCAGAACCCATCGCGCCTCTCCCCTTCGGGTATCTACGCACTCTGGTAAGGAAACAAACCAGAGACCAACAACACAAGATATGGCTGGATCTAGGTGAGTGCAGGCAGGCTAAGGAAGCACTTCCTGCGATCGATGCCCGCCTCACAAAACAGGTTCTCCGTCTAACTAAACCACAGCTGCGTACAGTTACAGCAGCTATAACTGGCCATGGGTCATTTAACAAACATCTCTTTGTCATAAGAGTAACAGACAGTCCACTGTGCAGGGCCTGCATGGAGGACGACGAGACGGCAGCGCACGTGCTGTTATACTGCCCGGTGGTCGCCACCTACATGGCTAAATACTTCGGTAACCCAGGTACCCTACGTGAGATTGTTAGCCACACCAAGGCGTTGCTGGCCTTTCTCGAGGAGCTGGGGTGGATCGAATGACCGATTCTCCCACCCGTACGCAAAATACGCGCTTTGACGTGGAGTTGCGGATAACAGCCCGTATTACCTATTAAGGACCGATGCCTGCCAGGGGTCCGGGACTCCGGGTTGTTCGAAAGATACCGTGGCCCCCGGCACACAGACAACTAAAGGAACGCGGGTGGGTTTTAGTCAGTAAAAGTCTGACACGCCCTTCCGCTGCTCCACCCAGAGCGGGAGAAATTATTTGATGATTTCCCATCCTCAAAAAAAAAGCCCTAATTCATTGACCCATAATTTTTAACTCGTTTTTTTTTAATGTCCGCTCTCCAAATGAGTCTGTTGATTGTTGGCTTTAAATGATTTTTTTTATAAAAGCTTTTATACTTGATAATTTAATAACATTGGCCAAATACTACTTCCCCTAGCAGTAGCGGATTTAGGCTTGGGCACGTGATGCCCAGGCCTAGAGCGGCAAATTTTTAAGGCCGCCAAAATATTTAAGACTACTAAAACTAAAAATCGATTGGGTTTTCTGTAAACTGTAAGACCAAATTTTTCTGTTTATTTTCTTGCGCTCTTACAATCTAAACATAGTACTATTTCAAGGGTAGAAATTCTTTGTTAAAATAATGAATCAGGAAACTACTAAAATCCGAAATATCCAACAAAAAGATTTTTAAAAGTATTTGTATTTTTAGCCTTAAAGTTACGAAAGAAAAAGGGCGTCATATCGTCTTGGGCCTAGGGCCAAGCCATCAAACCTAAATCCACTCCTGTCCCCTAGAATTAATGTAATAATAGAGAATAAAAATATATCATATATGTATATTACCAGCATCTATAAGTTTATATATAGAAGCAATCGTTTCTATCTCATATTTGAGCGGCTCCATATGTTGTAATATTTGTAACAGCGTTGGCATTCTATTCAAATCCTCTTCATCGTTCTTACACGATTCTTCGTAAATATCTGTGGCGTTCAAGCGAAACTTTAATAGATATCGCCTTATTACGTCTCTTGATGCCTGAAAATAGTTAATTATACAATACTAGCTTTAGCACTCTACTTCGTCCACGTGAAATTTCTTGACGCATCGCCTGACCGCGCTATTAAGTACTTCGTTTTCGCTTTGCATTCTTTCTATTTTTCGTTTTGCTTGGCTTCTAAAGGTCCTGGCGTGATGTTAAGTAGCCTATTAGCCTTCCTCAAGAATTAAGGCTTTCAGATGCAATTTTTTTTTTTAGATTCGTTTAGACAAACAAACAATCACTTCAGCGTTATATAGTTTAGATTATTATGTTCCATTTACGTGTGATTAATGACCCATGGGTCCTCAATGATGGACCATTGAGACGTTCAAAGTTATTGCAACAGGCGCGCGATGTCGGTAGAATATAGGTGTGTTTAGTTAATATTGTTATGTGTATATTAGTTTTTTTGATACCGCTGCTGAATAAAAGCCTCCCGTACGTCATTTGACTTCCCCTATCTGCTGCCATTTGGTGATCATCTAGTTTGGACATGTCTGTCATTCTGGGCCGTTGTTCGCTGCTATTAGAGACAACCTGTGGTATTGTTTTCGCCCATTTCTCCCCAAGTTAGCCCAGGTCTGCTCGGGCGATTTTTTAGATCGAACGCTTTATATAGCAACAGTGTATGCCAGTGCGTCAAAAAAATACACTGTCGGATTTTCCACTCTCGGTGCAAGAAAACACCCGTTGGTACAAGAGGGATTATGATATTATCATCACCGATTTTTTATTGAAAGAGAAGATAAGAATTGTAACTTACCTCATAAACAAGCCCATGAGTATGAAAATGATCCTGCAGTGTATCATTAAATGCGAACTTGTACAGTCTTCTATAGTAAGTGCCGATTTCCAACAACTCTGAGACATATCCTCTGATATGTTCCAGTGATATGCACTCCAGTATTAAATCCTCTTTCATGTAGAAACTGTTCGTTTCCTGACTAAAGGGGAAGGAGCTTGTTTCTACACCAACTGCAAAATACAGCATTTGAATTTACTAAAGGAATATTATTTTCTCTGAAGACTTAGGCACAAACGCAGTGGGCGAACCAAAGAAGCAGAAACACTGATTTTCAACATTCAGCGTTGAGCCGAGGGTTGCGCCTTCCTCATCCAGCTTCAGATCAAGCCGACTTTTTAAGCTCGTCAATCCATTGTATTGTTCTGCTAAGATATACCTAATACTCACTTATTAAATACATGATATGTCTGATGAACTGCTTTTCAGATATGATATTTAGATCTGAAATCATGTTGTCATATCTCTTACGCCACAGACAATGCTCTCTTGAGGATGATGCCAGCAATTGTCTCTCATTGATTGGCGGCAACTTTGCTGAAACATAATTAAATGAGTCAATAGAGAATACAGATCAGATGGGTATGGGGTGTTTATTTAATTGATGAAAAAAATTGAAAAAAATACATGTTCTCGTAAATCTAAAGGTGCCTAGTGCAGTATTAACATTTGTGATAAAATATTCAACATTATTTAGAATCTATCAACATGCTATCATGTTACTGGTTTAAGGACTAATCCTACTGTATAATATTATAAATGTGAAAGTTTGTATGTTTAAATGTTTGTTACTCAATCACGCAAAACGGCTGAACGGGTTTGGATGAAATTTAGGGCACAGATAGTTTGTAACCTGGAATAACACAAAAGATACTTTTTATCCCAATAGTACGTTCCCGTGGGATAATTTTCGACCTTCACGCGTGCAAAGCCGCTGGCAACAGCTGGTATCTACATAAGCATGCCACAATTTACATACAATCATAACATCAAGCACTGTTATTAAAGAATATTCTGCAATCACTGAGGTTATGACTTACCAACTATCTCCCATATTTCACCAGGTACATCCTTGTCTATGTGAGTAGCCAGCTCCCATATGTCAATTGAATCATCACCATGTTTAGCTCTGAACACTTCCTTGACATCAGACTTTACACTTGTACTCGCCAGTGATATCTAACCAAACAAAAACAATTTTGTATTTAACAAATTGGTGTTTGTTCTCTAACAGGTTTTATACTAGAATTGTTGATTACAGTACAATATTGATAAATATTGAGAATTGGCAGACTTTTTTCCCCACTCCTGAAATTTCTCCTTTTTGTGCCATAGCTCCCTGGTCTGTGGTCTGCAAGTCTCATGTTGGGTGTTTTGAAAGGTACAAAAAATATATACATATGGTTATAATTTTAACCAACAAGTAAACTGATTGTCAATCTGGGAACTAAGTTTGAAATTCTAATAGCATACAGTCACCTTTTTAATTAACAACATGGACTACTAAGAAATCACTGAAATCTTACATTAAGTTCGTATTACCTTTACATTTGAATTGGTCTGTGATCCAGGTATTTGTAGATCTCTAGGAGCTGTCAATCTTGGGTAGTTCAGCATGGCAACCTCAGAGTATGGAGACATATGGGAGGATGTCATTGAAGCCAATGACATTGGACTCAGAAAAGTTTTCAGTTCCATTTGTTGAGCAGTTTGAGAGTTGTACGAATCAGTGGCTAAAACTGTTGAATAAATGATACATTTAAAATAGTATTCAAATGAAAAAATAAGAAAAATTTTTTTTTGTTTTTTTAATAGAAACAAATGCTAAATACCTCAGCTTTTGCTAATTTCAAGTATACCCCTAGATTATAGGAATGTTATTGTTTTGTACTGAATAAAATGGACTTACATGCTCTAGAATCAAAACTCTCCACAGTGTACTCAGTATATGTTTGTGACTTTGGACTGTCCAATGTTGCCCCTTGATGCTTCAAAGAGAAAGGCAGCTCAAACACATGTGATGGGTAGTAAGAATAGGGCTGCGGAGAACCAAACACCTCCCGCTTGGGCTTAGGGAGCATCTCATCCATAAGGCCAAATGAAAAGGGTTTCTGAAAGTATTTAAATGTTATACGCATTAACAAAATCTGTATTTGTCATATAATTATACTATCACGCCATTTATACCAGGCTTCTATTTTGGTATTATGCTTTATCTACATTTATTTTATTTTATTCTTGTTGCTTGAGTTAAGTTTTAATTTTATTTGTTAGTATATTGGCATGGCTAGCTGACATATGACAAATTATTTAATTAATTAATTATTATTATAATGTTTATTACTTTGTCTATGTATGTATAGAATCAAGTCTATCTAACTACACAGACAGCTGTGCTGCTGGGGAGTTTCTTGCGCCACTTCATCTTCCCATCTAAAGTACTAGGAAGTGGTGAAAGGAGGGCATTTTGGAGGACTATCTTATATATTTTGACGTTCGAAAAGTGCTGATTCTGAAATGACTTTTGATTTTGAATTTGCAAGGAAATAAATACTCAGTTGAACTATGAATTATCTTCCTTTATTCAAAATTATTTCTAACAATAAGAATAACATTGTGGCAGTCTATGGTTTGTGCCTGTACTGGCCAATTTGGTTGAATGCTATATTAAATAGAGTAATAGTCTCGAGCCAATCTCACCTGAAACATTTCAGCTGACAAGTCTTCTTTGACTGTGTTGCTAAGTCCATTTAGGAATCTCAATATATTGTAAACAACTTCTTTATTATCACCAAAATCTGTTTGACGAATTGTGCTGATTATCTTCTTTAATTCGACTGTTCTTTTATACTCGGCCACGTTCCTCGCATTTTGTTGATACACAAAATAATATGACAACAAGTCGACAATGGGCTCTCCTTTGGATGATGAGAAGTCTTTGGAAGATTTTTTTAGTATAATTTCGTAAGCATTAGATCTCATTTTAGTCATAAGCCGCTTCTGTGATATCCTATTCTGATTGCAGTACTTAGCTGCGGTCTTAGTACACAGATCGGTGAGAAGATCGTAAACACCCGCATCTTCCAGATTTGTTTTAGACATGGCTTCAGCAGGTTCTTTGGAAATTATCCACAGATTCAACTCATTAAAATGTGTTTCTTCGGGAAGGTCTTATTAGTTAGAATGAAATTATGAGTTTTTGCTTCCGACGGAAGAAAATGTAAATAACGTTGCAATTAAAAAAAAAGTAAATTCAGCAACTGCCACTGCCAAACTTGACGTAAGTGATTGACAGTTTTACAGTTTTGACACTAACCTAACACTTGACAGTGACATTGTGGCCGCTTTCCGAAATAGAAAATGATCGCTCACAGCGCTCACATCAATAATTTGCGTTCTGAGTTCTGTTATCACGATAACGACGACAGGGGGTCTACTCTCTAAGTCCGTCAACGAAAACTCGGGCCCGTCCGAAGGTTGTTCGAAACTAAGGTGTAAACCCTACTCGCGATTGATTTCGGATTCATGAGTTTCTAACGGATTCATAGACAATATTCGTGAACGAATGACACATGACGATAGAGTTGAGCTATTTTACCGGTCGATTTAACCGGCCGGTTTATTTAATTCGTGGATTTCAAGCTTTTAAATTCCCCGATCAATAATAATGCCAATATTTTGATCCAGCCTGTCCCCAACGATAGCTGTCCCCCTATCAGTGACGCCCTGAGCCGAGGTCCGTACCCCACAGGGCGTGCCCTCAGCGTGCAGACGCTTAGTCAAGGCCAACTGCGCGAGATGCCCAAAAAAAAAAAAAGTAGTGAATTATTCAATTTAGTTACGTGTGAGTGCACAAGTGTAGTGAGTGAAGGTGAAAATAAGTGACTAACGTGGACTTTTCGTGTTCCCCCCAAAAACTGCTACTAGGTTGTTGTAAAGTTACTACCGCTTTACAATAACTTTGATTTGACTAACTAAAGTCGACTATGACTGTTTCGTAACTTCGTGCCCGTTATCGGGCCATTTACTTGATCGAAAAGAAAAATTACTTGACACTAGCTAAATGCACAAACCGTGCGAAGCCAAAACCCAAAAAAAAATATATGTCTATGGGTGGCGTAAATGAATAAAACATAACCTAGTTTTGTCAAGTTTTATTTTGTTATTATTAAGAAATTTGAGGATTCTATTGTTTAATAAAATTTGATAAAACATTAAGATGAATCAAGCTGAAGTATCTAAACTAGTCTCCAAGCTTCGCATAAGGGTTCCACCGGAACATAGAAATCTAAGAAATCCGAAGGGTCCTGAAGGCAGAATAGATATATTACGTAAAACAGTTACTGGTTTAATTAAATTTGAAAGGATTGAGTTAAACTACCAAAGAGCTGATGAAGCACGCCAATATACTGAAAGAGTAAGTATTTAACAGCAACATTTTTTCATAACCTTATCATAAGTTCCATATTTTATTATTCAGTTGCTAAAAATCGGCATCACTTGTGTATATTTATTATTCATGTATGATATATTTCTTGTGTTTTAGCTTTTATCTGAAGCCATTCGCCATGGAGACTGTCACAAACCAACAATGGACACAGCAGACTTTTGGCTTCTGGAAAAGGAACTAATACATAAACTATTCAAAGTTTTAGTACCGAGATATGAAAACTCGAATAATAATTTATCTTTTACAAGAATGTACAATGCACCAAGGCCACAAGTTGCTCGTAACTTTGAAAAAGTTGTATTAGAGCTCAGAGGAAACCCCTTCCCTAACCTGTTAAATAAGAACACTAACAATAAGCGGTTGATTCAAAATGTATTACTTGATGCAGCAAAGTATGATTACAGACAATCAAAAGTCACTGAGATGGCTAATAAAATTGGTAAAGAAAAACATGCTTCACTGGATCAAAGTAGCAAAAATAAACAAGCCCTAGAAAAACTCACTGAAAGCTAAATATTATCCTCATTTTATATTTTAAGTAAAGATTATGTAGAAAATATAAAATGTAAAATACACACATTTTATTATTTACATCAGATTATTTAAAATATCATAAATCAATGTCTGGTTTATTTCAGCACTAATATAACATTTATTAGTGCTGAAATCGATTTGAATAATTTTAATAAATAGATTGAAATTATCTGACACATAATGTGTGTAAGATTATTTAAATCTATTTTTGATTATTTTCACTTTGAAAGCAGTTTCACCCGCTTGAGGTATATAAATGTTCTGTGAGTTTCACAGACTACACTGATGCATGTTCTTTATTGTCTGTGACAATCGAAAAAGTCTTAGAGTTTGCATTTATCAATCCTGAAATCAAATCAAACTATACTTTTACATTTCAAATTGATGGTTATGAACATTCGGGGACACCCAAGTTAATATAAACGTCATAATGGCAGGACCAACTCTTGTAATTGAAAGATTCTAACACATGTATTTACCCATTTCATACTATTTTGTGCCTGTCCTGAAAACTTTGTACCTCACATGCATTGGTATACAAAAAACCCAAGATGCACAGTCTAACAAAACAGTCCCCAATTATACGTCAGTGGTTATGTTATAACATATTTTTGAAGTGAAAACTTCTTTAGGCATTTTTTGAGATGGGGAAAAAACAATTGAACTCGCGACGCTGTTACCGACGCCACTGACAACACGAACGTACGAACCGGTACGAAAGAACAACGTTGAACGCACAGTTGAACGGTGTTTAATCTGCCGATTCAAATAAAAACTTTTTCCAAAAAAAACAACCGACTTCTGGGAAAACAAACGCAGAAATTTTTCGTCGTTTATACAAAAACAAATCAGCTGTTCCATACATTTTGACCGTATAGGTATTGCACTTTTCTATGAACCAGCTGATTTTATTTTGTTTAACTGACGAAAAATTTCTGCGCTGGGGGTCTAGAATGATATGCTGAATTCATAGTTACAGTTTGCGCACTGAATAAGAACTTTTCCTGTATTACCTCCTTCTTTTTGAAGTCGGTTAAAAATATTTCCTGACGCTAAAAAAATTACACACGTAATTGTTCAAGTTTTCACTTCTGTCGGCACTCCCGGAGTGCCAGTTTTTTTGCAAATTTAACCTTACACGTGGTTTTTACAAAGCAATGTTCAAAAAGCCTGACTGAAAGATGACTGACGATCAAGAATATTTAGATCAATGCTGACGAGACTATTTGACACTTGTGCACATTGCGCCCTATTTATGTGGACGGTTTTTGTATATCAATGCTCACACGGCATAAACGGAATTTCACGAAAACACTGGTCCCGCCATTATGATGCGTTACAATGGCGAGACCTTGCCTGTACTTCAAAATAACATCGATTTACATCATTCTGATCAAATCAGTATTTAGTCCCTCAAAAATCAACAGTGGGTGACCTAGATCATATTGTTCAGTTTCTTTACAAAATTAATTTTTCATTTTTGACATTTTATACGCCTGCATAATTTAACGAGCAAAACTACTTCTAGTCAAAAGATGCAAGGACATTTCGTGCAGGCGCTGTATTATTAATTATTAATTAAATAATATCGGTGTGGCTAGAAAAAGCTGAGGCAGGAAAATTTTTATTATACGTCTATAACATATTTATTTTCTTATTGAAATATTTGATCGTTATAATTTTATTAATTACTAGCTTTTGCCAGCAGCTTCACCCGCGTGGAGGTCGGAAATTATCCCACGGGAACGTACTACGTATCATAGGTATGTGTTAATTCAGGTTATTGACTATCTTTGTGCCAAATTTCATAAAAATCCGTTCAGCCGTTTTTGCGTGATTGAGTAACAAACATCCAAACTTTCACATTTTAACTATTATAGTAGGATATATTATAATAAGATACATTTTTAGTGAAAACAGTTTATATTAGCATAGAGAAGAATTTATTGAACTAGCTTATCAGTGAACTATGACAATCAGGCTTTTAAAAATTGTATTTTAGTAATTTAATAATATTGTGCTATAATTACTACTGTGTGTGACCCACACACACAGTAGTAATTATAGCACAATATTATTAAATTAACTCTATCGAACTACAACTAGCCAATCTACGCAAATCTAACCACGTAAGTATAGCAAGATTAGCAAGGCCACATTCCGAATTAGAAAAATAGCGCTGTGAGCGCTCACATCAATAATTTGCGTTCCGAGATAGATATCACGATTATAGCAGCTAAGAACTGTCATTATTGTTAACAATACGGAACGCTCGTGATCGCGCTAACAGTGCTCACTCAATGTTAAAACCTATTTACACCATATAAAACTTGTATAAATCACAAATTTCGTCTTCTTATTTGGTTAGGTGGCGACTCTAGCCAGAAGTACTATATCTAAGTTAGTTAAAGATATGATACGATTCAAAACAAAACAGCACAACTGTCATTTTTGACAGCGCTCACGGTGATATTAGTATTACGCATGGTCGGCGTTATCACACTATGGCGCATGTCATGACGTCATCTATGACGATTCACGGGACTTCGTTATCGCGCTCACGCCAATTCGGAACGGGCGTGAGCACGCTCAAATCGATATTATCGTATCTTGGAACGTAGCCCAAGTGCGGACTCGTTGTCACTTCATTTTTTTTTTGTTGGGCATCTCGCAGTTGGCCTTGAGAGGCCGTGACTGCTCAACCGGGCTTTCCTGGGGCTGCCATTAAGAATTTAATCTTAACGCCTCCAGCCAGGGCTTACAAACTAAAATAAATTACAAGCTAAGCGACTGCACGCTGAGGGCACCCCCTGTGGGGTACGGGCCTCGGCTCAGGGCATCACTGATAGGGGGACAGCTATCATTGGTGACAGGCTGGATCAAAATATTGGCATTTTTATTATTAGTCGGGGAATTTAAAGCTACTGGCTCAGCAGCGGCGCGGCTTGCGCTTCAACGAGCAAGGGTCGGTCGGGGATGAGAAGCAGTGAAAGCGAGGACGAATTTAAAGAGTTAGCGGCAGCTGCCTTATGTTGCCCTCCAAAAAAAAAAGTGTAAAGGAGTTTTTGGGTCCATGATATTAATGTCCGTGGACGCACGAGCATCCAGCCGGCTAGATTCTGTTCGGTAATTCGGTTGTCTGAATGTTCAAGAGCGACGCAAGGTCACGTCCGCGTTTTACGACTGATAGTTTGGACAGTGTAGTATTAAATGTACTGGCTAGATTTCAATAAGCCGCGTCTGTCAGCCACGGCTGATGGACGCGTCGGATAGTTTGTTTTCAGCTTTACTCGTTGGTGTATTTCTCCGATAAGAGTTTATGTGTTCTGTGGTGTATTTGCACCGTGATCCGTGATCACCAAGGAAGCACATCACTACAAGGAACCCACAAGCGGGTGATCCACAGAGTACTTTTTGGGTCGCTAGGAGTATAAGTGTTCTGTGTTTTGGGTGATCACAGAGTACCTACATTAGAATATCCGTGATCCTTTCCTTCCCTGTTTGTGTCACGTGACGTATCACAGTATCACTGCAAACATGGAAATATTATGTACGTAACGTAACGTAGACAGAGACAGAGAGTTTCTCTGTCTACGGTACGTAACCACATGATCTGACATTTAATTTTGACTTTTGCGTATTGGGCATAGCGACTTTCTGTTCAGGCTGTCATTTTGTTATGATTGATAAGTTATCGCATCGCTATCTGTATTAGTGATAGCATTGTCATCTACAATAACAACAGTGAAGTAGTTAGACTTATCTTATGAGTAAGTAAATTAGTTTCACCAAGATTGTGTCCATAGTTGTCGCGTATTTGCATTTATGTACATTTATTATTTTGCATTTATTATTACAATTGTATCAAGAATTCAAGAAAACTACGAACAAAATGTCCAAAATTGTTGTAATTGGATCATGCAGTGTTGATTTTACCACGTATGTACGAATTATGTGGCACTTATTTGATTTATTTACTAATTATGTTCATATTGTTATTTGGAGTCTGAAAGCTGATTATATAATTAGGTAGGTAGATTGCAGGCAGATTGTGAAAAAAACAACTGTAACCCAATTAGTAGGCTCATATTACTTAGGTGCTAAAACTGAAACTTGCGTAAGTAAGTACCATAGGTAAATAAATGGTTGATTTCAATAATCATTATTTTTTCATTACATTTATTTTTTCATTACAGTAATCATCATTATAATTTACTTATTTTATTCATCATAATAATAACTATTATGGTTTTGAATATAGATATGCACCAAGGCTGCCGAATCCTGGAGAGACACTCATTGGAACAAAGTTTACAACAAGTTATGGAGGAAAGGGGGCTAATCAATGTGTGGCTGCTGCAAAACTGGGGGGAAACACCTCCATGATCTGTAGAGTAAGTGTGGCTCATATTATTATCCCCTATTTTTTACTCACCTATTTACAACTCAAAACATTGCTTTGAATGACAGTCAGCTATCAATGCTACCTGTACCTACTTACATTATTGTACAGTCACTAAAAGAGTAAAGAAACCAGGCTTGTTGGATATAGGTGAAGTTTATTAAGAAACCAACGGATGAGTTTGAATAAAATAAAATAAGTAAAAAACACACAGTTCATTTATCAAATTAAATTTTATTTGAAAAACATTCCCAAGTATTTTAGTAAACTTCAACTAATCCGACAACCCTTTTTTTTTTGGGATTTCATCAAATAACTTCTCACGCTCTGGGTGCAGCAGGAGGGCGTGTCAGACTTTTACTGACTAAAACTCACCCATGTTACCTCAGTTGCCTGTGTGCCAGGGGCCACGGTATCTCTTTCAAACAACTCGCACCTCTGGCAGGCATCGGCCTTCGCTGGCCCCATCCGACAACCCTGGTTACTTATCTCTTTTGGTGACGTTACCTAACCTATTCATAACCATTTCTACCTACCTTTTATAAGTCATCAGAACCTGTATTAATGTAGGATTTGTACTTCACTCAATGATGAATTACTTACTAACATAGCTTAATCAACATATTTGAAATCATCATCATCATTTCAGCTGAAAAACTTCCACTGCTGGACATAGGCCTCCCCCAAAGTGGGGGTTGTGCCATTAGGTACGAAGTAAAAAGTAGTAAGTTCAACTATGTTGTAATCCATTTGTATTATTTTTACCTTTAGCTCGGAAATGACCAATGGGGTGATAAGTACAGAGATAACTTGGAACAAGTTGGAGTAGATACTACTCATGTCAAATTAACACCAAATGTAACAACAGGCATAGCTCAAATATCAGTTGCTGAAAGTGGGGAGAACCAAATTGTGATAGTTCCAGGAGCTAATGGTCAGCTTAGTAAGGATGATGTGAAAAATTCTGCAAAATTAATAACTAATGCTGATATATTGATTGGTCAGTTAGAGACACCGTTTGAGACTACATTGGAAGCTTTCAAATTGAACAAAGGAGTAAGTTTTATAGATCCAAAGATATTTACTCAACATCACTTTTTAGAAACACCCTATGTAACCATATTTTTTTTCTTTTACCTAGATTAAACTTTTAAATGCAGCACCAGCCAGAATAGGCATAGATGAGATATTGCCCTATTGTTCAATACTCTGTGTAAATGAATCTGAGGCATCTTTACTAACTGATATGGACGTCAATATTAAGTAAGTTATAACCAGAACATTTATTGTTGGATTTTATAAGTAACACAATAATAATTTAATTACGTACATAATTATGAATAATAATTCTTCATTGAAAAGTTAGGTCTTAAAAAGTTTTACTCTCATGACAGAAATGCAGTGACTGCTCTCAAGAAGTTACTTGAAACTGGTTGTGAATCAGTTATCATTACTTTGGGACCTGACGGGGCTGTTTATTTGTCTAAACATGAGCAACAAGCAATACATGTTTTTTGTGAACATGTTACACCTGTGGATACTACCGTATGACTTTAATTTATTACCTAATACGTTTTTCAAACTGGAGGCATGTAGGTACGGTCAGCAAAAAAAGTCGATCAAAGAAGAAGAAAGAAAAATTTACAACACACACTTCAGTTTCTCAAATAATATTGATTGACCAGAAATAATCATATTTTTTTATGCTTTTAAAGTTATCAACTATTTCTTGAAATGCTTCAAAACAGTGTTTCTAATAAACTTTGTGCCTATTTAGATGATATTCAGTGTAAAAGTTTTAATGGACTTTCGTTGCTGACCCTTCCTGTAGTCAGATAGTCTCGTCGAGCTTAAGGCCGAACACAAATGACCAACAGGCCAACGGCCGACTATAGTCGGCGAGACGACAAGTGGCTAGTTCTGGCATAGCAGTCGTGCGATAGCGCTATACAAAAACCATTTTCGTTAAGAAACGATTGGGATGACGTCAGTTCGGCGACTTTTGGGATGTGTCGTCGCATCGCAATTCAAATAATTCGTGTCAGTTTCATAGATAATTATAATTATTTGGTTATGTTATCGCGGACTTTTTGTAGGAATGTTTTTTTTTTATAATAATATTAATTCTTTCGATTTATTGCCGCGGGTATTCTTTCGAGGGACGGACTCTAATGGTCGTCCCTTCATATGCGACAAAAATTGTCCACTTAATTATATCAACCCTATTCCATTTACAGGGAGCAGGTGATGCGTTTGTTGGTGCTTTGGCAACATACTTAGTGACATATGGAAACCAACCCATGCATCAAATCATTGGTGCTGCCTGTCATGTGGCTTCACTTTCTGTTACCAAGGAAGGTACCCAAACCAGCTACCCACCTAAGTTCGACGCCTTCAGAAAGCAATATAAATATATAGAGTTATAATTCGAAAATTATTAAGGCTCCCGCGGACAGGGACAACGCGATTCTAGTAGAATAATTGAAGTTTTCTTAGAAAGTGTCCTACTTCAGTCGCGTCGCGCCTGTTTGCGGAACCATTATCTGTGTACCTAAATATAAATGAAACACGCCTTTGTAATTCTAAATCATGCATATTTTATTGAACAAATTAAAACTAAGAAGCACTTAAGATACACTAAGTCTAAAACATTGGTATTTATTGTAATATTGAATATACTAAAATAAAATTTCTACCTACATGGTTATATTTTATGTTAATATAATTTTAATAAAACCCAGATTCATCAGTGGTTTGCCTTGTTCAAACCTAAAGTATCCTATCATTTACATTAATTGAACTTGTGCCAAACCCGACTAAAAAATAAGTTGGTTGGATTACGGATTAGGCAATCATCCGATTTTTGGACTTAGCCCAGACGATTGGTAGCCCGCTCGTGTCGTAAAGATTCGGTAGGTACTTCAGAGGTGAGTTCAGTTAATATAGACGTACATAATAGTTTCAGAAATAATTTGAACGCGCCCCTAAGGCAAACCGTCAAGGTGCGCTTGCACACGTTAGACTTTTTTGATACATTCTCAGTAGACTTCCCGTTTTAAAATCAGTGATACATTACCGTAAACTTCTTGTAGAGAGATAAAATGAAAGCTCTAAACTAAGAGAAAGTTAACGAAAACGAAAGAAAACCGTTTAAAAAAAATGGTCACGCGTATCTAGTACAGTCAGCAACATTATCATCATACTCCTCTACTTAGAGCCAGTTTCTAGAACGAAAATCATTACAAAATACTTGTGACCAATGCTTGCGTCAAGGGAGCGTAAATCGCTGCGATTGGTTGAATGATTCAATAGCTAAAATCATCATCAGTTAAAAACCGCAGCACCGCCGACCAGAGGGGTGTTCGGTGCAGTGTGATAATGGCTTAAGGCACGCAAAATAAAAGTAGAAATGAGTTGTTTTTTCATGTGTTCTTTTTAATGTTGTACTATGCTACATAAAAATAAGAAAACTCTGAAGTGTTCATCGCATTCGTTGCTGACCGTAAACATTTAAAATAGGTACAAAATAAAAAGGAAATGCCTAAATAAGGACGTTGTAAAAAATCCAGAGTACAAAAAATCTGTCGAACCCAGTACAATTTATGTTGGTTCACTATTTCGCCCATGGAATTAGTAAGTAAGTACATTATAGAAATTTCGTCAAATATAGATTTGACGAAATTTCATAGGCATAGGCCCGAGTTGGAGGACGACAGACGTCACTGCAATACGTAAGCATACGACTCATGTACAGTCGAGTTTATTAATATATTGGCACTGTCAAGTACCTATTCAAAATATTGTGAGCGTGGATAGCTCAATAAATTCTATAGAACCTATAGATAAAAAATATGTCCTCATGTGAACGATTCAATAATATATGCTGGGCATTAGGAAATAATATGAAAAATTATGAGAAAAAGCAGTCACACATTAATTAATCTAAATCTTGACCACAATTTAATGATGCTTTTAGTTGTCACAACATTATGAACTTTTATGACGTTTATATATTTTTGAAGTCTGTAAGGGCAAATATATTAATGAACTCGACTGTACAGTATATAGTATCTCTATGTAGTCTGTGTACCTACAGTACGGCCAAAGTATTGCATAACATGACTGCGACGTACATCCGTTTTCAGTTACACTAAATTAACACCCAATAAAAAGCACGCTGTTAGTGTAGCTTTGGTTTCTTACGAAAGCGGTTCCGTCATGATAAAACGGCTGTCGTGAAAATCGGTCATTTTCACTATACCTGCACCCTAATTGCGTAACACGCGATTAACCTTTTGACCGCCAGAGCAAAAGCGCTTCGCCGTGCCCTCCACGCCAAGCCGACAAATTCAATGAAATAACCTTGAAAATAGTAGGGAGTCCAAAATGTTATCGATAAACATAATAATTTTCGTCTGAAATTTGTGAATAAACAGCTTATAACACAAAAAGAATATTTATTTAACCTCATCTCCTACTGTAAAAAACTTAAGACCACATTTATAGCAACTATCAATAAAAAAATCAACCTTTTGAGATACAAAAATACATATAAAATTGCAGCAAGTTACAGCACTATTCTCTATCAGTTACGCGGCCATTGGCATGTATACATGCCAATGGCGCGGGCAACCATCCTTTTTTATAATTTCTCGCTTCTGATTAGGGATGTGTAGCTGTATATTATTATAACTTATCGAATTTATTTATTAAGTTTATATGAACTAGGTATCATTGTGGAGTGATTATTTGTGAGTATCAAAATAATAATTATTTACAAAAAAAAACAAAGAAAGTATCAATAACACAATATAGTAAAAAGACATAATTAACCTTTTTTTTTAGTCTGTAACTGTTAATTTCGGATAGATTCACAGGACTTTTGCTGTTAAACAGCCAGTATTATAGCGGGTTACCTAAGCTACCTACTACTTTAGATTTATTTTATAATAAAAAACTAATTCATAATCAGTCTTTTATTTACTTATTTTATTTTCATCATCAAAACAACTATTATCTTTAAATAAAGGGAGTTGCATTAAAACTACATATTTATTTTCCAATCATTTAGTTTAATAGAGTTTACGAGTTATATTTTCAAAGTTAGATTCTTGTATTACATTTGTTGATTATTGAATATGTTAATTATTAAATTAGTTGATTATTACACGTTACCTAATTTTTTAATTTGTTGATTGTTATTTACCTATGTGAATTGTTAAAGTAAAATTAACTTACCTCAAAATCATTTTCATTTACTGATTCCGATTCAGAAAACTCATCATCTTCAGTGCCTTCTAGAATACGCAATAGTTCTTCTGTACTAAATAACTCTTCACTTGCCATTTTTGCAATTATAATATTGGCAGATCGAAAAAAATATCGAAAAAATATTTTTTCAACTTCCCAGCACTTAAAAACATGGCACGCGCTTACGACGTCACGAGTCCGACATCTATTCATGTCATTGGCGCAGAAGGGATTGCAATATCGGTACTGTGCTAGGGATGCGCATGATTGGCGAAAAAGACAATATTCAAATCAACAATATCGACAATATAGAAAATATGATATTATACCAAAGAATGTAGTATTTACCTTTTTTGTCAGTGACTAAGCTTATATATTTTTTTAATAGTTATTACAAAAATTAAGCGAATTTGAGTAATTTAGCTGAAATTTTAATGAAGTTACTTGAATATTACACCACATCACTAGTAGGCATGTATACATGCCATTGGCGCAAGAGAACATGTTTTTCAGCCATTAATTAAGTTATTTTTTATCATAAATATTTGAATAACTATTTTGCAATTTTGTTCATTGTGTACAATTATATGTAATAACTGGGGATTCAGTTCTTAAGATATATCAATAAAACACGTTAAAGTAATGATTTAATATGTTTATTTTGTATTTTTCTATGATCTGTTTCTTGGCATCTATAGATGTCGGTGGCGCACAGGGCACGCTTGCGCATGGCATCTATACATGCCATTGGCGTTCAAAAGGTTAATAATAATCGGTTTCATTTTGACAGTTCAACAATATTCATTGCGTTATTTACGTTAATGAGCAGACACATTTTTCGAACATATGAAGCGATGGTTTAGCCATCTGTTTCAAAATGAAACAGATTATGATTAATCGTGAGTTACGCAATTAGGGTGCTGTACTCATAAAATCGAATTCAGTAGGTAACTTGACAGTTCAAAGAAAAATAATGTTACCATACTAAAACTAATAGTATTGGGGTAGTGAACGATTTTGCGTAAAGAACGAATCATAAAAATGGTTTAATTTTAATTTAGTTATTAAACTTTAAAATTCGTATGTAACATGCGGAATATAAGAATATATAACAAATTCTACTATTTTGAATACTGCAAAAATCATGTTTTTAAGAGTATTTTTTTATTTTTTATTTTGCATGTAGGTTAGTACAGACGCCAGCACATCAAGCTACCCCAAACTGTCAAATTTTCCCAATTCAACATGAACCTTACAATTAAGTTATAAAGTTGAAAATCTATCAAAGAAATTTGACAGATTGGGGTAACTTGATGTGTGTTCATTCATACACCACCCCTCTGTCTTTTTTTTGTCTTAATCTGGTAACCCTTCAACTGTCAAGTTACTGAATGCGAGTCCAAATATTAGAACCTATTTGACATATGGTGTCAAAAACGGTCTGTTGAACAGCACAGCGTTCTGTTGTTTGCTCGGTCAGCGCAAACCAAAGATTTACTGAAAACGGGCAGTTAACTAACTACTAAGGTAGATACTTAAATAAGAAAATCACAAGTTGAATAACATTCATAAACCCGCGATTTTTTATAATTAAAACTACAAATGTAGGTACAGACGCCAGCACATCAAGCTAGCCCAAACTGTCAAATTTATTTAATAGATTTTCGACTTTATACCTTAACCGTAATGTTCATGTTCAATTGGGACAATTTGATAATTTGGGTAGCTTGATGTGCTGGCGTCTGTACCTACGCACTAGTATTAAGTTTATAAGTAGATAAATTTTAATAGTATCATTATATTAACATAAATCTTTCTGAAAATCCAACATACATATTATTCCGTGGTGAAGTAATAATAATTACATAGGGGCAGATAAGACAATTACAAGAAAAACATATTTTTAAGATTTCCATGACATACGTAAAAAGTTGGTGTTTTTTGACTATCAATGAATAGGTAAGTACAAATAATTTTGTTTTCGATTTGCTTATCAACTGCCCTCAGCTGTTGATGGTGGACGTTTATTAGTTAAAGAAAATATAGAGTTCCTTCTACTACCTTTAAAAATAATTAGTATCAAAATACTGACCCTTAACGGGTTGTTAAATTTTCATCGTAAGCGCCACGTATTTAAGTCTATTCTGTACAGAGCATGAGAGCACAGGACAATGCTCATTGCTCTCGCGGTTCGTTTGACAGCTTATTTGACATAAAACGTATGAACTTATCAATCTTAAAAAAAAAAAACATTTAGTTTTGGTCAGAGATTAAATATATTTTTAGGATGTGTACACACACCGTCTGAGAAAACGTGCAGTGATAAAAAGTAACATCAAAGGAGTGGCGCGTCACGAGATTGTTTTACTCATTCCGCGTAGCTTAACACTCGAAAGACAAAACCATGATACTTTGGCTTAAAACAAGTAGAAATTCAAAATAATAATAAGAATCAAATCTAGCAACCCAATACGGAGGATAAACCGACAGCGAGACAAATTTGTTCAGTAGCTCCCCCAAATTAATTTAATAGTTTTCATTATAGTTTATCTAGCTGCAACTAGGGATGCCCGATCTTAATCGATCTTCCAGAAGATCGATTCACGGTCACACGAACAACCGATTTCTTTAATCGATTCAATAGGATGCGATCTTCGCCCAGATCGAAACGTATGCGCCAATAAGATCGTATGGAAAAATCGTATCAAATAAAACCTAAACATCAACCGAAACGTACCATACAAACTACAACAAAGTAAGATTACATACATAAACATTGAATGAGATTAGTTTCGACTGTTGCAAGTTATATTAATCAAAAGCGGTATAGATTGTATGAAATATGAAGGTAGGTACCGTGATAATATTTTGTTTATTGTATTGTCAGGTATGTTATCATTACTACTGCAATAGCAAGTGTTATATCTGTGAGCGTGACCTATTGTTATCAAATATTTTTTTATATGACCCCGCCCACAAAATTAAACGTTTGGACATTTTTCACTAAATAATTTGACATGGGTGGACAATGTAAATTGTGTAAACAGATTGTTAAATGAAAGGCAATACTACCAATTTAAAAAAGGGTAGTAATAAAAGGTCTGAAAAAAAAAATTGCTGCTTTAAATAAGTACTAACTTTCCGACAACTTATAAGCGAATACAAATAAAGAAACGACTGAATACAATACTGAAAATTCCGAAAAATTAATATAATATTTGCTGACGTAATATTTTTCCACCAGCTTAAATTGCGTTTTACCGAAATCTACACGTAGTCCTCTACGCTTGCTTCAAGCATGCAGCATGCAAGCATGCAGCGTGCAAACAAGAATGCAACATGCAAGCAGGCATGCAACAAGCATTGTTTCTGTTACGGCTTCGGCGCTGCGGGGTTTGGGCGGCCCCACGCGAGCTTATCGTCGCAGATGGTTTTAACGCTCATCACCGCGGCGGGCGTCGGCTTCGCCCGCGTCTACGCGGGCTTAAATTACACTCTAGGGGTAGGACAGACAAAACTGCGTGAAGTCGGTTTTCCAGCGATTCGTTTCTCACTAAATTTTGTAGCATAAGATATGTATTGATTCAGGTTAGATAATTTTATTACACTGAAGCTATTTAGAACTGTCATTTTGGGTTACTATTTCAAGGAATCAAGATTTGGTGAGCATTTACCCATTTTGGTAGGCTAAAAACTTAGTATTTTTTTCGGAAGTTTAGTTTATTATTTGAAAGTATAAATTATTTTTCATAGAATTATAATTTGAATAATTGTTTGTTTTTTAAATACAACATTTTTTGTCGGTTAGTTCTGTATAAATTTTTCGGTAATTCATTTTAACACAGGTTAGTTAGTATTATAGTCAACCACAGATCGCTGAAAGTTAATTTGTTTTTCGGAAGCTTTATTATTTCCCTTGACAAAAATCATCTCAGTTATTATCACATTAATTTTAATGCATACCTACTGTGCTTTTCATTATTTTTATAAAATTAGGTACGTTACGATCTGCCGAGATCGATCCTATACAATGATCGTGAATCGATACACGAGGTTAGGATCCACTACGATCCCAAAGATCGATTCAAAGCAAAAAATCAGGTATCCCTAGCTGCAACTGGATTAGTAATTAGAGGGGCAATTCTCGTAATTTTAAGAACGTTCAGTCTGATATGTCTCAATCTGTCAAAATTACCTCTAGTTTCCATACATTTTTGACATTAGATTGTCGCTGAGATGAGACTGCGACTAGATTGTGAACGTTTTTAATTACGAGAATTGGCCTTCAGATCAACTTTTATTAAATTCATGATAGAATTAAACAATTTATTGTAATGTATTTATTCGTCAGTGGTGCCGATTCTGTTGTACACCGAACTAAACTAACTAAATTATCACTAAAATTCCTTACTTTTGACTATGAGAATCTTAAAGCTATTCTGCAAAAAATAATCTCTAAACTAAAAAATAATTTTGACACAACTAAAATCGAATTTGACAATCGCGATTCTTGCAGGCTTAGCATGACGCTTTCTATTTCTACTCTACTGTAGAATAGAAATCGCTTGTCTACGTTTCTCGGTGAAAAATTGACAACTGTCTACACGGAAACGTCATTTTTGTCTAGTCTTCCGTCGACAAAACGCATCTCTACGGTTGTCGTGCCAAGCCTGCAGGTGGTTTTTTTTCTTTTGGCTTCGCAACGTGGTACTTGTGTGCCCTACGCAATGATTTTTTTTAAGAGCTGAATGAAGCGTGCGCAGGGGGGTAGCCTCGACGTTTTTTATATGGAATTTTTAACTTTTTGTTTGGAAAATAAAAAAAAATATTACCAACATGTTGAGACTATGGGGCTTGCGGGTTTATTAAAGGGGGTCGAAATTATCATCATTTTTGCGATAGGACACACCATTTTCGAGATATAAACAAACGAAAAGAAAAAAAGATCAGTACTGTTTTTGCACCTCAAGTCGAAGTGTTGGTGTGAATTTTAGTTCATGACCACTAGTTTTATTCCACACGTTTTTAATCGCGATTAAAAATAGTCAGATTTAGTTAGAAACATTAATATAGTCAAAATTTTTAGTGAAAAACGGCAAACTCAGAATAGCAAAATTACCATCTTCACTAAACTAATAACAGTGCAATCTTAGTGCTGTCAAACTAAATTATAGTTAAGTTGTGTCACTTTAGTCAATTTCAGAATGGGAAATCGTCGTTTGACAGGAATAAACTAAATTTTGGTGATTTTTAGTTTAGTTTAGAGAATTTTGTGCCAACAGAATCGGCACCAGTACCAAATTTTCGGTTCTAAGTAAAACTAAATGCTCTATAAAATAATAATAAACGCTCAGATTGTTACATTGTAAACGTCTTATATACGTATTAGACATGGCTGAGTCAAGAATAAATATACCACTTACTATGGACAGTTCGGCAATCATATCTTATTTCATGATTCATTTATCAAAATTGTTCTCAAGATTGTTATTACCTGTGAAGGATAAAAGTAGCAGCACAAACATGTGAGATCGAAGGAGCACTAAAAACTATCTTAAAAGCTGCACAACCCCAAAATAAAGGAACCCGCATCGGCTTCAAAAGGTCATGTCACCTGTCAGAATGCATTTTATCGGACATCATGCCTGGCATTATAAATTTCATGTGTAACATATTTTTGCACTATGAGCAGCACTGATTACGATATAGAAGAAAGCGGCTCGAGACATTCACGGTCAAGTTTATAAGTTACCAAAGTGATTTCTTTTGAACTGAGCAGATATTTATAACGCAAGAGATGTGCGATAATAGGGTATTTTACTCTGTATGAGAAAAAATCTAAAAATATATTATTGAGATAGCTTAGACAAAATGCAGTCGGAAAATGTTAGTTTTAGTTCATGAAATAACAAAATAAATTTGAAAATAAAATTCAAAGATTTGAGTTTTTTTAATCTGTTTTTGAACACCATGAAATAGTAGTTGCTGAGCAACTTTGTACTTTTATTAAATTCGTAACCAAAGTAATTTTTATTTAGATAATATTTTGCATTCAGGAACAGCAAACCAACAATAAGTAGAAAATAACTATTTTTTTAAATTATAAACAATTATCTTAAAAAATATCAGCGCATTTGTTTCTATGGCAAACTGACGTCATACCCACAGAAAAATATGGCATCCACTGCGTCCAGCGTTGAGCGTTTTCGTCAAATTACGCGCGAAATTTGAAAATGTAAAATTTTTATGCATTTTTATGGCACTAATCGATTAAATAAAAAGTTTTTTAGTGGTTTATTAGCACTCTAGAATCTAATTAAGACACTTTTCAAAAATGGGTGTAATACTCTATTGTGCATTCTGAGTGGGCACATCTTTTTGGCAGCCGATGGGATATCCTATATTTTGGCGTTGCGTCTCTTCTTCAAGTTCAGTATAAAATTATGGACAGTACAGAAACTACGAACAAAGGAACGAAACACTCACACAGACGCGCGCATCTACCTACGAGAACAATCACCATCAGCGAGAGTCGCGGTGCTTTCAGTGGCGGGTGCCGCCGTGTCAAGACGAGTGGACGCGTTATACGTTTATCTCATATCGGATGACGCACAAAACGACAGAATAATTTAATCTTCTATACTATTAAGAAGTTCCATCTCTTCCCGTGGGTGTCGTAGGAGGCGACTAAGGGACTTACTAGAGAATGGGCAGCAGCTTTCTCTATGTATTTTACCACCATACTGCGATCGCCAACCCGCTTGCCAAGCGTGGCGATTATGGCAAACTCCCCTAATTTGGGGGCGGCCTATGTCCAGCAGTGGACGTCTTTCGGCTGAAATGATGATGATGATTAACACGTGAAACAAAAACTTGGTACACTTTTTTACGAATATTACGCGGCCGGAGGTGTATGAAATTTGGCACCGTTAAAGTTTATATGGAGTGGAAGGTAATATTTTTATAAAATAATGAATTGTTCAAACTTAAAATTTATATGAATTTTTATGGTCGAATTTCGACCACTAGGTGACGACTAGCGTCAATATAATACAGAGTTTGTTTCCATACTGTCCATATTTATAATGTGGTTTCGGTGATCCTACGACGTCACATAATTATTGTACCGCTACGTGATAACAAAAAGGTTCCCACAGATGATCATATAATAATTATATTGCTGTTTTCTTCAGAACAGATATTAATTAATGAATGCACCATGAAATCAGATATTAGTGCCGAACGAACTCTCCGCAGTAATACAGCATGTAACAAAAACCCTATCCCATCCAGTAAAGGCGTATTCCTGGTTCAACATACGTACTAGAAAAAATTGTTATAAAAATTTAACTCATAAAACCCAAAAGTAATTGATTTTTAATTTTTATAATCCAAGCGAAATTTAACACTGAATATGGCAAATTTTCATAAGTTGACAACACTCCACCCGGCGGCAAAATCTTTTTATTTTTCCCTTTTTTTACACGCTTTATATTAGCTTCACTTGTATGTTTGTTTGTATGTAACCGACTCCTTTGGGCGCGATTTTGACCCACTTTAAAGGGTCAGATTTCATTGAAACTTTGTAATTACACGCTTTATATTAGCTTCACTTGTATGTTTGTTTGTTTGTTTGTATGTAACCGACTCCTTTGAGCGCGATTTTGACCCACTTTAAACGGTCAGATTTCATTGAAACTTTGTAAACTTGTCAAGGACCGATGACAAATCAATAATAAAAAAAAAATTGAGAAAAAAAAAACACTTTTTTGTAGTTAGCAGAACTAAAAAATTGAAAATAAATAATAGTTTAAAAAACTAAAAAACACGCTTTAAAAACCAAACTAAAAAAGGAGAAAAAAAATTAATTCAATTAAAAAGCGTGGGGTGCTTTTTGAGGTATTTTTATAATCACTTACTGTCAAGCACCCCACGCTTTTTAATTGAATTATTTTTTTTTCTCCTTTTTTAGTTTGGTTTTTAAAGCGTGTTTTTTAGTTTTTTAAACTATTATTTTATTTCAAAGAACTTCGCCCTTCACTACCGCGTCGTAGGCACTCTTTCAACTAGTCGCCGCCTCTTTGATCTCGCCGACTAGCTGCCTACCGGCCGGCGTCAGCGCGCTACTTGTTTTGTTGCCAGTCTGTCGTGGAGATAGCTTTCGATCGGACTTCCGTACGTATCACGTGCCGCCATCGTTTTGCGAATGTTGTATTCCAATCAGGTAAATTTTAATAATTATGTTGATGTGCTTAGGCAAGACTGACTGTAATTATGCAGCTGCGCGTAGAACGTGGTGCGCTTCGCAAATAGGCCAGGTGTGACTGTACCGTCGGAGCGTGCGTTCCAACGCCTGGATAACCGTGTGCAAACCACAGGCAGTGTTCAAGAGCACGAGTCACAGGCCGCGCTGGATGACCACGAGAACGCAACGTGGTAATCAAGGAACAAGTTGGGGATATTGTTTGCCGCGTGTGTGAAAATATGTCGAATGTGTACCTATTAGTGTTGGAGGTAGACATGTGCAGCACGATCGCCGAAGTTTGCAACAACAAGTGAATGCCTTAATGAACTGATAGGTACCTACAGTCGGTAAGTACATTACATTTAAAAAAAAACCCTTATCAGGGCTACGTTTAATTTAATTAATTGTTTCTTGATAAACAAATTTAGGTCTGAAATCCGGATCACTATGCCTACCAACAATATCAGCTGATACCTACGGATATGACGTAGCCGTAGGTTTCTTTCGTTATACGTTTGTTCGGCGGCACGCACAAAGGATCCTTAAAACAGTCTCGCTCAGGCGGCTTCTTTGACACAAAACGTAGGTAGTGAACTCGTGAACTTTGTCGAGCGTTCAGTGTTGCCTTTAACCAGTTTTTATTTTTTATTTAAATTAAATTATTTTCATTGGGGAAAAATAATTATCTCAAATCCATTAAATGGTTACGTATATGTGTACGCAGTACGATGCCGAATAATACTCTTAAAGATCGGACAGGGTTTTTGTTACATGCTGTATATTTATGATCGTGACTGTACCTAATATAGTTAATCTGTGTTTACAGCATTATTGCAATGTCAATGTTTCTTGATCCAGTTGCCAACATGAAAAAAAAAAAAAACTTGCGGAGCAGTCTTTGGGGACTGCCGATAGAAGTGAAAAATAAGTAGGTAACTTTTAGTAGTAAATTTTTCACGCTTTCAAAACAATTAAAGTTTTCACTTCAATTGTTTTGAAAGCGTTCGGTGACGATGACGCGTGTTCCATGATTTTTGTTCACCCAAAAAGTGCTCAACGCGCCTAAAGAAGCTTTCACTTCAAAAATCTTAGTGAAGCTTTTTATGGAGTTTTTAGAAATAGGAAAAAAAAATAGTTTAGCAAGGAAAGTGTTAAACATAAAAGTACCTAAGATCACATACCAACTGTTACGCAATCGGCATTTTCAAAACAATTATTCTTAGAATAAGTAGAACATCATCATTTCATTCATGATGAGTCAATGTCGTAAACAAGTTTGAAGTTAATAAAAATGTTGTCCTACTCAAAATTTTAATGACAAAAAAAAGTAACAGAAAAACACAATTACATTAAGTCGGTATAATGTGTTCCAAAAGTACTTCATGAACATGTTAGCTAATTAATAACATGCTACCGGAGCTCAAGCTATGAAAATTGTTATTGGTTAGTTTCATACACATCACAAAGGCAGGCTTATTCTGGATGACAGCGGGCAGCGGAGCAGCGGCGGCACGGGCGACTGTGGGGTACGCTCCCCGCTGCCATCGGAGAACAATGCAGTACAAATTTAGTAGTAGTCTGTACCAAAACTGTCTGATGAAAATGAAACAAATGGAGTAGGAAACAAACTAATCATAATTATAATGATTTTACAATTACTACGAAAACGTTTTTCAATAAATGATAGTACCTATAACTAAAAAACACGGTTTAAAAATCAAACTAAAAAAAGTAGAAATTAATTTTAATGTAAAGTGGAGTGATATTAATTGATTATAAAAAAAACCTCAAAAAGCACCCCACGCTTTTTTACATTAATTTTTTTTTTTTTTGGATTAAACTTATTAAATTATTTAATTGTAATGGGTCCTTGATAAGTGTGCAAAGTTTCAAATCAATTAGATGTTTAGAAGCGGGTGAAAATCACGTTCAACGATACTGTGACATAGATATGTATATACCAAGGCAATAAAAACGTGTTAAAAACTAATTGCTGGAACTAGTGGTGAAATATTATAAAAGTTGAAAGCTTTTAAATACAGATGGATGTGTTATTTATTTCATTAATGACTGAATGCGTAAGAATTTTACTTGACAAGGGTTTGTTTACAAATTTTATCAGAGACTTTTGGAACAGACTATAATTATGCATTTTACCGCACTTAAGCCCGCGCCGCCGCTGCACGCCGCTCCACTGCCTGCCGTCATTCGGTTTATGACCTCAAGATTCGGATGTTCAACCACTTTAGACATATCAAAGTACAGCCGGATTCAATCTTTATGGCGGCTCGGAACATGAGGGGAATCGCTGCACAGTAACAAATTCACCTATCAGCGGGCGTAAGGGTCGGGGTACTCCGTAGCGAGTAGCCCACCTCTGAGCCGCCATAAAGTTTAAATCGGGTTGTAACATTTGAACTACGAAAACTGCCCTACGGAATAAGGGCGCTGTAAGAGTCAAATTGTTCTCCATGGAAAAGTTGGTTGACTGTTCTTGTACTCGGAAATGTTTAAGTTGATCAGTTATTTTTCCGTAACTCTACAGCTTTTCTGTTCTGTCTAAAACTGAAGTTAATGATAACCTGTTATAACTTTCCTTATTAAAAATATTTTAATAATTAAATTGCAATTATATTTTCAACATAATACATCAATACATATTTATATGTGTAACTAATGCTCAATTTACATCAATATTTCAGTCATTAACATAATGTTACTTTAGCACACATGTTGTATTATGATCATATAGAAAACATCCTGTCATTATATGGCTAGGCTAGTTTTAACAGAGCATCACTTACCAGATACTTCCTTTTTAAACTTTAACCATTTGAAAGCATTTTATACCTTCACCTTCTTCATTTTTCCGTGTCAGACTAAAAGACTGCTAAGTAAGATTAGACGAGTCAGATTTAAAGCTTAAATAAGACACCAAAAATATATAAATATATTTGTCTATAAATATATAAATATATTTGTCTTTTTAGCATGTTAAGTTTCTTTGGAAATACATAGCACAATGAATAGCTAAAAACTAAGCTAGGTTAGCTTACATCCCTGAATTAAGTTTTTATTTCATAGGGGTTTTACCAATATTTTTTATGCATGTATGTTCACTGTTACTTAAGGTTTGCGCTTAACAGCCTTTTAGTCTTCATATGACAGTAATAGTCATAATAGGCATTAAATTTAAAATGTTGAAATGACTCAACTATGTATGGATTTGTGTAAGTATTACAATATATTTACATATATTTGTATTCTTTTGAATAACTCAATGCAATACATATAGACTATCTAATTTACTCTCATTTACAATTTGCAAAAGCACTTGTAAGTCTTCTAAACAGGTAATAAATTTAGGTGCACCTAAAAACTCTATAGGTTTTTCTTCTATTTCAATACAATATTTTAAATTCTTTGGACATGTCACAGATTTTGAACATATACCTTCTTTAGTCTTCTTAAATACAACATGAGTGATGCCATCTTTCAAAGCTAAAATGTTTATGTCTTTACTCTTTATATTGTCACTAGACTCACTATTTTCATTATCAACATTAGTTTCCATTACCTTTATCTCAGTTTCCTTCATGTCTGTATCAGTGTCTGAATTAAAATTTTCTTTAATTTCATCATTTGTTAGATCTTCTTCTGTGTTAGCTTCAGAACTGGGCTCGATAGGTTTTAATGGTATGTGTTCTTCAATTCCTTTTTGTAAGGCTTCATCAAGTATAGAAGGACTGTGGGGGTTTTCAACCTCATCAGGTAAGTCTGGTTTGGACAAAATATCTTCACTATTATTCACATTTTCATCATCATTAGTTAAAGTATCTTGAATGGTACTCAGATGATTAACATCTTCAATTAAATTACCAATACTGGTGTTGTCAACTTCCATGGGTGTTTGTACTACAATTTCACCAGTTCCATTAGACTTTCCAAGCAGCATGGCTTCGACATCACTTGACTCTAGGTTAGATTTAAATTCAAGGGTATTACTTTGGTCATTTGATTTGCTCTCACTACTGTTATCATTCAGAATGTCCATTATTGATGGGAAGTCATCCACTTTGTTCTCAATTACATCTAGTTTTTCATCCAATTTAGCAATTGGTTTCTCATTGTACATGAGATCTTCCAACTCGGCAGCTATGCGATCATAAACTTGGTCATCCTTAGGTTCATCTTTCTTGGGAAAATAATCAATACACCACTCTTCGGTAGGAAGTATTCTATCATCAATTTCAGGTAATAAATCAGTTAATGAAATTTTCAAGTTGATTTCATTATTTTTATTATTATTTGCCAAGGGATCCTCAAATACAATGCCATACTGTTTTAAGTTAGTGTCACTTTTCTGTTCCTTATCATCATAGTTAGAGTTTTGGTCTTTTAAAACAGGTTTTTTTATTCTGTTATTCTCCCTTAATATATTTGGAGCAACCGAAGATCCACTTTTTTTCGATTTTCTAGTATTTCGTGGGTCTTTGAATGGTTTTTCACTGTAGGTGTCTCTATGAATCAGGACCATGCCATTCTCATTGCTTTTTAACCTAGCAATTGAGCTAGGTGAGGTTGAGTCTGCGTTTAGCTTCGTTTTGGGTGTTGTACTGCTTTCATATTGGATTTTAACTTTAGTAAATTTACCCAGTATCTTGGCAAAGTCCATGCGAGTAACAACAACGGCACACTCGCGACATTTTCCCTCTTTATATAAGCGTTCTAGGTTTTTAGGAAGCTTTAAAGCTTTCACTCTTCGGCTTTCACGTATTTTAGTTGGAATCATTTCGATTAAGTTAACCTTTTGCACTGTTGTCTTGTTAATCGAGTAATGTCCTATTAACAAAATTGATATTGGATGTAGTCACATTTCCCGCGCAGAGAATAGTACCACAAATACTGAACTTTTGATATCACAATTTGGTTTCATACATAGCATAACTAAAAAGCAGTTACCGTGAATATTATTTATCAAAATGTGAAATTGTACTTGTTTATAAAATCAAAAAACGTAACAGACGACACACACCACAATCAAATCCAACGCGAAAATGGCGTCGTTCTAGTGATGTGCCCTTGGTTTTCGATTATCAGTCAGTCACTGGCACAAGTTGTAATAGCGGTAGATCATATCGATATTTTACCGTAAATATTTTATTTGCCGTTAAAAAATATTACGCATACATTCTTGACATGGAAATGAAATGCCTCTTGCCTCTGTAGTCCTTGTGCCAACCCGATAGTGGTTATGGACAATGGTCTCTCGGTCCTCGACCAAGTGACCAATAATTACTTGAATAGAAAGGGGTTTCCAAACCGGAGAAGCACAGAAGGGGGCCCGCAAAATTAAAAATTTTCTTACGTGTTTTTGTAATCAGGTTGTATGGCAGTATTTAAAAATATGGTTCATAAAAATGTTTAAATATTAAGCTATTAACTTTTCGCCCGCGGCTTCGCCTGCGTGGAGGTCGGAAGCTATCCCACGGGAAACGACTACTGAGGCCCTTTTGGCATTATTGTTTTCTGCATTTTTTTAATCGTCTAACGGTTTTTTTAGCTGTAATCTGGCTGTAATACAATAAACACATTTTTCTTCTTCTTTCTTCTACCGGGAGAAATAAGTATCCTATGTGTTAATCCAAGTTATATATTATCTGTGTGACAAAATCACAGAGGAAAAAATAATTATTATACTCCATTAAACCTATTTTGACGATATTCAACATGAGATTATTTTGATCTTACCTTACAGACGGCTGATCAAGTATTTGCCTAGCCTTTTCTTATCTATGTTGGAGTTGGCCTCCGGTCTAACCGGATACCGCTGAATACCAGTACTTAACATAGTGCGACTGCATAAAGATCTGACCGAGGGTGTCCTGAAATGACGTTCACTAGGTGGCAGCACTGAGACGTCAGGTCCGGGTACCTGTCAAAAGTGTAAAAGCGTCTACGGACTGAATGGTGAATAAAAGAATGAAATGAATGACTTCAAATATTTTAAGTTCATCGTCGAACTGGAAGACCTCTTGTCAAAGTGGCGCTAACTGGTGGCATGGATATTCATGAACACCCTCATTACTGGGTTACAACTAACACAATTCTCCATGGTAAGTTTAGTAATTGTCAGCCGTTCGAACTTCTGACAACCTAACACATAAATACTGTATTACTCATAAAAACCATAGAGCCAAAAAAGTAAATAGTCTGAATTCGAAGCATTTTCTAAGCCAGGAACCGTTTTCTCAGAGATTTTTTTTTACTTTCAGAAATATTTATGTCAATAGACTACCCGCAGCTTCATAACCGCACAAAAATAAAGACCCATGGCACGTATGAATTATATGAGTACGTATTAATGAGTGTGTAATTCATAATAATAATAATTCATAATAATAATATATAGTGGTGGTGGATCGACTAGAACGGCGTGCAATGATCGTTGATATAACGGTCCCGCATGACGGGAACCTCGTGAAAGCCGAGAAAGATAAACAAATAAAGTATCTTGACTTGGCTCGCGAGGTTGTCGACATGTGGGATGTGGACTCAGCGATCATTGTACCGATAGTTGTTACAGCCAATGGCTTGATAGCCAAGAGCCTCGACCAACATCTGAGGAGGCTCTCGTTGGGCAGCTGGGTCAAGGGCTTGATCCAGAAAGCAGTACTCCTGGACACGGCTCGCATTGTCAGGAGGTTCCTCTCTCTGGAGCCCTGACCGCCGGTAGCTTGGACCTTGTTCCCGATACCGGTGGGCCACTATTTTTTATATTTTTAAATGTTTTTATATAATTTTATACTAATATTTAAAAATGTAATTTATATGTATATTGAAAGGAATAAAGGAGATAATAATTCATACCAAAAGTACCAAAAGTCACGTATTATTAAGTATGCACGCCGCATAAAAATAAAAATTGTCTGATTAGGATTTTATTTTCCACTGATTTTTTTTTAATGTGCATAATTTTTATTTTACTTTGCTCTTGATATATCCTAAATCAGCGTGTAGGTATGGTCTCGATCACTTCGTTTGAAGACTCAGTGCATACTTTAAAAAAACTTTACTAAACCGCTAAGTATTATATCGTAAAACGGTTAAAACTACGTTTTGCATTTATACATCCAACAGCTGCTTTCTGCCGGGAGCAAGGCAAATCAGGTCATCGAAATATGTCATTTTCGAAACGATAGCTTGTCGGATGGTTGTGAATGCAGGTCTCTACCTGATTTTTATATATGATTTCACGAAAAAAGGTTTTAATTAAATATAATCTTTAATACTCCTCCAACCACGCCTTCACTAGAACCTATATTAGCACAATATTCTGCGTGAGTTACTTTGTGGGTTGCTGTTAAATGGGATTTTTTATAGCAAAATAAAAGTGGTTTCCAAGCAATTTTTGCTTCTCATTATATAATTTGATGTAACACCAGCATAACAAGCTACCCCAATCTGTCAAATTTCTTTGATAGATTTTCATATGTATTACATAAGCGGGTAGCTTGATGTGCTGGCGTCGTCGGTGCCTACAGAATGCAAAGAAATTGGGTATGTGGTGGGTCTTTGTAGATCCTGTATGGAATTATTTGTACTGTTGTAACAGACAGACAGAAAAAAATCAAATAAGGAATGTTTCATAATTTAATTCCTGATTATTAACCGAGGGGTAATTGCGTAACACACTAGTAGGAATTACGTGCATTGCGATGTTTAATTTGTTGAGCAGACAATTTTGTTGAAACATAGGAAGCAATAGATTATTTGTATCCTTCAAACTGGTTCAGATTCTGATTGCTAGTGTATTACGTAACTAGGCTGTTGGTTTCATATATCTAATGAGTAGCTGTATCATCCACAGCCAGGCACCACCCACTGCTAGGCATAGGCCTCTCTTTTCTTGTGCCAATCCTCAGGTTTCGTGCCAGCCTATCCAGCAGGGTAATACACATAAAATGGCATTTTACATTATGAGTCCAGTCACGTTCATTGCGTTATTTACGTTGTTGACCAGACAATTTTATTAAAATCTATGAAAGCCTCAGGAATTCGTTGAATGCGAGGAGCACAAAACTGGCCGAAGTGGCAATGCTTGGGGGAAAGCCTATGTCCAGAGGGGTAATTGCGTAACACAATAACAGTAGGAATGACTTTAATTGCTTTATTTACATCGTTGAGCAGACAATTTATTTATAACTTATGAAGCAATGGAATAGAATAAGAATAGAATAGAAAACATTTATTCGACACAGACACAACACAACAGCAACAAACATATAAAAAAAGAAAGAGAACAATAAACATAACAATAAAATTGCAGTAAAATTGTGCTGAGCGTGTCCATACCGAAAGGGTTACCATCTCAGCATTTGCCATATCCCTCAGAATGATTCAAATGCTGTTTAATTGTGTGTTACGCAATTAGAGTGCTGCAGTCTTTCGGTTGAAATGATGATGAAACAATGGACTTTATAACTTTAGGCATGGAGATCGATTTATCCTTTATGTGTGTTGTTCAACCCGCGGTGGCAACAATGTTGTCCGCCCATGTTCCGCCGAACGTTTGACACCGGAAAAGGTAATAAGATTTGCACCAAAACCAAAGGTTTAAATGAATTTGTTACACTATTTATACTTATAGGAAAAGGTATATTAATTATTTTATATGATATATTTCCTACAATTTTAAATTAAGCATGCGTATTTATCAATAATTTTTAATAGAATGGTGGAGTGAGAGCGTGTACTGTTGGCAATTGCACCACTAAGCTTGTGACGCTAACGGCAGCATAACAACTATGTTTTGTCTGTGTAGAGACGAAACATTGTGTTTATGCTGTTTGTGCTATCTGGATTTTAATGGGACAAGACATGCAAATACGTGAAATGGTACTATGAATGGTACGCAATTACGCAGAACATCCAATTACGCATCACTGATGCCAAATAATTTGTGAAATATCATATTATTTTATATTATTATTTTAGTTGACTTGCTGCATACCACACTAATAATGGCACTTGGCAGTATACTCTCCCATTGGTTATTAGGTGCCAAATATATAGGTAACTACGATTGTTTTACTTATTATCTTTAGATAAAATACTTATGTAATAGTTGTGAGGTCATTTTTGTATCGATCACCAAATACGTATGTACAGACGCCAGCACATCAAGCTACCCCAATCTGTCAATTTTCTTTGATAGATTTTCAAATCTATTCCATAATTTATATGGAATAGATTTGCAAATCTATAAAATAAATTTGACAGAAAGGGGTAGCTTGATGTGCTGGCGTCTGTACATACAATCTTTTTCTTTTGCGTACTACTCGGTCGGCTGTTCAAATAAAGCGTACCATTGTTTGCTTACTGTTTGTGGTGCCAGTGCCATCTTTCGACCTCGTTTCGCGTATTATACTGTCCCATTATTTTTTTTTACTTTTAGTGTTTTTCTATTCATCGATTAATCGACATCGAACATCACTAGAAGTAAATGCGACGCGCTCGGCGCATGTCAAATCAACGTCAAACACGACGGAAAATCGATGAAACAAAATGGCTGCCGTGCTGCTAAAATAACGCTATATACTTTAAACGACGGTAACATCGACCGATTTCATTGGCCGTATGTCGTAATTCGGATTTTTATATCATTTAATTATTTTCTTTATTGAGTGACGAACTATTCAAGTTGGTCGCTATGGCTTGGCCAATGCCCACTTCGGGTCAATGGAGTACGGGTATGGCAATGGCTCCTGACTTAAATATGGCCAAAATGACGCCTGAGCAATGGACAGCAATGCAGCATCAAAACTGGCAGCAGTGGGCTCAATGGCAGCAGCAATACGCACAATGGCAGGGTCAATATGGAGAGAAGGTTAGTAGTTTTGGTCATACTGTGCAATACACTTACTTTAATTTTCGTATCTGAAACACTAAGAACTTATCGTATTTTGGGTAAATGCTAAGTTTCTAAAGCTAAGATTTCTTATTTTACAGTATACAGAGCAAATGCAAGCTATCCAAGCTATGAGTGCAATGCCGCCGCTTCCACCGGCGAACGCCGCTCCACCGCCTGCGCCACCTCCCCCAGACCAGCCGCCACCGCCGCCGCATGAGAACAACGAGCCTCTCTATGGAAGTGCCCCCCCTAAACCTACACCTGTTCCTGCCCCTACAGCTAAACAGAATAACGACTCCGGAAATCATGCTAATGTAAGCACACATCCACAAGCAGGTAATAACCCAAATTGGTCCTATACTAAAGAAGCAGCTCAACCAACTAAACCAACTCAAGGAGTTCAAAGTTCAGGTAATTCTGATGCTCTGAAGCAACTAGCAGAGGAAGAGAGGCTTTTTGATATTCAGTTCCAAAAATGGGAAGAGGAAATTGAGAAATGGAGAAGAGATAATGTGGAACACCCTGACAAAGAGTCGTATAAAGAGTATGAGCAGAAATTTGAGGCATGTCGTGCACAGCTAATGGTACGCCGACAGCAGATGAAGCAAAGAAGGGCTCATCTTCAGAGTAACATTCCACCGCCTGTTCAGCCAGCCATTACTATGCCAGCAAGCCATATCGACACTACTGTGACATCAACTGTTCCAAATAATTTGAAAAAATCTATTAATAATGCATTTCCCAGTCAACAAACACAGAATTATGTTAGCAATTCTACACAAAATTATTCAGATCATGGTAATGTCCCATATCAGCAAGAGCAATATAATGTCCCAAACACCACATACAATAGAAGTAATAAAAATACTGGTCATCAAGATAGATTTGAATCCTACCACAGTAGAAGTGATAATAATTATCAATCAAATGCCAATTTTACTGCTCCTCCTCCTACTACTAGCTTTCTACCTTCAAGTGGGTCTAATAAAGGTATTCCTGGCTTAGATTTAGTACCTGAGGGAGAAAAATTACACGGGACTAATGCAAATCAAGATATTATAGATATTTCAGAAGATCAAACAGGAATTGGAACAGCACCAGACTATACAAAAATATCGAAAGGAATTAATAATATTCTTGGTGATGCCAAAATTATGAATATCCTTTCTATGGTTGTTGGACAAAATTCTCAAGACCCCTCAACCCCTACTCCAACAAATATGAGTGTTCCACCTCCTAGTGGACCTTATAATTTTAATAATCAGAACAGTGCTTCTTATGGCCATGGGAATAGAAATCAGAATAATCAGAACTATAATAATCAACAATATGATAACCGACAAAGTAATATTATGCCCTTCAACCGACAAGGACAAAATTACCCAGTGCAAAAAAACCAGGAATTGAACCTGAACTATCCACCTCCAAACAGAATGCATGAGGAGATGCCCCAAGACCAGTATAATTATGACAGAAATATGCAGTATGGTGGCAATGACATGGGACCACCATATCAAGATAATGGGCCACCTCGAGTTGGTCCCCCTCCTATACGACCCAATATTCCTGCACCTAGGCCTCCAATACGCCCTCTTATGCCAGAAATGTCTGGTCGCCAAATGGGTAATGACTACTCTCGAGGCCCTCCTGAGAGAAAGCCGTTACTTGAAAGTAACATTAACCATGTTCCAAAACAACCTGTCCGACCTCAGTGGGTAGATGAACCTATGTTCACACCATCTCTAATTGTTGAATATGAGCACAAGCCTCTCAGATTAAAAGGTAATAAAACTTGCAAGGTGGTTATGTATTGATTTACTATTACTGTTTATACTTTTACATTGTAACTCCTATTTTTACTGCTAGCATATTATTTCTCATGTTTCGCAGTCAATAACAATAATCATTAATGTGATATGAGTATTTTACTTGTATTGTTAAAATATTGTCAATTTTTGTGATTTTTTAAACAATTTGTTTTTTATTTTCTTTTAGCTCGAGATTTTATTGAACCTGTTCATATGTTTGATTATAATCACAAATCAAAGGATGGTGAGGTGAAAAGGAAGGATTTTGAAAGAGAAGTCGATGAATTATTTGCAAGAAAACCTAGAAGAACTGAGAAGGAAATTGATTATAGTAGAGAGAGGTATAGCCGTGACCATTACTCAAGAGATTTTGAAAGAAGGGCACCAAGAGAAGATGTACGGGATGACTTCCGGCCAAGAGTTCCACCTAGAGATGATTATGATGATAGAAGGAAACCAGATAATAGATATGATGATAGAAGAAGAGAAGAACGTGATGATGACCGAAGAAGGGATGAACGTGTTGATGACCGAAGAAGGGATGACCGTGATGATGATAGAAGAAGAGACGATCGTGACAAGTATAGCCGACGCGAAGATCTTTACAGAGACCGGGAAAGAGACCATAGAGACCGTGACCATGGTAGAGATGGTAGAAGAGAAGAAATTCACAGTAGAAGTCATGAAAGGGATTCTCGCAAAAGAGGACTAAGTCGAGATAGCGAGAATAGCAATACCCAATTGAATAAAAAATCAAAGGATAAAGACAATTCTCAGTCAAAACATGTTGTTATGATTGATGATTTATTAGAACCTCCTGGACGAACAATGAGACCTGATAAAATAGTTATTATTTTAAGAGGTAAGTGTGACAATTGTTTATTTATGCACATACAATACAAATTTCTACCCCTGATCTACCACGTCGCATTGGCTGCCTACACTATTAATTCGTATTCGCTGAGCGTTCTTTATGACATTTTATATTTGCACGACTAAGGCTGCCTGTCGATTGGAGCGGAGAGGAGCAGTGCTGTGCCAATATTAACCAAAAGAATTCAAACACGGCTCCACTCCGCATGGGTGGAAAAAAAAACGAATGGTTAATATTGGCACAGCTCCGCGCCTCTGCTCTTCTTCGCTCCAATGGACAGGCAGCCTAAGGGTCGTAGCGTGATTTTAAATAGCATATAACGTTCCTTAAGAATAGGGCTATCAAATGCAAAAAGTTATTTTCCAATCAACTGGTAATTCCAGAGATTTTAGGGTGTTCAAGCAGAAAAATAAAGAAATGCTTCACCTTTATTATATTAACATAGATTTGTTCCAGAACAGAGATCTCATTTTTTATAAATTCAATAGACAATTTAGTAAAAATATATTCAAGATTCAAAATATAGTATATACCGCTACTGAGAAGAGTTTTTTATCAGTAGCTTCTTCCCGCGGCTTATCCCAAGGGAATGTACTACCGGGATAAAAGTATCCTATATCCTTACCCAGGTCATGGTATATCTTTGTATGGAAATGGAAAGTACGAAAATATGTAAATTCGTTTTCTAACCTAAGGATCCACCCATATTATTAAAAAGTTAAACAGATCGAAGTAATATAACTGAAATATCTTGTGATATAGCATTTTTGTAAACAACAATTTTCACTATGGTCTAGCTATCTTTTGCTAGAACCTGAAGATTTTGTGGGCTGAAGACTCGTGAGGACGCCACATAAAGTTGCCCATGGGATAACAGGTTATTCGAATAGTGAACTGTTAAATTCGTGTCTTCTCCATATGACTGCACATCCGGATAGACGTTGTTTTTTAGAACATCTGTGATAAGAGCAAAAGCGACAAAAACTTTTTCCAAAAAAAAACAACTGACTTCCAAAAAAAAAATATTTTTCTCTTTTTAGTGGTTTACATATGCTTACCCCTTCACAGCGTACCGGCGTGATGTTATGTTATGAACTGGTGTAAACAATAGACAGACACGAGATTTCAGCAATCCCAGTTCATTTGCTATCATTTATTGAGGAGTTCCATTGCCTATCTCCGAAGTTCTTCATCAGATCTTCACCAAAATGAAATGAGACCACTCCAAGAAAGTACTCTTCCAAAAAATACCCAAATCGCTTCAAGTGTGCCTATAAAATTTGAAGAGTTCTCTCTATTTCTCCAGGATCCCATCATCAGATCCTGACTTGATGATCATGGGACCACCTGGGAAGTATACCCTTACAAACAAAAAAAAAAAGGTTCCGACGAATTGAGAGCCTCCTCCTTTTTGAAGTCTGTTAAAAATCGTGTAACCGTTACTATCCGGTCCCAATGTGGCTATACGATCTTCACCACTTTTCAGAAGAGCTGCCGTATATTGCCCCTGATTGTGTATCATTTTGCAACAGTTGCACAGATCGCGGCAAGCGGCTTGCCAAAATGGCGGATTTTGTTTCAACGCCGCACGTACGTTGAAACAAAATCCACTCGGTAATTTATTTCCAAACTTCAGTACACGTTACTTCAAGGACTATGCGGGACAAACAGAAAAGACGTAAGACGAGGACGCGTCGCAGACGTCTGTGCCCTGTCTCGTCATCGAGTCGCGGTTAAAGTATAAGAAAGAGACAGGGCGTGGACGGGACGCGAAGACAAGTGAGAGACGACACTGCATTTCTCACATTTAGCTTTGCATTTAAGCGTTTGCTTTTGAGACGAAAACATGTCTTCTTCAGAAGACGAGGATGTTCTGGCTTTGGTTCAACTTGCTAACATTCAAAGGGTTAGACGTTACTGGGTACATCCGGTATGGCGCTGCAATGAAGAACATAGATTTTTTAGAATAATGGAAGAGCTACAATTATTCATTCATTTAAGAAACAAATTGCACGTCCGACACGTTCTGACTTGTATGAAATATGAGGTGACGCGTCGCGGTCGCGTTGCTTACTATATCGCACCTAGCGGCAACGGAACTGCACACCCCTTTTTGCCGCGTCTTGTCTGCGCCTCGCCTCTTCTGTATGTTTTCGAATAGGCAGCAGTCGACGAAGCGTCTTGTCCGCATCTCGTCTGCGCCTTGTCTTTTCTGTTTATTTTGTGTCGCGACGCTTCTATACATTTTGTATGAAAATTTATTTCAGGAGCGCCGCGTCTGCGACGCGTTCTCGTCTTACGTCTTTTCTGTTTGCGCCGCCCCCTAGAAGGTGACCTCATTCTTTTTCCGTGCGAGGCACCGAGTGCACGCGCTCCTACCTTCGGTTGTTTGTTCTAATTTTGGTTCAACGTACGTGCCGCGATCTATACTCACATAAATTATGTATGATTTTACAAAAACTTTGAAACACGTAATTCTTTATTTCTTACCCAAATCATACATTTTCATATTCCTATCTTAAGAAATGGTTTCCCAAACTTATTATTTATCAGGCTTGTTTTTGTGACAAAAAGTAGCCTATGTCCTACCTCGGGATGCCATCTATCTAATCCGTTTGGCGCGTTAGGCGTGAAAAGGTAACAGACTACTACTACTACTACTCCTACTACAACTACTCCTACTACTACTACTCCTACTACAACTACTACTACTCCTACTACAACTTAGTAGTTGTAACTTAGTAGTTGTAACTTAGTTGTTGTTGTTGTTGTGTTGTAGTTGTTGTAGCTTAGTTGTTGTGTGTTGTTGTTGTGGTTGTTGTTGTTGTTATTGTTGTTTAGTAGTTGTAGTAGGAGTAGTAGTAGTAGTTGTAGTAGGAGTAGTAGTAGTAGTTGTAGTAGGAGTAGTAGTTGTAGTAGTAGTAGGAGTAGTAGTAGTAGGAGTAGTAGTAGTTGTAGTAGTAGTAGTTGTAGTAGTAGTAGTTGTAGTAGTAGTAGTTGTAGTAGTAGTAGTAGTTGTACTACTACAACTACTACTACTACTACTACAACTACTACTACTACTCCTACTACAACTACTACTACTACTACAACTACTACTACAACAACAACTACTACTACTACTACTCCTACTACAACTACTACACCAACTACTACTCCTACTAAAACTACTACTACTACAACTACTACTACTACAACTACTACAACTACTACTACTCCTACTACAACTACTACAACTACTACTACTACTACTACTACAACTACTACTACTACTACTACTACTACTACTACTACTACTACTACTACTACTATTTGTTGTAAAATAAAACGAGTTTGCAATATGGATTAGTTATTTGTTTCAACATTGAATTTAATAACTCGTCTATTTTGATAGAAAGGGGAGAAACTTGTCTGGAGCAGAAAGAATTAAAATGCAATGAGGGAAAATAAAAATTAATATAAGGTCTTTTCATTACATATATAAATCCTCCTGTAATGATACTCATTAATAATTTTAGGTCCACCTGGGAGTGGGAAATCATACTTAGCTAAATTAATAAGAGACAGAGAAGCTGAATTTGGTGGTACTGTCAGAATTATGTCTATTGATGACTATTTTATGCAAGAGGGAGAAGTCGAAGAAAGAGATCCTTCCACAGGAAAACTGGTGAGATGTTCCTACTACTATAGCCATTTCGCATCTTTATTCTACACGATTTGTCTAGTTAAGCAAAAATAACCTATTACATTTTCAGGTTAAGAAACCAACCCTAAAATACGAATATGACGCTAGCTTTGAAGAAAGCTATGAAAATTCTTTAAAGAGAGCATTCAAGAGAAGTTTAACTGATGGATATTTCACATTTTTAATTTATGATGCAGTGAATGATCTGTTAAGGGGTTATGCAGATATATGGAATTTTGCTAGACAACAGGGTTTCCAAGTATGTAGTAATATTGAAATATAAAATAAAAACATACCATTAACTTAACACTTGGGTAACACCATTCTATTTCTTCTTATAGGTGTACATTTGTACCATGGAACTTGACCCACAAATATGTTATAAAAGAAATATTCACAATAGGAAATCAGAGGATATTGAAATAATTTGTGCCCGATTCTTTATGACGCCGTCACATCACATACAACTGGACGCTACTACATTACTGCAGAGTGCAGCCATTACCGATGTCCAGATGGAGGATGCCGACGATGAAGTTATAATGGAGGATGCACAAGAACCTGAGGTGAGGCCTCGTTATCGAGCTCCAACCGACTACGGTGTTTTATCCTCGTGATGCAAGCATCCTGCCAAGCTCTCGACGAAACCAATCATGTGTTCTATGTTATTCTAAAATTTAAGTATTTATTTATACCTAACTACTTGAGGCTACTTGTATTAGAATGGAATGTCTTATTTTTCATTTTGTTAGGGTAGGATTAATAAGTTTTATTTCAGCATTGTAACTAAAGTCGTAAGGTGCTGCTCCACCACAGGTCGAAAGCGTTTTTACATCCAAGTGGGAGAAAATGGACGACGCTGCGCAACTAGGTAGGTTATCGGTTAAAAATATGTTGTTTTAATTCTTAGTTTAAGTTGCATTTTAATTAGAATTGATAAGGATTTTTTTGCTGTCTCTGTTAGCTGATGGAGTAGCTAACATGTTGGCCTGTATTAACGATGGTACATGCCGTGAAATTAAATATGGTTGTATGTTGTTCCAGCTCGCCTCGACGGCACCAGCAAGCCTCTCCGACCATCGCAGCTCTCCATGGAAGACTACCTACAAATAGACGACTGGACGCCAAACCAAGCAAAGCCAGGAAAGAAATCTGTAAGTATAACCATTCATTTGTTTGTTCTTATTTTTAATGTGGGTTAACCTTACACATTATCAGTATTTCTATTAACCACTCCAACTGAGCTCAATATGCTTGTGCTAGGAGTGGGGTTCGGGTCAATAGTGCCTGGGATGGAGATCATACCCAGAACTTGCAGTCCATACATTAACTGGGCTGTTCCTGTGTACATTTTGTACTTTTATAGCGATATGGTTGTGGAAATGTGTCATGGCGTCTTACGTCCGATTTCCAGTTAAGTACGTAACAATATAAATAACACGAAACGACCTACCTCGATTTGATTAGAGAGTAAGTGTTTCAATGCTGCCAAAAGGTATGCGACTTTCAAATTATTACTATTATTTAAGAAAAAACAACATGAACGTTTTATTGCGTGTGATTCTTCAATCCATTTATAATTTTAATTGGATTGCGTAAAATTGTTTTTATTATTATGTATTACATTTACCGCTTGGTAAAGTTCGGTTCTTTTACCGATGTGAATCGACTATCTTTAACAATTTTACAACCATATCCCTAGTCAAAATTACCTGGCGAATATTAGTTAACATTTTAAAACGTAAAAAAAATATCCTTTTACTTCAAAGGTGTACTTGACAAAGAAGATGTCGTAAAATTTCGAATCTTTTTCGTAAATGAGGTCCGTTGCTTTGACAAATTGTTCTAAAATGTTTATACGTCGTCAATTTAATTGGGAAGGTGAGTTTCTTTTTTTCGTGTATAACAATCGTGTGACAGAGAGTTTTCATCATATAATAATTAAAACAGGTACGATGGGCGGACATTGAAGAAAGCAGACAACAAGAGAAGATGCGTGCCATTGGATTTGTTGTAGGTCAAACTGACTGGAACCGTATGACAGACCCAACAATGGGTTCTAGTGCGCTCACTCAAACAAAATACATAGAACGAGTGAGACGCAATTAGGCTATTCATTTCAGATGCTTTCGCTTTTGTAGCAACTTCTTGTTCGATATTGAAGTCTTTTTTACTATCTTGTTTAGATTTAGAGAAAATTAAAAAAAAAAAAAACTAAAATGTTGGTGTTGTAATGTATCGAAATAAATTGTTTAAACCCATAGGATGTAAATATAAAAATGGTACATTACCAGCTGTAGTTGGAATAGTTTATATCTATCAGAAATGTGATTGCTCGTATCACACAATCTTGTATTAGATTAATAAACTTTCGCTCAAGCACATTTCAAAATGTTCGTGAGATGTTAATGTGGTGTACCCACTGGAATACAATATGAAAAAATACCATACTAAGCTATTCAACACAAATACGAGAAAAACCGCACGCCAACAACTCTCTCCACAGCTCTGATCTAATTTGCTGTTTCAAATCTCATGTTACTACATATTTTGTTCTAAAGATTTGTAAAAACTTCAGGGTTTAATGATATCTTAGCTAAATTATAGACATATTCTTCTATAAAAAAATAAACGTCTCTTTTGAGTGTGCAATGTCGCTCATTAGAGAATTGCAAGGCTACCATAAACAATATTAAAACTTCATGTACAAGTAAAAAAAGAAATGTACAAAGGTGCCTTAAGCATTTTCTACCAGACTACCTACCTAAAGTGATGATGCAGAGACAATATGGCGCAATATGGTAGAAATAGGTACATACAAAATCTGACTAATAGTCTCAATTTATTGGTGTTCGGTTTTTCGTCTTGTTCACACGGCTACACATCAAGCTACACATTTCCAGTTTACGTTGATCACGCACTGTACGGAAATCCTATAAAATGCGAAATCAGCTTATACTGGAAATGTATAGCTTGATGTGTAGCCGTACCATATTCCCTTCATACAAACATTTAGAAACGTTGCTTAAAGTTAAGAGACGAGAAAAATGTATGGTTAAGCAGACGTTCATTATATAAGCAACGTTTATAAATATACCCCACTGTTATGAAAATATGTATTTAAGGCCATCGTACACATCGACTCGGCACCTATTTAAATAAAGCATTAAAATGTTTTTTTTTTTATACTTGAAGTCGACTCTACTTCAAGTATTGAAACATTTTTGAAGTAACTTTAAATCCTGCAAAGTAAGGTAGAATTTTCAAAAGCAAGTGAAAGTAGTATACGTCTGCTTGACCACGCGTTGCTGAAATCGGAAACTAAGATATTATGTATTTCTTTATTTCGACTTTATGGTCGACCAGTGAACGACGAGTCGACCGCCTAATGGACGAGGACTTTGAACGAAGTAGAAGTACATACCTGCAGATTTGAGACGGAGTGGTATGGTTAAATGGTCTGCGAAGGTCATTAATTATACTATTCAGTCAATTAAATTAGAATACCGTCAACAGTCGACTGACTGTTAAACACAGTTCTGAAACAGTTTTTCAAGATTGGCAGTTGCCCCGTTTGTTGGTGAAGTAATAATTAGTAGGTAGGGTACGTGTTAACTCAAAATGAGTTCTTATTTTTATGTGTGACCCTTTTGTTTATTTTTTTGTTATTAGTCTTCTCCTTCTGTGATTATGTTGTAAGGATAACAATTATGAGTTTATTATTTTTTTATTAATTGAAACCTAAATAGTTACCTTTATCCTTGGTCGGGCAAAAAGTTACTTCTTTTTTAATAGACATATTCATAACCTTTATTTTTCTTAGTAGACGGTAGAGACGGTAGTAGCGGGAGGGAGTAATAGAAGTTAGCTTTATTTTTGATAGTCAATTTTACTGAAAAGAAACATTCCTTTCACAATAAAATTATTTTTTACCTATGACTGAAATTATCCATAGACTATCTGTTAGTCAAATTTCATACTAAACCCGTTAAGCCGTTTCGCGCCGTTTAAGGCGTGAAAGGGGTAACAGACGAACAAACATACAGCGTTATTTTCAAGAATGGAATACATAAAGGTTAGCATAAGTCACTTGTGTGCAATCAGAGATTGAACCGACACAAAGTAAATTGAACTAAAAAAATATAGTCATGAATTGGTTTATAAAATAGGAGTAAACTTCCCCAGCCTATGATTATGTAATATTTTAGAGCTCAATTAATAATTATTCATTACAAAAGTGAAAAAGTATGTACATTTTAGAATAATACTTCACAATAAATCTTAAGTAAAACAAGATTGTGTATATTTATTTTGCCAACTATATACAGGGTGTAAAAGATCTATCACATAACCGTTATTAACGCTTTCTATATACCAAACTATAACAAACTATAACATTGAGCAAAAATGATTGCTGGGAAAAGATTTAATTTTTGGGGTGAAAAATCACTGTTGTAAAGTGCAGCGCGCTAGCTAACGCCCGGAAAACATTGTGCATTTTAGTGTATACAACTTTCAACGGTACATGAGTTGTAGAGGGATTCAAGATAAAAATACATAAAGGTTCTCTTATTTTTTTCTTATCGTCTTTTACACCCGTAAATTGAAACGTTCAGTTATTCATCATCCATAGCACTATAAAACCCAGCAAAATTCGAACTACGGTTTGCGTAATTTTTCAAAACATATTTGTGCTTTGATTCATCCGATTTTGTTACATGGGCGGTTTTTATCTTCAGTAACTGATGTTTAGTTGATGAACCGTCAATGTCGTATGGATTTTTTTCCCCATACTTATCGGTAATTTTATTTTGCTTAATCGCATCCATTCGGTCATTTTCGGGTATGTCTTTAAAATTTACTTCTGTCATGCCGGTTTTATCTATTTTGTTAAAAGTTGCTGATTTTGTAATTGCATCATCGCCTTCTCTCCCGGCCGTCATGATCATGACGGGAGCTGTGCTCATGTCTGTCATGTGATCTTTAATGCATTGCTGCAAAATGTGTAGAAAGAACAAGAACGCTAGCAGCGTAAGCGCAGACATTGACGCTCCGCTTTTATGACTTCCTCCGTAGTTGCTGAAATGAAAAACATTAAATGTAACCATTTTATTAGTAACACAGACCCTCAAACCGTGTAGAAAATAATGCAAATCGAATGTAAAATCGACGCGCAAACTGTTATTAACTAAGGAGATATTTTTTATTATTAGCCGTTAACAGCCCACTGCTGGGCAAAGGCCTCCCTACTCTCTTTCCACCTCTCTCTGTCCAGAGCTGACAAGGACCAATCTTTGTTTAAGGGGTCCAGCTCATCCCGCCATCTCCGTCAGGGCCTGCCGCGATGTTGTTTGCCATTAAGCGGAACCTACTGGGTCGTAACTCCAATTTAATATCACTAGATAGTCCAGATTTTATAGTAACCCATAAATGCATTGTAAATGAGGTTACTAAAAAAATAGATACCAATAGCATAACACGTATCGATGAGTAGGTTATTAAAATTTAAGTATTTTTTTTTTCGCGTGATTTGTTTGCCATCGTCGTTGCACAGACGCATTCACTCTCCGTAGGTCGCCGCGACAACTGCATCAGCTAGCGCGTCAAGATAACGTTAGCGCCCTCCATACGTAAAGATCGGAACGCGGGAAACAACAGCACGCGCCGTTCCATCCCTTGCTCCGAAACGTACAGACGCCAGCACATCAAGCTACCCCCAACTGTCAAATTTTCCCAATTGAACATGAGCCTTAAATTTGTGTAATAAAGTTGAAAATCTATCAAAAAAATTTGACAGATTCATGTGCTGGCGTCTGTACATGTAAATGCGCGGGGCTAACAGTTCGATCTGGCATGTCGACGCGACCGCATGTTTTACAGTTTTGTGCGTGCATCACGTGTGGACGCAAAATAAAAAATGTCGGTTTGGAGCGTCGAAGCTATTACGGAGTTCATTCGTTTGTTCCGTGAACATCGATGTCTGTGGAAGATTAAAAGTAAGGACTACAGCAACAGGAATATGAGAAACAATGCATTATGACGAACTTGTTGATTTTTGCAAGACATTAGGTTTTGCTTCAGCTAATCGCGAGTTTGTCACCAAAAAGATACAAAATTTAAGAGGTGCATTTCGATTGTTTACTAACTACAAATCCAGCTAACGCAATGACCAAACGAGTATCCATTTTGCTTACTACTGACGGAAAACTTAAAATTTATAACGTTCCACGCGCCAGTCCAAACTGCAGTCGAAACTCTTGAAAATCAATTTACGCACAGAGTTCGGATCGTTTACCTAAATATATTATGTAAGATTCACCGGCGTTCCAAACCCTGTACACATTTTTAATCGTAATAGCATGACAGTTTGATCCACTGTCCAAACCGCACAGATCCATCCGTGGTTTGGAACGCAGTCCCAGATGCGCGGTCCTGCACGTGTGGAGGGCATTATGTCTCTTCTTACATAACACGATGTTGCCAGCTTGCTAACGATAACAGAGGTCTACAGTGACATTGTTGCTGCCATAACAGATTTTTAGCATACTGGAGACCCGGGAACTATGTGTTGCTACGTGTATGTAGTTTTCGAGATACGAGATAATAATGTCTAAAAAAAACAAAATAAGCTAATTTTAAACATTTAAATATATAGTTTTACAGATAGGAAGTTTCTTTTTCTTTTTTTTTCTCGGATTCTTTATAGAATCCGAGAAATAGACTTAGCAGCAACTCTCCTTTGTCACAGCTCTCCTCGGTCTCTCTATATTTTGAACACTTGGGCGACCGTGGTGCGCCGTTTCCTTGTTGTAAATGGCCGTACGGTCAACTCGTTTTCGTTGTACAATATTGAAATCAATGCTGCCACACCGTCGTAAATTATTTCACTAAAGTGGCACTTGCATTTGCTGTAATCTATACCCTAAATCTCTAATTCAGATAAATTATGTAAACAAAGGCGATGACAGATCAATAATATAATCTACATTAAAGGTGATTCACAAAAAAATGGCTGGAAAAAAAAGGTTAGATTTTAATTAATTTTACGAATTTTCGGTTAAATTAAAGAATTCTGGTACAAAATATTTTATGATACTAAAACACTGTAGGAGTTCCAACCATTTTCAAATTTCGTTTAGCAAAAAGTCAGAGCCGCATCTTTTCGTTTCATTCGTTTTCTTTCCCCGATCATGTTTTTCGCTGCGGTTTGTTATTTTTTTGTTGTGCTGCATTATCATCGTGTTAATTGTTTCAATTTGTTGGTTTCCTTGTTTTTGTTGTTAAGTTTTATTAGTTAATTGACAAATGGAGGCTCAGCCGGGTCCTTGCAGCCGCCCTCGCCAACAATTTGTCGCCTGCTAAAAGCGGCCTCGAAAATCCATGACTGCCACAGAAAAACTAATGGTGATCAATGCCTACAAGCAGACATACAAGACTTGGCCTAAGGACGAATATTAGTCTTTAGGAGACCGTGCTGCCAAAACAGCTGCATTATTAGAAATATCACCAGAGACAGTACCTAGGAAGAATTTTTACAGACCATAAAAAACCCATAGGTACCTTCATCCAAAGAACGGATGATTTTTGTCTGTAATAAGACCAATCGTACAGCAGTCTCGCACGGTCGCTCGGTTCGTACTACACAAAACATTGTTTTGTTTGCATATTTCATAATAATTAACTTTAATTTAATCATTTTTTTTTTTATTAGATGTTTGGTGCCACTGTCCTGTCATTTTGACAGTGACATTTCTGGACGATTCTTTGTTTACATAAATTATCTGAATTAGAGTTTTGGGGTATTGCTGTTTTGTTCCTAGGCAACAATGACGGAAATAAATCCTCGTCATACTGTCGTTCCCAGCATCGTCATTACCGGCTTTAGCTCCCTTATAGGAAGATACCAGACTTCGATAGTCTGTTCGACCAAGTTTATGGCATGGGTATTACCTACCTGCTTTTTCTAAGGCTATTTTAGGATCAACATAAGAAGAAAATACAATCTTACTGTTTGGAAGTTGCAACAGATCCGTGTGAAGGGGCAGATGGTTCGTATGCATAGTATACATGATGGTCATGGACTGGAATCTCCGAGTACCTATATCAGGAAAAACAAGTAAATATACAGAATATGATCTGAGTCTGGTAAGTAAAAATGACGTTTCCTCAACAGACCATTTCAGACACCAATCTACATGATCTGAAAAAGAAGTCTAGACTTTAAAACAGACTGACTTCTGAATTTATTTCGGCCTTTCTTCTCAGAGTACGCCTACCTAATCTAGTTTTAAAAAAATGATTGACATGTAAAAGTATTTGTACTAATTTACCTACTTACACAAATCAAATCGGGTTTATCATTTGACGCATATCAATAACACTGTTCCGCGCGGAAACCGCTGTGAAAGCTTTAAAGCTTGTTCAAACAGGTGCAACGTGACACTTTTAAAACAATTTCTATGTACTTTTCATAAAAATTGTTCTACGAGTCTCGCTCGCGGTCGCCGGGTCGCGCTAGTCTGTACGATCTTTTAATCAGCGTATGACACATTCGCCGCGCGAACGCTTTGTTGTTCGTGTTTACGCGGCGTGGCGCCTACAATCTTGGACCAGTAGGTCTACGTCTTATGAAATATTTAACACAAAAAGACCAAAGCAACTTTTGGCATGAAATTACTAGACAACACAATCAATTTCTTTTTCATGATTTGATTGTTATTTTTTATTTAGGTATTTAATGATTATAGGGAATATTGATAGACACATTCTTATCTGTCAGTATTATTTGTCTTTGAGTTATAAGCCATCTAAATTGAATCTTCTAAGGCAATTCAATCGACTCGCATAGGTTGGGTTGGTAATGGCATTTTATTTTTAAGGCTTTGGTTAGGATTCGCCGTATTCTACGTAATTTAAATAATACCGCAGGGAAGAATAAGTAATCTTGGCTTTTGTGATCACGGAAAAACGTTTTATTGTAATTTAAATCCTAGATTATTAAAAAAAACCGGCCAACATCGAGCCGGACTCGCACATGTAGGGTTCCGTACCACAAGCCATAAAACGCCGAAAACACATTTCTTGTATGGAAACCCCTTTCATTTTTGACTTTATATTTATTTTTTAACCGACTTCAAAAAAAGGAGGAGGGTCTCAATTCGACTGTATTTTTTTATGTTTGTTACCTCAGAACTTTCGACTGGGTGAACCGGTTTTGATGATTCTTTTTTTATTTGAATGCTGGTGCGTCCCATTTAAATTTAATATAATTTTATATGATGCGTTTCGGAGACAGACTCAAAAAATTAAAGCAAATCAACCGCGATTGCTGCTATCGCATAAATATGCATTGTTTTGACCCCAAGGATGATGAAATTTCGAATCGGTGTGTGGTCGGTCTATAACTAAAAACTAAAAAAAAAAAAAAATAACAACTGGCTTCCGGAAAAACACTACAAAGGGAAAAATTACTATAATTTCTGAAGGTGCAGACAAAAAATTTAAATATATATCCAAAGTCACCCAAAATTATAGTTATTTTTCACTTTGTAGTGTTTTTCCGGGAGTCGGTTGTTTAATTTTTGAAAAAGTTTTTATTATTATTTGTTTTTATTAATATTTGTTTTTATTATTATTTGTTTTTATTATTATTTGTTTTTATTATTATTTGTTTTTATAGCGGCAACAGAAATATACATTCTGTGAAAGTTTCAACTGTCTACCTATTACGGATCATAAGAAACAGCCCGCTGAGAGACAGATGGATGGAGGCTTAGTAATAGAGTCCCGTTGGTTACCCTTCGCGTACGGAACCCTAAAAAGGACAATTAGGTACCCGTCGATTAAAATGACGATTAAAATTATGAATTTCGGGGCGTCCGAGCCAACGAAAATGATGTGAAACAATAAAAAGTTGTTTTCGAGTCTTCGGAAGTATCAAAAATATGATTCTAGGTAACCAATAAATAGATGAACTTATCATCATTAATGCGGGCAATTTTCTCTATTCTTCATAAATCGATTATTTTTAGGCGTCTTCACGCCGTCAGTTATTTCGGTTACCTACCTAGTTACTTACCTCGTACCCGGTAGGCACAGACTAAGGAATATGGACGGTAAGACTACAAACAGCCAGTTGAAGCAATGTCGCTAATTTCCTCTGGTACCGGTACCATTTAAATGGGGAATCTTAAAAATTAAAAAAAGAACGAGGACATGCAAGAAATAACGTTTTCTGTTAACTACCTACTTATTGTTGGCATTTTATATTATAATAATTTTTTATAGTCTTAATAATTCTACAAATCAACACAAAAAGGCCGGATTAACCATGAATCGGAATGTTCGAAATAAAGGCTGGAACAAACAATTTCTGTGAAAACTTCATGGAAATTGTTCTACAAGTATCGCGTCGCGTCTGTTAAGAAGCCATAATGAATAAGAATTTGTCTGTTACCTACTATCGGGATCTGGCTATACCTACAAGCTCGAGCTCTTAAAATAATAATTGATTGATAATAACGTTAATAAGATACTCCTGTTGGTACTCACCTGTCAGTCAGTTGCTTCGTTCCCATTCCCACTTGGGAGAGAAGATTTTCCAACGTCATCTCTCTATGACGCAGTGTCAACGAATGTCAAGGTTTAACTGACAATGTGATGTGCAAGCGCCCATGGCTACGAGTGCATAATACGCTCTACTTGCCTTTGCGTTCTCTATTATGTGAAGTTATTATAGCGGTATTTTCTACCTGCATTTGTATGTCGCGAGATAATTACATCTTTTACAACTCGCATAGGTAGTTATTATGTAGGTAACAGCAAAAGAAAGACAAAAATAAATATTAATCTTTATTATTTTACAATCACAAGCACACAAGGACGTCCTCAATCACACAGTCGCACAAAATATACATAAATACTAACTAATAAGTGATATAAATATTTATTTATATCACATAACTTTTTACATCAGTCGTCAATTATCGAGAAACTGGCGAAATATTTCATCGTTTATACAATAAACAATGTGCCAATTACACAACATTTTACAATACTCATTTCTAAGGGTTTCATGGAATAGACCGTATAATAATGTGGGACAATTTTACCGTTTACTCATTTACTTCTAAAATAAATAAAATAAATAAATAATTTAATAAATTATTTAAACACTATACTTGACGCTGTTTTAATTAGTGCGATGGGATAAGCTTTGAGCACAATATGCCAACATATTTAATTGCGTCAGTAGTTTAATACTTTAATGTACCCACCGAAATCAAAACAAAATCGTATTTTGACTATTTTTGTAACACTTCCTTCATATTACTGTGGAAACGGATATAAAAATGCCAATTCCAAGAGGTAAAACGTTGAAAACGATACGTTACTTATAAGATTTGTTATCACTAATTTTGAAGTCGCACTACAAGATGTTTTGGCGGAGTTTTCTGTTGGCATTAAACTTCATTGCACTGAAGATACATCTGGCGACAGTCCACACCCGAGCGGCCCCGACGACCTGCTTCGTAGAAGTCGTCGAAAGTGCCTCCAGATTGTCTCTCCAAGACGAAACTTGCAGCATAGCTGTAAAAAAGAATATTTCTAAAATAATTCGGTGTAATTACCCGTGCAATTAGTGGTTCGAGCAAACAGGATGGAGAAAAGGTCAAGACTCGCATTAGTTGCAATCGACGGGTTGCGCATCTGAAAAGGAATTCCGATCAGCAGGCTTAGCACGAAAACCGTAGACAAGCGTTTTGTCGTTGGAAGAGTAGACAAAAATGACGTTTCCATATAGATAGTTGACAGTTTTTCACCGAGAAATGTAGACAAGCGATTTCTATTCTACAGTAGAGTAGAAATAGAAAGCGTCATGTTAAGCCTGCTGGGCACGATAGCCATATAAAAATAAAACCAATTCAGAGTTTATCTGCTACGATCTCAACCTAAGTTACTTTCCTTCTATGGGTAAAAGGTACGCATTTTTCGACGACGATGAAGAGAAGAGCTACGTAGTTTTCCAAATGAATTCTCTTATCTCAAAGACAGAAGGGTACAGAAGAATCAACCAGACCGTCCAGCATTAAGAAAACTACTTACCCTAAAGAGAGAGATATCTCTCATCTTGGGAAGTAATGATAAATATCATAATATACCAAGAAAGGTAAAATGGATGAATTATCGTAATATAGGTACCTTCCTACCTAATTAACATTTACCGTGTCCTATTCTCTTCCGGGAAATCTAAAAATTAAGACACGTTACACCATCGGTTCGTTTTTTTTGTAGGTACATATAGAATTCTTTAAGATCAAAGTAAACAACATATTAAACATTACCGACGAACTGAGGTATACCTTCTACCTAACCACGCACAACGGACCGAATGGGAGTCTACGTGCGGAAAAGGGAGTCCCATCATCATCTACCTAACCCTTTGGGGGAAACAGGCGTGCTGTTATTTTGTTACGTTAAATGTGAATAGGTACTTACGTTCCGAATTGACAGAACACACTCTTGGGACCGATGTCGTCAGAACACTCTGTGTTAGCATCGCATACGTATTTTTGAAGACACTTGTCGTCATTTGTGCCGAAAGACCTTACGTAGGTTTTGAACATGGCAATGCCAGCGAGCGCTGCGTCACTGACTGAGTCTTTGCGGCCCATTGATCGTGCAGCCAGCGATCTGTGAGAGAATGAGGTCTTCAAGGCGTCCAAAAGATTTACGACGATGTTGATGAACTGTGGAAAGAAAAATACCGTTCAAGAACTGCTTACTTAGGTCATTAAAAGACCTGAAACCACATAATTTTTCGGGATTAAATCGTAAATATATTTAAAACTCCTTTGCATTCATAGTCACTAAAAATAATGGCATACAGATAATTGCATAAAAAGGGAGAAGGAAGGATGGGTAGCGTACCTCTCCAGCCTGCTTTGCCATGGAGGCGACCTGGTCGGGATCTTTTGCACCGAGCACCGTCGACAGAACCGCAGCCAATATACCCTGAAGCAAGCGAGAAGCAACACCGTCTCCGTAACCAAATTTTACTATTTACATTCCGAAGATAGGAAAGACCTCAAGGAAAATTTAAAAACGATTTTAATAATAAAATGAAATAAAATAGAGAAATAATAGTTACAGTTAAGTGATTTCTCTGAGGTGATCCCCGGACGTGAAGGTACTAGTTATTTGTAGTGAATTAAGGCTTCTATAAACTACTTTACAAATGATGCCTGCTACAGGTGAGGGTCAACTTGGTGCTTTTTTACATTATTGTAGTGATTCTAAATATTCTAAGTAAATATCAATAAGTATCTACAAAAAACTATGTTAGTGGATCAGTATGGATAAAAATAATGAAGTTTGCATTTTTTGTACATTAATGATAACTTCAGAGCTGAAGCTTTGCGGTGGGCATGGATGTGATTTTCTCATTTTGTGATATAAATGGGAGGAATTTCACAAAACTCCTTTGGGAATAGTAATTTTATTTTAATGTACCTGCATGGGAGACGAGCCGTTGTCTACTTTGTCAATACCATCGCTTGAAGCTCCTCCTCCGAGAATTGCAGTTAAGATTTTAAGACCCATAGAGAGTAAGTTGGCCCAAGGTGACGGTGACACTGAGTCAGTATCGATGCTGTCACTCTTGTTGGGCCCTGTTGTGGCAGGGTTGAAGATCATCTGCATAAGCATACCTGAAAGAATGCAATTTATCAGATTTTTATTACTAACTAGCTTCCGCCCGCGGCTTCGACCGCGTGGAGGTTGGAAATTATTCCACGGGAACATACTACCGGGATATAAAGTATCCTATGTGTTAATCTAGGTTATAATCTATCTGTGTGCCAAATTTCATCCAAATCCGTTCAGCCGTTTTTGCGTGATTGAGGAACAAACAACTTCACAAACTTTCACATTTATAATATTAGTAGGATTTAAAGCAGTCCTCAATAAAACGTTTTTCATTGCTGTCGAAGTTTCTACTCATTATTAAAGCTTATTATTTACTTACCAAGCATGTTCGACCATGAGAAGCCTCCGTCAGAGATTGAGTTTGTTTGTATTTCATCAATGTCATCTAAGGCGACTTTTTTCAAGGCGTTAGACTTCTCTGCAAATTTCCGCTCTTGGGCTTGTTCTTGCTGGGGCATCGGTAACGAGTTGCTGTAATATTGTGGATTATGTGTCCGGACACTACTCGTCGCCTGAAAATATGATTTAACAATGTGTAAGTAAAAATGAGTGACATTATTGAAAAAAAAAACGAATGCAGCCTTTTTTTAAACTTGGCGACGTGAATTTATAGTTCGCCTTTACGTGGTGTGTGTACCTAAACAAAGTATAGAACCATACCTGTGATATAAGAGGGACATGCTGAGGATATGCCAATGTATGTAGAATTGCCGATGAACTTATTAGCGCCAGCAGCGCCCATCCCGTCAATGTGTGATGCATCTTTAAACAAAGAATATTTTTTTGAGTAAAGATAACTTTTAAATCATTTTAGGCACTACACCTAATGATTAATTATTTTAAAATAAAACGTCACTGAGAATAAATTTAATTGTGCTCTCGCGCAATGGACGTCGATTAGAAAGTGTTCTGATGAGTGATTCGCGCGAATTGATTGCCTGCTTTTAGACTTGCTTAGAAAGTGGCCCCTAGCGTCGCCTTCTCTGTATTTTTACGAGGATGCCCGCGTCTCTAATTAGAGGACGTGTGTACAGTATATTTTTTAAGCATTGGGCTTTCTGTTTTAACTAAACAAATACCTAATTTTAATTCATAAGATCAATTTTTCATCAGCAAACCAACACTGACAATAGCTATTGTCAGTGTTGGTTTGCTGATGAAAAAGCATCATTCCATTGATTGGCAGCAGCTGCTGCCAATCAATGGAAACCCAAATAAGGCCTACCTAATTCAATCGTCTAGTTCCGTACCGTCGCGTTTTCGTGTACCTATTACCTCTAGTAGCTATTAACTTATTCGGATATTATGCGAACGAGTGAACTTTTTTTTACTGTTTTCTATTGGCATGTTTTTATAGTACCAGAAAAAAGAATGAAATTGCAACACAGCTAAAGCCATTACTTGTTTTAAATTCAGCAGAGGGTAAAGTTTTTAGGGCTAGGTACACTACGGTCCACATCTTCCGGCTTAAAAGTGTGTTACCCGTATATCCGACAGCCCTCGAATGCAGGTTACCCGGTCTTTTGTAACTGTTCTTCGGATGTCACCTCTTACCATACTGAATAAGGTGCTAGTTAAATAAATTGACGTAAATTCTAACAGTGCGCTAAGCACGATTTGCCAAATGGTCTACTTTCTTCGGTCGAAAAAAGCCAGCTATTAGCACTTGCTGTGACTTCCGGTTTACTTGACAAAATTATTACATCACGCCAACGCGTGGCCAGGATGACCAAACGTGAATGGGTTCATAAATGTTTTTGTTATAGAGGAATTGTTACGTTTTGAGTTTGTCGTTCATCAGAAGAAGAAACGTGTTACATAGGTACTTATAATATAAATAGTGGGAGAACAGTGCTGCGCCAGCGCACCGGTCGCCGGTGACAGCGGGTCCGCCGCGATATTCTCTCTGGAGAAATTTGTTGTCGCAAGACTTGCGCCGTCATCATTCATGTTTTATGTATGCTTTGTTGCCGCCATTTATTGGTAAACCGCTACATATATGATGGTATTTATGTAATGACTACGTCCAGTTCATAGAATAACTACACATACGTACGCCGCAATTGTTTCGTCAAAAACAGTTATAATAATAAATCCGTCTTAACGGTTGTCATAAGTTTTGCTTGGAAAGCTGCTTTGCATTATAAGCACTAGGTAAAGGTTACCCGTGAAATGTAATTATAATTTACCTACACGCAGCATTATTGGTTTGCTTGTATTGGATCGATTTACGCTCAAGTTTGAAGGTGGCGTGACCCCATGACCCAGTAACCCTGCATGGCGCAGGTGACTGAACTTGGCGTTGCAACGCACGAGAAACTTGGCCTCACTTTCGTTCGTCGCGGATCTTCACGTCCAAGCCGACCTACATTTGCATAAATAGGTAATAATTGATAAATATTTATTCATAGTTACTTAGGTAGGCTGTGAAATTAATCTAGGATATTTATTAAAATGTGTTTGCGGTTGATCGACTTTTTACGTGACCAGATGGCTGGCCTATTTTTAGGTCAGAGAATCAGCATTGCCATCCAACGTGGCAACGCTGTCAGCCTTTTGGGCACTTTTCCCAATGACAGCGTTGCGGACGAATTTTTGATGCCCAGTGAGCTCTTCCCTTTTTTTCCTTTAATTTTATTATTATTTTATTGATGATTTCACGAACTGCTCATAATTTTTCATTCTAGTTTCGTCGGGATGAAAAAGTATTAAATTAACATGAATTTCTACATAATCAACTTTTTTATTTTAAACAATATAAAATGCGTAGGTTTAATCAATGAGTGCCTCGTGTGGATTACGTATCATTTTAATTGCTCACTGCTAAGAGACTGAATGTAGTTTTTTTGTTGTCGTTTTTATCTTTAGAATTTAAAATTAGTTTCCTCCGTTTTCACCGGGGGTTAGTATTTTCTACCTGGACTCTTGTTCAAAATAATAGTGAGATACCTCATATCCGCTAAAAAAACTGGCTAAGGGTGTATTTTTACAGGATTAAGTATAATTATATTGTCTAGTAACGCAGAACGACTAGCACAAGGCGCGGCAAGCATGGCGATGGGTGAAAGCAACGCGGTCCGGTCGCGTGTGTGCCACTGCCGTGCAAGGTTAACGTTTTTCTAATTTCGGAGCTAGGACTCAGACCTGATATTACGTTGTGACCAACTCGCTCCCAACTTTCATCGGAAATTCACCGTGGAAAAATGAGAATCGCAAATTTCACCAGCTATTTGGCAATTTTCCTATTGTGCGTGCCGCCCGCGATGTTTGCATTTGTGCGATTTTCTTTTATGAAACTTCTTGGCAGTTCATGCAAGTAATGTTTGATGGAGAATGCGAACGAATACAGCATAGGTATTTAGTACTTACGTATACTTTTGTTATCAAATAACATCAACAAAACAAAAAAATAAGAGAGAAGAAAGTTTTCGTGGCGGGAAAATATTATCTACCTATCATCAAAAAAAACCTCTTTATTCTTGTCATGTTCATCTTCCGAGTTTTTTGGCTTTTTTCGCCTGCTCAGTGACCGGTCCAGCGTGCAGTCCGCTTTCTAAAACCATCCGTAAGTCCGTGCGTGTTCTGTACGCGGATATGAACGTGGACTGAAATTTATTCAGTCGTTATAACGTTGAAAACTACGTGACTAACTTTATAACCACATGTAATTGAGTTATGTTACATGTTTAGGTACGTGTTATTATATTGAACAGACATCTGAATATTTAAAGTGTTTATGTTTTTCGATTTTCAGCCTTATTATTACGTAAGACTACACGCATTGACTATTTATGGTCATCCCGGTTTTTTTTTAGTCTAAGACGTTTTTCTTTTTGTCTTGATGTCTATTAAAACTCCAAAGTCTATAACGGATCTGGACCTTATGCATAATCATACCGCAGCCTTAATGAAATTAAGAACAATTAGGTAATTAATTATTATTTTAATGACACACTTAGATCCATAATCCACGCAGAGATGAAAATGCAAAAAGCTGGACAAGTCTCAGGTGCTTCAGTGGCAGTTTCACAAATACTACCGTAACACTTACGGTGATAGAGACGCATCATAGATTCCCGCGATTGATTAGTTCTAGCTGTAATATATAAAGTAGCTATACTATAGGATGTTCCGCAAAGTGATCCATAGGCGCGTTACACACACCGTTACCGTGTTGTCGATGCGGATCAATCGTACGGTACACCTGATTCAAGATGCACATGTTCAATTTGGGTCGGCGCCTACTTTACTGTTCAATTGTGTCAATCACCGTAATACATCTCAATTATTATGCTCACATTGTATCCGATTTCTAAACATACAATGGGAATGTATAAATAATTTTCGACTGACATGTGTTTTGTACTGTTTTCTAAAAAGCCAACCATAGGAGATGATTTCTACTACAAAAGGTTCTATCAGCGTCTTTTTTTAACTCTACGCCAAAGGTGTGTTCAAAATATTTTATCCTGAAAATAATGGCTGTCGTACTAGATTTCTGAATTACGTTGAATTGTATTCCGGATCTTCGAACATGTATTACTTTTTTGTAGTTCCTACTCAAGTCTTGCACCGAAACTTAAAAATCGATAAAAAAAGAAAGAAATTTCTCCGTGTATCCGAAAGGGCCTATCAAAACCCGCAGGCGAGGTGTCAGTAGGTATATAATTTACGTTTTAAAAACATTTCGATTACCCAACGTCGTCGTCGGTGAATGACGAGATTGCCTCTCACGTCCGTCGACACAACTTTCACTTTAAAGTTTTTGGACATGAGTGGATCGACCATTTCGTTAGTCTCACCACAAGATGACGATTGAGGAGATTTACCTTCGCGACTATGAAATTGTTTCGAGCGTTGATGTCTTTTGCTAACATTTAATTTAAAAGGATGAGCGTTGATGTCTTTTTTTCCAGGTTTAAGTAATGATTAAAGTATCTAACTGTTCCGTCATAAAACTATTTTCTCATATTTGGTACGGTAGGTACCGTTTTTTTTTGGGTTGGAAATCATCAAATAACTTCTCCCGCTCTTCGTGGCATACTTTTACTGACTAGAACCCACCCGTGTTCCTTCAGTTGGCTGTGTGCCAGGGACCACGGTATATCTTTCGAACAACCCGCACCCGTAGCAAGCATCGGCCCTTGCGGACCCCACCAGTTGGCACTGACATCTCTTTGAGGTGCGCGTGGAACACAACGCGCCGACCTACCGTACCCTAAGGACTTCTCAGATAAAATTGGAATAAGCTACACTAACTGATATCGATTATACATAATTTTACTCATCAGTATCAACGTGGAAACGATCTTATCTCGATGACATAACGTTTCTTGATTTCTGGGAATACGTTATTACATTCGAGTAGGTACCTAAGTATATGTTGGAGCGAGAAACGCGGCGACGGGCCCGGGCGGCTGGCACGCAAGCGGATTATTGGCCATTCCGATCGCAGCAGCTTTCCTCGCTACTTTCAACACGCGCCGGCGCACGTTTCAAGACTTTTAATTACTTAAGAACCTGTCACAAGTATCATAACATTCGTCAAGCGTCAACATCTCATCTTTTGTTTACAAACTTCTGTGGAAGTTTTGAGAATTATTCTTGATCTAAGTTCCTTTTAAAATCCAATGAACTGCTTGAAATTATACCTTGTCATTTCAAATAATAAACAAAACGAAATTGACTTACTTTCCTTAACGAACTTGAATATTATAGCGTAAGAAATTGATGGATCCGCTCTATTTGAAGAATAGAGCAATTAAATGAGCTACCGGATGAGATAAAATTGATTATCATTTACAACGCGAGTATCTATCGTAAATCCAACATGTTACGAGCAAAAAATACCGTTAGAAGCGTTGGAAAATCTCTTTGTAAAACTATTTTCAATGCTGCAGCATCCAACGCCATTGTTACGTCAAATTAGCTACTCAAGAATGTTTTGTCTTCTGTATTCTTTAGATTCTCCGCGACGAATTCAGGGTTACAATGCATTATGTGAACATTTTCACATTTTAGAAAGCGAAGGTTCATATTTACATGACTAAAGCGGACAGTGAAAATAATGTGCCGTGTGGAAGTTCATAACAAGTGTGAAATGTTCGTGACTGATCACTGATCAGTTTCATTGTTCCGTCATTTGTTCAATGATAATTGATTCGGAAGATAGATTTGTTTGTATTTATGTGTTTTATATTTATTTAATTCGAGCAGTGTTAAAGTTGGAACTTGAGTTATCAAGTTACAAAAAATTGGGAGAAAGTTGCCACTTCCGGTTGACGTACAATTTAATTTTTCTTTTTTCCGGTGTGTTCTTATTCATTACTAGCTTCCGCTCGCGACTTTGCCTGCGTGGAAGTCGGAAATTGTCCCGCGGGAACGTACTGCCGGGATAAAAAGTATCCTATGTGTTAATCTACGTTATAATCTATCTGTGTGCCAAATTTCATCCAAATCCATTCAGTAGTTTTTGCGTGAAAGAGCAACAAACATCCAAACATCTTCACAAACTTTCGCGTTTATAATATTAAGTAAGGATTTCTTATTTTCAGAAACATCTGTATGAATATTTAACTTATAAAGTGTCTATTAATGAGACAGTTATTAACTATTGCCGCCAGACTCCCGGAAGACTACCGTCTCCTTTTGAATGATTTAAATTGGAAATTCTTCATTATTTCACATAATTTTAATAAATCAACAGCATCGCATCTTCAAAAGCTTAAGTTTGCATATAATTAATTTATGAGTATACCTATCAATTGACAGGATATATTTGAAAAATCAAATACACAACTAATAGAAATTAGTACTTATACCATTTTCTTTAAACCAAAGTACATTCATTCTTTTGAAACATTCATTCATATAAAGTGCCCAAAGAAACGAATCTTGACTGTTTTAAGCACCATCCATATACCTACTTATTCCTCATCTATCTTTTGATTGATGCAATGCATTGAGAATCCAAAAGCAAGCTATTGTGTTATTTTTAATCAAGCTGGTTAAATTATGATTTTTTTTAGGACTTAGGTTTTTTTCCTTAGGGATGGTTTTCCTTTTAATTTTTCTTTGTCAGCAATTCGAAACTTTTTAGCACTGCCTTTTTTTTCGGGAGTGTCTTAACACAAATACTAATTAAACAAGTCAAGCATTTCACAAAGGCACTCACAAAATTATTTCATAGCAATTTTGATACAGTAAAAAATGTTTATTCACAACATTATAAAAACCCAAGAGAACAGTTAAAAAAAGTAAAGCTTTATGTAAGGAAAACAAACATCTTGTATCACCAAAATCACTTGTGAAACACCTTATCTATTAAATCACGTGGTCACTTGCAATCATCAGCATCCTGTCCAACTTTCACACAATTATTTCAAACACCGAACACTTAAGATATTCCACTATACGTCCTAAGGGATGGACCTTTAAAAACCTTACCTTATCTCGAACTGGGGGTATATCACTAACACTGAATCACGTTATCTTCCACGAGGTAGCTTATCGTCACCGGTGAAAGTGCGTGTTGCCTGTGCGAGAGTTTAACTTGCAATGAGTGTTGCGCCTTGAACTTCACTATATATATATGATGACCCAGTTATGGTGGCAGCGGCTAACTGTGCTAGTCGGTCCGTCTGTCCGTCTGTCCAACCTGTTCCCATCCTGTTGCACGCACTGTTCCCGACTGGACCTTGTCAAGGACATTCGGTTACCGAACCGACGAAAACTCTACTGACTTTGAATTGTTGAGATTCCTTTGCAATGCTACGGAAGATTCAGTTATTGGGAGTGACCAAAATATTGCTTCAATCTAATATAAGAACGTTATATGTGGAGATCCTGAAATTAACAGTATTGTTTATTTTGTTTCAGGTAATTTCGTGGATAAAACAGCATCTAACGGTCAGGTAAAAGAAGTACATACAAGGGTAAGTGAAAAACATATAAATAAATATCTGCAACAGGAAACAGGTAAAATGTTAGTTTTATCTCTAAATTGTTACAGAAGCATAACGGATTTGTGGTAATATCTGCTAAATCTCATTAGTTTCCTTATGAATATGTCAGTCAAGTACAAGAAGCGGTCATTGAACTAGCATTACATTGGATCTTTGTCTGTTAACCCGACTTTGCCGCTATATTCTGCTCACCATTAAATCCCCAATGAAGTGAATACGAGACATTTTCCTGCTTACGGTCAGGGATTCTGTCAAATCATCAAATCCAATACGCAGTCATGAACTCTGTTTTAACAATTCAAATGTTAATGCAATGCAGAATTATGATCCCCATCTAAATTCCTGGAGGATACAGATATAGTAAGGAACAAGTGATCATATTCAGAATTCTAGCTATGTCCACTTCCTTTTAATATATCATAGTGACAACGGAAGTCGTTTAACTTACTTCAAACACGTTCTCCGAAGCACGAAGATCTCGATGTACGGATGTATACCTATAGGTATACCCTTAGAGTGTCACGCCACCGAAGATAAGTCGAAAAAAGCAAGCGTCATTAAATCCCGCAGTCGTGTAACAAAACAAGCTAAGACTACAGAAACAATCATCACTCGATATTTTAGTGTTAGCCTGTAAATTGTATAAGTTGAATTTGAGTTGACATTGATAAAAAATTAGATGTGTTACCTAGCTAGTCACTAGTAATTAACTCGATTGAGGTCAAGTAATACCGTTTTAGTTCGTAGGGCTTAGTCTAAGTATAATTGGATAAATTAATGTCATGTGTGTCGTCTGTATCTGTTGTGTATGCTAAGCACCATGCAATTACTTCTTAAAAAGGAAACCTTTAAGCGTACGTACCAACTTTTATAAGGAGTCTGCACTATTCGTTCCCTCGACACGCTCTGTTTGGTATCTTAATACGAGCATTATCTTATTCGTGTGATGCAGGTTCACTACTGAAAATTTGGAGTAGAATACGGAATTTCGACGCACAAAATATCGATAAATGCTAATACGGTGCTACTAAATTGCGATGCACGTTACTGCGAAAGACCGTCTCTGCGAAGCCACTACACTTCGATACACGTTACCGCGACATATCTTCACAGAGATACTACTTGACTTCGATGCACATTACCGCAAAAAATCATTTCTACGGAGCTGTGGGCATAAGCTAGTACCTAATAAACGCTTGTAAATTATAAACATTAAGCAATTATTAGCGGAAAATTAGTTTTACCTCTTCTTCTTTTTTATAGCATATGTATGCAAGGCCAAGGCCATCTAAATACGTTAAAATATCCATGCCATCTTTTATATTGAGATGGTTTTGAAGTTCGATTTGTCTGTATTAATATGTTTTGTGTGCAATAAATAAAATCTATCTATATTTTTTTGAGGGTGGCCCAATCATCAAATAACTTCTCCCGCTTTGGGTGGAGCAGGAGAGGGCGTGTTAGACTTTTACTGACTAAAACCAACCCGTGTTCCTTCAGTTGCCTGTTTGCCAGGTGCCGCGGTATCTCTTTCGAACAACCCGCACGCCAGGCAGGCATCGGCCGTTGCGGACCCCACCAGTTGGGCTTAGTCCTTACCGGACAGCGAGCTACCCGTTACTCGCCATCCGCAAGCCCGCGCTTACGGTGGCCGGGAAACAGCCTGGGATTCCCGACGCCCAGGGCGTCTCCTGCGGCGACTAGGGCCGTGAGGGCGCATATACTGCGTCTCCCTCACGTGCGCCGCCTCCCTCTTCGCAAGCATCACTGCTTCGCAGAAGGAGGTGATGGCTACCCATGCACTCTCGCTCCGTGTGCCATGGCCTGGACCAGGGCCGGACGCGAGAGATCGCCGCCGCCGATCGCCTCCACAAGGACACGGCGTTGCTCCGCCCAAGCCGGGCAGACCTCCACCGTATGCTCCATCGTGTCCTCAGGGCGATCTACGCAGTGGAAACACCCGGGTGTTTCTTCCTGCCTTATGCGAAACAGGAACCTCCCGAAACAACCGTGTCCGGTGAGGAGCTGCGTCGGGCGGAAGGTGAGGACGCCAAGGCACCTCTTAATCCAAGAAGTCAAGTAGTATCGCAGTGAAAATCTTCCGCGGTAACGTACATCGAAGTCAAGTAGTATCGCAATGAAGATCTATCGCGGTAACGTGCATCGAAGTGTAGTGGCTTCGCCGCAGTAACGTGCATCGCAATTTTTGTTGCATCGTATTAATTAGCATTTATCGATATTTTGTGCGTCGAAATTCCACATTCTACTCGAAAATTTGCTCCTGGCAGCTTCGCATATTTGCCCCTCTATGTCGTAAACGAAGTCGTTCCTCAATCACTCACATCAAATTAGGTCCAATGTCACATAATTCCCATCCGATGGCTTTGTCTTATCAGTTAGTTTTCCCAGAAAAGTTGATGTGTCTCGTGGAAACTGAAGCGACTAACGCTTCGATCCATTGGGCTACATTCTCTTGCTTCTCACGCTTGTCTTAAGTACATAATCACACTGCGATCACTTAATTGCTTGGGCATAGTAAAGGCATATCTAATTTGATTTTCTTTCCATGAATGGTGTGTAGTTCCCTTAATTGCTTTACGTTGTTATTTATTAGAGCCTGCATGCTTTTCCGTTTAACTTTTTATGATATTAAAATAAGTCACAAACGTGCTTTTTAAGGAAGCTTAAATAGCACGACGCAGAATTAAGATTATTAAAAAAACATTGCTCTTAGTGCAAGCCTCGCTTATTTGTTACTCAGATTGGTGTAGCAGTATTTTGCATAGCTTCCTTAATGCTACCTCACCTACACGGTGGAAGTGGAAAGCCTATGATTTCTGGTCCATACTCCATATCCATCATTCAAAGCGCTTATTTAGTTTTATCGACTGTGCTAAACTTATTCAATAGGTACTTTAACGTAATTTGCGTGGCGCGCTTCTTTGCCCTATACATAATATATATACTTAGGTTGATCATGTGAATATTGGTGATGCAGGATATAATTTTGTTTAGATCGTTGATTTTACCTGTGTGTTTGTTTTTCCTAGATTATAATTGTTACTAAAAAACAATTGTTGATGAAACACATGTTAGCCTGAATATATAATATGAAATATTTCCAGGTACAAGTTCCTGCATCTTCTTGAAGATATTTGTAAGTTGTTTCTAAAAGCTGATTTTGCGTGACTAATCACTATCCACTATTGCATCAGAGACGTTTCTCTGGTTTGCATTGTCACTCGTCATTGGCAATCGGGTGGATTATCTGCAACGGATAATCTTGTAAGGGGCTAAGGAGGATGCGGTAAGGTTGCCCGCACAATTCAAATTTTCTTACATTTTTTGCAGTTTGCAGGTCAGTGTATGTTGATTAAAATATATATTTGCGATTCAAAAAACATAAAAAAATTGGATTTCGCGGGCTATCCTGGCGCTTCTCCTTATGAGCGTTTATCCCTCGCGGGCTGGCAACGGAGCATTTATAGCGGTTTTTCGTGATTATTTAATTACTTAAATACAAACAAAAGGTCATTTTTTTTTCAGCCATGCATTATTTTGGTTTTTACATAAAAACCAAAATAATGCATGGCTGAAAAAAAAATAAGAAGAAGAATTAATGAATGAGATGATGATGAGAAGTACATACTTATAAAAATCGACATACCGTCAATAATTTTCTATTTGCATTAAGTACATAGTACGATTAAATGTTTTTATTAAAGAGTAAATGTTAAAAATCATTATAAATACCAAAGATACTACTAGTGCTTGGCTGGAAAAAAAAATCGTACTTTTGTTTGTATTTAATGAAATAATCATGAAAAACTGCTCTAAATGCATTGTTGCCAGCCCGCGTGGAATGAATGCTCTTAAGCAAATTCATTTGTTTATTTAATTCCCATTTCTACTTAGAAAATAATAGACCTTGCTTAATTAAAAAGCAAGTTCCCGCTCGCTACGGTGCATTTGATCTGAATCCATAGCGGTCCGTTTGTAGAATAGTAGGACAACCACTTGTGCTTGTGTGTAGCATGTTTATTTTTACTTTGAGCAATAAATGAGTCTTCAGTATATCGTGTTTTAATAACTCTGAAATAATTACCAACACCCGTTCAGTTGGAGGCCCATGTTGACCACAGGTCCGTGTTATCAACGGTTATAGATTGATGTAATGAATCAGCAATTTCTTCTATGAAAGTAGGTTTAAAATAAATTCATCTAACGCGAGAGGGTCACTCATTAACCACATTGTGCAGGGTAAGAAGGTTGGTGACCCGTCCGTGACTGTACGTTCCGACAAGTTGTACGCAAATACCGACCTTTACAGTTCCTGTGTTGGATAGGCCTGTCAAATATAATAGAAAATAATAATGTTTAGGTGAGTGTTCAATTCATTCTGCACTACTTGACGTAGAATTGTATATTCTTATTGTAGGTGTGAGTAAGAGTACGGTGTTTTGAATACTTAAGTTATTCTTATATTCATTAATTAACGGACCTAAAGAACGAAAGTTGGAATGCATGGAAAAACAAGAATTTACTTTCGCTAGCTTCCTTACAGAAGAAAGAGGTCGCGGAACTTAACGAGGCTAATAAAATTAAACGAAGCTATGGAAGGTTAAATAAAACGTCTTATAATCAGAAAGAAATTAAAGAATGAAAGTTGGAATATAAGGAAAACATTAAAAAAATACTTTCATAAGGTTCCCCGAAGAGTTACTCAATGTGGGGGGTCGCAGTATCGTTCATAATGAACGGAGGACTCGGGCGTCAGAGCACTGACCCGTCGCTGACTCATTTCATTGCATTTCACTTTCTTATTCGGAAAACCCCACTTATCTGAACAAAAATTCTACTCTAGTAAATCCTCGATTAGACCTAAAGCCCTAAAGCCTCATACTTACTCGAGATTAATCCTCAATTGAAAAATTAAAATAATAATTTAATCTCACGACTTAGTCGTGGACTTTCTCGATGCATAGAAAGTGACCTCGGAGTAAGTAGAGGGTTAAATATGAAATGTAAACTCAGTACAATTTGTATAAATATGATAATCATCCGTAGGCCATCTTCATTTGTGTTTTTAGGAACAATTTTAACAGCACCTTTAACATTAGGGTAGATGCAGATGGTAACCAAAAGTAGCGGATTTTGGCGTTCTGAAGGTGGCTGGTGTTGACCGGATGGTGGATGCAGAATCTAGACACCTAACACTATGGCGCTGTTTTTGAGTACCTATAGTATATAAGCAATGGTCTGAGATGGTTAAATTTATAGTTAAATCGATGAGGTGAAGAAAGGTACCTACTTGATAGGCTTGAAATTATTTCGTTACGTAAAAAAATAACTGTGTTAGTATTATGAAATAAAATCAATGTTTATATATGTGAGTAGATTTTTTTACGTGTATTTTTTTTTAAATCAATATTTTAAAACTAGATGTCGCCGGCATTTCCCACCTACTGATCCCTGAGATGAAATGGCGAAATAAAGTCAGAGCTCAAGTCAAAACATGATATTATTAGAATTTAATGAGAGTATTTTAATGCAAATTATATTTAGAAGGGTCTTTTGAAAGCAACTTTGGGGTGCAATGGCTCTGTCCCAAGACGACATGAACGACCCTCATCTTAAGATTACGGTTCAATATTCAAATTCGTGAAAGTACAGTACAATATTTCTTGAGCACGCTTGCGTTTACTTCAAATAGGACGGAAAAATATCAATCAGTAATAAGTACGTACATAAACATAGTACTGAAGTGCTAGTAGATAGCTGCGTGTCCGGTAATATTTGTCAATTTGCATGTAGCTGCGACCATTCGACGTTAACTGTAAAGTTGGAATGTGAGCTCGACTTGCCTACCTACTTCTGTCCTCCACTCCACTGATCTAAATATGAGGAGCAGTTTCGATAATCATCGGTTTTGATTAGGGTTTGTGTGAATCTTGCGGCTGACAATAGAGGAATAGATCTTGGTTTGATATCATTACAGATATAAATCAGGTGCATATCAATAAGCTTAGTAGCCTTATTATGAGCTGTCATTGGGACTTTAGCATTGCTGAGGCGCTGGTTATGGTCATTTGGTGAAGTGGGTAAATGAAACTGGATGGCTCGCCATAAAAAATAAGAGCTCAGGCTGTTTATTAGTTACTTTTCCTCATTATCAAACTGGAATTTAGTATTCAACTGTAGTCTGGCATCAAAAACATAATTATCGAAAATGTGATCCATTCCAACTTAATTGGGTTGTAAGACATCTCTGTATATCTACTTGGATTCACGAGAAAGCAAAACCATGATTAACCTTTTCCTCGAACATGAGTTATAGTTGATCACTTTTAGTGTCTATTCACCGTAGACGGAACTTGAGAACTGGGACACCATCATCTCGTCCCCATAGTGGTTTATAAATGAACCGCAGAGGGCGGGCCCGGTACTAGATCCAACTCATCACTAAGGTATGGGGTCATGCGCTTGTAAAAGTTGCTATTTCGGTAACATGATAATCATGGCTCTTTGAGATAATACATACCTGTTTGAAAGAGCAGTATAATTGGACAACCGCAGAGCAAAGTATCTTAGTAATAACTTAAGTAGGTAAAGGTAAGTGCAGTCTCTTTTAGCTATCAGACTCAAGTTACGGAACTATCAGTACCTAGGTGTTATGTTTGTGGCGTGAATAGAAACAGTTGACTATCGCATACCAATGCGCACTATTTATAATTGAACAAGTATCATCTGGCTGCTGAATTAATGAAGTCGTAATTAGCAGTTGCATAGGAAGATTAAGTATATTAGATAAAAACTTTTTCCAAAAAAAAAACAATCGAAATTAAAGTTTTTTTTAAGTATTTTTTTCACTTTTTAGTTGTAGTACTTGCCCCACACCAATTCGAAATGTCATCATCCTTGGGGTAAAAACAATGCATATTTATGTGATAGCAGCAATAGCGGTTGATTTGTTGTACTTTTTTGAAGAGTTACGTTGTCTGTCTCCGAAACACATCATCAGATATATGACATTTAAATGGGACCACACGGGAAGCACCAGCTTTCAAATAAAAAAAGAATCATCAAAATCGGTCCACCCAGTCGAAAGTTCTGAGGAAACAAATATATAAAAATAAAAAATGCAGTTGAATTGAGAACCTCCTCCTTTTTTGAAGTCGGTTGAAAATAACAGTTTAGCGGGTGTAGCCACTCTTTTAGTAGCTAATTATAGATTTGCTGAAAGGCCATATACATTTTTTTAAGCTGAGGTTTAAAACTTTAAATGGGTTTGTTGACTGAAAATGTGCAGATTGGTTGCCATGGGTGGTAATTTTTATACCGGCCAAGCAACTGGAAAGTATGCTTTTCTTTCAAGTTTGCCAGCTGACCTCGAACTTACCTGTTATTCAGTTAAATATCACAATTCATGGTGCAGTGAGAATTACTTCGAGACTCTTCTAATTTAATGTGCAAAGAGAATGCAGCTAGTCGCTATTTTGGAACGACTAATATCTAGGACTTGCGTCAATCAATTTCACTTCCTAGTTCAGACACGTTATAATTTATACTAATTGGATACATGGAGAATTGAGAGCTAAAACTATTACCTTTCATTGTAATTGACAAAATTACATTTAGTTTTTATAAAAAAGAAAACACGCAGATATTTTTTCTGGCTTCAACATTAGAAGGGGAATTTGAAACGTAGGTAGTTGCGGATCCGAATAAAGACATGTTCAAGGTAAACAAATAATACGATGTGTAAACATGGCGCACAGTGGGCCAGTAGGGCATCAGCGAAATGGTAGCTTTCGTTCTTACTACCAATGACTGACTATTATCAAGGCAAGGCAGTGTGACCTAGAAGGATACGCCGCATTCCGACCGTGTTAGTTGTGGCGTGCGTGTCACCGTGACCGTCAATGATCATTTTGTTTAGGCTAAACACCTAACACCACAGGTTGCTATGTAATATATTTATTTTTCTAGTTTTTCTGCCTTGTTGGACTAGTCATCTAGTGGTAGCAAGCGCTACTGCTGAGCAGGACATCCTGGGTTTGATTCACAGGTCGGGCGGAAGTGTTATTGGGTTGTATTTCTATCTAGGATTTCTCAGTAGCAGCTCGTTGTTTGGAATTGTGCCCGGTTATTGGCAATAGGCTCGCCCCCTATTACATGTTACTTCAACATAATTGTTGAAATGTGGGTGTACTATTAGGCACACCTCTGCCCTTTCCTTTGGGGAAACAAAGCGTGATGTTATGCTGTTTCTACCCATTTAACCCGAATCTTACCTAGTTTTGGGCTAAATGGGATCTCTGTTGATCAATGAATAAAGGATGACGGTCAAAATGGGCGTTAGTCTAACAGAATTGTAATATAGCTAATAAATAGTACCTGGTCTACCATATTTCATACTGTGGTAAAAAGTTCCAAAGTCACCGGACAACAGAGATAGAACCAACTTAAAAAAAAACGTTATTTTCTGTTTTTTTGTTTTTTTCTTCTTTAAATTCCGAATATTTGACTACATCTATCTATCACGTTCAAAAACAAAACTGTACACACGGCTACACATCAAGCTATACATTTCCAGTATAAGCTGATGTCGCATTGTGTAGGATTTTCGTACAGTGCGAGATCAGCATAAACTGGAAATGTATAGCTTCATGTGTAGCCGTGTGTACCTGCCTGACAAGAAGAAGGACCATTGATACCTGTGTAGTTTCTCTATTATGGTACCTTGGTATGGGACGACTTGAGCCATTTATAGCCCCCGCGCGTCATTTGTTAGATGTTGTCATAGACTGAAATAGCTTACTTGGGGACTTTATTTTGATTTGATAATATTTAATATATTTTAAACATGCTTTTCATTAAAAACCGTTCAAATAACATTTTTTTAGTTAAATTATATCCCTGATAATAATTGCATATCGTTGTATTGTTGTTTAACGATAACACGAAAAGATATGAAAACAAACGATAAGTAATTATTAAGTTTCGTGTTCTATAATTTTGTTTAAAACAATATTTTCTAGTAAACCTGGTGGATACGGCTAGGGTTATTCATATAATTACGGTTCTGGCATTGGGACAAGTTACAGTAGTTACAGCAAACAACTGGCACTAGTTACAGTTCTGTTGGTTTTACACCGAGGTTTCATACAAATTTACCCATCATTCTTTGTTTGGCAAACCCATTGAAGATCAGAGTAAATTGTGATAAGCTTCAGGCGGATCACGTCTGTTTTTCAAGTAGGAACATTTTACGACATGGACATCCTTGCGAATATTATTTTCTCAAGGAAAATATTGACTTAATTTTTTCAGTACCTACTTATTACTATTCCCAAGATGTAAAGATTAATTTTCCAACACAATGTCTACCTTGAAATGTTACAAGGCATCATAGATATAATTATCGCCTTGTATAATAATAACTAGTTCTGTTGAATAGAGATATTGCGATATAATATGGTATTTTCACTCAAGACGTCAACAATGGCTTGGCTTTGATACAAATAACAAGTTGATAATGTCACAGTCACAGAAAGTGAAGACTGCCCCAATGTGAAGCAGAACGGATCGCCTGTACCAAACAACAATGGGTTACGATACGATTGTGGAGTGTGGACCGCCCTTAATTATAATATGGCGTCTTCATCATAGCCTATGCGTAATTGAGCGTTTTCTGACAATCACTTTTCTCACGCATCAATCTGGCGTCCAGGGGGCCGATTCTACTAATTTGCAACGTTACACGTTAAACTGTGTTTCCACAACAGTTCGATTTCGATCGCCGTTCGATAGTTACATAAAAAGTCATTCTACTATTTTATAAGCAAAATGGAAACTAAACTTAAAACGAATTGCAACTGAACTGTAGCGGGAACACAGCGGGTAACCCGCGTTACCAACATGCCAAAATAATATGTTTTATTAATACCAAAAAGAAAAAAGTTGAATCTAAAAATGTTACTAAACACGAATATGTGGCACTAAAAGTATTTTCTATAATTAAAAGACATAATGATCATAATTTTATCATTAACTTTGTCCTATAGTAAACGTCACGCTCATGTTCGATTTTGTTAGTAGAATAGGTTTTGACATTGTTTCAATCGATCGTTGGCGTAACTAAAACGTAACCGCAGCTGTGTCGCAGCTGGACCGTTGTTCATTTTAGTAGAATGCGAAAACGCTTAAAAGTGGTGATTCGGTTGCGGTTCTATTGCGTTTTTTTAACAAATTTGTTAGTAGAATCGGCCCCCTGTTTTTATTCAATGCGCAAACTGTAACCATAAATTCAGCATATCATTCTAGACCCCCCCAGAAACAGCTGATTTCTTTTTGTAAAACTGACGAAAAATTTCTGCGCTGGGGGTCTAGAATGATATGGTGAATTCATGGTTACAGTTTGGGCACTGAATAAAAACTTTTCCTGTATACCATAACGCCTACTTATAGTACGCCCACATTTCGCCTGTTATCTTTCAATTTCCATGTAGGTAATAAAGGCAAAAAAAAATTAAAAATGCCATCAACCGGGCACAAGTCCTCACTCCGAGCTAGTACCTACTGAGAAATTCTGGATGAACAAATCCAGATAACACTGCCCGACCTGGGAATTGAATCCAGGACATCATGCTGAGCAATAGCGCTTGTGACCAACGAGGCAGTCGATACTTCAATTAATATCCAAAGTACAATGATGTTTTATTCACAAACATAAAAAAACGACAGTTGGACAAATTTCAGAGGTTCTTCAATAACATGAATCCATAATCTTAGGACATTCAAAAGAAAGTGAAGTTTCCAAGTCGTTAATGTCAAGTTGACCTGCTTAAATCCTGATCCTAAATGAGACTGCAGTTTTATCAATCTTAGTTTAGATTAAAACAAGTAGGACAGTAAACAAAAAATGCACTCAACTTGTACGTGGAATATTTCTTCTTTTTTTAAAGCATCCATGTTTTGAAAGTATTACATTATGTACCTAAAGTATATACATTATAAGTACGTAGTAAGTTACAGAACCTACTTATACGTATTAAATCACCATACGATAAAACATTTATAACGTGTACAGGAAAACGACAAGTTCCTTTTACTTGCCTACTTTTTATTAAATAAAAATAAAGTACCTACCTACAAAATAATTTGTTTTTAAACCAACGTAGGTACATAAGTAAAGATGACGACGACGACGTTCCTTTGTAAACATAAATAGTAAGGACAAGAATATCTATCTGAAAAATGTTATTAACAAAGAGGGTTTGGCTTTATTATCAAAGTAACACAAGGTTTAGCAAATAGTAATTTGCGAAGTCTTAAGGTCGTATAAAACCACGAAATGACTAAACAGTCCTTCTAGGTTTAAGCACACCTACCATAACTGACGATAAAATGTGTTTGTTCTTGATGATCTATACTAATAATATTATAAAGAGGAAAGATTTGATTGTTTGTTTGCATTGAATAGGCTCCAAAACTACTGAACCGATTTGAAAAATTCTTACTGTTGGGAAGCTACACTATCCCCGGGTGACATAGTAAGCTATACATCTATACATACAGATAAATAAAATTGGAGTGACTGTTTGTAATATTAAAACAACCATTTTTTACTAAATACATATGGATGTATACACGGTACATATACAAAGATAGCATTTTTTACAATTATTGTCTGTCTTTCTGTCTGTTTGTTCCGGCTAATCTCTGAAACGGTTGGACTGATTTTGACGGGACTTTCACTGGCAGATAGCTGATGTTTGTAATAAGGAGTAACTTAGGCTACTTTTATTTTAGATATTTTAGCGGGCACAGCAAGTATAACATAAACTTTAAAATAAATATAACTAGATGCGTAAACACACGTATTACGAAAAATTTATATAAATAAGTAGATACTTAATAAATTACATAACGTTATTAAGTAGGTGTGATTCAGCTTTACAGTTTGAAAAGAGAGAATAAATTGTTACCTAACTGGGGATCTAGATTCTAAACGCAATTTTTACACGGTTGCCAAAAAATGTAGTGTTATGTTTTTTTTATATAATAACAAGGCAAATTCTAAACAAAACTTTTACTAACAGTTAACATAGGACCTACTAAAGGTGTCATTGATTAATCTATGAAACAAAAGGTCTTTATTTAATCCCGTGGAAGCGATTATTTCTTCTCTCGTTTTCTCCTCATCAATCAAAGTTGAATGGATGCCGCTTCTCCCATGGTTTACGAAAGATGTTCGAGTACGATATGAAATTGTTCGTACATTCAAACAAATTAAATTGCAATAAGTTTATAGTGTATGAGAAAGTGGCGCCTCAGACTGGCACGATAACCCACAGACGAAATTAATCTATATAAATAAAAAGAAAAGTCCTGACTGACTGACTGACTCATCAACGCCCAGCCCAAATGCTTGAACCTAGAAAGCTGAAATTTTGTACAGAGGTTCCCTTTATAATGTAGACAAGGAATAAGGAAGGATTTTTCGAAATTCAACCTCTAAGGGAGTTTAAATAGGGGATGAAAGTTCCGCGCGGGCGAAGCCGGTGGCAAAAGCTAGTTAATTATAAAGATGTTTACACATCCGCCGTGTAAAAATCTTTGGCAAATCTCGCCTATACATTTGGTACCCAATAAAAAAATTGTCTTTCTAATATATGGAAGACTGTTCCAATTTAACAATAGCTTCTGATGTTTACAATTCTCAAAACAAAAATACTCCATTAGGTCAATATTAGAAACTAAGTAGATACGTCTTCATACTAAGTAGAACGGCAGTTCCGTCAAATGACCAATTTAATAGAAACGCGTAGACAACTACACTTATTTTCGTTAACATTAAGTTAAATTGAAACAATTAAGTACCTACACTTCGTATAGTTTCCCTCCGTCGCAGGTGAACGTCTGTAGTCTCATACTTTTTGTCTTCAACATAATTTGGGCGCTTTTTACTGACGCTTGCGCCTGTCCGACCCCACCAACTCACTTTCTCTGGCGACTCGCTTTGACAAACCATAAAATATATTTGTACAAGTTATTACTAGTGAGAAATGATTGACCTAGATAGCTGCATCGCGACGAGTTCCGTAGCCTTAATGCATCGGAAACTAATTCCATTTACATATTTGAATATTTTGAATCAATAATGTTGCCTAGAATTCTTCTACCTGTTTTTAGACGAACTGGTTTTTTGTATTCCTACAAAAATAAATTAGAAATTACGCATGTCAAAAGATGCAGTAACGTCACCAACAATGATTGTCCTCTTTAAAAAAATCCAGAATTGGTTATTAAAATGTTGCCAATTATAATTAAATACATAAATACAGTCACCGAAACAGTGTCTACTGAATACAACATGAATAACATCAATGAATTAAGCGTGCATTATGATAGAAAAAGACACACGTTTTTCCTCAACGCTTTCTACAACATCGGAAAACAGGAAAACACACGGAAATACGCGGAGAGAATCGCTTTATAGCATTTTATATAAATGTCGGCTATTTTAATGCGCTGGAATCTGTGTCTCAAACATCTTCATTCATTCGAAACTTGAACTGAATTAAATCGTCGCTGAATTGAAATGAATGCGTCCGATGCGAATTAATGATGATTATGTCTTAGTGCATTTATTTTAGTCGCAGCGCTGCTGAAGTATTGTGTTGTCTTTTCATGAAGGTAGGAAAGTACTGAAATAGAATGTAAGGAGTGGAGGGGCAAGGCTCAGTGTGGTGGGATAGCTTTATACTCTGTAGTACTTAAATATAAAATAAAACATCTGAATGATCATTATTGCCTTAAAAACCAATGCTGTTACCCACCAATCGATGTAGCACTTATTAATGTTTTGTTGGAGTTTGCGTGAAGACGTATTTACCCACAATACAATGTCATCTCAGCTCTATTGTATTTTTTGCAGCGAAACTCATCAATAGACTACAATAGGTTACACTAGTGTTAGGTCTCACTTCGTCCAAACTTTCTTTCATGTAGGTAAGTAACTACTTAGCGTTACGTAAGGCCGCTCACTGGCGGTCATCGATCTCCTAGATATTATCTAATTGTGACGCAATCATTATTATGAAACGGCTAATTTAAATATTGACATTCGCCGATTGGTTCGCACGATGTTTGGACGCTGCACGCGTATAATGTTTGTGACGGCGTGTGAATTTTCGAGAGTGTAATTACTTTTTATTTATTCATTAAGTGGAAAGGAGGTGGCTTGTTTCCTGCCTACCTAGGTAGTAGTTTGTGGTCGGATGTTAAGAGGTTGAGTGCAAGTTGTATGTCAAACGAACATTTAGTTTGTCTTAAACAGACATATCTATCTGGTTTATGGGAATACAGGTTATCGTCGAATAGATATTGAATGTCAGTGTTAAGTTTTATTTTGGTAAACAAATGCACAAAGATGGCAGCATCTGTAGAAAAGGTCAAGTTTCATGATGCAGCTATCTTAAAACTTGAATATTTTTATGTGGATCCTACTGTTTAGTAGGTTAGGTACCTATCTCTTAAGATAAAACTTAGATCAAATTTATTTTTGGAATTGCATTCAGTAATGAATAAATGATTGGGGCCCCATAATGATAACCTAAACCAAAATCAACTCTCACCAAAAAACTTTTCAGTTGAAAGTTCCTAATTAGTAATTACAATTAAAGCGTTTAATTAAAGGAAGAGTTAATGTATTACGTACCCGGTATGAATTCCACATTTAACTAATTAAACAATAAAGTATTCAATTAAAATATTAAAGAAATGTAGCAGTGCGTAGTGCGTTGAAGTCTTTTGTATAAGAAAATGAGTAAGTAGGACCAATCGCTACAAAACATTCATTTTATTTTTGAAACAACTGTGCTATCCCTTTTATTAGGGCATAGTCTCGTTCAAGAGTGTCTCTATTACATAAAGTGACTCATAAAAATTATTGATTCACAGTAGGTATGTATGTACTTTGCATGCTGAAAGGTAGAATATGGTGAGAGCAGCACCCTAATTGCGTAACTCATGATTCATCATAATTTGTTTCGTTTTGAAACAGATGGCTAAACCATTGCTTCATATGTTCGAAAAGTGCGTCTGCTCAACAACGTAAATAACGCAATGAATATGGTTGAACTGTCAAAATGAAACCGATTATGATTAATCGCGTGTTACGCAATTAGGGTGCAGGACAGATATAAAATTGTAACACAAACATCGGGCTATGTAATAACAGTCGCGCGGGTCAATCGATCAGCACTATAGTTGCGTAACACGAGATTAATCATAATCGGTTCCATTTTGACAGTTCAACAATATTCATTGCGTTATTTACGTTGTTGAGCAGACACATTTTTCGAACATATGAAGCAATGGTTTAGCCATCTGTTTCAAAACGAAACAGATTATGATTAATCGTGAGTTACGCAATTAGGGTGCTGGTTAAGGTATGACTGCCGACGTTGCTCCGTGGATGGGTGACCACCTTTAAATACCAAGACCCCAGCATGCCTCGGACCCTGTTGCCATTCGCGGATCTTTGACAGTCGTTACGGGTCATCAAAAGCCTGAAAGACTGTCTGACTGAAACGAAACCTGAAAGTAACTGGACTATGGAGGTCAGATAGTAGACATGGGTAGCTCGTGAGCGAGTGATAGAAAAGAGCTAGTTCTTTTCAATGGCCGTCGCTCTCGCTCACTCACCCGCACGGCAAATAGCTCACTATCTCAGTTAGCTCACTCAGACTCACTAGCTCAGTACTTCAGTCAGCGAGACACCGATGACTGACCGAACGGCTCATTCGGCTCGCTTCGGAATACTTCGGATCCCATCGTTCGTTCTTCCAACAATAGGAATACAAATGTTACACTAGTTTGTAAGTCTACATTGTTACTAACAAATATGGAAGTGATTCTGAAAATATTTTATTTTTTTATTTATAAATCACTGTAAATCTATCTTTATAATCATTGATTTAAAGTAGAAAATACTTTGGTATATTATAAAAGGTTCCTTTTTATAATGTGCCAAAGTAGTTTCTATATTGTTTATTTTTTCATAAAAATATATAAACAAACAGAAAAACTTATTTAACTTACTCCAAACTTCCAAAGAGCTATTGACAATTACTATTGAGCGAGCCGAGCCGTTTCCTTCGACGTGCGTGCAGCGACCTAACAGTCGGCGTCTAAATCACTGAGCTATAGAAGAGCTAGTGAGTAATAAAGAGTCCAAACTTCCAAAGAGCTACTCGCTATAGAGCGAGCCGAGCCGTCTCCTTCGACACGCGTCGGCGTCTGAGTCACTGAGCTAGAGAAGAGCTAGTGAGCTAGAAGAGTGATATAGCTCTTTAGAGTGAAAGAGCTAATCGCTCTTTTTCTTTTCAGTGAGCTGTTTCGCCCATGTCTATCAGATAGGCAGTCGGTCCATACGAAATACTGGTTAGATTGGGATCCGTCTCCAACATAGTTGACAAAAGGCTAAGCACATGATGATATAAATATAAAACATCTAAGTACTTATTGTTTATTCATTGCAAATTAATTATTTCGATTTTAGCCTGTAGTACTTAGGTATTAAATAAAACATCTGAATGATCATTAATGACTGAAAAACCAGCGCACCAATCGATGTAGCACTTAGCAATGTTTTTGTTGGGGTTTGCGTGAAGATGTATTTACCCACAATACAATGTGTATGTTAGCTCTATTGTATTTTTTGTAGCGGTGGTAATCTCAAACCTTGCCAAAGTGAACCATTTTCGAAATGCTGAAATCTGCATGACGTTAAGATAAATGAGCGAAATATTCATGTTGTCTGGGAATCTATATTAGTAGGCACCCTACTGAAAACGTAGGTACATTCGTTGTTTTGTTAATTAAGTAGCGAATAATTTTCAGCATTCCTTTTGGTAGCTACCAAAAGAACTGCGTTAATTTTAATTTAAGCAAGTTATGTTCCAATGTTTAAATTTAAGGAAATAGGAAGTGTATTGTAACAGATGGGCAGTGAGTATGAATGGTTGCGTCTACGCATCCACGCAATATTACCATCTTTTGATACCGGATGTTTACTGTTGTAATGATGCAAGTTTTACTCTTTGCATGGATAATGATTTATAGTCATTTGCTCGCCAATTGGGTTATGTATAAGTACAATATAAGGACTTCTAGCTTTGCTTAGGCAACCATCTTATAAGATATTCTAAACTAGCTTTTGCCAGCAGTTTCGCCCGCGCAGTGTACGACTAAACGCCGACAGACACTACGCTGACAGACTGAACACTGACAAGACTTTACTTCGACGGGACTCTTCGCCGACAGGACACTTAGCCGACAGGACTCTTCGCCGACAGGGTTCATCAGGTAGGTAATAGGTTAGGTTAGAATTGCGACTAACCGCGCACGAGCCGAGCGAGCGCTACTTCCATGTTAGTGGCAGTTACTTGACTATTTAGTAATAGCGCAAGGATGAGCCTTGTCGGCGAAGAGTCCTGTCGGCGAAGAGTCCCGTCGCGTCGCAGTAAAGTCTTGTCGGTGTTCAGTCTGTCGGCGTTTAGTCGTACACTCCATCCGCGTGGAGGTCGGTGTATTATACATATAAACCTTCCTCTTGAATCACTCTGTCTATCGATGAAAACGCATTAAAATCCGTTGCGTAGTTTAAAAGATCTAAGCGTACAAACACGAAAAGCTACTTTGTTTTAAGGATGTATTATTCGATCACACTTTCCCAGACGGTTATTATTATTAGGTTAATGCTGCCGGATTAATACTACTGCTATCGGTACGCTGTTGCAACGTGTTTTAAAACCACTCGTGTACTTCACATTATCATCACGCATAAGAAATTCAATCAACAAAAAGTAAAATCTTTCTCCTGACAAAAATATTCCACGTTCAGACTGACCAGCCACTCGTACAAAATTGACCAATTATCTAGGTATCAAACAATACCCCGAAAATAGCTTAACACGTGGGTCTTACGTCACGCAGCTGTTTAAGGATTTAATTATAAATTTATAATTATAACTATTACCTACCGAGTATCGTGTGAGTGCGGGAATTGGGCAGCGGGGTCAACGACTCGCGTTCACTTTCTCTCGATGACCGCTGCCTTGTGAGTTGTGGATGACATATACTTATAGTCACGGATTTAATGCTTAAGCGTTATTCATTGAGTTTTATGTTGGGTAATCCTTAGTTACTTACACTTTAATGTATAGAAATAAAGGTTTAATAAGTATCTACATGTGGGTGTTAGATAAATGAGATATACCAAACTTCGTCGTGTCGATGGCACGATATTTTATTAAATTGTTGTTTTTGTTGGAAAATTTAAGATAGCGCTAAGAATGGCCGTGTCGTTTCAAAAGTACTAAGTAGGTACTAACATTTACTAGTTTTTTGACGAGTGAAGAAAACTTGTCTTTGAGTGAAAGAGAAAATAAGACAGCTTGGCTCTCGTGACAATACGTAGGTATTTCAAGGACACAGGATGCTTCCTGTATCCTTGGTTTAATACTTAGTGTCACATAGTCGCGTTCGTCAACTCAACGTGACATAAGGTTGCGTTCATATTTCTTCAATGAGCATTTAAGTACTAATATTCAGCTTGTAATTTGCAAGTATGTCCAAAAATTTATATTACGTGCAAATGAAGTAGGTAGTTTAATTAGCTATCATAATCGTGAAGTCGCTTGATGTTGATGCGAAATTCACGAAATTCTTCAGGCGAATGTCACGGCACGGCATGCGGCAGTGTAGTTTTATAGGAATTTATTTATTAGATACCTAATATTAGATTTTCTCAATATAAAATGCTGTTCTCAATAGATCACTTACGTTTTAGAGTCAAAGACTTGCGATCGCGTGGGCTTCCTAATTGGTTGGCTTGCTGTCCATTAAATAGGGAGTAAAAGTCAGAAGTCTGCTCATCTGATCTTCGAATCAAATGTTGGTTATTGAGCTGGGTCATTTTATATTAAGAAAGAAGCTGACCCAAGCATATTCGCAGAAACAAAGGCAAGAAGAATAAGTTAAGATATGTACTCAATTGGATTTCACGATGTCCACTTATAGTTTTAGTTGATAAATACCAATGCATCGTACCTAGTAGATAAATACGACGCATATTTAAATGCATTCTTAATTAAATACTTAGGTGCCTATTTACAAGTAAATATCTTCAAAGTTTCTCTAGCTTAACGCCTTGTTAGCGTTTGGTTAATAACCTTAGCCTTAGTTACCAAGACCTTCAGTAGGCGTTCAATAACAAGCCACCATTAGCATAGACCGTATATTTTGAGCGTGCTTTCTCTGGCTTTGTTATCTATTTTGTCCCATTTGTAGGGCGGATATAGAAATAGTTTGGAGTGGTGGCTACTATCACTACATATTATATAACGACGTCCCCCGCTGCGTCGCCGTCTGTCTGAAAGCGATAAACTAAAACAATAGACGGAGTGATTCATGAGGAAGGTTTAGGTGTAAAAATCACTAAGGTTTTGTGTAATTTGGCTGAAATATGACGCTGATTTTTGAAAATGTCGGAATAAACCGTGCTGACTTGGAGCATTACTGGCGTGCCGCGGAAAACGATAGAGTTATATGAATACCCCGGTGGATCAGCGGGGTAATTGCGTAACACACTAACAGTAGGAATGGCTTTCATTTTAACAGTTCAACAACATTCATTGTGTTATTTACGTTGTTGGGCAGACATTTTTTCGAACCTATGAAGCAATGTATTAAAAATATTCTTAGCGTGTTACGTAATTAGGGTGCCGGTAGTACGTTCCCACGTCCACTACACCATTGATAACATAGATACACTTACATCGTTATAGGTGTTTGTTCTATATGTCTGCATAATTCTTTTCCGCAATTACTGGTCTACTCGATAGTTTGATGGCTTCAATCAATCTGTCTGCTGTTAGCTTACTCTTCTACGTGCATAATCGTTAGATTATTTACAATATACTAAGATCGACGCAATCTTTGATTTTATTAAGGTAATAGACCCCTCAAGAGTCGCATCCATGTTCCATGTTACGGCCCAATCAATCTTTATAGTTTCGCTCTCGATTCCCGGTTTTCCGCACTGAGTCTAAGTTTGTCTTCAAGTTTCTCTTACCCTGCATCAAGGCCTGCTGATCTATTTTGTAAAAATCTCACTCTCTCAAGTGAGCTGTCATTCTACTTGATGCTGGGGTTTGACACTATTGACAGGACACCTCAAGCTCACTTCATCTACCTACATGGTGTGATTTTTACAAAATAGACTGGATGACTGTTTTGGTTAGTGACTAACCAACAATGTTGAATAAAACCATGTAACAATAAGTCGATGCGTCATTATGCTCACTGCTCACTCTTTTCTGCTTCAAATCCTGTTTGAATTTCGCAACTACATAAGCCTAGACGATGATAGCTTTAACGTTTCTCAGATTTTAATATTTACGTAACTAGCTAAATGCTGTGTCATATTGTCTAGATTATCATTCAAAAACTCGCTCAAAAGAGGCCCATACGCCACGCAGTCTGTAACTGCAGACATATTACATAAACAATATCAAAAATAGTACATGTATAACCCAATATGTTGTTTTAACGGCCATCGACCTTCTGTTGCATAATATTTGCTCGAAAGTGCTGGCTGCTGTGCCTAGAGATTCTTGTCACGTCAGTTAGCAAATAAAATATATGAAAGCCTCATAGTTTTAAGGTTTTAAGCAGAGTGATATAACGCCTACTTAGGTAAGGGGGATTTGCTGTGGAACTAAATGTGTAGGTGGTATAGTTGAAAGCGTACATCCTTGTTACAACAGCCATGTGCCCGTTATCTCCGAAGTCTGTATGCAGCAAAACAAAGCCTATCCCCTCTATCAGCCAGTGGCGATATGGTTTCTATCTCATAATGGTGTGAGGAATCTTAATATTCCATGTATTGAGACAGAATGTCTAAAGCTTCTACTTATTGCAATCTAATAAAATACTGCCACTTCAGTTCTAGGTAGAGTCGGATCATTACTGAAAAAAATCTTCTCAGTATTTGAATGAACTCTTAGAGCGAATAAAACAAACTTATTAGGAATATTTTATCCAAACATAGTAAAACAATATAAAAAGTATTTGAACTACAAACAAATGCATAGTGGTATCAACAATCTAGAAACAAACAAATTAGAACTCGTCTGCGCAACAATTTCATTCATTCAGATTACAATCTTTATGTTGTTGCTCACAGATGTCGTTGCGTGCGTTAATTTCTTCCGCCGTCGGTAGATGGCGGTACATGATTGTCGAACCGTGAAGCTCTTTAGAAAAGGTTTCATCTTTTGTCTTTTCTTCATTACCGAACACAGTCTTCTGCATTTTAGAAATAAATGGAGTTACTTTGCAAACCAAAAGTCTGATACAACTGGTTTCTTCCTCCGTACCTTGTTCTAGAATTAATTCGTCAATAGTGTCTGGAAGAGATTCGTTTTTAGCTGCTGCGATGAGGTCCTGCAGGTTTCTTGAGTTTTTGTTCAGGATCCATGTTGTGGGGTCTTCTGATCGGTATGGTTTTGATGGCCGTCGGGGTCCTGATAGGAACGTTGATATCTGGAAAGTGTGACGTTGCAATAAGAATAAATACACTCGAAACATTACTCAAAAATTGTTAAAATTCTATAAAGTTGGTACGCTAGAATTTAGATTCACAGAAGATTTGATTCCGCATCTCCTTAAAATTCATACGGTACTAAAGTTATCGCTACAGACCTATAATAATAAGACAGTTTTACTCACCATTTGTGCTACGAATACCAAAGCGTTGACAGCCACAGCACTTATTTGGTTCGGCTGTAGTCCAAATAAACGAACTATTTGTCGCAAAGGTGTCAGGGGACTCTGCGTTTCATTGACGTCATAATCCGGGCCTTTATTGTGGCTATATGATTCGCTTTCACTGTATGGAGACGATTCTTCGTTGTTAAGATCATTTTGAGGCCATCTTCTGTTTAATGTTGCTGGTTTGTTCGCTGTTTGGAAAGCTTTAACTACAAACTCTGCTACTTTTAAAGCCACTGATTCAGAGCCTGGAAGTAATTGAGGAGAACTTTCACCATACATTATCTTAGAAATTCCGGTAGCCCGGAATGTGAGCACAGGCATGTTAGGCAGTCATTAAGGTGTAGTTCTTTTTATCATATCTAATCGTTTACCTGGTCAGGATATATGACATTTAAGCAGGTAAGTACCTACTGTTTTTTTTTTTTTTTTGGACGGGAAATCATCAAATAACTTCTCCCGCTCTGGGTGGAGCGGGAGGGCGTGTCAGACTTTTACTGACTAAAACCCACCCGTGTTCCCTCAGTTGCCTGTGTGCCAGGGGCCGCGGTATCTCTTTCGAACAACCCGCACCCCTGGCAGGCATCGGCCCTTGCGGACTCCTCATTTGGTGCTGACATCTCTTTGAGGCGCGCGTGGAACACAACGCGCCGTCGACCCGGGCTTGGTCCTTACCGGACAGCGAGCTACCCATTACTCGCCGTCCGAGGTACCTACTGTTGTAATATTTACAGAGTTAATGAAGAAAACAAAAATACTATAAAATTATGGTTTACTAGTGATACACATTTTGATCTTAGTTGATCTAACTAAGATCATAATGTGTTTCGAGTTGTGCATTACTCGGTCTAATTCACGTCAATAACGGCAAAAAAATATTGCTACTAGTGTTGTTCTAACATACCAAGTAAATTCTGAGCGAATTTCATCCCGCTGCTTAATCGGTCCATCAATCCATCATTTCTGTATTGTTCATTGGCGCACACGACTTGGAAAGTAATGAGTAGCACGCAAAGAACACGTGGCGCCATCTTGAAGTCGCGTACTGAACTACATGGAGATGCGGCGCGGGAGGTTGTGCCATGGTTCGGTTCTTACTGTAATGGGTGCGCAAACGCAATTGTCGTACTAGAGCATAACATTTTAGAATAATTGTGTCTCTGGGAATGTAAAGGGTGTTTGCAAGATAAATCCGTTTTTTTTTTAAATATTTTATTTAGTTTATGTTCGGCAGCCAGTAGCAAAAAGTTTGAACTCCTCTTTTAAAGTAAAGTCTCTTTTAATGATTTTTAACAGATGGCGCTACTTGTTCAACGATTTACCTGAATTTATGTGTTGTTATTCTAAGTTCATGGGGGTTTCTGATTACATAGAGTTCTTAAATTCATACAGTTTTACACTAAGACAAACTTTAAATAAGGAATACTTTAGTAAAGACCGCAATACCATTACTCTTAATTGAAGCACAATCATTTAATCGCATTTTGTTTTAGGTTTTATTCTAGTTGTAAGTAGGTAAGTTCAATTTTAATTAAAAAATTGTCTTGTTTTTGTTCGGACAGAGAAGAATTTGTTTTGTTTTATTTAATCAAGAATTCTATTCTTTTCCCCTTTAACTTTACGTGTATAGTTTTTAATTTGTGGAAGCTTGTAAATGGCAACTGTAAGCACTAATTTTACATTATTTACCTAACTAGAAATTAGAATGTAAGCTTTCTGAAGAATAAATAAATAAACTCTGTTTGTATGACCATTTTCGAAATTTTCGCTAAAGGTTCCGCTTTAGTTCCTGTATTGATATCTCATCACTTTCTCTGTAATCGGTTCACAGTACCTAGCTACCTATCTGTCTGACCAGCACTCTAATTGCGTAACTCACGATCAATCATAATCGGTTTCATTTTGACAGTTCAACGATATTTATTGCGTTATTTACGTTGTTGAGCAGACACATTTTTCGAACATATGAAGCAATGCTTTAGCCATCTGTTTCAAAACGAAACAGATTATGATTAATTGTGAGTTACGCAATTAGGGTACTGAGTTTGATCCAAAAAAATTGTGGAGCCGTTATCTATAACACTTGAATAAGAGTCACTTCTAAATTCATGTACAAAATCCGTAATCACACAAAAAATGCCAATGTAGAGTAAAAAATCAGCGTCCTGTATCTACATTTTGCTACGCGTTGACAGAGGACAATAGAAACGGAAATGTAGGCTATGGAAGAGCACGTTGCTTTCATATTTGTTACAAAATGAAAAATAGGAACCAGCAAATCGCTGTACAGATAGTTAGATGTAAATACTATATGGTTATTACTAGGCTGTCTCAAAATCGTTCAGCAGCATAATCCGCGTACTTATAATGTTCCCACTGCTGGGACACAGGCCAATTCTCTTTGAGAGGGAGTGGTCTATAACTCTTTCGCGAGCGTTGGCAAAATATTTGCCACAACATTATTTTGAATCTGGCGCGTAATCGATTTGAAATAATTATATTTTTAATATATAATTTAATAAGTAGCGGGCATAGGCAAACATATTGCCAACCCCCATAAAAATAAACAGGAGTATCTGGGGGGGTGTAATTGTTCAAATGTTATGTAGGGGACCTCTAACTACGTCAACACTAATGAAAACAATTTCATACTGCCCGTTATAGTGATAACCTAGCTACCTCGCGGGCTCAGTATGTTGGTATGTCTTTGAATGTTTTAAGGCATAGCTTTGGTTCATGCCGGTGTCCTCACTATGTTTTCCTTTACTGTTTTTAGAGCAATGGCGATGAAATTTACTGCTGGGTTCGAACCCACGATCTTATACAACTCGTAAGTTGGGGCCGTTACCACTGGGCCACCACGGCTCCCGATAGAAGAAGAAAGAAAGAAAATCGTTCGCATATAGCAAATGAATAAAATTCAGCTTGCCTGACTGATGGTACACAGCATCTTGCTAGTTGTCACAGAAGCAAAATATACGCCAAAACGAAACAAAGCAACATCTTTGATTGCTGTGACTTGTTATTTCAGACATGTTATATTTAAATTGAGTAAGTATAAGAACTGTCTACCCAGTTTTAAGATAAAAAATGCACTGTTCCATTTATCATGACCGCTATACAATTGTCGCGCTTAGTAGACCATAATGATCACACCGTCAACGTTGTGCTCAACTTTATTTCAACACCTAACAGCCCATGAGTGGTAGTCTCTAACATGTTAATACTCATCATTATGTATTCTACGTTTAAAATATCTTCCGCTAACGTCACACCGACAGACGTGGAATTTTTCAATGAGATGCCACTGGACAAGCTGTTAAGACTGAAAAATTCGCTTCAAGAACTCGTGACAGCTGAATACGAGAATGTGACAACAACGACACCATCGTACATACAAAGATTCGGGGCAGAAGCTATGGCTATACAAGCTCCGCCCGTTAAAAGAGGAGACTACGAAGAAGTGTTGTACAAGAAAGAAGGTTACGGCAAGATCAGCAACATTTTCTCAATGTCAGTCACTACGCTTGCGTTTTTGGCATTTGGCGGATACTTGCTATGTTTAATAGTCCAAGCGGTGAAAGCGAAGCAAAGTTACAGTGCTGCCATCCCCACAACACAGCCAACGACGTTCTTCGTGAGTGCAGGAATTAAGAAGAGGCCTCAAACTCAATTCACATCGTCGTACGGAAGAAGGAGGAGGGACATTAGGTTTAGGAGGAGTTTGAAGATGGTGGATTTACCTCCGGAGCAGCTGTTTGACGCGTTACTGCAAGTTTGTGAGGGTTACGCGAAATGGAGTGAGAGGAGAGGAGATATTGGACCTTAGTTATACTGTTTATGAGTTTTTAGTAAGTAACAGACTTTCTGGTGGTGATGGTGACGGACGTCGAATGATAGAATTTATTTTGATGCAAGTATTAAGTATCGGTATAATTCTTTTATACGTTTCTTTCAAGTGCGGGAAACCACCTTAGTAGTGAGTAGGTATAGAGATGTGTATGAACAAATATTTATAGAATCTTCAATTTACCAGGTATATTTAAGTTTTAAATTTTATTTATGTATTCCATCTTAATAAGAATCAGCACATAAAGACTATGAAGATATTATTATTTTTCACTAAAAAGCCGAGAACTACAAAACGCTGTTTACATTAAAAACAGGAAGCCAGATTGCCCAGCAATATACCTACAATCTGTAAACGTTTTCAAACTGTCAAATAATCACGCTAACACCTAATAATAGCTGCATCTTCGCTTTAAAGATTCTATTGTACATTCCTCTCAAGTGAAGATTCGCTCTTAACTTTTAGGACTGGAAATTCTACTTACCCTTATGCTGATAGAGTTTAAATTCGAATGTTGCGTGTAAGATTTTTATGATGTTTTAGCAATGTAGCGAGTGTTGGGTTTTGTTTGTAAGAGTCGGTAATGAGGGGCTGCGTTCGGTCTGTCATCGCGACCGCTCTAGTGTTTACAGCCCGGTGCCCACATACGCAGTTAGTGATGCGAAATAGCCGTGTAACGTGTCTTATAAAAATATTTTTTTTCGTTTATCTACCAGCTATAAAACTGTTTGTAATTTACAAGAACTCTGTTTCATACCTACTCATTAAGAATGTTTAATATTTTTTTGTTAAAAATGGTGCTTTAAATGATTGAAATTATACGGATTTATTTTAACATTTTGTATTTATTGCAGTATTGCACCCGTTATGCTTACTTTACAGTTTGACATTATCACTTGCCAACTTGTTAGTTCCTCGTTAGTTTCATAAGTATAACTAAGCAAACGTAGCTTAGTGAGGATTTACCGGGTAACATCAAGTTAATTAAATCAACGTGACTGTCCCTATTAGAAAAGACTATTTTGGATAAATATTGACCAATGCCGCAAACTGTAACCATGAATTTAGCATATCATTCTAGACCACCTAGCGTAGAAATTTTGATTTTTTCTGTTTTTTTTTGTTAGACGAAAAATTTCTACGCTAGAAGGTCTAGAATGCTATGCTGAATTCATGGTTACTGTTTGCGCACGGGTAAAAAAATTACCCTGTAAACTCACTTTGCAAAAGCTGTAACATCATTACGCTGTGGTCATATTTTAACTTATGGTTAACTTTACCATATTATGTTAAACTTAGTTTAACTAATCTGGTGCATGCCGGCTGTTTCCATGTGGGCCTTAGATAAAGACCCTTACACACCACATGCCTGCCACCGACGAAGACGTAAACAATCTCACTTCTGTATCTAAAGATAATGGTCTTTTAAATGTCGCTACTGTACTGTCTACTCCTACTCTTCTACATATATTTTTTTATTGCAGAGTAATAAAAATACTAATATAAAATGAATAGTGTCTACAAGCCTAGTAATTAAATTGATTGATGTGCTTTAGAATAATTATTTATTTATTTATAAATGGTGGACCAAGTATCCTTGATTGCTTATTTACCTAAATAAATAAGTAGATAAGCAATATAGTGCGACGGATATTGTCATTTCCGTCGGGAGGCCCGACAGTCTGGCAACCAGTCTTACCAAGGAGTATCGTATTACCCAGCAACTGGGTTGTGGAGGTCAGATAGGCAGTCGCTCCATGTAAAATACTGGTACCTATTCAGCTGCATCCGGTTAGATTGGAAGCTGACCCCAATATAGTTGGGAAAAGGTTATGTAGATGATGATGATGACTAGCATTTGCCCGCGGCTTCGCCCGCGTCGTTGTCGGAAAATATCCCAAGGGAACGTACTACCGATTAAAAGTATCAAAAGTAGGTATCTACGTACCAAATATCATCCAAATCCGTTATATCCTTTTTACGTGATTTAGTAACAAACATTATAAATTATAATATAAGTAAGAATACTTACTTCGTAGAGTAGAATATCCATTTTCCAAGGAAAAAAACTCTAGATAACATATAATGTTCGTGTGTGGTTTGTATAGTGTAATGGACACGAACTACTAAAGGAAACAAGGATTGGAGCTTAATTTCGTGTGACCACGTATAATTACGATAAAAGGTACACGACAATGCTGCGCTAAAATTAATAATGAATATTTTTTATATTAAAGAAAATTATCCGTCACTGTTATTTTTTAAAATCTAATTGAATACTTTCTGGCTGTTCGAACAATAGCCATTATTAGCTGCCAGTAAACATAAGGTTTCATGCTGGGCATACAACCTTTACAGTACCTACTTTTATCATTAATATGTATTCCCAAGATAAGTCTCTTTCTGTGGAGATAATAAAATTAATGTAATTCATCAGTCAATCTGCCCAGGCTCACGCGTGATTGAGCAACTCCTGTCCAGACCGACTAACGGACTTGTATTTAATCTTATTATAACAATAAATAGAACTAGGCATACGTTGTACAGCACCTAGTGTCTAGTTAACGTGAGTCATTTCTCATGTAGGTGCGTAGTCTGCGTACAAAGCAACGGGCGCGTGTTCGCCGAAATCGTCATTTAAAAATATACTAATTTGTTTTAAGTGTTCTAGATACTGAAAATTCAGGAATGGATTGATTCGACTGAAAAGACCTTGAGAAAAAACAGGATATTTGTCTTACCGATTCTTTTAATATTTCGGTGAATGCGGCGCATGAACAATGGTATTTAATAACCGGATACCCAGATTTGTAATTCCATTATGATCTGAAGAATAGAAAATAACCGCCAATATTTCACCAACAAAACCACCTTAAGTTCTCAGTTCAGCTGCATGATTATTACTCTGACTGGACACAGGACGGGTCCATGTAATCTATGTGGGTCTTTCCTCAAAATATTTCTCAGAGTAGTCAGATACGAAACGCTGACCTCATCTAGTTTTTAAAATATGATTGACGTGTAAAAGTGTACTTACAGAAATAAAATCATTTATCAATAAATTCAATAGGTAAGTAACTATTACTACATACTTTAACAAAAGAATAAATACTCGACTTGTTCATTAATTTTAAACACGACACTAATCACTCAATATAGGTGTAAACTATCATATTAACAATGTATTTATTCATAATTCAGTTCATAAAATTAATACCTACTCAAAAGAATATACACAATACAATATCATGTTTACTAAATCGATTGTGAATTGAATAATTTAACATTTTATTTTAATGGCTCGATTTATTCGTGCTAATATGACTCGAATAATCGAGTGTGTTTAGGTCAAAGGTTTACGATTGAGGACCCTCTAAACTAAATTGAATTCGACTCGGAATCGCATCGTAAAAGAACTCATCGTAAGACTTTACAATCGATTCGAATGTTATGGGACATTCGACAAAGAGCTGTATAATAAAATATAAGAAGGCAACTGCACCTCGCGCTATGTTACAGGTAATGTTGTCATCAATCTAAATAGCTCAGTAGGCCCACCCTCGAACTATGTTGCTTCTGTTATGAACATTATGAGCCTGAGCTCTACATTTTGACCGCGTAGGTATTGCACTTTTCTATGAAAGAAAATATTTTTTGCACGATTTTTTATTACACTTGGGGTTCTGGAATGATGTGCTTACTTCGCGCGTCTATTTCCCTGACACGCTGTATAAACAGGACTATCAGTATCCATAATCATCGGTTAAATATCTGATAGAGCAAAGGATCTCTAAGGAACCGAGGAATCACGAAGGACCAAAATAATCCTTTTGGCTAGCCTACGACCGAAAGCGAGCTAATGGTAATCTTCGACTCGATCAGAATGAGGGTGTTCATGAATATTCAAGCCGCCAGTCGGCGCCACTTTGACAAGAGGTCTTCCAGTTCAATAATGAACTTAAAATATTTGATGTCATTCATTTCATTCTTTCGTTCACCATTCATTCCGTAGGCGCTTTGACACTTTTGAAAGGTGCCCGGATTTTTACACTGGTATTTTTATAGGTAGGTACACCTCTGCCTAACCCTTCGGGGAAACAAGGCGTAATGACGTAATGTTCTTAAACTAATATTTTCTGCCCATCCTAACAGATTGACTTTTATATAAAATACGATAATAGGTAATTTATTAATAAACTGCAGAAAAAGTGACACCTTTGCAAAAAACGGCTTTTTGCGATTGCCAAACGCTTGCCTGTAACTCCTGTAAAGTGGTAAAATGGGAAGATGGACGTTCGTGGGGAGTCTATTAAGGGGTCTAAGTGGACGTACACCGACAGATATGGTAATAGTTATTTTAAAAGCGCCATTGGCAAAATCGCACCGGTAACTGGAGGCAGAGCCCGCGTGTTGCACTATCGACGTGAATTCACTCCTATCAGAATCATTTTAAGCTTAGTCGAGTTTGGTGTAAAAATGGGAGATTTTTTTCCGTTCCATGACCATCAATCACCACCTGCCTAGCCTTTTCTCAATTATGTTGGGGTCAGCTTCCAGGCAACCAGATGCAGCTGAATACCAGCATTTTACATGGAGCGCGCGACTGCCTATCTGACCTCCACAACCCAGTTACTGTGTAATACGATGCCCCTTGCTAAGACTGGTTGTCAGACTTTCGAGTTTGTGACGACCCGTAACGACTGTCAAATATCCACGAATGACAGCCGGGACCAACGGGTTAAAGTGCTTTCCGAGGCACGGAGGGGTCTTGGTATGTAAAGATGGTCACCCATCCATGAACCAACCGCGGCAAGCGTAGCTTAACCTGATCGATCGATCCGTGCAGCTATTATCACTTAGCCACAAGCCCCTCTATTATTAAACAGTTCTATCATAAAATTGTCACACGAACGAAGTGCCTTAAGGGGAACCTAGTCGTGGGCTCGAACTCACTGGTGGGCCTGGCTAAAAATCACGCTGTCTCACCAGGCTTCGTGTCCGACAGAGATAATATCAGTGATAAGCAGTTAGACGCTAGTCTACACGCACAACGATATTGAGTGAGATGCAGGATCATTTATAGTAAAAAAATTGCGAAAAAATTAAGAAAAGTCCTTTGGAAGAACGGGTTTTATGAAAAAGCCAATGCATAAATCGATGACTAATAAAGTTTATTGAAATTTTCGATAATTGAACTTTGTCGGTACCGACTTGGTTTTGGAGATTTTACACTGCAGGATCACCTGCATCTCTCTCAATAACGTTGTGCGTGTAGACTAGCGTCTAACTGCTCATCACTGATACTATCTCTGTCGGACACGAAGCCTGGTGAGACAGCGTGATTTTTAGCCAGGCCCACCAGTGAGTTCGAGCCCGCGACTAGGTTCCCCTTAAGGGCGCATTTCGTAATCTATTGGCTATTACATAAAAGCCAGTTAACGACAGCGTTTATGTTATCTGCCGCCCACCTCAGGTTCAGGAATGTGTCACCAATCAATAATACTTAACTTGATAGTTGGCGGCTCCTTTGATTTGCGTTTATTGTTAATTGTCAGCTAATCTTATGACGAATAAGACAAGGTTAGAAAATTGCCAGATCGCTGTAGGTAGGAGAAGAAAAAAAGATTGAAGTATTTTCGATAGATAGGGTCCTCACTTGTTATGTAAAGTTTACGGTACCCACTTTTTTTCAAAGCAGGGCTTTGTATTATGACCAGGGGGCCGATTCTACTAATTTGCAACGTTACACGTTAAATTGTGTTTCCACAACAGTTCGATTTCGATCGCCGTTCGATAGTTACATAAAAAGTCATTCTACTATTTTATAAGCAAAATGGAAACTAAACTTAAAACGAATTGCAACTGAACTGTAGCGGGAACACAGCGGATTACTCGCGTTACCAACATGCCAAAATAATATGTTTTATTAATACCACAAAGAAAAAAGTTGAATCTAAAAATGTTACTAAACACGAATATGTGGCACTAAAAGTATTTTCTATAATTAAAAGACATAATGATCATAATTTTATCATTAACTTTGTCCTATAGTAAACGTCACGCTCATGTTCGATTTTGTTAGTAGAATAGGTTTTGACATTGTTTCAATCGATCGTTGGCGTAACTAAAACGTTACCGCAGCTGTGTCGCAGCTGGACCGTTGTTCATTTTAGTAGAATGCGAAAACGCTTAAAAGTGGTGATTCGGTTGCGGTTCTATTGCGTTTTTTTAACAAATTTGTTAGTAGAATCGGCCCCCAGCACCCTAATTGCGTAACACGCGATTAATCATAATCGGTTTCATTTTGACAGTTCAACAATATTCATTGCGTTATTTACGTTGTTGAGCAGACACAATTTTGGAACATATGAAGCAATCGTTTAGCCATCTGTTTCAAAACGATACCAATTATGATGAATCGTGAGTTACGCAATTAGGGTGCTGTTTTTTTTTGACGATCTACTTTTATCAATAGTTTCGTGAGCCCAGCTGTTTTAAAACCAATTCCAGAGTTAACAACAAGTGAATTATGAAATGTCAATGGTTCTGGTTTAACTCAAATCTCACGTTATTTATGTACTGAAATGTGTGCTTTGACAAATCCTATATTCACGTCTCAACAAGTCCATACCAGGCTATACTTATTTTCGTGAATTTCATAAGTTAAGCTTGGTGATGTTTCCTATATTATATACTATATGTCGGCCTTTAAGTACTTCAACTGATGATGACTACCATGCTTTGTTATGTTTAGTTTTTGGACGATCTGAAAAGCAAAATCAAAAACTTAGATACGAGAAAGATTGGTCTGTCTTTGAATTTAAAACCAAAGGCAGTTTTACCTTTGTCTAAAGTTCCATCTCAACTTGTAATTAGCATCAGCATCTATCCAAGCGTTTCTTCCAAACATGTTGGAGTCGGCTTCCAGTCAAACCAGATGCAGTCGAATAACAGTACATGGATTTTGTATACATGGATTGACTAGCTATCTGACCTCCACAGCCCAGTGACCGGGCAATACGTTACCCCTTGGTAATGAATGGTTGTCAGTCTTTGGGGCTTCTGACGACCCTTACCGACTCTCACTATTCCACGAATGTCAGCCAGAACCAACCGCTCAACGTGATTTCTCACTTGTTATTAGAGATAGGCCGACTATGACTTTCATTGCTTTCGATTGAGTTCGGGTAAAATCGGTAAAGTTCGTGACTACGCTTGCAGCTCGTAGGTGCGTGCGCGGCGCCCGGCGACCAGGTGAAATTGTTGGGACATGTTTTTGTTTACTTTGCATTTATTCTGTCATTGTTTACGTGCGACCCGGCGTTTCTTACTATCCTAATTTCCTATCCTATTCTAGACTGCACTAAAACTGATTCTATAATAATAAAAAAATAACAGAAAATATTTCAAGTTCATTACATTCACCGCCTTTTAAAGTTTTAAGTACGAGTAAAAAATGGGCTGACTAGTCGGTGGGTTTTGCCGACTAGTCGCCGAATAAACGCCGACTAATCGGTAACTCGGTACATCTGTACTTGTTATGTAAAGATGGTCGTACATCCACGGACGATTTGTCGACCCGTGCGGCTGTTACTACTTAGCCACAAGCAACAACAGCCCACTTGTGGCCCAACTTGAATTTTGCACCTAACGTTACTTATAATTTAATGTCAAAGAAAACCGATTTCTTCAGCATTTGCTGCAACTATTCGGCTTCTAGAAATTTCCACAGCGCACACGATGCCTTCCCCACATATCACACATTTCGAAGCCACATACCTACAAATAAACATCTAGAAATAGGTAATAACAAGCTCCTATCTCATCTACATCATAATAAGAAATTATACAGATTAGCAATTACTTCGAACAACACTCATTAAGATAACTCAGCCACGCTAAAATCATTCATTACCACACATTGGAGTCACACTCGCTGATAAGTAAGATCTACGGAGTAGTTGGGCCCAGCAACTAGTTTCATAAGTACTGGTCCTATAAGTACTGGTCCTAATAGTAAAAGATCGTAACATCGTGGCTAGGCGCAGTCATAAGTAATCGATAACGATATTGCTTAGACGTCGTATAATCGCCATGAAAACAAGAAACGATATATCTGACAAGTATCTATGTAAATGGGAGTTGGATAGTTTCCTACAGTAATAGGGGAATTAAAGATATTGCTCGGTTTATGTTTCGTATTTATCAATTCGTTTGTGAACTTTTTTTGTTAGATACCTACTTAGTAGACTTAGAATAGATACGAAATTATGTATAACTAGCTGTTGCCCGCGATTTCGTCTGCGATCCAGGATAAAAAGTAGGCTATGTCCCTATCCACTTCATGGTCTATCGGTGTGCCAAATTTCACCCAAATCGGTTCATCTGTTTTAGTGTGAAAGCGCAACAAACTTATTTTCGTATTTATAATATTAGTTAGGATCCAGCGTTGCTGTGTGCTTAGGTATACATTTGCCTCAATCAATCAACTGAGCCTATCGCAGTCCACTGCTGGACATAGGCCTCTCCCATGCTGCGCCACAACACCCTGTCCTCCGCCTTCCGCATCCAGTCTGACATACATTCCGCATACATTTGCCTGACTTCGCCTAAAGTTTAAACTGACATCAGATCAAAATCATGTGTGCTTTAACACAAGTCTAATATTCAAGTGGCTCTACAAGTCCATGCTAGGCAACAATTCATATTCGTGAATTTCATAAGCTTGGCGAAGTTTCCTACATTATATACCTAAGTGTCGACCTTTAACCACTTCGACTAAGTGTGACTACGATTCTTTGAAAAGACTCTGAGATGCAGCAATCCCAAAAGATTCAAGAGACTAAAATCTTTTTAGGATTGAAGGACTAACAACTAAACAGTATCTAAAATTTTGATGGAAATCATTTTGTTTACTTTAATTTTTGTGGTCACAAGAAATTTTATTACCTAGTAACAGCCGCACCGATCGTTTGCAGCGGTTGGTGCGTGGATGGGTGCCCATCTTGAAATACCAATAGCCCTCCGTGGTTAGGAAAGCATGTAAGCCGTGGGTCCCGGCTGTCGTTCGGAGAAATTTGACAGTCGTTACGGACCGTCAGAAGCCCCAAAGTATGACAACTAGTTTTACCAAGGGGTACTTACCTCATTACTTATTAACTGGGATGTGGAAGTCAGATGGGGATTTTACATGGAGCGACTGCTCCATGTAAAATACTAGTACTCAGCTGCATCCGGTTAGTCTGGAAGCCAACCATAACAAAGTTCGAAAACGGTTTGGCAGAGGATGATGACCAGATATTTTATTACTCTTCAAAGTTATTTTTGACAACTAGAATGTGAGATGAATAAGATGATATTGTTGACACTCTTCCTTCTCGATTATGTGAATATGAATCATAGGATAAATCAAAGTTAATTCAAGATTAATATCTTAAACGGTCCACTAATTAGATAATGTATGCAAAAACAAGGATTTCAAAGTATTATTTTTATAGATATGCAAATGGATACCAACAGAACGTCATATAATACGCCAATCGGACTATGAATTATTATTATGAACGCAGGCCCAACAAATTACCATTCAAAATGGCACGACGTTCATACAGTGAACACGTACTGGCACAGATAGTCACTAGTTGCAACACTCATGTATGGCCACATGCCCACTTAGGCATTACATTAAGAAACTAACAATAAATATCTCAGGCAACAAAATACATCGCGGACTCTGTTGACAAATCCTGCAATAAAATATAAGCATTTACAATAAAATTAATTATTATTTACACGGTGCGGTGGGCGCGAGAATTGAAGATGGAATGCAGTGGATAAGCCACGGAATAATTTTGGAATATGAACGATGTTCTTATGTTTATTCGAGTAAGATTATTCCATATTGTACAGACGCCAGCACATCAAGCTATCCCAAACTGTCAAATTTTCCCAATTGAACATGAACCTTATTCTTATGAAATAAGGTTGAAAATCTATCAAAGAAATTTGACAGATTGGGGTAGCTTGATGTACTGGCCTCTGTACTCACAAAATCCTCGTAAAATGGTCGAAATATGTAAGTTTATCAATTGTTTTATACTAATCACTGTAATGTATTAGCTGCACACAAACTCGATGCAATGGACCTTAATCCGAATATTAATGGAGGATTAGGAATGAAGAACAGTTTACAGCGTATCAATTCATGAAAAGATTTACGGTTACGTTAATGTGTTCATAAATTAAGTTCATACATTTGTATCGTTTTAATCTCAATACTATTGGCCACACTAAAGATTCTCTCCACACTAGAGATCTGTGGTTTAATTAAAACCTACTTTATTAATATTATAAATGTGAATGTTTGGATGTTTGTTAGTCAATCACGCAAAAACGGCTGAACGGCTTTGGATGAAATTTGGCACACAGACACTTGGATTAACACACAGGATACTTTTTATCCCGGTAGTACGTATCCGTGGGATATTATTCCATCTCCACGCGGGCGAAGTTGCTGGCAATAGCTAGTTAGAAATGAAATAAGCACTTGAAGTATCTTGCCAATGGTGGGGTCCACAAGGGCCGATGCCTGCAAGGGGTGCAGGTTGTTCGCAAGAGATACCACGGCCCCTGGCACACAGGCAACTGAGGGAACACGGGTGGGTTCTAGTCAGTAAAAGTCTGACACGCCCTCCTGCTCTACCCAGAACGGAACAAGTTATTTGACGATTTCCCACCGAAAAAAAAAAGTATCTTGCCAATAACGACTACAAAACTAGTTTGGTTTGGTAGAGTCAGTTGTGTTACTAATCTGTATGACATTTTCCTTCTAAAGCTCGGTACTATTAACAGAAACTTATGGAGACTTCAGAGGAGTCTTGTCTAGGCTCTACCAATAGCTATACCTATAGATTTAATTAAAGTTCAGAAAAATCAATATTGAAGAGGTCACTCACTGGACCATGTCCACATTAAGCTAACCAGCAGTTCCGCCATGCTGGAGGTCCGGGGACCCCGCGGCGCCTTGCTTTATCGCACGCTGCGCCCGCGCCGGACACCTCACGTCCCCCTCCTTACCGTGTAGGGTCACCATATCAGCCACAACGCCAGTACACGCCTACGATGGGATATTGAGGAAGTGGTGATGCCGTTTTTGGTGGTGGTTTATTAGGATAGTTACGAGCTTTTGTCTAAATTGTGTAGGAAATTGTATTACAGTTTATGTGGGTAAAGGGATTGGAAACTTTGGAAAGTCGTGTCTCGGGACGTTTAAACTGAGAACGATTTTTTTTGCGAACAATTCCGAACATTTTGCAAGATGAAGCTGAAAGGTGTCTAAACTATACGAAAACTATACCTATGTACACATTTTCCGAGAAAATTAAATTCGAGGAGAAAATTTACAGTAGGTACTTACTTATAACTTTTTTCCTATACAACCCTAAACTCCTATCATGTTCTAAAACAATAAAACAACATGTAACATCAAAAACAAAAACCTAATACAAAAGCCCTTTTAAAAAGTAATTCATCTATCTAATAAGCAATTATAATTCTAAAAACAGGCGTTACAAGGATATCGATCATGTCCCATTGAGCCGTTACTAAATTATTTTTATGTTGCCCGCTTCCTGAGAAATTGACACGAGATACGGGAACCCAGCGCCCGCGCACCCTTACGCACGCAATTATACACTGAACAAATTATGATACTGTCACAACACCACTAATTGACAATTTAGTTTGCATAGTATTATCACAGTGTGACTGCTAGTGTGACAAATGTGGTAGCTGTGCTTAGAAAATGGGTTGCGTTACACACGCACCAGCCTGATGGAGGGAAAGGTTATTTTTAATGACAACAATAATACTTTATAACCTTCTGAGAGCCTGAAATCCGGCCCGATGAAAACTTAAGGGTACAAATGAATCGTTCTTGAAAAGTCAAAACAGCCCTGCGACATGTTCACAAAATGAAAATCGAGTCAGTCCAATCCACATGGTCTTCACATGATCTGACCAAGATTATGTCTCGACGTAAGAGACTGTGACCTCCGGGTTTGTATCGGCGTTTCTTCTCAGAGTAGTCAAATAGGAGACGCCGACCTCACCGAGTTTTTAAAATATGAGCGACGTGTATACAAGTGTTAGTACAAATCTACTTCCAAGAATAAAATAATTTATCAGTAGATAAATCATTCGGAAACTCACGAAAAGTAAAAAAAATCGTCTCTATAGTTCCAGATTACCTCATCCAGGTACTACTATTCCATTGATCTCCAGCAACATGGAAGCATTTTCTCATTAATTAATAAAATACACAGTACGAAATTGAGTGCACCGTACAACCGCTACCTCGGTGCTTTACGAGCGTCCCGCGGCAATCATAATTCGTCTCTGGGCCTCCGCCGGCCTCGCAGGCGTCTCTACAGACTTTTATTGTGATTTACACCCCAACAACCTTTGTTACTCCTTGTGCACCTTTTTTGCAACGTGCACGATCTGAATTTACGCGGGTAAATGCCGATTCCGTGGATTGTGATCGCTGATGGGCTTTTAAAAGCTTGAGCCATTTTGAAGGGAATAGGAAAGCTCAAAGTTCAAAAACGTATGATTAATCACATAGAGCTTTGCAGATTAAGATGTTCTTGGAGGCTGAAACTATTTAGGGTGAATTTCACGAATGACACTGAACGCCATCAGCACATAAACTGCTTATAAGAGGCAAGAGCTCTTGAACCCGGTTTGGATGTGCTGATCGCGTTCAGTTTCATTGGTGAAATTCGCACTTAGTGTTATTGGAAAAAGCTTTTATATTTTACAGTTTGGGTTTTACATTTTACAAGTAATTATATACATTTTAAAATCCTAAGTATGTACATAAATGTAAGTAAGTTTTACCGCTTTCTGACAACCAGTCTTACCAAGGGGTATCGTGTTACCCAGTAACTGGGTTGTGGAGGTCAGATAGGCAGTCGCTCCATGTAAAATACTGGTATTCAGCTGGATCCGGTTAGACTCAAACTCAAACTCAAAGCATTTATTTCAATTAGACCATTTAAAGGTACTTTTGAATTGTCAAAAAGTCGAACAGTTGGAAAGTTGAAGCTAGTTGCCCATTCCAAAACGTAGATCTCTATGGAGAAGAACGGGCAAGAAACTCCATGGACACTCATGGACTAGAAGCCGATCTCAACATAGTTGGGAAAAGGTTAGGCAGATGAGGATGTTAGTATAAATAATTATGACACAAACATAAATAAATAAGCAACAATAATTATAACCAAAGGATGTCTATGTACTGATTAGCTTTGAATTGAATTAGAGTTCGTTCCATCCAAAAAATTCCATCGTAAAATGAACTTCCCTGAGAACTTGGGAAAAACTAAACCGATCATTTGAGATCATCGAAATTAGTTAATAGGAATCGTAGACCTCAATAAAATTAATAACTATAAAATTAATAGCAAGTATAAAATTAACAAAAAAATCCAAGATGGATGTTGAAATTTGAAATCTCTATTCGTATGCTATGGTATGCTTAGCATAGCAATAAAAATACAATTTCCTTTTCCCACTTAGTTAATGCGATATCTATTCCAACGTCTATTAATAATATTTTATTGATTGGAGTTAATGATTTTGTGCATTTATTATTATAAAAAATTCATTGAATACATGTATATTGAGCTAATTTTCATTATTAATGGGCGATTAATATTGAATTTCATATAGAATATGGTATTAAAATGCGATTATGCAAATATTATTAGTTCTTAATAAACAGTTTATACATTTGATGGGCGCGCCACACGAGAGCGTCCGATAGCGGCCGGCCGCAGCCGCGCGCCGGAGTCCGCCCGCTCCTAATTACAATAAATACAACAACACATTAGAATCGATCACATCGGAAAGTTATTCGTGTTATTTATCGGAACTAATAAAAGTGATGTACGGTTATCGGCTTTTATATATTTTTAGGGTTCTACCGTTAACTTATACGAAAAAAGAACCCTAAGAATGCCGTAAACCAATATGATCAAATTGCGCAGATTCTTTTGTTTATCAGCATTGAGCATCTAAATAATATTGAAACACTCTAGACGAATTTGGGCCTTATGCTTGTATTATAATTAATTAAAAATATCACACATTTCCTTTTCCAATATCTTAAATCATGCAAATAAAATAATTTCAATCAAATAAATGCCACCTGTGTGCTGAATATGAATTAGCTTCTACGAAGTATGCAAAAACAAGATTTTTATCAAGGAATGAAACTGCTAAGATTCATTGTGTCACAACGTGAAGCAAATGCCAATTTTAATTTAGGTAGAGATAACAAGAATCCTACTTTCCTACTATGCTACTAATATTATGAATGTAAAAGTTTGGATGTTTGTTACTAGATCACACAACAACGGCTGAACAGATTTGGATGAAATATGCCAAACATATAGGTTATAACTTGGATTAACACATGGGATACTTTTTATCCCGGAAGAACGTTCCCGTGGGATAATTTCCGAACCGCGAAGCGAAGCCGCTGGCAAAAGCTAGTTAGTTATAAGTGAATTTTACATAAACATCACGCCTTGTTTCCCAGGGTTGGACAGGGGTGTAGGTATAGTAACACCCACAGTTCGCCAGTAATGTTTAAGTCCTACGTAATAGGGGGCGAACCTATTGCGATCAACCAGGCACAAAGCCGGCTAAAACTGAGAAATTCCGGAAAGAAACATCCAATAACACTTTGCCCGACCTGGGAACCGCACCCAGGACGTCATACTCTACAGTAGCGCTTGCGACCACAATGAATAGGACCATAAGTGAATTTGATGGAAAAAAATGTTAATATAAATGACATCAATAAAACAAAACTAAGAATACTGAACCAATTAGCTTAAATAATGTTTTGTCAGGTTGTTTTATTACAGGCAGAAACAGATATTTAAGGCGGTTGTTATGGGATCCGTGGCGAGACTCACACGACGCGGTATTATTTATTGCATTTATTGGGCGCGAGCTTATGCGTCGATATAAAGCATTTCCCCGGGCGACATCCAAGTGCGCCGGCGACTAACTTGGGGTTGTATTCTCATGTTTAAGATGCTATTTAAAGGTTAGAGCAGGTGAATTTCTTAGTTTTGCTATTTCAAAATAACTAATAGATGAACTAGAGTTCCAAAATTTTACAAAACTATCGAATTTTGTATACCTAATCTCGAAAGTAGGATTCAATACTTTTGAAAATCCAAGCTTTTGAAGATTCAAGATGCAAGTTTTCTTTTAAGTAAGTAGGTATAATTTAAAATAATTTGATCGCCAACAGCAAAACTATTAAACTTTTTGCAAAATAAAAATATTGGCAAATTTATAGCGATCATATTTGCTTTTATTGATAAAAACTAGAATAAATTATGAAAAACATTGGTGATTCGCAGCAGGAAACCAAAGACTCAGTTTATTGATGTCTAATTACAAACTGCCAGGAACATAAAATTTTATTGATTTTAATATTTGATCACGTTGGAAAACAGGTAAGGTATTTGAATAACATTTTAGAATTCCTAGATAGGTACCATCTAACATCTACTTCTACATGATTGTAAAAATATAGGTAGATGCAGAGTCCACACTTGCCTTCATCTAAGTATGATGTAGGAGGGTAGGTACCTAAGTATGTTTTAAGTTACATGCAAAAAATCCAAAGTAAGCAATTGCATAACTTATGACTTTTTAATCACCACAAATAAAGTGCTTACTTAGCGTCAATACAACAATCTTGATCCGTAAATCCTGTACATGAGAATAGCCCCCCGCGCTCTGAGTCTCGTTCGGCAGACTTATGAGGATAATTCAAGTCAACAATACACTTTATTAACAGTTAGTTATGCGCTCCGTGATGATATCGCGCCTACAATTAAATATTAATATGTGTTCGAAAGGTCGTGGGCGATCCAACGAGATTTATCAGCTGTTTAATGTCCCCCCTACTTGGTAACAATATGTGTCATAGGTGAGCCTCGATTTATGGACGGTTTTTGATGAACTGCTTCTTGGCATAGTGGGATTAATGGGCACTGGCACTCCTGAGTAGATTTTAGAAGCAATGAACTTCTAAAATTCATTCAAAAACGTCTGCTTAAACATATTTACCTAAAACGGCGAAAAGACCCTGGTGGTAAGGATAGGTACTCATAGTTAGATGTTGTGACATTTTGAATAGAATTTCCTAATTGGATAGGCCATATTCAGTGGGATGATAGATAAATACAGCCTACGTAACATCAAACACGGAGATAGAATTATGTTCAATTTATATCTCTTCAAACAATACTGTCTGCCCTTTGAATTTATGCTTTAATTTATAAGCTACAGCTGAACCCAGTGGCTAGATTCTACAGCAGACGGATTGGATTTAATACCTAATACATTATTAATTGAAGCTCTTTCAGTAAGTAATTGCTCAAAAGATCTGTCTGAATAATTTGTAGTTCCCTGTATTTTCTAAGTTGACTATTAAAATTCACAAAACAAGAATCATTCCTCATACAGAATGAAGTATGCCAATCATAACAATATAGCATTCAGTGCTAAGAGAAAGCTTGCGTGCAAGGAAGGTGCCTATATCGTAAGGTCGAATGAAAAAACGGAATTGATAGCCTCCTCCCGTACGTAAATATGTCGACGAGCGCTCTCGTAAAGTGTAAGGGGATATTTTTAACGGCGTCGATATTTAATATTTATTGCGACACAGACACCCAATATGAAACGGCGATTTGTATAAATAATTATCTCATATCAATACTTTTTGATAATCTTGGGACATTCTACGATCTTGGCGGAATATAAGTACTTGAGTAAATGTTTAATGTGATTTTAGTTTTAAATAATTTTCTTGAACGATCGAAGATGGATCAAAATGAAATTGCAAATAGCTTTCTCGCATGGAGTGAAATACTTTTAATCGTATAAGCAGATGATATATAAATAAATCTAATCAAAACTTCATGTAAGCTTTATTTCCATGTATGTATGTATCACCAACCATTTGCCAGTAAAAGCCTTTAGTTTTTACATCAGAATGTTTATTTTCTCGCCATGTAAAGAACGGGTGACTCAGAAATTTATATTAGCTACAATATCATGTAGGTACTAACTTAAAGAGTAGGTACAGTAGCAGTTCTGCGTAAAGGCAAAAACTTGAGATGTTACGGATCGTGTGTTCAACTTGCTAATAAGAACACGAGTTCTCGGCAATTAAAATAAAGGTGTAAATTAATAAAGAAACACATATCGAGACGTACGTAGACGAGTTTAAGTACTTAGGCCATCTAATGACACCTATCCTGAAAGACGACGCGGACATTGAGCGGGAGCGGAGGGCGCTGTCGATCAGAGCGAATATGGTCATCCGTAGGTTTGCTCGGTGCTCAACAGCAGTTAAAATAACTCTTTTTAGAGCCTACTGCACCACACTGTACACATGCAGTCTATGGACCGACTACACGCAAAAATCGTACAGCGCCCTTCGTGTCCAGTTTAACAACGCGTTTAGGATGATGATGGGGCTCCCCCGCTATTGTAGCGCATCAACGATGTTTGCAGAAGCCCGCGTAGATTGTTTCTACGCAACAATGCGCAAGCGTAGCACCTCGCTGGTGCGACGCGTGCGGGGGAGCCCCAACAGCATGCTGGCCGCGCTCGCAGAAAGGCTCGATTGTGCTATCGTGACTCACTGTTCGATGCGACACGTAGCACGGGTAGCGTAGTTGAAATAAGCAATTTTAATTTGTAATACTTATTTTATTCTGTTTTGTTTTTTTAATTTTTAATTTATCCAATTTAATTGTATGTAATTTTGATTAATGTTAATGTGACCGTGTGTTCTTGTCCTATTATTATGAGTCTATGTAACTTGAAAATAAATGATTTATTATTATTATTATTATATCATAAATGATAATAGTATCATTATTTACGTTAACAGGATTAGATTAGAAATACTAGAATGGAGTAGCAATGAATAAGATGATACATTTATTTAAAAGACTGAATCACATCCCTGCATTCTCTATTTGCCAGGACAAAGGAAGGAATTAAAGTGAACCTGTTAACAAAGTTTAATTGCACCTAAAGTAGGTACCTACCTAACATCCTACTGTGGTACGCGTTGCGTCTCGCCACGCCTCAATATTTATACTGGTATGTAAACATGGACATGTATATTTATTCAGAAGAGGATCATAAAAGTCATTACCACGATAATCAAGCAACACGATAAAATAACAATCACAAAACTATATTTAAGGCCACAATCAACGGGCATCGCTCCCCGAAGGATGCTGTGTTTGTTGACTCACTTATTTCGAATCCGATGGCCTAATTGTACAAGGATCCGACGTAACTTGGTAGGCTATAGACATTAATGTCGATTTTACTATCTCACAAACAAGAGCAGACTTAATAAATCTCCTCAAGATGTGATTTCCGGAAAGTGATTGAATTAGAATGGCGATCGTATACGGAAGTCGTTCGGAACACCCGTCACTGCTATTCCCATTTGATTCCAGGACGATCATGTTTTTAATATAAGTTACGATAAACAAACGAGGCGCCACTATTAAAGTTGATTTAGTATCCATTTGAGTTGTACTTAATATGGAAAATACCTATAGCGTTTGTGCAGATGATTAATAAAATAAAACGGTCAAATACAATATGTACAGGATTTCATAGGGTTTTAAATGAATTAACTGTTGTGAAGTCGCGGGAGGTAACTTTGTTATTGTTAAATTAAAATAGTTGCTAATTAATGATTTGCACATGTTTCGTAATTTACAATACTCGCCTACTGAGATTGCCAAACAACGATATCTTCGTTATGCCCACAGAGCTATAAACTAATGTGGTAATATGAACTTTATGGGCTCCGACTTCTGTCTGATTTTCATTTTTTCCCTGGCAGATCAGCATATTTATAGAATTAATTAATAAAATTAATAAGCTGATCCTTCAGAACTCTTCATTGTCTTGCTCACACCGGAAAAGGTCGTTGCATCAGCTTCAGCTCTACAGAGTAAATATTTGCCAAATAATATAAAAATGTTATACGGCTGTAGCATTCTAAAAGATTAGCGTAAACTGTTAAGTTATTAGTTCCAGACCACGAAATAATGGAGCATATTATAATTTATTGCTAAAATATATAAAAAACTGGGTAACAAATTAAGATATCTGCGATCTTACCTATACTTAGAACGAAAAAGCTGCAAAAGTTTTGCATGGAAGATTAACAGAAATTTACAAATGATCGGATATCATAAAATATAAGTATCATGATTGGTAAATAAACCATAGCTGTGATTTAAAGCTCCCGCAGCCGTTCGGATAATTCACACGTGTGCTAAGCAATACGTTCTCGAGCCAATCTCTTGATCCTATTGGCGTTGCGTTTGCCAACCGAGGGCGACTGACACCAATCTTGTTTGACTCTAAACTATATTACTGATTTATGGTCGGCTGATATCAACCATGAAATCCTTGCAGCACTAATGCGACTGGCCTTTTAGCGTAGCGTTGTATAGCTGTGTAATTTTATGACCGCTAAAGGATTTCAATGTAGAGAAAATATTATCATCTATGTGATTTGTTCGTATTCGGCTTTTTTTTCGGTAGTTACGTAAACTGCCACGCCTCAACCGGTGTAAAAGCAACTAAGACCAGACGTATGCGTGTATTTCTGTGCTCGAAAATATGGTCTGATAGCGGAAAAATCCTGAATGGATTCCCCAACCACACGCGGCATTGGCGATGGGAATATTTCAAATAAAACTGTCGATTACAACGTCCACATCTGGCGGAGCTCGCTATAATTAGTAGCTAGGTATAGCTACTTACATGCATAATAATTTCGTTGGCCACAGATCATTGATACTTATCGAGTAAACAATATGCGCTGCGCAGCGTGCCGATGCTCTGTAATGATGGGATCTATATCTGTTGCCGCGGATGTAGCACAGGTGTGCTCTGACAAGCAAAATAAACTCAACCGTAATCGATTTGAGCGTTTTAGAGCTAACAGTTGTTCTTATATCGATTGATTCTGTATTATGTTTAGGTAAGTGGGTATAATCGAGTGTGGTCGAAATATTCAGTTTTATTCTTGGATCTGTTTTGTGTACTGCAACCCACATTCTTATATGTATACTCGGTTAAAAACGTAAGGATTTATTAAGATAGAATTCCATCTGAATGTTCAGTAATTTAAATTCTTCTTCTTCCTCTAGGTAGGTACCTATTTTATGAATTTATACATATATTCTAAACTTATGAGGATCCTGCTGCAACATCTAATTCTGCATTTTTTTAAACTGTCAGTTACCGGTCAACTACCGCTAATGAGACACAATTAATTAGCTATTGTAATGGCCCCTATAGCGGGCCACGCCGTTAGATATTGCTACGCAGCAGCAAAGACCCTAATTTTATTTTCACCTATGAGAATAATATGTCTTGCCAAATTGTCCATTTGCTTTTTAACACCCGACGCAAAAACGACGGGGTGTTATAAGTTTGACGTGTCTATGTGTGTGTGTCTGTCTGTAGCATCGTGCTCTCGAATGGATGAACCGATTTAGATTTTTTTTTTGTTTGAAAGGTGAATTACTCGGGAGTGTTCTTAGACATTTTTCATCAAAATCGGTTCAGCCGTTTCACGATTATCAGCTCTTTTCTGGTTGATGAAGAGATTTGAGCACCTTCCACGGGTCTGACCAAGTCGAAATTTGGTATTATATTACTTCAATGATATTAGACGGACAAAGTAACCTTGAACTGATCCTGGAGCATCACCTGGAATTTCGAGGATACCCAAGTTACTCACTAACAAACAGCATCTGAAGTGTCGTGTTTGGCCTATTTGAAAAGGTCTCAATGAATAGGTTATAGATAAATGGTGATCAGGAAGAGGAATGAGGATTACTTAATAAGTAACAAACTTCACTGTGGGAAACATACCCAACGCTGCGCAGATTTAAGCGAGACATTAAGTTTAAAAAGCAGGAAATAAAATCAAAAATTAAAAAAACCCCCGACCAAAACAAAAACTCTAAAAAGTAAAAAAAAAAAATATTTAGTGGCCTTTTAAGTTGTAGGTAATATTTTGATCAAGGCATTGTCAGGTTGGGGGACGGTCAATGAAAACGCCAAACAGGCCTAGCATTTTGATTAGCCGTCCCCCGACGTGACAATCCCTTGATCAAAGTATTAACCACAACTTAAAAAGCCAATAAATATTTTTTTTTTACATTTTAGAGTTTTTGTTTGGGTCGGGGGTTTTTTAAATTATTATTTTAACTTTTTCAAAACTTGTATCTACCTAAGTCGAGATATCCATCCAGTACTTCTAACGAAAACAATAACAAATAGGGTTCGTTCACTTGAACCATCTTGCACAAAGATGAAATATTTATTTTCAGCGGAAACCTTTGATATAGTTTACCGAAATACATATTATTCTGCAGAGTTCATTTGTTGCTGAATAATTAATTTGATGCTGCAGAATAAGTACTCAATATGTATGGCTGCGTCGACATCTCGCTTTGTTGATCTTGTAAAAATCCGGCCAAGTGCGTGTCAGACCACGCACAATGAAGGATTCCGTAGTCGGGATGAATTTATTCCAAGAACAAACTTAACTTTGAAATCGAAAAAATATTCTCCTAGGTATACATCATCTACCTACATAACCTTTTGCCAACTGTGTTCGGGTGGGCTTCCAGTTGATAAATGATAATTGATTTTATTTCTGTAAGTAGGTTTGTACAAACACTTTTACACGTCAAACATATTTTTTTAAACTAGATGAGGCCGGCGTTTCCTATCTGCTGCACGGTCAGCTACACGAGACCAATGTTTCTAAGCTAAATTATAATTTTAAGTTCGTTACAATCGTCACTGTACATTTTATTTGTCTGATTTTGTTGGTGTTGCGATTAACTATGAGTCTTCAATCAACTCAGCCCACTCCGGCCTCTCGCAGGCTGCGCCAACTTGTCATAGCCACCTTCTTAAGGTCAGCGGTCCATCCGGTTAACCAATATGCGATCTTCCCTCCAGGACTCGTCTGCTCCACCGGCTTTCGGTCCATCGATAGACCACATACATGTTGTACACCCTATGGGTATGTTACAGTGATACAATAGTGACTAATTATAAGAACTGCCTTCTATCTGTAATAAACAATGAATAAATGAATATATATGGTATCTCGATTCTTTTCCGGCTAATTTCATTTCTGATTTTATCATTCAAAGAAACTCCGAGCCTAGCCCGCTGAGCGACCAAGAATTTGTGGACCGTCAGACCTGAGAGACCTGTCTGACTGACGGTCCACACGACGACTCTGACGGACACTGACAGCAGTGTCCACGTTTTAGCTCCGTACCTATGTACCTACGGTATGTTATGGAGGCCTATAACGGTCAGGACGCATATGTTTCAGTCCTCAGACATTACAGGGTAGGCGAGGAGAAGACTTTATGTTTCCTAAACGCTGCCCAACCTTACTGGATCTTTCTGTCGGCTTTTTAATATTTTATAAGTAACACGAGAGTTTTGTTGCATAATATTACTTAAAAGGTCCTCAACCTCAGCATAACTTACTGTACAAATTTTGTTTGATTTTGTGTTTTATCAGAATAGGTACTTAGTAGGTACTATATATTTTTGCGTAGTTCGCTTTTCATGATCTAATTTAGAGGTTAGGCAATGAAATGAAAGGAATTGATGTTTTTTTTCTGTAAGTAGATCTTTTTAGAGACACGTAGATGGCACCGGCATTTCCTAGCTGACTGATCCCTGAGAATAAATGCCGGAAACAATTACAGTTTGCACCACAGACCTATCTATCGTTCAAATTCCTACAACAATTGTGGATGCGCTACCTACAATGCTGAAGTAGGGGTACTGCAGGAGTAGGTACTTCCTAGCCAAGGTGAGTATTGTACCTACCTGAAAGATTTATTATATCACAGCCAGTCCATTCCGTAAAAATCTCACCGTGAAAACTTACGTGAAGTGAACTGTCATTCCAATACTAGGCATTTACAATAAGTATTGACAGCAGACTCACTTCCAGCTTATTTCACCTGGGTTTTCAAGGTAGAGTTTTTACAGAACCAATCCACGGGCTTACAAAGTTCATCAATCACTTTTTTGCTTGCTGTTTCAGCTACGTAATTGGATAACTTATATCATACCAGATGGTCTTATGTATTAAGTAAGTGACTTGTCTTAAGTATGTGATCTAAGTACCTGATCAAGAATTAAGTCTATTAGGTATTAGGAAATAAAATGTTACCTAATAAAGTCTGTTCCAAAGTATCTTAATAAAATGTGAATAATTGGATCAGAAAATGTACGGACATCAAAAGAGGTAAGAACCAGGGTCGTCTGATGTAGTTGAAGTTTGATAAGTAACCGATGGATATTTTCAAATAAAAAATAATCACATTAATAGAGATCTTAACTAATTGCAGACTCAGGTTGGACCCAACAGAAAACCTGGGCAAAAAGGGCATTATTAACACAAGCACAGTGTGAGTGCATTTTATGCTCTTTCATCCTTGAGCAGCACGCTCAAACAGTCTTCAGGATTTAAATGAGGTAAGCAACAGGCTGCATGTTTGGAATGCATTGGTACTTAGAACTTAATGAAAAAGGAATCTACCGAATGTAATTTTAAGAATATCCCTATAAACTGACGAATGACGCAAGTTTCTTAGCAATAAACTTTAATCTAAAGTGCAAAGTCATATAAAAGACATTAAAGAAGCAGTTTATTGTAAACAAGTGCAGTTGTTGGTACCATCACGATCAGTCAATGTTGGCTCACTCCATAATGCGGACGCAACGCCCAATAACCGGCGACCAATCGGAACGCTCCATTAGAATTGCCACGCCCCCAGCTTGCGCTTGCGCCGATAACAGAGGTGCGACGCTTGTCAGTTTTTCAGTTGCTTTCATAACAGAAGGTCTTCCCGTTGGTTGGTTAGTGAAATTAAGTGACAATGACGTCGTTGAATGGTGATGTTAATTCTGTGAGTAAATTGAAATTTAGTGTGGACAGTATTTTGGGTATCAATGATAATCATCGGTCGAGTGCAGCGCTGACGGAAGTGGCTCGGAGCCAGGAGCCGCCGTGCGCGGGGTGCGTGGCCGCGCTGTATCGCTGCTGCAGGGATGAACCACCCCTGCTCCAGCTGCCGCTGCCTCTTCCATACACACATTTACACCCAGCGTTAAGGCCTACTACTGGTAAGTCTGCATTTTTAATTTGTTTAAGTTTTTGTTTTCATCAAGAACTTATAAGTTGTTTGTGAATTTGATCAACTAAGAAAACCAATCAACTTGTACATTAAGTTTTAGCTCTATCGATTTACTTCCTCTTGCATATTTTTCCGTAGGTAGCTGGGGTACCTATGGGTATTATTAGAAACTTTTGTGCTTTATTTTTATAAAAGGTTGGGCTTTAAGAAGTTCCGAAGTGTACTTATTTTTATTTTGCAATATTTTAGACGTGAGTAGCAAGTTTTGTTAACGTAAAAAAGCAACCTTTGTAAAACTTTTTATTAAAGTTTGTACAACCGATCTTTTGAGTGATAACTTTATTTTTTAAATAATATAATAATAGGTACGACGGGTGTATTTGTCACCTGCAGCCACTATGGTGATTCAGGTGCATACTGATCGTCTTTCCCTATGAAAAGCATAGATACCTGATAGGTGAAAAATGAAACTACACACAGTAGGTAGGTACTGAATTCGTTAGCTATTTTGTATAGAAAGTTTAATTAGTTTAGTTTAATTAAGCTAGGTTACAGACATATTAGACTAAATCAGTAAACGTCAACAGATGTAATTTAGTTAGTAATCAGAATTGTTTTTATGAGAATTAAGGTAAATCTAGTCCACATTTGCTCCATACTAAATTAGGGAGTGTATTATTCCACTGTTTGACAATGTAATAAAAGTTAAACATGATATGGTTTTGTCTCATTATTAATACTGCTCCATAGGACAATCTAGAGTCTAGACAAAATCAAACTGGTTGCTAATTGAATTGTATAATTAATTATATTTATGACATTGATTTTCACTCAATGATTACTTTAACTCACACACTGACTCGTCATTACTGGTTATTATTGTAGGAAAATCGTACCTATACTTACTTTTAAAATGTTTGTAAATGTGTCTAACGCCCAGCAAATGCTGAGATGGTAACCCTTTCGGTATGGGCACGCTCAGCACAATTTACTGCAATTTTATTGTTATGTTTATTGTTATGTTTGTTGTTCTCTTTCTTTTTATATATGTTTGTTGCTGCTGTGTTGTGTCTGTGTCGAATAAATGTTTTCTATTCTATTCTATTCTATTCTATCTATCACAGAATTAATGTATCTGTATTGCTTCAATTTGATTCTGTTTACCTATATATGGTATGGTAATTTTATTCTGGGTGCATCGTTTTCACACATAATCATATAATGAATGTACTATGTTAAATATTGTACTTGAATAATTTTAAAAGAGTAACGGTGGAGTTTCTTGCCCATTCTTCTCCATACGAAACTACATTTTGGAAGGGCGACTAGAATCAATTCTATTTTAATGTAAATGTTGACGTTCAAAAGTGCCTTTTAAGTGCCTATTTGAAATAAATGCTTTGACTTTGACTGTCTGTGTGGAAACAGAATACCAAAATAAAAAGTCATTAAAAAGTTAGGAGCCAACAAAGATTCGTTTTTCTTGCTAATTTAACCAAACTTTGGGCGTGTTTAAATAAGTAATAAAAGAAGTGTAAAATCTCCAAAACCAAGTCAGTACCGACAAAGCTAAAATATCGAAAAATTCAATAAACTTTATTGGTCATGGATTTATGCAGTGGTTTTTTCATAAAACCTGATCTTCCGAAGGACTTTTCTGAATATTTTACGCGCCTGTTTTACTATTTATAAATGATCCTGCATCTCTCACTCAATAACGTTGTGGGTGTAGACTAGCGTCTAACTGCTCATCACTGATAGTACGTCAGTCGGACACGATGCCTAGTGAAACAGCGTGCTTTTTAGCCAGGCCCACCAATGTTTGTTCCGCTACTTCTTCTTCCCAGCTAAAGCACTAGGAAGTGGTGACGGGTGGGCGTTTTTGGGGGGACTGTCTTATGTATTTTGACGTTCGAAAAGTGCTGATTGTCAGCCTAATTTTAATAAATGACTTTTGATTTTAATTTGAATGACTTAGACCCCGCGACTAGATTCCCCTTTTAAAATCTGCAGTGAACCTACAAAACAAAGTCCCATGGAATAGGGGGCGAGTCTATTATCATCAAACGGTCACAAATCTAGACTCTGGGCTGCGACTGATTAATTCTTGGTGGAAAACCCCAATAAACAAATCACTTAATGAAAATTAAAGTTGTTGAAAAATGTCTGTTACCTTTATTTGTAACTAGCTTTTGCCAGCGGCTTCGCCCGCATTAACTAATTTACAGAAACCCTTAAAAAATTATACACCTAAAGCTTCCTCATGAATCACTCTGTTTATTGGTGAAAATCGCATGAAAATCCGATCAATTTTTTTGAGTTTATCGCGAACAGACAGCCAGACAGACGCGGCGAGGGACTTTGTTTTATTATTAGTCGACTTCAAAAAGAAGGAGGTTATTAATTCGACATGTTTATATAATTAGATATATATTTTTATTGTTGTACTCCGTCATTTATAGACGGATTTGCAAAATAACTTTTGCGTTCGAAAGGGGTTTATTCCGAAATGGTCTCATTTAAATTTCATATAGATCTGATGATGTGTTTCGGAGACAGACAACGGAACTCTTCAAAACATTACAGAAATCAACCGCGATTGCTGCTATCGCATAAATTTAAATATGCATTGTTTTGACCAAGGATGATGAAATTTCGAATTGGCGTGGGGTTGGTACTATAACTAAAAAGTGGAAAATAAAAACTTATTCCAAAAAAAAAAACAACCGACTTCCGGAAAAACACTACAAAGTGAAAAATAACTTTAATTTCGGAAGGCGGTGACAAAAAAATTCTATAGGTATCCAAAGTCACCAACTTCCGAAATTAAAGTTATTTTTCACATTGTAGTGTTTTTCCGGAAGTCGGTTGTTTTTTCTCGATTTCGTCCTGGCTCACTTCTGGCAGGTCTAAGGTGGCGGGTTAAGGTGGTTCTGGAATCTTCATTTTCGGGATCAGGTCAAGATGCATGCGATGCGTATCTACAATTGGCTGTAGAATTTTTCGACTCCCAAAAGGATCTCCGGCTTGGAATCGACGATATCCTCATTTGATCAATTTTGTCAGGTGGTTCTTCCCAAGTGATTGGACGAACATTTTCGTCCCCCAATTTTGCTCAATCGCTTCCTCTATAAAGTGTGTATTGAAGCGTCGGAGTTCGCGTCGTACCAATGTCCTAACCTTATTGTTGAGTGCCCATTGTTCTGACCAAGTGACAGGTGGGTTTTCACGTCGTTCCGTCATAAGCTCCAGAGCCCTTTCCGAAAGTTTGGACTTCTTGCCCGTACGCCGCATTTTGCAGAATCGCATATTTTCCTCCCTGAGGATTTCCACCATTTGGTCGAGTGCCTGGTCGACGTCATTTGTGGTTTCCGCGGCAATGAATCGGTTCTCCAGGTCTGACTGGAACGCTTCCGATCCTAGCATAGTTTGGAGCATATTTGGACGGAGCCTAGACTTCATTAAACGAGTTCACTCGAGCTTGAAATTGATATTCAGAGAGACTCGAACAAGTCTGTGATCACTGCCGGTATTGAACCTGTTGATCACCGAGACATCTCTAAATATATGCTTTCTATCAGTTATGATGAAGTCTATCACATTTTTCGTCATAATGTCGGGGCTTCGCCACGTCCACTTCCTTTGGGGCTGTTACTTAAAGAAGGAATTCATCAAGAAAAGCCTCTCTTTCTCAAAGAAGTTGATGAGCATTTGCCCCATATGATTTCTGCTTCCAAAGACGTAGGATCCTACTACCGATTCGTTGTAGTTCTGTTAAAATCCCTCATGAGAACGTTGTAGTGGGTGGACCCTAGTGGTGGAATGCAAGGCCTTGGAAATGTCCTCGAACATTTCCTCCACTTCGTCATCCGAGTGTACCGAGGTCGGTGCGTAAACCTTAACCACCTTGAGGCTATACCTTTTGGTTAGTTTAATTACGAGGTACGCTACCCTGTTCGAGACACTGGAGACTTTTACAACGTTATCACAAAGGGATTTGTGGACCAGGAACCCGATTCTGCCTTGGGATAGCTGGTCTTCCTCTCGAAAATATACAAGGTGGCCAGATTCAAGGGTTATTGTCTTCGGACTTCACTCAACCCAAGAATGTGCCACATTATTTTTCCTAGCTCTTCTTCTAGCTGCACTAGGTGTTCGTCGACCCGTAACGTGCGTCCGTTATACATCGCCAAGGTCAGTTGGGTTCGGCAGCCATTTGTAGCCGGGGATTCTTCGCACCCCCTACCTTGCCGTTACCGTGACCGCCGCCATAATCAGGAATAACAAGGCGGCCGGGAACTGGGGGCCGTGGTTGGATTTGGCTTGCCATTGAAGGGTTTGCCCATAATCGCACGCTGGGCATGCGGGTTGGCGATCGCAGATCCCAGCTTTTCTCACTAGTGACGCTGCTGCCCGTCGCTAGTTTGCGCCATTTAGTTGCGAAGTATTAAGAATGGTTATCCCGCCATTTGTCGGTTGTCAGAGCCTTGTTTGTTATTCAGCAGGGTGCAACACGAGCAGGTGAGGTTGACTTAGGGCACTGAGATAGTGCATGTGCCCCCTTACACTCCAGGAAATGTAAGGTGTAGGTACTGCCTGTAGGTAGTGCAGTGATGTTAGTAAAAATAAACATAAATATTTTTAATCTGTGTGTAGGTAGTAACGATTACTTACACAGATTTTACATTGGCCCCAAACTAGGCCAGCCTGTATCTTGGGCACCAATGTGAAAGGTTTACCATGTAGACATTTATTTTAAAACCGAGTTCTGGAATAAAAATCTATAGTTTTGCTTCAAAATACAAAAAAAAAACCTCAGAATAAAAGTTATTGAAAAAATAAACAAACAAATCGAGAATAAGAAGAAAATAGAGTAAATTAGTAGAAACTAATAGGATCGAAAGAAGATATAACCAGCTGCAAAACAAAAAGTCAGTATATCATGGACAATCATGATATTTCTCTCTTCGAAAAAACTATAAAAATCTAAGTAATTTCTGCGGCTGTAACAAAAAATATCCCAAATCTGAAAAACTATTGATATAGTGGAAACATCATAATCTTTTTATTAATGATGGGATTCAACGATGCCATGTCAATCAACTACACGCTCATGTTCATTGAAGTTTTGTTTTTCATCACTCGGTTACGTTTTTATATGGAGACCTGATCTTATCCTATGTTACTTCAGGTCGGCGCAACACGTTTCTTCTTCCATTCTCCCCTGTCAACAATCACGCTACCATCCACTCACTTCAAATCATTCATCAGTCATCACACAATCCATCCATCTTTTCTGTGGCCTTCTTCATCAATCAACATTTGAGGACTGCTGCTCCAAATTATTTTTTATAGTTTCACTACACCATTGTTTAGCGGTGCACATAATACATCTTCTTTCCCATTTGGGCAGATGGACAGACGGGCAAATGGACATGACAAAAATTAAAATCTTTACGTTTTTGCCATTTGCCTAAACAGAACCTTAAAAAGGTAATAGTAGGTATTACATATTAGTATTATTATTAGTGGATGTCGTAGAGGTTCCCTTGAAACGGATGAGATCATCCCATACTGAAATAATTGGCACAAGCTATTGTTATTCTGTAGGTATTATCTCAATCCAACAGAAGATATATTCTTAGTTCGTCCGTAGAAGATCGTATTATTTTTATTACTCAGAATAATAATGTCTACACCTATGTACTCTACCAAAAAATATAAAATAATGATGTTAATTTCTACATAATCCTACTTCCACGGATATCCTACTTCCTACTAATATTATAAATGTGAAAGTTTGTACCTATGTTTATAGATGTTTGTATAGTTCGTTTAGATGTTTGGATGTTTTTCACTCGAATCACGCAATAACGGCGGAACAGATTTGGATGAAATTTGGCACACAGATAATCTGTAACCTGGATTAACACATAGGATACTTTTATCCCGGTAATACGTTCCCGTGGGATCATTTCCAACCTCCACACGGGCGAAGCCATTGGCAAAAACTAGTACCTATTATCATAATAAATGTTATACCAAACGGCCACCATACTTTTGTGGCCGTTTGGTATAACATTTAAAACAATATTTGCAATTCATTTTATTGTTGAATTATTTTGCAAAGCGAGAACATCTCGTTTATGTCTTTTACTTTGAAAAACGCTTTCTTAAAAGTTGAATTAAAAATATTTAAATAACTATTTGATTTAACCATTTTTTTGAGGTAATTAGGTAGTTGTAATTTATAATAATAACAATACCTTAAATGATAAAGAAAGAGCCTATTTTACCGACCTCCATTTTCTAAAATTCATTTGTCGCGGTTCATTCTTTCAGCAACTAACTATCCACGCTTAGCAATTGTTTTGCGGGCAGCGTACCGCAAATCAAAAAGTTTTAAGTAGAGACATGATAGACATACAAAAACTGTAAAGAATTGATTTGTCTAATGACTTGATAAGTCCTAGATTAGATTGTCCGAAGAATCACGAAATGCACAAAGGTTCCTTAAATAACGAAACTATAAGAAAGGATTTTTGAAAATACGTTTCATATCGGGGTTAAATAAGGCGTTTGTCATTTTTGCTGATGCAAAATCCCATCAAAAATAAATATTAAAAATACTGGCCGTTTTACTCGTAAAAATCGACATTGAAGCCATTTACTAATTTTAAAAATGTTTTAAAAAGAACATATTAATGGCATCTGGCAATCAGTTTGATTGGAAAAGGCCAGATCCCCCAACTTTTTAGACGTAGATATTCGAAAAAGGTTTTATTAAAACCTGTTTAGATAAAAAAAAAGTGGTAGCATAAAAGCAACAACTTTTTTTTTATCTAAACATATTTTATATTAAATTATTTAATAGATTAGGTAAAGGAACGACCGGCACCGTGGGACAATATCTGTGGTCATACAATGTTTCAATAGCCCGACGAAATAAGTTAAAGTACCGAGTTTTTGGCGGGATCGCGTTGGAACATGTCGCACGAATTTTCATTTTCATTAAATTTAGTGAAATAGTGAATTAAATTGTATAATTTTGGTAGTGAATTATTCAATTTAGTTACGTGTGAGTACACAAGTGTAGTGAAGGTGAAAATAAGTGGACGTGGACTTTTCGTGTTCCCCCCAAAAACTCGTACTAGGTTGTTGTAAAGTTACTACCGCTTTACAATAACTTTGATTTGACTAACTAAAGTCGACCTTGACTGTTTCGTAATTTCGTGCCCGATGTCGGGGCATTTACTTGATCGAAAAGAAAAATTACTTGACACTGGCTAAATGCACAAACCGTGCGAAGCCAAAACCAAAAAAGAAAAAAAAAGTTAAAGTACCTCCAACTTTGATTACTTAATGTAGGTACTAGGATCATGTTCAGTCGTAGATAGAACAAAAAGTAATAAAAATCATTAAAAATCTTTAAAATAGCTTTCGCACAGTAGCGCAAGTTTGCGAGGTTGCAAATATTTTTATTGCTGTTAAAGATTGCCTACGGGATTGCATCATGCTCTTTTATTTTGACACTCCAGCATTCCAGCAAACCGTAGTGGTTGTCTTTTCCATAAACGATGAATTTTTGAATCAGATAATAAATTAAACGTACTTACCTATTTTTTTTCATTGCCCCCCCTATTTTATAACTTTAATCTAAACTCGAGCTGGATGAACCTTCAGTTAAACAGAAAGTCCGCAAAAAGCAATTTGAATTGTTATTATCTCATTCCAATACGGTCTTTTATCTGATATTAACTAGAAAATCAGCGAAAAACATAGTGTGGACGACGTGGACGTACCTAAGTTGAGCTGCATGATTACTGACAAATGCGTGCACTGACAGGACACGTCCACTCTATCTGTGTGGTTCTTTCCTCAAAAGACCACATCAGACTCCAATCTACATGGTCCTCAAATGGTATGACCACGATTATTTCCGGATTTTTTTTACATTGATGAATTTTATTTAAACAATGCCATGAATATTTACTTTGTAATGTATTTATTGTGAATGTGATGCTGATGAAGTGATGACTGAATGGGTGATTATTTTTATGGTTTCTTTTTTTTTCATTTAGTCATGGTCTGGCAGTTTCAGTGAGTAATTGATGCGGCCTACACAAAAGTCCTTTCTTTGGTACTGTTCGTCAAATCGTTGAGCTCGTCAAGTTCTGAGTTGAGGAGCATGACTACTGATAAATGCGTGTACTGATTGGACAGGTCCACTCAAACTGTGTGGTTCTTTCCTCAAAAGACCATTTCGGACACCGATACACATGGTCTTCACATTATGATCTGACCAAGATTATGTCTGGACTTTAAAAGAGACTGTGACCTCTGGGTTTGTTTCGGCCTTTCTTCGCCTTAAAATATCATTGACGTGCAAAAGTGTTTGTACAAACCTACTTACAGAAATAAAACCATTTATCATTTACCTACTTTACGTAGTCATTCAATAAAAAGAAGAAAGAAAGAAATTAGATTTATAAAACAGCTTCTTTTCATTGAGGAAGGCCCTATCCGATGAATTTGCCACGGGCGTCAAAAGTTCGTAACTATACCGGTTGTGGTGAAGCACTGCTCTAGCACCTATCAATCTAACCCACCCACTTATCCACCCAAACCTCACCCGGGGTTGTCGTAGTTTTTAGGCGTCTAAACGACTCGGCATCTATAACGAAGTTTATGAGTTCGCCAGAGAACCGTGATGATTGTTCAGTATCCAAATGCACATCCGTGTTTGATGATTTATATATTATTCCCCTTTGAGTATTTATTAAGATGGCTGTGTATGGGCTCAGGGTATGGCAACGGCAACAGACTGGTAATAGCGGCAGCATAATGTAAATAATCGTTGCAAACTGTACCTATAGAGCGCATTCTGTTCATCCCAAGTGCTTAGAAAATAGAACATCTGGGTCCTGTTATAACCAGAGGTCGGAATTAGGTAGAGTTATTTATGTACTTACACTGATTTCATACAACGAAAAAATAAAGTGGATATGTCCCAAATCCCGGGATTAATTTTGAAGAGCAGAAAAACCCCTGATCTATTAAATAAAAAGTTATTTACTTTTCCACAATTTAAACCACTGCACGCGCGACGTTGCCAAATTTCTATCTCTGAGGTTTTTATTATTATTTATTTGTAATATTGTTGGTCACACGGGATTGTCTATTAGAAATCCCGGGAAGATCCATATTAATATCAACATTTCGATGCAAGTACATAAATAACTCTACCTAATTCCGACCTCTGGTTATAACTCCCAGAGCACACAACAAGCTACAATATTTTCATATTCAAACGTTTTCCTTTATTTCCAGTATATCGGCTCCCTCTTCCTTCATCGTCACCGCCGCAACAGTCATCCGCTCCTCGATGTGACGTCACATCGAGCGGCAAGAGAAAGCGTTCGTGGTCCCGCGCAGTCTTCAGCAACCTACAGCGAAAAGGACTCGAGCGACGGTTCCAAATACAAAAGTATATTACGAAGCCCGATAGGCGGCAGTTAGCAGCAACGTTAGGACTTACTGATGCTCAGGTATAAAGGTTTAGCATGCACAATTTAATTTTAATATATTTTCAAAACTTGTGTTTGAATTGAGCTGCAAGCTTTTAATTTAGACAGGTACCTTCTTACATTTCTTAGTTAAAGTATAGGTGTTGAGAAATTCCGAAATAAATGAGTGTCCATGTAAATAAAAATATTCTAAAACTTGGATGATACTTAGCTGTAAGCCACCTGACAGGTTGGTTCGATTAAGCTCTTTATAGGAATGCTCATAAGTGTGTTTTGTTATGAGCTTAGGGTCGAATAGCGCACGTAACAAAAGTGTGGTGAGAACCTTCTCACCAACACTTTCTGTGTACTCACACAGATTTGTCTGAACATTTGCCACCATACATCTCCCTTATACCCCAGTCACAACCACTACAGTTTTTAAGTTTTTTACAACCGCTTTCAAGTTGCAACAGCGTCGATATGACAGACTCGACTGTGGTCGAAATGTCAGACCGGGGAACCAATATCTGAGATGAATATGCTTGAATACGTAGCGTTAGCACCAAGAAATTAAGAAATTATGTCTGTGTAGTTCGAAGCCATCCATGGCTTTCGTCATCGTCGTTTATCACAAACACGACGACATAACACACACACACACACACACACACACACACACACATAACACACAACACGTAATTTTTACACAATTACGAATACATAATTTTTTTTTTGTTCGGTTGTGGCTTCGCACGGTTTGTGCATTTAGCCAGTGTCAAGTAATTTTTCTTTTCGATCAAGTAAATGGCCCGATACCGGGCACGAAGTTACAAAACAGTCATAGTCGTCTTTAGTCAGTCAAGTCAAAGTTATTGTAAAGCGGTAGTAACTTTACAACAACCTAATATGAGTTTTTGGGGGGAACACGAAAAGTCCACGTTAGTCACTTATTTTCACCTTCACTACACTTGTGCACTCACATGTAGATAACTAAATTGAATAATTCACTACCAAAATTATACAATTGAATTCGCTATTTCACTAAATTTCATGAAAATGAAAATTCGTGCGACATGTTCCAACCGGATCAAGCCAAAAACTCCGCGCTAAATCGGAACTAACGCCGCCATCTTGTCTTTTTTTCAACACATTTCTCAAAACAATGGATACTTATAATTAACGTGACATATTCGGTCTTATTTATAAACGCATGTTAATTTTTAATCAATTGCTAACTAACTGATTAGCAAAATTCTTATTTATAAACGCTATTTAGCGTTATGAGGTCGCTAAGCAATTGATTTGTAGCTGTCAAAGTTAAACACCACCGGTGCCCTGTTTAAAGCTTGCTAAGAGGCAACATGGCGGATTTTATTTGAATCAGCTGATCGATTCAATAGGATTTTTGTGTGATTCAAGGTTATTTGTTCCTAATATCGAATTGTGCCTTAGTAAATGTGGATTTCGACAATATATTACGGGATTTCAGAACGACACCGAAGAATTAAATATTTCTGAAACGCCGCGCGCGCCTGTGGTTAGTGAACGGAGGAAGACCTACAAGACTCGTTTAAATCCGCTACGAGAATACATATTCCTCATTCTAAGTACACGTGATGATAGGATTTATAGGGAAAGTTGAATCGGCAGGAGGCTCAGTAGGTTTGAAGAGACTGAGTTTGTGCGGAAGCTCATCGGAGATAGTGATTATCCAATGTGTTATCCCATGTACCCTTCGTTTTATGACGCCCACAGAGAACTTTATATTATACTGATGACGCCTTCTAAGGCCCAGAACTAAAGAAAAGCCACATTGTGGCAGTCCTGCACAATAAAACAAGATATCTTTTTTCATAAAAAGCAATTTATTTTGAAACCTACGCAATAAAGCGATTTTTGTGTTATAATTTCATTATTTTTGATTTCCAATTCTTCTTTCTCCAAAGACGGGTGCCATTATTTTCCCATGGCACACTCATTCCTCATCTTTTTCACGTAGCATGGTCTCCGTTGCCGTCTTTGCAAGGTTGAATAGTTATGGTGCTACATGCTCAGTAGTGGCTTTCATAGCAGCAGTCAAAATTGTAACTGTAAATAAGTATAATAATTGTTAATAAAAGACTGAAACCCCAATGCAAAAGCAATAGGAAGTTATATAGAATAGGCACAAGTACCTACATATTTTTCTCAAAATGAATATCTATGTAAATAATTTTAAATAATATGTAAATACATAGCAAAATCAGTTATTGCGTTAGCATTCATTTGGTCACTTTACAATAGAAAGTAGATAAAAATTCAGAGCTGCATTACCTTTTCCTGTTACTCCCCAATCATGGGAGCGTTTTACTTTCATTGCAGCCATAGCAAACACAACTACCTACTCATCTTTTTCACGTAGCATGGTCTCCTCAGTTGCTGTCTTTGCAAGGTTGAATAGTGTTGGAGCTACGTGATAGTAGCTTTCATAGCAGCAGTCAAAATTGTAACTGTAAACAAGTAGGTATAATAATTGTTATTAAAAGACACTGAAACCCCAGTGCAAAAGCAATAGGAAGTTATATAGAATAGGCACAAGTATCTGAATATGTTTCTCAAAAAGAATATCTATGTAAACAATTTAAAGAACATGTAAATACATAGCAAAATCAGTTAGTGCGTTAGCATTCATTTGGTCACTTTAAAACAGAAAGTAAATAAAAATTCAGAGACACATTACCTTTTGCTGTTTACTCCAATCATGGGAGCGTATTATTTTCATTGCTATCATCGTAAACACAATGAAATAAACATATTAAATCATTTTATTCAAATAAAAATAAATCGAAGAAATATTTGAGTTTTATCTGTCAAGTGTCAAAGTCACGACAGCAGATACAAAAATCGTGCATTTGAGAACTTTATTGTCAAAATCCTGTTTTTAGGCGACTATTTTGATTATAATCTGTGCTGAAGGCATAATTTCACCTCTATTTCGTTTCGCTACTAATCAGCTGCAAACTAGCGTTTATAAATAAAGAAAAGTTAATCATTGATTAGGAGGTAACCAATTGATAAGCTAAACAGTGGCTAATCAGTGATTAGCGAGATTTTTATAAATAAGGCTGAATTATGTTTACCAACAACGCCCCCCCGTCAACTTCATTGAGCGCCAAAAGATTGCCTACTAATTCAAAAAGGTTAATGCACAAATGAAGAAAAAGTGCCACTTTTTTCAAAAGAAATTAAACGAAAGCCCTAGTATTTCAAAAATATAAGAAAAAGAAAACTTCAATGGCATCTTACAAACACTTTCATATGAATTGGCCAATTTCCATAGCTTATTAACGTAAGTAAATATTTGAAAAAAACTTTTTCCAAAAAAAAAAAACAACCGACTTCCAAAAAAACACTACAAAGTGAAAAATAACTTTAATTTCGGAAGTCGGTGTCTTTGGAGCTGTATTTGAATTTTTTGTCTCCGCCTTCAGAAATTAAAGTTATTTTTCACTTTGTAGTGTTCTTTTGGAAGTCGGTTGTTTTTTTTTTGGAAAAAGTTTTTATTTTTCACTTTTTAGTGGTTCACATGTGCTTACCCCTTCACAGCATACCGGCGTGATGTTATGTTATGAACTGGTGTAAGCAATAGACAGACATGAGATTCAAGCAATCCCAGTCCATTTGCTATCATTTATTGAGGAGTTCCGTTGCCTATCTCCAAAGTTCTTCATCAGATCTTCACCAAATTGAAATGAGACCACTACGAGAAAGTACTCTTCCAAAAAATACCTAAATCGCTTCGTGTGCCTATAAAATTTTAAGAGTTCTCTCTATTTCTCCAGGATCCCATCATCAGATCCTGACTTGATGATCATGGGACCACCTGGGAAGTATACCCTTTCAAACAAAAAAAACAAAATCTAAATCGGTCCAGCCATCTTCGAGTAATCGGGGAACATACTTAAAAAAAAAAAAAGGTTCCGACGAATTGATAACCTCCTCCTTTTTGAAGTCGGTTAAACAGGTTGAACATACATTATGTAAAGAATATCCCGAATAATAGACGATTATTACTACCCTGATTGCCAGGGAGATTCAATTTGAACGGAATAGAATATTGTATAAATCAAATCAAAATATTTTATTTCACATAAACCTGCATGAGCACTTATGAAACGTCAGAAGCTAGGTGCACGGTTCCGAGTTGTCGCTTCCTATGGAGAAGAGCCGGCAAGAAACTCCACGTTTAGGTACGCTTTTAAAAATAATAATTGGATTTTACAATGTTTTCAAATTACAGTGATAATGTCAAATAATGACGAGAATATGTCAGACATTGTAAAAAATACAAAGAATAAAAATTAACATTGTAATTTGGGAGTAGTTAATAGACTTTCACATAGTTTTGCTGTTAATGAGGTACCAGGGTAGCCACATGTGCAGAAGGAATTAATGCCAAACTTCCCTGTCTTCAACGTAGTCTTTTATATTATAATAATATGCTTTTTTCATAAGGACACGTTTGATGTGATTTTTAAACTTTCCATCGCTCAGTTCTGTAACCGACTTTGGCAACTTGTTATAGAAGCGGATACTGTTTATTAGAAATGACTTGCTAGTTTTAGTTAATCTCAATTTTGGAATCACAATTTCATTTTTACTACGTATATTTAGATTATGGAAATCGCATCTTTTTTCGAAAAGACCTAAGTTTTTGCGAACATACATGATATTTTCTAGGATATAAAGAGAAGGCAGAGTTAGTATATCAATTTCGTTGAATTTGTTACTAAGAGACTCGCGAGGCCCCATTTTATAGATTGCGCGGATTGCCCGCTTTTGTAAAATAAAATTGAATCTACGTCCGCTGCCGATCCCCACAGCAGAACGCCATAAGACATAATACTGTCAAAATAAGCAAAGTAACCTAAACCTAACCTAACCTAACCTAGCTGTGGCTACATCAGTCAACTGCCTTATTTTTCTTACTGCGTAAACAGCTGAGCTTAATCTGCTTGAAAGAGCTCTAATGTGGGCACCCCATTGCAATTTTGAATCTAAAGTAATTTCCAAAAATACAGTTTCCGAAATAGTATCTAGTTTCTTGCCATCAAGTTTTAAATTTAGACCTACTTGGGGTACATTTGGTAACGAGAACTTAAGACATTAGTTTTGTTCGCATTGAGTAAAAGATTATTAGCAGCAAATTTGATAGAACAGCTAGGCTTTCGTTGACATGTTACACTTATTGTTGCTACACGTGGTTTAACAAATAAAAAATAGTAGATATCTGTAGAACATTCCTCTTGTTGTTCTTATTCTCAATACTGAGGATCACGACCACACACCGGCGCGTCACGGTCTTCTGCAGTGTGGACCGCTCGGTAAATGCTGCTTCGAACAGCCTTCTTTATCCGACATTTCTCTAGCTAGGATGTGCAATAATAAGGAACGCAACGTGTCCCGTACGAGATGCAACGTCTCAGCGCGCGGTCGGCGCAGGCCCGCTTTGACGCTCTTGGTCTAACTAGCATCGAAGTTACCCTATCCTTTGTGCTACGTCTTACTAATTCTTTCCGTTTATTTTGAACCCTTTATTTAAACTTTATTACCGAGGGGTATTCTATATAATAAAAAACTCCTAGCAGTAGGTTTTTCAATTACTTTTTATCTTCTTGCATTTCTCGCCTACCGCGTACACTTTTCAAAACACCTACTTATTTGTTACAACCGTACCCAATCTGTCTTGCTACAAGGCTCGGCTCATAGGCTCATCATCATCAGCCTATCCTTTCCCCAACTAGGTACGTTCCAACTATGTTGTCGACTTCCAGATACAAAGGTAAAAGATAAATTATTATAACTGGGTATTAGCGGCTATTTAAATGAACCGTTTTTACGTAACATCATGCTTGTATTTCCCGTAGGGGTATAGTGTGCCCCCATAGTAAAAGTTCATATTGATGAGTACCTACCTACTTACAATGACCCCCTAAGAAGTGTTAAGTCATGTTAATACTACCTACCTACACCTTGTAGGTATATTGGACCTCACTCTAATCAGGAGCGCTTGCGATGACTCCTAGGCCTAAGACCAAAGTGACTAGCAATGAGGAAGCGACGAAAACGGCACACTGACCTGCAAATAGCAAAAAAACGTAAGAAAGTTGAATTTCGGAAAGGCTATCTTAGCGCATCCTCCCTAACCGATAAAGATAACATCGAATATCATCAATAAGATATTACTTAGGTTGGTACAGTCTCTTTACATTTATGAAACATGTAGGTAACCTATGTTAGTGAGGAAGCTTAAGGAATTGCTCAGTAAGGCAGATGATTTATATCCTCGTAACCGACGAGACCCCCACAGGCTTGTCCTGGATATTCTTCCGTGACTGTGTAGCTAAATATAATAAAAGTTGTATATCCATGTGTGTCCGTTTATACAGGGTGGAAACTTTCAGCGGGGCAGTAAGGGGAAGTACCTTATCCGTTGCAGCTACGCGAAAATGGTCTGAAGAGACTATCCATAATTTTTTATGGAATTTTGATCCCCATTCACAGATTTTCAAAAAAAAATACAGTTAGCAAGAAAATAGCCATTTTACACAAAAACATTTTTTGATGCCAATCGATCCTGTTTCTAATACTGATCAAAAACTTTTATGGGACCAACCATCGTTGGAGTACTCAACAAGTCACAAATTGCAAAAAACTTTTCCCTTACATTTTGTAAAGAATTTGTGTTACTGAAATACAAAAAATAAAACAAAAGACAAATTAGTGTTCAAGAACTTAAAGACTCAGTCTTTAAGTTCTTGAACACTATCGTATTGCTTTTTGTAAACCTCAGTTTTCAGGTAGCTCCACATAAAGAAATCAAGAGGCGTCAGATCTGGACTACGCGCTGGCCAAGAAATAGGACCATGTGTCCCATCCATTGAACTGTCGGTTCAAAGTCGAACGCGGACTGCGGCTGTTGTGAGGTGGAGCGCCATCTTGTTGAAAAAACATTCTTCTTGATTCCGACAGTGGTAAATCATCGACGAGGTTTTCAAGATTCTCTAATATTCTGTTGTTATAAATGTTGGAATTCAAGGTGCAAGATTGTTTTTTATTTAATTTATAACGAGTTCGAAATTTGAATTGTTTTTAAACTTTATCTTTTTATTCATTCAACAAAAAGATCTCAACGGTCACTAAAAAAGCTTTTGCGTAAAATTTTCATACAAAATGTACGGGAAAAGTTTTTTGCAATTTGTGACTTTTTGAGTACTCCAACGACGGTTGGTCCCATAAAAGTTTTTGATCTGTATTAGAAACAGGGTCGATTGGCATCAAAAAATGTTTTTGTGTAAAATGGCTATTTTCTTGCTAACTGTAATTTTTTTTTAAAATCTGTGAATGGGGATCAAAATTCCATAAAAAATTATGGATAGTCTCTTAAGACCATTTTCGCGTAGCTGCAACGGATAAGGTACTTCCCCTTACTGCCCCGCTGAAAGTTTCCACCCTGTATAATAAGATACCAAGTAATGTCAAGACTTTAAATATGAGTTTATTCAAAAATTCATTGCATGAATGGCTGCGCAATCATAGTTTTATAGTGTCAAAGAATTATTATATATCTTTATATGAAGTAAATGTAAAATAGGATTCTTGTATAAATTTGTACGTTTACTTAAAACTGTTAAGCAAAACCATGTATGCTCTTGTTATTGTTTTTTTTTATACTCATCATGTTTTACTATTATTAGGTATATTCTATTCTACCAAAGTCTGTGTGGCAAAGTAACACCGCGGGGGCCTAGCGCTCCGCTAGGCTGTGTCAAACTGTCAATGTCGTACGAAAACATCTGTATCCGTTAATAGTTTTTAAATGATATCGGTCGCTGCAGGCGATGTGGCGCCGACGTCGCCGCAGGCTTGGTGTGAAACTGTTAAAGTAGCCTACATCAAAGTTAGTTAACGCTGTTGCTTAGCCCAATGCTGCCATCACCTGATATTCAGAGTTGGTATGTAATCTTTCTTCTGCGTCAACTGTATACCTATGTGTAGAATAATACGTCCATGGTATGGTATTAAGCCTGTAGCCTGTAGCTTGTAGCCTGTGTGTGTGTCTGTAGGTAACTTACCTATCTAAAAAAGTACACCATGCATAGTCAGCCTATAGTGTTCCCACTGCTGGTTCCCAGGCCTCCATTCGGTGACAGGGAGTGGGCCATAATCCACGATGTTGCCATTTTGCGGCCAAAATGGCAAAATCGTCCCGATTTTTATCGGTGTAACTCCATAAACATGTTATTAAAGCCGTCAGGCATCGAGTGGGTTAGTGAACTGTATCCTCAATTTACATTTAGCTATCTTACCGTGATACTAAACTATATTTTTGTTCCTAGGTCAAAGTGTGGTTTCAAAACCGCCGCATGAAATGGCGGCACACGAAAGAAGGGCGTGGCGGCATAGCAGGCACCACCGGCTTACCAGGACGGGACGCAGACTCCACCAACGATGACAACGAAGATATTGACGTCGACACACTCAGTGATTAATTGAAATTATGGCCTAAAGTGTTTTAATTCGAAACATTTATTGAATCGGTTTCATGAGATAATCGAGATATCGTCTTGATATTGTCTTGAGTTTTGTGCCGTTTTGCCGCGAAGCAGCATAGCTGTCTTGGCTTGAAATGTATGTGTGCCGATGGAATAACAGCCAGATTGGAGGCGACATTGGGTCCTCTTGTGACTGTAAAGTTGGCAACGCCCGGGAGCTGCAGGTAGTGGCAGTCTATTGCCCGAATACCAACGTCTCTCTCAAAAATCTTAGTTTTGCGTCTTATTCAATTAAACCTACTTAATGTGTCCTTATGGGTTGCGAAAGTAAGAAGTTCTTTTTGTCGAAACGAACGAATACTATCGCCGCTCGGTAGGTACCAGATTGGGGTAGATTTGTCATCGGTGGCAGAGTTACTGCAGGCAGTAATTCTCATGAGTTCAAATGGATAAAAAACTGATTGGTAGCGTAAGTTGTTATTATATTTTTCCATGTTCTAATTCATCACAAGCCATATTGTTGCGAAGCAGTAATGCTCGCGAAGAGGGAGGCGGCGCACGTGAGGGAGAGGCAGTATATGCGCCCTCACGGCCGTAGTCGCCGCGGGAGACGCCCTGGGCGTCGGGAATCCCAGGCTGATTCCCGGCCACCGTAGGCGCGGGCTTGCGGACGGCGAGTAATGGGTAGCTCGCTGTCCGGTAAGGACCAAGCCCGGGTCGACGGCGCGTTGTGTTCCACGCGCGCCTCAAAGAGATGTCAGCACCAAATGGGGGGGTCCGCAAGGGCCGATGCCTGCTAGGGGTGCGGGTTGTTCGAAAGAGATACCGCGGCCCCTAGCACACAGGCAACTGAGGGAACACGGGTGGGTTTTAGTCAGTAAAAGTCTGACACGCCCTCCCGCTCCACCCAGTGCGGGAGAAGTTATTTGATGATTTCCCACCCAAAAAAAAAAAAAAAAAAAAAAAAAAAAAAAAAAAAAAAAAAAAAGCCATATTGTGTGCACTAGGTACAATTCTCGCAAATCTTGTTAAAATATTTCTAAGCTTTATCTAAGCCAATTTTATACATTTTCTTTATTTTTGATGTGCACATCAGACGATTGTATTACATTATTTTGTTATCAGATATTTTAATTTTAATAGACTTAAAATAATTTATTATAAATCAACTTATATAATTTCGATTTGTTTGTCTCATCATAATTTTGTAGTCAATAAACATTTTATTCTACTATATACTTACCGATTTTAAATGGCTGTACAAAATCTTCATTAGTCTATGAGCACACTAAAAATCGCGGTGCAGCCCGCCTGCAGTGTGTGATCTTTTTATTGAATCTACACCATAAATCTATGAACCTGCTCTATGGTTGCTGAACTTGCTGAATATCACAACCGATCACAACTCACATTGTCGGAGACAGGGAGGGAAGGGGCTAACCAAAGCGTATAATAATAATAATGGGAGGGGCTAACTTACTAAAGTTGTTGCTAAAGACTACAACCACCATATTCTTACGACGAATGCTCATGTGCACTTGTGCAAAGGACATTGGGTTTCAGTGGGTATCAGTAGATAGAAATACTTGTGTTGTGCTTCTGCTGGGAGTGGACGACTTTATATAAATAAAATACCGCTTTAGTGCAATATATCCTTTTATTACATTTATATTAATTAGCAAATAGCTGCTACACAACAAGGGTAGGTGTTAAAATATGAATTTACAGTAACATTTGATAGGTGTTAAGGACAGTGCATGACAAAATATTATAGGTAGTTTTTAAAGTACCTAATCACTAAAAGGAAATTCATAAAAAAGCTACTGTGAAAAAGAACTAATAAATAACGTATACGAAAAAAGTTATTGTAAAATGTTTGCCATAAATACTTAACTTGGGTGTAACAAAACTCAATTAACACAAGTATGGTAATTCCTACAAACTTAAGTTCTACGATATGTTTAACGTAAAATTCTACATAAAACAACCTACACACCTAACATTTAAATAACTACAATCATTTTACCTATTTTGGCATTAAAACATTTTGAACCCTATCTAATAATCTACAAGTTTCACTTTGCTCTTAGCGTATGCGTCGCTAGCGTCTTTTTCGTATTCTTGTGAGGGACTGTTGCTGTGCTCAGTGTGCCTAAACCCGCGGCCCCTGTACCCACCTCTATGACCGTATGGCCTCCTCTTCGCGGGAGGATAGCCGTCCTCTTTCCACCTGCCGTCATGACTCGGACTTTCATAACGATTATAGCTATCATAACGAGGGCCTTGTTCGCGATTCTGATACTTATCGTATCTATTTGAGTAGTTTGGCGGTCTTTCCTCGTCGTTTCTCCTGTCGTCCCTGGGGTCAGGTTCTGGATACCGCCTCCTCTCTGTGTAGTGTGAGTTCTCTCCATATTCGGATGGTCTCGGTCTCTGCGACGTCGATGTGGACTCTCTGTTGACATCCCACACCGGTATTCGCGGCGGAGGAGGCGTTACGCTTCGAGATTTACTTTTGTCATCTCGTTTCTTGTCGTTCGACAAGGAGTCTCTGCAAAGTTAAAATCGAACGGTATAAACAAAATTACCAAATGCAGTGACGAGAAATATTATGCTAAATCGATTTAATTTTCTAAATATTTAAATACCTTGAAGATGACCGACTGAGACTTCTATCAGAGTCGTCGTCACTCGATCTTCTATTCTGTTGGTGTCGCATTTCACGCTGCCTGTAACAAATACCAGTATTGAACAAGTCTGAATTCAAACAAAAAATTATAGAGATGCAATGCGATTTTTCACTTTGCATGTTTCTATGAATTTCTTTCTGTATCAGAGAAAAGAGAGGAAGGTAAAAAAGGATAGACATATGGGAAAAGGGTACTATAAATAATAACATAATTTTACAGGGTAAAATTATTTTACAGTTGAGAGGGGGAAGATTGGAAGAACACCATTTTCCGCCGACGCAAAGAACCATGGAACAAAGAATAAGATCAGATGTGGTGTTCATGTATAAATTATATGACACAGACTTGCGCCTCAGTTTGATGGCTAGTTCCCTCATTTCTTCGTCGCGACGCGCCTGGCGACGGCTCTCACGTTCTTGACGCTCGGCTTCAGCCCGCTTGTCTGCGCGAACTGTGCGTAATAAAATATTATAAATTAATACTATGACTACCAAACGTAATTTATTTATCATGGTATACACACGTGGGATAGTATTATATTAGATATTATAATTCATAGATTTTTTAAATATGTGCATATTAAATTATTTATAGATATTCAATAAACAATTTATGGATTTTTAATTCCTAGCTCATATAAAACTCACGCTGCCTTGATAACTGTGCCTGCATTTTCCTCTTGAGTTTTTCCTTTAGTGAAAGCGTCTCACGCGAAGCACCCTGCAATAGTCATCATGTTAATTTGATAGACAATTATGGGAGAATTGACTCTTTTCTGAGCACAATTCTCGTAAAAGTATTCCAGGACTGTCCCATTCCTTCTGCTGGTAAAATAAAGGTTGCGTGTGTTTAATACCTACACATAGGGTGATGTCGGTTCAAGCTAAGAATGTAGTGATAGTGAATATTGTAGTCCATTTGTAAGGACCCCAAAAAAGGCCTGTCCGTCACTATATTAAGGATACCTTTTCGGCAATTCCACTCGTTTAGCATTTAGGTCTTACTTCCCCTTGATGAATGAACACACGGCATCGCAATGTCCGCGCATACATCTGCCGTTTATACATAGGGATAAATATGTTGAGAGCATAACTATTTTACGTTATAGTCAAAATTATGAATTACTGTTGGTTCATAATAAGATAGGATAGCATTTATTAACTTATGAGATGATATTTGATACAAATAATAGAAGAGATACACATTGAATAGAATGAAACGACCAACATTCATTTACATACTAGTGAAATAATAATTCAAGAAAGTTCTGCACAGTTAAAATGAGAACAAGTAACAGTCCATCAAAGTCTAATGTTAACGCACATTTAGACACGGCGGGGAAGACAATAGGTTGACATTCAAGCAACAATCATCAAAGAAATCGAGCAAGACAATACCATGGGTTCAAATAAACATACAACCGGGGAATTTAGCAGGTTTCGTCACAAACTGTCATGTGGTCATTTAGTTTCGCATCACAGATAGTAAAAAGCGAAATAATCTGCTGTTGTACAAACTACTGCCAGTTATGTTGTAAGGTGCTAAAATGAAAGCAGAACAAATGTATAAAGCAAATGATTCTTACTGACTTTGGAGCTGGATCCAGACAATCGTAACTGATTCTGGTTTGTATTGGATTTATTGCCCACCGCCATTCTGAAATGTGGAAAGATTGTTTGTGTCAGAGTTGTGACAGGCAGAGAACTGGTTGCTGTGGAGCAACTTGCTAGAGGCCAATAGAGAAACTGCATTAATCGAGTTGATTCTGTCGTGGGGGTTGTCTAGACGGTTCATGATTGCAACAATACTGAGAGGCATTATTGTTTTTAATATACTTGTTGTAACCAAGATCAGAAAGAATGATCATTTGGTTGGGTTTTAATGCAACCCAAAAAAATTGTTGTACGTTGTTTTCCAGACTACCGACTCTACCGAGTGCTTGTGATGGCTAATAATAATATTTCATCTTTACTTTTCATTCAATGTCTTCTCCTGACATCATGAAATGAAATAACATGGAAAGAAATGGCGTATGGTATGGATTCTTCAAGGGATTTTCTACAAAGATTTTTCTAATGATAATAATTGGTTGAAATGTGCTGCTTTTATACTAACGATAATATCCTGTTGACAAAATATTCATATTTATGTTGAATATCGCTAAAAACTTGACTTCCAATTGCAACTCAGTGGTTAGCAAATAAATAACAATTTTATCAGAGAAAGTTTTTATTTGATCGATAGCTTTTAAGAAAACGTAATAGAGTAAGTTTTCAGATTTTGTAGATAGACAAAGTTTAGAAAAAAATATCGGAACTCACTTTTTCGCGTCGTTGTCAGATTCACTGGAGTCGGAGTCAATGGACAGTTCGCTCGACGACTGGTCCTCCTTACGCCGCCCATAGTACCGCGGCACGATCGCTTTGCTCGCATTCTTATCGCTACTGTAATATAACACCACATTACTTAGTCTCGACATCATTTTATTTAGTTGAACTACCTCTAAGACTAACGGCTCCTCCACTTTATCTGACTCACCTCACCATTCAAATAAATCTAAGTTCAAAACAAGCTTACCTTTCAAATGACATCGACCTGGAGTTATTACGCTTGGCATAGCCACTAGCATGACTGGAAAATACAATCACAATTTAGTTTCAATACAAAAATACGAGCATACTATTAGATAATTAGTAACTGGTGTGAAATACAAACTTTGCAGGGCTTCGGGAATATCTGTTTCTACGATTACGTGACCTAGACCTCGAGCGGGTCCGTTTGTAGGGGCTGTAGGACCTCGAACGAGATCGCGAGGACATGGAGCGCGATCTTGACGAGTGAGACTTTGACCGCGACTTTCTCCAAGAACGCGACCTCGAACGTGAACTTGACCGCGACCGGGAGAATGACCTTGAGTTTGGCCCCCTTGGACCTATCTGGCGGGTGCGTCGACTGGTTGGTGGTGTTGGCCTACAAAAGTTAAACCAATTAACATAACATTACAACTGTACTTGGTACAGCCTTATTTCGCCAATTCAGTTTATTCATACCGTTTACGAGGTTTGCGTGCGACATCTGCGTATAACATCTTCAGATTCTGCTTAACTTTATCTGCGTACAGGGGCTTAGCTGCCTTTGCTGTGGAGAATAAGAAAATGCATTACACTAAAAAGAAAAAATAAACAATCATGTGCTGAAAAAGGGAACCAACCCTCTTTTTATATTTTCATATTTGTATCTTGTGTTAAAAAATTGGCACCATACTCGATCATGTCAAACAGTGTGATGATAAATAATATTCATTCATTTCTCAATGATCAGCCAGCATATAAATGGCGCAAGTTCGCTCTTCAACCTAATTATAAATACGGTAAAAATAAAACACATAGGTAAACTAACATTGTTTCTCTTCTTCATCGCCACCAAATGAGGTGATAAACTGTATATTCTCGCCCGTTTCTGGCGAAGGGCTTCGACTGGGCGATCGACTGGGCGAGCGAGCCGGCATTGACGACGGCGCAGCGTAACTCGGAGGACTAACCACCCTCGTAGCGAGCTTCTTGTCGCTGCAAATAAACCGTTATTACTCAAAGACACGCCGAATGGCAACACCATAAAAAGGAGTGGGCCTTACTTGCGTGCCTCAATAGTACAACTTCTTGCGTCAGCATGAAATTGGAATTTTTACTTTATTATTATACCATCATTATTATTTTAAATTACGGATTTATTTTATTACGATGGTACATTTCTAAGACATTAATCGTTAACGATATTTGATAAGGAATGGTTATACCAGGTAAAAATATTTCAGTTGTTGGCTGTAGACTAAGCTATCAATATTGAATCAACTTTTCAATATTGGCCTTTAGTAGATTCATGTATATTATCAAGGACTTTTTACATTATGTAACCATTTGTTTTCACAATAAAATTGGAGTGCGTAAAACTCTATTTTCTACAGTACGACTGTATGATGTTATTCTTATCTCAATGAGCTACAGCAACTGAGCCTTTTATCAATATATCTTGGAATTCTTGGTGTACAATAAAACAATATTCTATTTATGCGCAGAAAGCGTAACAAACGTTCACACAAGGATTCTAAACTGGTTCTTAATCAAATTAGCTAAATAAATAACTAGAACGTTATTCAATCCTACTCACCGATGCGCACGCCTCTCTCTCCTACTCTTTCTCCCAGAAAACATAGCTTTCTCCTTTTCTTCCCTTAGCAGCTGTTTCTGATGCTCTGCGTCATCGGCATCGCCCGTCAGGAATGAGAACAGATCGCAGCCCGCCATGCCGAACTGAGGCCCCACACCGTTCAACTCGTGCGCCTGTACTCCACAAAACATACCGTGAGCGAAGGTATTTGATGGAGTATATATACTTATTTTGATAGATAAAACCAACAATATATTTACTACACGACTTGAATGATGAATATGTATACTCATACAAAGAGTTGCTTGAATTAAGTTATTATGAAAATAAATACTTTACTTAAACTGTGCAAGAGTACCTATATAAAGAAGTACTCTGTGTATTGATCAGTCTCATTACAATACCTATACACATTACATGCACAAACAAATGAACAAAAACATCTGGTGATGTATGTAGGTCATGCAGTTTTCGATGCATGAATTGTGTGTCCGATCCTTTGCCAATTCGGTCAACATCAATTGGGTCAAACAAAACAGTAATTTAGGTAATAGGAATGGAGTGCTCCTAAAAACGTTAAAACCACAAAAGAGTGCTCATAAAACATTTAAATTACAAAGAAAGAGCATTCCGATGCAGTAATATTATAGCCCTAATGTATTCAATATCATGCAGCATTTATGTGATAGCAAAATTTTACCACAACTTATAAGTAGGTAAGTAGCGAAATAAATAATTCCTTTTGTTACACACAGTCTACATCCTTTATTATGCTAACCATAAACAATGAACCAGCAGTGACTGTTCACTGCAAATACACAATGGGACCTACTAATGGTGCATTTGTGGTCACTTTTTAACAGAACAAGAATAATGTTGTAGGATTTAGAATTTTATGTACAGACGCCAGCACATCAAGCTACCCCAAACTGTTAAATTTTCCCAATTGAACATGAACCTCAAACATATGTGATAAAGTTGAAAATCTATCAAAGGAATTTGACAGATTGGGGTGCTGGCGTCTGTACTATCGAGGAAACTTACATCTGACTAATTTGAAAACAAAATCCCGTGCACACAATGACCACATCTTTTAACAAGCATTACTATAGCGGCTCAGCACTGCAAGCAATAAGTCCTAACGGTGTTTAGATGTTAGTTTCCTTGTTAGTACTTTGCACATATTGATCGATTGGCCTATTTGGTAGCATATTATAGTTAAAGGAAAGCACCAGGGTAGCCCGCAAAACTCAAAATTTGATATGTTTCTTTACAATTTGCAGTCAGTGTCCGGCTGTATATTGAACAAAATATGATTCCCGACCTTTACACATATGGCATTACAGAATTATGATAATTAAAATCCTCAATACAACAATCCATGTTCATTGAATTACTTTTTTTTTAAACAGTAATTCAATGGGATTCAATGAGCTGACAGCCCCACACTGACCATAAAATTGCAAAAAAGGTAAGAAATGTTGAATTTCGCAGGATACCACAGCACATCCTCCTTTAAAAACAAAAACAAGGTTATTATTTTGTGATCATGTTAACATTACAGTTTCTTGGACAACATAAAGTTAATTTACTAGTAGGAAAACTCACCTGTGAAGCTTCCATTTTATTCACATCAATGCTCAAGTCCACATCAATGATTTCCAGATCCGATTCGTCATCTGAATCTTTTGGTTCCACTTTTTTAGTCTCTGGTCCTGTAATTTAATACTGCATGCCATAAGAATACCCAGAAAAGACCGTAGAGTATACTACCCCGTGACCAGACGTAAGTAGCCGTCAAGCATCACAGCACATTGAGGTATAACAGTAAAGCTGAATCTACCGTTAGAACCAGAGGGTTGTGCTCCAGGATCACTATAATTGTATCCTATAGCAGCACCCGTGCTCTTCTTTTCATGAAGTTTTCCCTTTTGATGTTCTTTTTCTTCTATGGTGACTCCAAACTGTTCTTCTATAGCCAGCTGTTGGAGGAACTTATCTTCACCTGGAAGGAAGTACTAGCGTTTAGTATTGTTATCAAAACTTGTATCTCAAGTGAATGAGTTACATGATTACTAACTAAGGCTTGCCCTGACTGGACTGGTCCCCTCAAATCTGTGTGGTTCATTCCTCAAAAAACCATTCAAGAAACTAATCTACATTGTCTACACGAGTCTGACCAAGATGATGTCTGAACTTCGGAGATTGTGACCTCTGAGTTTGTTTTGGACTATCTTATCAGAATAGTCAGAAAGGAATCCCCTACCTCATCTAGTTTTTAAAATATGATTGACATGTAAAAGAGTTTGTACGAACCTAATTACAGCAATAAAATCAGATACATGGTTGAAGTAAAATTAAAAACTGTCAACAACTATTTAAATTCAGTTTTGTAAAAAAAATTGAGCTTACCTATTCCTAGAAAGACATTTTGGGCCAGGATTCTGTATCTCTCATAATTGCACTGTCTTTCTTCTGGACTCAGCTCTTCTGGTGGTATCTCCGGGACCCTGACTTCAGGTATGTAATCCAGATGAGCTCGAACATCAAAACGGTCAATCATATTGTTGGTGTCACCTTGCCAAGGCATCCTATGTAAATAAATATGTAGTTTATTTGTTATTCTGATTGGTGTTTGTTTATTTATATATTAATGTAATTCTTAACTTTTTTTTAATGGTGTCAAGTGTCAAATATTATCAGCATAGGCAAGCGCCCGTAGGTCCTACGGGCGCTTGCCTATGCTTAGGACGACCCACTGACCCAAGTACTTTATGAATCATTCATCATCAATCGAAATTCAGAAGCATTGTGTAATATATTGACATAATTACTTACTAAGATGGTTCAGTAATGTGATGTTAATTATGTACTTACATGATAGCTGGGCCTTCTCCCGCAGCAGCAATAGCCGGGTCCAATTGTACCTTGCATGGCCTTCCGTGGAGCTGTAAGAACTGAGTTGGCTCCGCTTTCTGAAATGAAGTCATCAATAGCCTTGATTTTAAAAGGTTTGCTTTTTTATAATTTTCAAAAACATTTGATGTCCATTTAATACATGACAAATAAATAATAGACAAGTAAACAAACGATTGGCTCACAATCTTTTCGTAAAAATCCTTGCGGCGCTCCGCCCTTCGACGATAGTCAACAATCATTCCTCGGATAATCCGCTCTTGTTTCCTTGCTTCGTGCCACATTGTGATATTTTTTCAGTGTACAGGTAAACATAAATGAAATAAACGTAAATTATTACACTTATTTGCGTGACCCGCTGTAAAGAACTTTTCAATATCTGCGATTGGTATGACAATTTTTTATCTTTCACACGCCATTTTGATATTTCAACTAGGGCAGGGAAAAAGTTATAAGTTTAGTAAGTAAGTGGCTTCAGTGGAATTTTAGGCGATTGGTGGTGAGGACCAGATTGTAATACTTTTTAAATGGCATGAATGAGTAAATAACCAACAGCATAGATTGGTATTACTTGTAACTATTGAAGCCATTTTAAATAAAAATTAATTTTATACCTTTGTACAGACGCCAGTACATCAAGCTACCTCAAGTACCTACTAGGAAAGTGGCGAAATAGAGTAGCCACCAAGATTAAATGTACTGAACAGCGACTCCATTCACTTTCCTTTAAATCCATGCAATTTTAGTTTCACCTAAAACTAAAATTGTCAAAAGAAAAGTCAAAATTGGTCAAAACTATATTTAATTGCATTTTTTTTAATTCACAGTGTACAAGTATAGATTATTGTAATCTTCAAGGTCTTCAACATCAAAAAATATTTCATTTTCTAATTGATTTGGTTTGCAAACACTCAACCAATCCATGAATTCTTCAAATATATCTAGATTTACTAATGTGTCAGTCATACTTCTGTTGCAAACTAGATAGCTGCCTTTCTTGATATATTTTCTGAAGAAATGCCAGATTTCTTTATGCTTTTCATTATCCACAAAAAACTCTAATATATTGATTACTATAATGTCAGAGTTTGCAACAAGATCACTCCTTTCCAACACATCAGAGTTAACTACTTTTATCCTGTTACTGTCCATTAAGTACTGTTCAATAATCCTCTTTTGAACATCACAACATTCTTCATTCATTTCTATTCCTATGATTGTTCCTGCATTTGAGAAATAATATGCCTGAAAATATATTTAAATGTTACTAAATTAAGTAAATGTTCTGTTTAACATTATCATAATTTTGAACAGATTTACAACTTACACCATAGAGAACTGCACCTAATCGAGAACCAACATCCAATATCTGTTTTTCTTCTAAATCACTTGGTAGTAAGACTTTAAATATGTACTGAAGTCCTTGTCGGGACATTGAGTGAGAAATGTATATCAACTCCTGAAAACATATAATGTTATTCTTTAGGAACATACATTGTGTATTTGTATAACCCTTCACTTCACAATATCAATATAATTCAAGGCAAAATATTTAAACGGGACATGCTGATAACAATGTTTTGTTATGCTGACCTCTTTTATTAAATAATAATAGCCATTTATTATTTATTTATTTATTTAAACTTCTCGCACACAAAAAAGGTACAAAGGCGGACTTAATGCCTTAGGCATTCTCTACCAGTCAACCAAGGGTGGTGCAGAGATTAGATGGCAGGTGAGGTGCTTTGCCATTAACTCAATACAGGAAACGAATGCCTCAGATGTGGTTAGAGACAACACGTAGCCAGTTTAGAGCTAGAATAATATTAAAATAATTACTTTTATGTCCCGACTGTTGCAGTTTGTGCAGTAATGCTTTTTGAGTTTTCCCTTCTTGACAAGGATGTCCACTGAATCATCATCATAGAGAAATTCATCCACATGGCAGGTGTTTGTACTACTGCAATCAGCTTGGTCCCCAACTGTTGGTGGTTTTATAGTTTCAGATGGCATTTCTGCTTCAAAAGGCACAATCTTCTTTATAGAATTTCCAATCTTTATGAGCGTTTTCTCTGAACTTTTAAGCACTTTTAAGCGTTCCAAATCTGTAAGAATAAAATACAGTGTAGTTTTAAGATACAGCACAAACAATAATCTGACAAGGTTATTATTATTTATTTTCACCTACCTTTCCTGTAAGAATTATTACATATCCATTGCTCGATGGTTTCAACTTCAGTCTCATCCATTTCAGAGAATAATTCCAATAAACGGTGCTTCGCGTTTACTACACTATCTTCAGACATGGTTATACCTTGTTGTTGTTAAAGCAATAATGAGTTCTAAAAATATAAAAGGTTTCTCTAATTCAGGTGAGTATTCCTATTCAGTTCATTGAAATCGTTAAATCAGTATTTATATTGAAATATCTAGTTAATCAAAATTTCAAAACATAACACCTAGCATGGCTCTTGATTATTGTGTCCACAGCACAGAACACATATACTCCTAACGGAGAAGAATGCCAACTCCATACAATATTTAGTAGAACGATTGTGTGAGCGCCATCTATATTCGCCCCTAGGAAAAAACCTCGTATGGCGGTAAATTCAAACGTTTGTTTAGCATCCCCAGCCTATTGAACATGGTTTTTGGTAGGTCCATTCTCTTGTAAGAAAACTCAAATGTGAGTTTCTTACAAGAGAATGTACCTACCAAAAAACCTACAGAGTGGATATGGCAAAATAAAACAATAGTGTGTAAATAAATAATTTCATATTTATTTCAACAGTTTCATTACAATTTATTATTATTGTGTTCATATTAATACATTCAAAAAGTTTAATTACCATCTGTTTGCAGTAGCTTCAGAGTATAGACTAAACCATAAGTTTGTTTTAACTACATTTACATAGATCATACAACAAGGTTAGACAAAAGTTGACAAAACCCAATTTTCAAAATGTACTCAATCAGAATCGACAGTAGATTTTATTTATTTATAAGGTACTAAAGGTACACCAACGACTTATTCACTAGAAACATTAAGATAATAAAATTATCATATGCATTGAGTTATGGTGGATTTCTCACTTACAGGCGTACACAGCACTTCACAACACACAGATCAGTAGAAATAGTGACGAAGTTATTCAGTTATTTACGATACGTACAGTACTTGAGTAGGTTTATTATACATTTCACGAGTCCTGACCTGAAGATAGATGGTAGATTAGATTTTACTAAGAATGTATTAATATAACAATAACAAACCACAATTTCAAGGACATTTATCGTCTGACTGACATGACATTGAGTTGCCACTATGAATTATCAAAATAAACTACTATATTTTCGGTTTCATTAAATTTAGGACAATATTACTATGATATTACGTAATTTGGACTAACAAAAAATTTGCATTACTTCAAACAGTCATTCACTTTTTTAATATCTAATAAATATTTATATTTCGTTGGGAAATTTTCTGTCTAAAAACTACTATTTAGAAAGAAAAAAAAACGCGACAAACACAATGCAGCCGTGTTACAACTTAAAAATAAAGTATTATTAGGGACCTAATTTTTTGGGTCCTTCACAATATTTTTATGTTGGCAATGTCATATTTCTGCCCCGGGTACCTGTCCTACATTGGCCAATACAAAGTTGATACCCCCTGGTCCACAGAACACAAATATACTCCTAGCGGAGATTATGTCATGTGCACCACAGAATCACAGATACCTAACTAATATGTAGCAAGCTAATGTGCACCAAGCAGTGTTGCCAGGGCCCTTAAGTCAAAAGTTACGTTTGATTTCCTGAAATGTTACATTTTTGCATTTTTGCTGCAAAAGTTTTTTTTTATTTCGTGTTTTTTTGGTCGGAGGCAAAATGGCGGATTATAAAGGAATCTATGTTGTCTAATGCTATGATATATCTTATTTAATCTTAGGATAAAACAGACTATAGTTTCATTTGTTCGCAGCGCCATCTTCAGTTGTTACTATATATCGTAGACAGAATGCTAATAGCATTCTCTGTCTACGATAAATATACTGGATTTACGAGTTTTTGTATCTGTCACGGCTTGCTTTACAATAGTGATGCCCAATTCATGAATGTTATGATTAAATGTCTCATTTTGCTTGGTGGAATATCCGCTAACTGCTAGAAGCAAAATATTATAAATTCATTACCTAATCTAGTTAGGTTTAGGTATCCATGGTCCATGCTCTGTGTGAATCAATCAAAATGCTATTCCGCTTGCCTGACTTTGGACAGATTATAAAAAGAATAATAACTATAACTACGCTAAATAAAACGAAGACAAACAACATACAAAAAAAGCATTGCCTAGCAGTTGTACCTATCAGAGGCAGGCCGTCATCCGATGGTTCCATGAGTTAATACTGAGTCATACATAGCCTGTGCACGCGCTCCCTACATTCGGTTGTTTGTTCTGATTTTGAGGCTGCGTTCTGTAGTTTCTGCCTACTCCAATGGGACAAATGTGTGAGTTAATGATAATGGCGTTACTATTTAACGTTTCTTTCTGATAGGGTTGATGCGGTGGCCCGCGAAATTCAAATGATCTTTTTCATGTAATATTTTATATGAATTGGGATTAAATGAATTTTGAAGGTTGTATTGATGATATCTATATCATCAATAGAACCTTAAATATAATATAATTTAATAATAATGTAATGTAATAAAAATATAATTCTGTAAATTAATAAATGTTACGGTCGCGAATCATATTTTGTTCAATATACAGCCTGAAACTGACCTGAAAATTGCAAAGAAAACTGATGAAAACTATAATTTATTGGGCTACCCTGACACTTCCCCATAATTTACTAAAACATTCATTTTTATTTTTTCAATCTTCGGAATACTTTCCGGAATAAAGTGTTCAATAAATAAAATAAAATTGCTTTGTATACAAAATATGTTAAACCACTATATTTATTCTCCAGATATATGAAAACTATCGATTGATAAATCAGCTCTGAGTCGGATATTTTAAACATCTAATAGGGGCGTCGCATCACTAGCTTCCTTCCTTCCCTTCGCTTCTCCAAATTTGACATTTGTCGCGCCGCGTTAATCGTGTTCGTGTATTATTGTTTTGTAAAATTCTGATTTTATAGTTCGTAACAGTTTCTAAGCAATTATTAAATATGCTTTTCCATAAGTTGCATTCAAGGTTCATTCCTAAATTCTTGTTTGTCCATTGAGTTTGTGTTCGTTTAGAAATTTAATCAAATAGCAGATATCATAGCTGCGGATAGGAACGACAACATTTACTATCGTTTATTTCAGTTTTGTATTTATATTTAAAAAGTGAACATGGATATATGCGTGTCTCAAAATAAAACCATTGGCTTGTGGATGTCCGACAAGAAAAGCCAGAAGCTTAATTGGAAAGAGTTTTTAAAGGCGTGTGCTTCACATGGATACAATCTAGTCAGAGTGAGAATACCTGTACTAAATGAAGTAATTTAAAAGACCATAATAGCAGTATTCCTTTTGTGACTTTAAATCGGTATTAGCAGGAATACCTGTTGAAGATGTTTAATTTTGTATTGACGTGACGTTACAATCACTAAAACTTATTCTGTACGTGAATTCATTCATAATATTTTTTAAATTGACGTATGGTCAAGAAATAAAATCTGGTACAAAAAAAACATTTTTTTTACACATTTTATAGTAGCCTGATTATTTACTCCATTTCTAAACAAGGACCTGAAATGATCAATAACTTACCATTCCATTTATTTCTTGAATTATATTTTACCTAGTAACTGTATAATTCCAGAGCCCTTTTAAAATAAAGTTTACTTTATTTACAGTTGGACCTGGACAGATCTTTGGAAGAACAGGGACCAATCAATGTGTTCCTCCACAAACTAACTGATGTCATTGCTGCATCAGATCATGGCGATCCAAAGGTAACTAATATTTTTATATTTAAAATACTTGTATTTTTAAAATATTTGTATATAAGTTTAAGGGTTAAAGGAACAAGGTCCAAGCAACTGGCATTCAATAATCCAGAGGAAGTAACCACCAAACTAACACACTGAAATAATAATTTATACATCATATAAAATATGTCTAATCCATCCATTATTTCAAAGAATCTGTTCAAAGTTAAATAAATGATGATATCATTGGTTGATTTCATAATCATACAATACAATATCTTAGACCACCAAGATGATAAATACACGTGAAAGATGACTCATGGACAAGTATTTAGTTAACTCTGATGAGTAAGAATTAGCAGGTCAACAAACACCTTTATTAGTTTTGTCCTTTTTTTAATTACTAGCTGTTGCCTGTGACTTTGCCCGTGTGTAGGTTGAAAATTATCGTACAGGAACATACTACCGGGATAAAAAGTATCATATGTGGTAATCTAGGTTATAATCTATCTGTGTGCCAAATTTCATCCAAATCCGTTCAACCGTTTTTGCGTGAAAGATTAACAAACATCCATACATACAAACTTTCGCATTTATAATATTAAGTAAGGATATACATATTTACACCAATTATGTTAACAATACTTGACTGCCTCTTTAGTTATTGCATGCACTACTGCTGAACATGAGGTCCTGGGCGGGGAAAAGTGTTATTGGACTTTTTGACCTGGAATTTCTCAGTAGCAGCCCAGAGTCTGGATTTCTGCCCAGTTAATGGCAATAGCCTCGCCCCCCTTTTATTTCTGCCCAGTTAATGGCAATAGCCTCGCCCCCCTTTTATTTCTGCCCAGTTAATGGCAATAGCCTCGCCCCCCTTTTATTTCTGCCCAGTTAATGGCAATAGCCTCGCCCCCCTTTTATTTCTGCCCAGTTAATGGCAATAGCCTCGCCCCCTTTTATCTGGGTGTAGGTACACCTCTACCCAACCCCTTCGGGGAAAGAAGGCGTGATGTTATGTTACTAATGCTTTGTTCTCTTAGCTTGTATGTTAGTTATGTCACGGTTATCATGACCTACCTAGCTTTTCTCTATGTTCATAATCGTAATAATGTAACCAACTGATTGTAACAAAATCATGATTTTAAAAGAGTGTCCATGGAGTTTCTTGCTCGTTCTTCTCCATAGGTACCTACGCTTTGGAATGGGCAACTAGCTTCATCTTTCTATCTCACCGACCTTGACAATTCAAAAGTGCCTGTAATTGGTTTATTTGAAATAAATGCTTTGAGTTTGAGTTTGAGTTTGTAACTATGTTGACCATGTAAGTGTCCACTTTTAGTCTAGTCTAACCGGATGCAGCTGAATACCAGTATTTGACATGAAGCGACTGCCTATTGGACGTCCACAACCCAGTTTCTGGGTTTCACAATACCCCATATACATGATAGTTATGTCACTGTAATGTTTGTTTTTAATAATCTTCATCTTTATAACAAGAATTTGTTTCATGGTCAGTGTCCCCTATTGTTCATTATGAGTCACCAGTGTCCTTACTATGCAGGGTCAATAAAAAAGAACTAAACTATTGGTTTCACTTGAATGACTTGAATACACAAAAACAAAATTGACCAAACAATTGGTACTTTTCCTGTAATCTTCTTGTGGTTGGAATGTACAGTTTGATTTCTAACTGATGTTCAATTGGTTTTTAATTGGCTCGCTTTATGATGCTGAGTTATTTATGGTTAATGGCCACAATCATTTTAATGGCGAATCAAGTAATGTCAATGTTGTATATAGGTACCTACGTACTTCATAGTTTTTAAGTTTATGTCATTTCAGTTTTAAGTCTACCCTTAATCATATTATTGTATCTACCCTAGTCTTATGATTTACTCACTTGTACTTCTAGGCTACTTAGCTCAATACACAACTTAAAATATTTGGTGTTTTATTGAAGACATAATACAGTTATGTAACTTGTGTTTTGCTGGAAATATAATATCCTTTTTTAGGTATGAAATGGCCTTCTACCTCATTACTATGAGCGAAGAGGAGTATTTAGTTTCTGCTTACCCTTATAGGAAAAAGGCGTGTCCTCATGTATCTGTAACTTAATGCTATTGAAAAACTTTGAAGGTCCTATAAATCCCATTAGTGATTAAGTACTCCACAAGTATTTGATAGCATAATGTTGTTTATTCAAATGTGATGGGTTCCCACTTTCCACTATTAATTGTGTTGTCAATCTTGTGTTATTAGGCATCAACAACCATTAGTCGAGTGGAGCAGTACTTGTCAAACCATCCAAACATCACTGTAATTGATCCATTGGACAATGTGAGGATTCTACTCAATAGGTATGTATATTTTTAAAATAAAGTAATGTCTTTTTCTAAGATTGTTGAAAAAAGTGAGAAATTATTATGTATTGTCGACTTCGTAATTTCTTTACCACCATGCAACGTAAGGTTTAATTTAATTTCACGTCACAAAACAACGAGGCTTAATTGTTGTTGAGACAGTAAAGGTGCTTTCATCTAGAACGCTGGGCAACGCGAACCGGAGCCGACTAACCAGATAGCAATTTGTCAGTGTTTATGAGCGATGGCTCTCGCAGATTTGTCAAAAAATATGAAAACTGCCGGTTACGATTCCCATTCTACATTAATACACCCTTAGATATTGTCAAAACTGGTAAATCAATAACGAGGTCATACACAACAAAATCACAAATACAATTTAACTGTATTGTTATTAAATTAAATTGTAATTAAATTACTCATAAATAAATACATTGTGGCTATATGAGCATTCTATACAATGTTGCCTTATCTTAATTGCAACTTCAGACGAGACACAATCTGTAGATGTACATGAAAATTGTGATAGTAGTTATAGACTTCCTTACGAAACAAAGTAACTGTATAGGTATTAACAGCATTGAACATTGATATTTTAAAATATTCATAGGGGCCATAAAGGGATGTTTAAAAGTCATCATTGTTCCTGTAGGAGACAGAGATGGAGCTAAACATATGAATAGCGCGATCAATTTTTCCACAACGGAAAAATTATGGCTAGAACACTTCCCTATCATATATACTCCACTAATATTTTTCCTCGTATCATTTCCAGATACTGTTACTACGCAATACTAAAAGATGAGCCATCACTACACAAGCAAGGGATATTCACGCCATCATTTGCAGAGTTTACCACAGCCAACATAGAAATGAACATAGAGGTTATGAGGCAGAGGGGCGTCCGGTTCCCTGTTATCTGCAAGCCAACTATAGCCCATGGGTCTAAGTCTGCGCATGATATGATCGTCATTTTCAATGAGAAAGGACTACATGTGTGCAAGCCACCCTGCGTTGTTCAAAGCTTCGTCAACCACAATGCAGTTCTACACAAAGTATTCCTAATAGGAGATAGGTCAGTAGCTTATCTAGTTTATTAAAATTAAGAGGGAACAGGGCGTGCGATTCTCCATACAAATGTATTCCCCTTTTTTCTTCCTGAAGAATGCCTCTAGAGCATTATTATTTTTTTCATAAAATCAAGGTCTGCTGTAAACACGTCCCTGTCATTTTCTTTTTTTCAGCAACTAATTAGTAAAGGAAATATGACCCTCTAAAAATTACAAAAAATGCGCCATTAGAGGACTACCAGACAAATTTGAAACGTGTTTAACATTTAAAAAAATGATACGAACCTAAACATAGTCTTTCAAATGTTAATGTAAAAAATAATTGAATCGGCTCAGTTTTCGAGGAGATAAAAGGGGAATACGAAACGTCGATCTCGTCAACATTTTTGTGATAATTTCGGTCTGAACTGCAGCTGTCCCTATCACACACTGCAGGGGCAGATTTACTGACAGCGCGACGGCAATAGTTTCTTCAAATTCCTCGCAGGCCCCGTCCCCTCTTAAAATACTAGATAAATTAATTTTTAATCGTAGTCATGACTCATATAGTACCTACCTTGACACTGATGTTATAAAATTTCCGCATTGAAAATATCAAGGTGGAATAGGGTATTTTCCAATTTATTAAAAACTATTTTAATTTGAAGATTGGGACGAAATATGTAACAGATAAATAAAAATAAATTGATTTATATCATTTTCTCAAATAGAAACGATTATAAACAAATTTATTTTTCGTTATTTTGAATTTACCGCCAAAACGCTCCCTACGATGACTTGTTATCACGTGACCACACGTGACGTCTACTGTATAGGTACACCTCTGCCCAACACTTTGGGGAAACAAGGCCTGATGTTATGTAATGTTGTTTTCCCAACATCCTTTTGATAGTCATATTTATGAAATTTTATTGCATCCAATTTTAATAAAATAGGTAAACAAATTTAAACATTGTGTTTTTACAAATAAACATAAGCATGTAATGGTATTTTTTTGTTCGACGGGTAATCATCAAATGACTTCTCCCGCCCTGGGTGGAGCGGAACTTTTGCTGACAAAAACCTTCCATCAGTTGCCTTTATCAGGGCCACGGTAACTCTTTTTAACATCGGCCCTAGCGGACCCCTTCCAAAAGAGATTATGTATGCCTTTTGTGTTAAACATTGTGCAAATCAATAACGTTTGAAGCATTTGTTCCTCCAGTCACCAAAAACAATTAATATTAAAAATGTATTCTATTTACTTCCAGGTATCACATTTGCGAGCGCCCAAGCCTGAAAAACTTCTATGCATCAGAAGATTTAGAACCAATTTATTATAGTACGGGAGAAGTTTGTAAGGCAGATAGTCAGTCCACACTCTCGATCCTCGACCCTCACGATAATACAGATATTACAATGACGCTCAATGAGGACAAAATTAAATCTATAATAAGGATACTAAGAAAGAGGATTGGCCTACTCCTAGCTGGCTTCGATGTCGTCATAGACAATATAACCGGCGGACATGCGGTCATAGACATTAACGTCTATCCAAGCTATGATAACTTCCCCAACTTTTTTGAACATCTCTTAGATTCCATAGAGGAGGCTGAGAGTAGGAACTTGAACAAAGTATATACAAATGGAGATTGTAATGGCACCTATGAAGAAGAATACCTAGGCCATAAGATAAATGGTTTAATAAATGTTGGAATGGATCCAATAAAATTCGGTGTAACCGGCATGAATATTAATTGATACAATTGTTAATGTGTTGAACACTAAATGTATGTATTGATATTATTCAAATTCAAATTTATTTATTTGTGACACATTATTGTTATTTGATATAATTGATTGCTTCAATGAGTCGTGAATGTGTAAGGTATTGTTATCACTTGTTTTAATGTTAATTATTTTTCGACACGTTGTGTGTTATATTTTATGCACGCTTATAGTTCGTAATTATTCAGATTATTATTCTTTTATTTTAATTTTCTTTACAATATTTTCTTAGTAAGTAGAAAATGTTCAGGAGAATACTCATTGTGACTGGCAACTTTTGTTCCAATTCGTAGTCGAATTAGTCGTTTGGAAATAAGATGTGAAAATATATATCTATCTGTCCTTTCCACACATTACAAACCTTTTTACAAAAGGTTATTTTAAAACGATTGTATCAACCCTAAACATTTTCTTAGATAGTTGTGTTAATAAATGGTTCATCAAATAATTGTGATTAGGTGCATGTCTCACATGAGTTTGTAAAAAGTTTGAAATTGTTTGTAGTTTAAATTATTTTATTGCAAGTTTTAGAAAATAATTTAATGTAAGACAAAATAAGTATTAATATCGTCAAGGAAACAGCTTTATTCGATAGACTATGTTTTGTCTCACAGCCTTGTGTGGTAGTCTGTGGTGTGATTTTATTATTTGTGATCTGAAACGTCTATAGATGGCAGCACTACTGAAATATGCTTCCTAGCGAAGCAACCAACAATTGACAACCGGGAATAAGCAGAAAGAAAAGTTAGTGAAAGTGTTAGAGTTAACTAAAATACATAGAGATATCTTCTTAAGATAAGGAAACAGTTTTCGACTATATTTATGCTCCATTTACTGTATACTTCGGAGTTTGTGATTCTAACGTCTTCTATGTGAATTTCTAATGTGAATATTATAGTTCGTATACTTAACTATACAATGATATATTTGAACTTTTAGTGCCTAGCAGTAATATAATCCCACTGTGTACTATATTTACATCACGTTATATTTACTGTTAAATATGTGATGTTTCGGATTTTATTCTATATTCTATTGCATATTGGCATTTCTATTTGCATTCCATCATCATTGTAATACGAAGTCATCGTGATTTTATTTTGTGCATTCTGAAGCTTTTGTATATAAGGGTGTCAATACATCTGCAATCGCTCGACAGCATTTGAATGAATAAAAACGCGAAACGATGGTTATCATTGATTTTGTGATACATTCTATGCGTCCCTTAGCTGTGTGCCGATGTGGATTTACTCGATTAATATTATTTTTATGCAAATTATTTAAATTTTTGATGGAAACATAGTATTTAACACAATTATTTAAGTGTCTACAGTATAAGTGTATAATGGTCCATATGTATTGAGAACCAGAATCGTTTATATATTTGCTTTACGATATAATGTACCAACAGTACGGGCTTAAGACTGATATAGTCATTTAATTAATCAAATAGGTATTATATCGCACAGACTCTTACAAAACGGAATTGAATTTCAATAGATTAGTCAAGTGAATAGAAAGAAGAATAATATTTCGTATAGACATGAAACTCTGAACGCATTACAATAAAAAAGTATTGGTTGAACGTTTGGTACGTTTCGAACCCGTTCCAAATTACGCTACCAACCTAGTTTCGGGGCGCATCGGGGTAGAATTTTGACAGGTTTCGTATGCTTTTGAACGCGTTCAAAATTGCGCTTTTCGCCAAAAGCCCAGTTTCGCTTCTTTACGACGTATTATTTATCTATGGTCAAGTTAAAATAAATGTATATCTCCATGTTGTTCAAACTTTCTGAACTTTGTGACTTCTTATATAGATTTAGAACTAAATGTAAGTATAATCACAAGTTTAGTAATTGTTGTTAATTAGAAAAAAGTATGTAACTTGGCCACTTCTAGGAAATAATAGTGAATTCTCTATGTGACCCTATTGTGAAGGGTACCTACATGTCCACACTGCTTTGAAACGTACGCATTTTTCCTTTAGTCCAATTAAATTGAAATCATTGCGTTTAGCTTGCGTTTAGCTGTCTCAAAATTAATGACAGGTAAGAAACATCATACTAGACCACAGATCACGGAGACGCCTCAGCGTCCGTTGCTAGAGGAGGCATTATCAACACTTTTCATACAAACCAAGCATGTCAGTGGGCGTCAACATTATTCTACTAGTTTACTCGCACACAAATGACGTAAAGAATCTAACCGCCCGTGACAGAAGTAATGCGCTCAACGCACTTTCGGCGCCACGAATTTTATTAGAATTGCCATCTGTAGACTTCGTGCTCTGTGAGATTCTTCAGTAAGCTCGTGCCTCGTATAGGCAGTAGCGTACGTAAGTCCGCTTTTTTAAATATCATAGATACTGAATTAGGTTACTTTAATTATTTCTGCAGTATCGTTTTCAACAGAGCAGGCTTAATTTGTGGCGGCTTTATGTGGACATGTATCTCTATGTTTGTGAATAGAATAAGCTTTGAAATTGTGATTGTTACTGAATTAAATAGTTCCTGGTTTTGAAATGCATCCTTTTTTTTAAAAGGGTGATATGTGTGAAAAGTAAAGATTATAAGATTCGTTTTGCGCATGTTATCAGCACTTTATTTTTACATGCAATAGAACATAGAAAAAATTAATTATATAAGTACTTCACTTACGTACATTTTATACTAAGTACGTATTTGAAGTGATCCTGAATTTTATATTATGTATTTATGGTTTGAGGTTTCAATCGGATGCTGATTTGGCCTATGAACAAAATGTTTCTAAAAAAATTAAATTGTTATTTACGATTAAATAAACTTCATACTGTGTAATTAGTATGCTAGATGTACAAGTTAGTGATTAAGCTGTTAATTACACGATTAGTGTACCATTCCATAAATCCAGTTTATCAAAAATGTATTATTTTGATAGAGACTGATTTCTAAATTTATGTTGTGAATAGTGTTACCCTATTTTTGTAGCACGGAATATATTAAGGCCTGTATTGCCATTGGGAAATATTAAGAAACCTGCAATCAATATTTTAGAAGTTCAAGGCGAGTTTGAGGTCCAATTTGAGTAGCAACGAGTTGTATAACAAGAAAAGTGGATAAACGCTGAGGTAATCAAATTATTTAAAGCATTTGTCAATGTTCTGCCCTTTTCTGAGAAGACGAAACCTGTTTACATCGTTTCTTGTTATTTACCAAACTTTTATTGCAGTACAGGCCTTATTATTTTTGCAGTTTTATTGTGTCCATGAACTGTTAGCTTAGCAGCCCAATTTATCATGAAAACCGAAATATGTGAAGCCTCTGAACTTTAATATTCTTATTAATTGAATCGTTGTAATAGAGATCTTCCGATAACCTATGGGGTTTCTTTGAATAGCTTGGATAAACGAACTTTGTCAATGCATTGACGAAGAATTAATCGGAAAATGCGTCTTGACCAAAGTCAAGGATGTATCTGTTAAGGTTTTATACCTTCAGAAATAACAAGAAGTATTTTCTGCGAATAGGATTGTTACGAGTATGCATCCTTGGGACATCCCTCTGCAAATTTAGAATGGTCCTGATGTAAGAGTGTCGAAAATTACTGCTTCCCTTATTATTTTGTGGCAACAACTATTATTTTTAGCGACATCAAACACAATCCCGTCTTTTATATCTTTCAAATTACAACTCCTTCCTTGTTGACTAGATCAAATGCCTTACTCAGATCTCAAAAATTGTCATGCTGTAGATTTATTCGTAGACCGTGGTGAGAACTCGTAAGGGTCTTGCTTACTCCATTAGGAATATGGTCATGTCATCTTGTCGATGTATGCAAATTCAATATACGTCGTTAAAAGTACGTTCGTATTTAAATGCTCATTTATATTACAGATATTTATCGAGTACTAGTAAGGAGGAACCAGTACCATAAGCTGTTCTCTTAGAGAGCAACGGATCAATGGCAAATACTTGTTTATATGTATTAATAAAAGGCGTAACCCGAGCCCTAGCTTCTCTCCTACACAGTTTATGAAGTTGATTACTTAGTGAAAGTCGAAGTGCCTGACTATATACCTTAGTAACAACGAATGGGTATAATTAGGAGGTGAAAGTTTACTATTAAGCCTATTCCCTTTTCTGTTCACCTGAGCGAAACAAAGGAACATTTCAAGATTTATTAACTATCTGTTAACTCTTTGTTTAGACGAGTAGAAAATAATAATACGGTGTGCAAGGTAATTCTAAGATAAGAATATCAAACTTTAGGAGGGCTATAGAGAATCCCAAGATCTTCCGATGTAATAAACTAACTGTAATTTATAACAATATTAATAGCAATACGTAATATAAACACCTGATGCCAATACAAACGTTGTTTTCAATCAATCTGACAAAATATTGAAATAACACCATTTCTTAGTTAAAATCCCACGTAAGAGCACAATAACGGTCGTGTTCTGCTAACGTTAGCATAAAGGCGGTAATTGTTAATTCGACACAGTTCTGTACATAAATCACATCTAGTTGCAGCTAGAGAGGCGAATGTGTACAATTTATTATACATTACCGTACGCAATCCCGAGCCCCTGTACCTATACATAGGCCGCTTCGTCGCATTCAAAACACAGGAAGCGATTCTAGATCGCAAATTCAATGTCATTAGCGTCCGCTACGAAACATTTCAAACTAGATAGAGAAGGTAATATCCTATTTTGTTTGTTGTTCTATACTTACACATTTGGATTTATGAATGTAGTAACGAGATTATGAAATTTTCAATATTTATTCGTGTTTAATATTCTGAAGTCCTATTTCCTTTGGTTTATGTAAATAATGATCTTAGCTAGCTTACTGTCAAGAATTTATCTTATAAAATAAATTCTTGACTATTTATTCGTTGTCTTTGTTAAATAATGTTTTGTTTAGCATAAAAATCCAGCGCTTTCTATTTTGCAACAGTAGTGGATACTTTAACAACCATCACTTAAAAAAAGGAATTTGGAGCATCAATTCACTCATTGATAGCATTATTTGACGTAGAAGATCTATCAGACGGCTGGTGGTCGGTATATGGCAAAATTGTTGTTAGCGAAAAATTGGAGGCTTCAGCCTTGTAATTGCAGCGTTGTTTTGAATTGCGATTCAGTCAGCTGTCGGCACATGCGGACAAAGCACGCGCGACGTGCGCGCAGGCCGGTTCGCCTCCGCCGCACTTTTCGCGCGTATCCGAATAATTCCGAGCGAATTTTACGTCTTGCAATTCTTTGTTTTTTTTTTTACATTTAATACCTATCGTGTATGATTACTTTTAATTGTGTTTTTTTTTTAAATGTGGTTTGGATTTAACAGTTATTTTGTTGTTTGTGAGTTATTTTGTTAGTGAGTGTTGCGCGATTATAATCTGTACAATTACTGTATTGTCCGGTACCGCATTGTGTTGCTAACTACCCGCCAATCTGTCAGTTAATCGACCTAAGTGATGCGTGTAATCGAAAGCACTAATTAACGAATCTGTGTCAAAGGTGTTGTTGTGTGGATAAAACGGAAGTGTTTGGACGTTAAAACTTGTTTCATCGTACGGAGGTAAGTCGGGCATCATGTTATTGATTGGACATAATAAATATATATGTTTTTACTATATGAAACGAGGAAACGAGTTGGTCACATAATACGTCTATAAAACAAGTTATCTTTTACTTTTATAAATTCCAACTCTCGATAGAGTCGACAAAAGTTAAAAGAAAACAAAATCTCGTGCGAAATATAGGTTTATTTGATGAAGAGAAATTTGGACTTGTTAATAGATAGACCAAAGAAAGTTGCAATGATCCATGGTCCAAAAATTCTTGGGCCCGGCATGCTCAGGTACATAGTGAATTGGGAAAATCAGTAATTTAGAAACATTTGAGAACAATAAAAAACGTGGGAACTTAGATAACAGTTTACGCATACGAATATGCAAATCAGAGTGTTAAAAATAACATTTTACTTGTTAGTGCGCCTCTACCTAGTTAGAATTTTATTTAACTTTTACGATCATTAAATATCAAGCTGAAATACTTCTACAACTTCAGTTTATTGAACTACGTACGAGTAATAGTGCCTTCCTACATACTCCGGGTAAGACGAAATTGTTTTCTCATTCAATTTGATTTTTCTTCTGACAAATAAGCTTTTGGAAATTTTGCTTGGTAGGCAACGGTCAAGGTTCGGAAATTAGGAACGGAATTCAGTAATTTTCCCAAAGGACATTAGGGACTAGTTACTAATTATCTCTTTTAGGGTATGCCGAAGGCGTCCAACCTTAGTGCTACGATAAACTGTGCGAAAATGTTTGGAATACGAAACAGAAATAATAAGACGTTTTTGGTGGAACAATTCTCGCGGGATATAGGCCGTATTATTTGGCCAAGCATCCAGAACACAAGTCTTTGATAGATTATTTTATTCAAAGTTTCCTGTCTTAGTGACAAGTGCGATCAATGATCGCGTTATCAAAATTCACGATCGTCAGTGCTGTGGCATTGTTTGCGGTGTCCAGAGTCACCGGCAACTTGCAGAACGAATTTCGAATTGGTCCCGCCCGAATTCCCGCGACCTTCGACTACGTATCGTTGCAGAATCGAATCGTCTCGTGGTAACTGTAAAACTAATTTGGCTGTTCGTTTCTGTAATAGGATGGGACGCGTTCGGGACAGTTGGGAGTTTTTCTATGCTTTTCTAAAGCACTTGTGTACATAGAAGAAGCGGATGGCACTCGAGTGTTGTTGAGAGAAGATTAAATCTTGCTTCCGCCCTCATTTGTTGAACATGTTTTGGTTCTAACGTTTAATAGCCTCTTTTAGAGAGTCTTAAGTGCGAAAAAGGGAGTCCCCATCATCATCATCATCATAGGCTCTTTTAGAATATTGTCATAAAGAGGACGTAAGAATTATGGGGATATAGAACTATGTTCACAGTTCACACTCCACAGTCCAAATATTTTCGGTGTTTGAGGCTTGGTACGTTTATATTTTATTGTGCCAAACAACGCTAATAAAACAAAAGAGATGATGGTAAAAAATACAGAGAGCAGCTTACCTTGTCAAAAAAAGATCATATTCTGCTTCTAGGATAAATATTATACCCACTCGTGCTGGGTACGTATTTATACAGAAAACACGCGAAAGATCAATGATCTGTGAAGTTATTTTGTAGGCTGGTGTAGATACTTACTTGTGCACATAATTCTGTTGTCATTGCGGTGTTGGGTGCGATGAACCAGTATCATTTGGTATCGGCGTCTACGTCGCATAAATCTGTTCCATTGCAAATGCAACGCATAAGAATTTTCTAATAAGCAGCACGTTTGTAACTTTAGTTTCATGGTCAAAGCGTGTATCTTCGAGCACTTTAAATCAATTGTTTATACTGGCTGGTAAGAAGTAAACCGATAAAACGTAAGTATGTAGTTTCTCCAATGATTTTATGTTCTCTCACAAACGTACTATCCTAAAAATACTAAAATAATTTAGTTCCAAAAGGCCTCATCCATATAAATGTAGTATTAATACGAAACAAATGTGATTTATGATTCATAATTATCAACATTTAGCAGCAGCTAACCTACGTACGACATGATTTTACGTTTTAAATGATTGTAAAAATATGATAATTTAACCAGAGTAGCAGTAGTCAGAATTCGGATAGATCTCAAAATGATTTTCATAGATAAATAAAGATCGATAGTAAACAAGATGTAGCGTGGGCGTTTTAATGGTGTAGGCTTCGTGTCTCGGAGGCGCCTTTCAGGTTGGTTCTTTGGTAAACTGTTAGGTGCCTGGGAAGTACTTTGGAGGGGGTAAATATTGACAAAGCTCGTCGGTAGCACGAAGATGACGAATCGTTTGGCGAAAATAAAATATTTGCCGTTGTTCGCGAGGAAAATATTATGTTATTTGTACGTGCATGTACGTCCGATACACATCTGTATCGTGCACAATACTCACGTGTTGGCCCGAACTTCCGCAACTTTGTAATGGGACGTTATAAATCTGGTGCAGATTTTTGATTAAGGCCTATCGTAGGGAGGTGAATGTATTTACCTACTTCCTTATTCGCTTTTATTATCATTCAAATATTCTGCATGATAATTAATGATCGCAGTAATTTCACATTTAAAACGACACGGTAGGTAATTAATATTTTCTAACAGCTTTTTCACGTTCAGTGACGAACGTTATGACCGATTTTTGTTCTACTATTTATTGTGGACAAGGCTGTAGACAGGTTAAGGTTGCTTGGCCGTACAAATAGTCTATCATTCTTTTGACGCGAGGTGGACAAATAGTCTATCATTCTTTTGACGCGAGGTGGACAAATAAAGTCGGAAACTCCAAGCCCTTGAGAGAATACTTGTGCAATACGACATTTTATGATATGAAAAGTTAATGTAAACCGTAAACTGCTAATGAAATTTCTTCGTGATGAGTAACTAAGAATAAGAAGTTTTTCAGAATTTTTCCAAAATTTTCATTTATGAAGTCTGCGGTGAGGTCTATCAGAAGAAAAATCTTCAAGGTAAGTCCTTTAGCGCTAGCCGTGTAAAACCGAATGTAATTTAGTTACAATGTCGTTACTTTAAAAATAGTTTCTGGATTTTCCAACTGAATCATGAAGGATACTCTGAAACTCAATAAAGTGTGTAGTTTTGAAAACCTTAACAGCGAACTCCTGCCACTGCCTCGCGCACCTATGGGCTCGGCGCGCGGCGTCGTGTCCAGTCGTCCTAAATCCAGCTAAACTTCACTGCACATTTATTTCCACAGGTGTTGGTTAATGTTATTGTTCGTGTCTTGATGGGGTTGTAGCACAAAATTAAAGAAGGACCATTTCGTATTACAAAAAAGGTTTTAGCACGCGGTAGTCTCGTGTAGTTCGTGAACGATTAAATGAAGTGAAAAAACACGCGGAAGCGCGGTGCCACTGTCGCCCTTCGTACACCAATCGGATTGCTTGGCAAATAGGCGATAAGCAAGCCGACAACTTAACCAAATCAAACCTTACTACTTCACACAAAGGCTTAAGTACTAGTTGTGTGTGGAAAACTATACAAAATTCTTAAGATGAAAATCGGTAGGTAATACCTATCTTAAAGAGAACGGTACGTAACATAGCCTATGTCCTTCTTCAGGGCAAAGTATCCCCATTTCAAATTTCATCAATATCGGTCCAGCCGTTTCGTATATTAGCCGGAACAAACAGACAGACGACAAATATTGAAAAAAATGCTTTTTTATCATAATTACCATACTTAATTAATAATTATATAGATAGTTTCATACGCATTTAGTCAAAGCTTTTATTTTGACAATACAAACAGACACTTCAATCTTATTTATACGTATAAATAAATGTAGGAGGTAGCTAAACATTACACATTATTCATGCAACAAACTTTTATTTGCTTTTGTGGAAAGTCTGTATTTGGCTCTACTATATCGTGCAGTTCTCGAAATGGGATTTAAAGTTCAGTTCCGATACCGACGCAGTTTTGAAACTCGCTTGTAAGTGCCATGAAAGTTGTTATAGCGTTGAGCTTCTGTTTACACTTTGGCAGTCAAATCAAAATTTTGCTCCATAATTGCATCAAAGTTCGCTATTTGATGAAAATCCCATCAATAAACTGCATGTTTTCATTAGTTGTTTCTGTGAGGGCGCAACTATTTTAATCGTTTCTTTTCTGTGGCTTAACATATATTTGCGACTAGCCAGTCTAGATTCTCAGCCCTTTAATTATTTTAACCCATATAAATGACAAAAGCTTCTTAATTACTACTTAAGTATGAACGTATTTTCATTTTCCGAAAATGCGCGTACTACCTGCTCACGTGTGGAAGATTAGTTCGCACACTGTTACTTAATGATGATGGAGTCGCCTCGTCTGTGTAATAGAAGACACACGATACCTACGTGTGTGTCTGCGTGTCTGTCTGTGTGTCGGTAGTTCGGTACATGTAGATTACCGTTCACGAGGGCGCCATATCGGGTGTTTGCGCCTCCGCCGGCGGCCAATTGAGAAATGTTTGAACAATATGTAGGTTCTGCGCCAGTAATGTTGTAGTTTTAATTCTAAGATGGCGTCTATGTATTATTTACTTGTTTCGACACAGCCTACAGGCAAACATAATGGCCAATCTAAAATATGTAGATCAAGAAACAGATTATTTTGCGGTTCAAAGCTAATCATAGATCTGTCTTGACTTATTGATATGGTCATAGGTGCAAATTCCAGAAAGTTGGTAATGAGTTTGAGATGTGTTGTGAGATAAGCTAATAAGTTCCATCAAAAGAGAGGGGTCGAACTGAGGACTGCATAAAAAGAAAAAAAAATGTTGGTAGGTACTTCTGTTCTTAATATTCAAGTATGCCACGATTTGTATAATTTCGTATCGAAAATAATAATCATGAAGAAAAATAGCACGAGCTTCGAAACAGACACGTACTTATTATTTATTACAGTTGGTAGAACTCAGTTTTCTCTGATGATCGTAATTTATCACAATCTGATGCAAGGATGAAAAGATCACGTTTAGTGCGATGATTACGGCTGTGTACTGCTAAGAATAATTTGCAATCGTTAACAATAATATGAGACTCTGACTTCGAATAATTATTATAAATTCAACTCGATTTCACGCCCTCCGCGACTATAGGCGCAATACATTTGGCAAAATACTGAATAAGGTTTATGCGGAAACCATTATGTGATAGCAGTATTGGGCTTATTTTCATTTAAAGTTACCTAAGTCGGCACCTAGGTATAGATACCACAAGGACGCGTAAAACGGACCAACTTTGGTACTTACCCAAGGAGGTCCGTTTTTCTTCTTAGTCCTTATAAATACCTCCCTAAGGACCAAAGTACAGATAACCTTCAATGTCTATGTATACAAAACCTCATGCATATTTACAAATATCAAAAATACATTCTTACTTATCTAAAGATCTTATTTGAAGACTAAAGGAAAACATGAAAAGCATCGTATATATTAGGTATACCAGTATCTACGTAGGTATACTTGTTATGTTGTCTACAGCGAAGATATTTCTGAAGTAATCCTGAGTAATTTATTCGAGACATCCCCCGGCAATTATGCTGTAATATTTAGATGTGCTTTAGGGTTCCGCGGGATCAAAGGAGGAATTAGAAAATGTTGCTCTTAATTATTTATTCCTCTTTGTAAGAATCTTTCCATGCGCCTTTAATTTTACATAGCGCCTTGTAGCTGTGCTCGAAGCTAAATCAGATTAGGAACGAGGTATTTATGTCTTTTTGCTAAAAAAAAGTCCAAAAAACTGGTCTAGAACTCTAAATAGATTAGTTCAGATCACATATTAAAAAGTTGATCAAAGCAAAAATTCAAATTTATCAAAGCGTGCTCTTAGAAAAATCTAAACTGAATTCTGCTACGCACATATTGTTCGCACGATCTATTCGCGCTTGTCCATTTTTTGTGCATACAGTACCTATGTCTCGCACTGCCGCGGTTGACCGACGTTGGCCGTTGATTGTTTTTCTCTATTTACCCATCGATGGTAACAGCTGCACAGAACCAGACTGAGCACCTGCCGTATCAGCGCCTGGGAATAATTTTACGCTTAATGACTAGTCGATGAACGCAGCCAATTATACACCATTGCTACTGCTTTGACGTAATTGGCCCTCTTCATTGTTGTATTACGACTATATTAAGCGTGTTTTAGCCTTTATAGACACGCGTGCAATCCAGTTCATGACCAACGATTTTGTATCGCGTTATATGTATTTTGTTTTGTTGTGCAAATAATACGGGTGAGCGCTGATAGTCTAGCTTGGTCGTTGTGCTCCGAGCGCGTTGCGAGATCACTCACCTTTTACCTAGTTACCTACCTACTCGCATTTCACGTATTGTGGTGTGCAAGCGCAGGCGGGAGAGCGGAACTTCCGATACCCATGTCTTTCAACAGACACGGTTGTTGGCACAATGGATATGAAATGAAATCGTGCACGGATTCTCCTACGCCCTTTAATTCATGAAGAATATTGGTTTTATTTACACATCGTTTAAGTATGAGGTCAAAAATGTGATGAAATTTTGTGTACGTTAAACTTCAACGAAATACCAAATAATTATAATTTTTCGGAAAACTCAAACACACTGTAAAACTTGTACCATTCAGCATAATTAAAACATTACGAGCAAAAGAGGAGTATCGTTGTAAACATGGAGAGTTCAGTAGAGATGATAATAACTACTAATTAGTTTATCAACAACAAGCGCGCATGACACGCAAAGCCTCCACTCCGAGTCAATGCCTCATTGCCTCGTAGAATCGCAGACATAATGCCTACGCGGCGGTGAAATTATTTTGAACCGTGTGGGTAGTCCTCTCTTGTGTATTAATTTATGTATTAATATACTTAACTGTGTGAATGATGAACATATTTTATTTTGTAGGATAGTATAGCGAGCTTTGAGATTTTGTAGAGCGTAGATAGCGGGAAATTCGCAAACTTTACTGTGCTTGCAATGGCACGCTTAGATAGTTGTTAAAACGACTCAGAAGAGTCATAGATAAAATAGTTAATCTCTATACAAGTCCTTCCCTAAACAAGATTTGTAGAATCGTGTTGGCTCTACAAACGAAGCCCTCAGTCTCAATCGCGCGTCAAGTTTACATTCATCGCTCCGAGTCAGCATTGCCCTTAAGAAGTGAAAGTATGCGACCGCTACGGGCGTAGGCGATACCATCTCCCCTCATTAACGTCCTCACGCTTCATCTAATGAGGATCGCGACACTTCGCTAAGAGACACCCATTGTTGCACTTTGCCACACTTGAGGGTTTAATTACGTGCCCCGATGACCTCTGACAACACTGATGCTATTGTGATACTTTAGTCACAGCTTTAGTGTTTTAAAAGCACTTCAAGCAAGTGACCGTTAGGTTCCGCACTTTGAATAGTTTGCAATTAAATTTGGAGGTCTATTTTGGTCTTTTGGCACGGAGTATCCCTTCAGATTTTAGCAGACTCTTCTGCTTGTAATTCAAGGTAGTTTTCTCAATCATTACTCATCCCTGTTTGTTATCCTGCATAAGATTTTCCTGTGCTGTTATTAAGCTCGTCGCATGACATTACGTCAAACCTCAAAGCACTACCAGCTTTCCTAACACTATTATGACACCCACAAGTATCTCAGTAAAATTCGCCATCTTTATTCATAACTACCGCGCATGTTCACGAATACTTAGCTATACGGACGTCTCACACTTCCCTCGTAAAAATTCTATTTTCAGGCTAGTGCTGTCCGACAATGCATGCATGCACATGACGAATGCTATATAATATTTATGTATGCTTGAGCGCAGATCGTGTGCTGAACATCGTGTTATTATTTTACTCAATTTTCTGGTTGAGAATGAAATGCTTCCGGTGTTTTGGTGTTCTACAATAGTTAAGAAAATGGCATTAGTCTCTCACATACAAATTATTCACCACTGCTCTCAAACGGTGGAGGAAAACATCGTGAGGAAACCAGCATGTCCTAGAACCAAAAATTCGAAGACATGTGACATCTAACAACCCGCACTTGGTCCGCGTGGTGGATTACGGCCCACTCCCTCTTACGGAGAGGAGGCCTGTGTCCCAGCAGGTCCCAGCAGTGGGAACGTTATAGGCTGAATATGTATGTATACAAATGTGTATGTGTATACAAATGATTTTGTTCAGGAACTGCCTGTAGCGTACATCTTTTCTTTTATTGCTATGTGCTTGGCATTTTCGGAAAAACGTTTTCATTCAGCAGCATCTTATTATTAGATAACTACTAGCCTGCCTCAAGGTACCTATTATAACAAAATTAAATTAATTATCATGTAGAATTAATTAAGTAGGTAGTAATAGTGCAAGACATTAATATTTGAAGAGGTGTTCGACTTTCTAGACTTTCTAGACAAAGTACACAATCATTTTCGAAATAACTAATATTCAAACCTTTAAAACCTATAGGAATACTTTGAATTATTTACGTTATACCTATTTTTGTTTTTACATCGCGTGCTTTGCTTTTCACCAGCTGAATACCGTTGTTTTATTAATTATTAACTGTAACTCGAGTAGTTTAGAGGTCAACGACTGGAGCTTGTGTACCTAGCCATTATATTTTGATGTGTAAGTGTAACCAATTGATTTAGCAAAGCTTCCATTACTAACATAGTCGGCTATAATAAGGGAGTATGTGTTATTTTATTAGCCACAACACTCTCAACACGTATTTAAATTAAATGTTCAAGTCGTTATCGGTAAAACACTATACGATTTTAATAGATTTATGCGATGGAATAATTGACATGAACTGCCATTATTGAAGTATTGTGTACATATAGCATTATAACTATTATGTTATAACCATCGAAGTTTTATCATTGGAACGTGAACGCTAATTGCCAATAGTGGACGACCGACTAACAGTTACATTTGAGATAGTTAAAATGTAAAAATTGCCTTCGGATCGCTGTAGGCAGTGGGCGTCATTCAGAAACTTTAAATAAGGCCCATTGTCGCCCACAATGGGCTTTCGAATTGAACTACTAACTTCAGTGACTGGCTCACTGACCTACGGCTACAGAGATATAGCGTAGCATTTATAATAATTTGTATATTTTGTATTGTATACGTATCTTATGCTAAATTTTTATTAATTAGTACGGTACGTAAGTCTTTTATATAAAATATGCATGCGTGATTTACATCTAGTAGATGTCAATCAAAAGTATTGTATGGTAACTCTTTTATTGTAATTGTGTTTGTTCATCAGTTTTGTGAATTACAATTAAAAAAAAAATCTACATTCGAAGAAAACTTTTAAACAAATCTTTGTGTAAACCACAATATATAAAAAAAAAACAATAGACTGATTTGTTCTTAAAGCAATTACTTTAGGATTCATACCTTTGTTGAAGTGATTACTTTTTACCCTATCGACTATTGAGTGCAATAGTGCGTGAATAACGAATGCCAGCAGACAATATTTATGTAACTACACATTACTACATGCGTAGAGCGATTGTTTGTAAAAGGGGAAAGTACAAAAACCAGTTTGTTTTGACAGACGGTGAAATTCGGAACAATTAAAAAAATATATGAATTTGACGCATAGCTGTCATAATACCTTCACCAGTGGCGCCGCCGCGATGTGTCAAGTTAAAATGGACGATCAGTATGTTGCATTTAAGTAGGTTATAAAAATAAATGTATGCAATGCGAGATTTATATCCGCGCCGAGTTGGGAATGAAAGGGAATATAGATTGTATCAGCTGTTTATAATGCCAGCTGTGGGAAAACAGGTTACAGTTGTAAATGATGGTCTACGATCTATAACTTGAGTAGTTGTGTCGATTTATTAATATTGTGGGTTAAATTAATGAAAATAAGTGTCATTGCAATTTAGTAATATTAAATATTATGGTAACAATATACAGTTAGGTATAGGAGCGACCGATTTTCCAGGAACAATTTCGAACCATAGATTTAAACCAGAATATTTGTAACCCACGAAAAAACGAAGCAAATCACTAAATAATGATAGTTATGCTTATAATATGAATGAATGAATGAAATGCATCGACCCCAGCGTGACTTGACCAAACTCGATTAATTGAATGAACCCTAAGATTTGCACTAGCCCCTGGAGCCTCTTATTTCATGGTGCTACAGAGGCCATTGCATATCAAGAAGTAGACCGCGGGGCGCTGTAATGGTCAGGGAGACCCTCAGGGTGCCCTTAGATAGGAAAGGATTGCGAGCCGGATATGCATCCTTGAGCAAGCATTGGACTAGTGGAGAGACGGGTGGTATTTATTTGTAGGAGGGCTGATCTTTTTACGACGTTGCCGGCATGTTGATTCAGGACGAGCTTCTTGGGTAGGTTCAACTGTTTTCTTAGCCCTTTTCTATGCTTTTGCTTCGCTATGTTCGGTGTTGTTGTTTTCATAGTCGCCTTTTAAGTTCTCACTACTATCAGTTTCTGGTTTTTTTTTGATATCGCCAGCCGTTTTCTTGATCTTATTTCTTTCTCCAGCCATGTCCTTCCACAACTTGATTCCCATGTCGAAGTATTTCATGTCCTGTTTTAGATTGTCGTTCCATGTGTAAATAGGTCATCCGACCTTCTTAGATTTAGCCTTGTACTGGATTGCTGCATGCAATAAAGCGTGGTTTATCCCGTCTGTAGACGTGTGCTAAGGTTCATATCTTCTGAGTCTAGATCTATTCGCCTTGGTGAGGGTTGATACTTTTAAGCCATATATCATACAAGGTACGATAACCATTCGATACATAAGTCTAGCTAACTTCCAGTCCATCTTTGAGTTCAGTATGAATGGTAGTAATGATTTGGCGTTTCTTTTGGCCTGTTGGCATCGTTAGAAGAATCGTTAGAAGACGATGCCAACAGGCATCGTCTTCTAATTGTGCTTTTTTTGCTTAATGCTGATGTTATGTATGTGCCTCGGTATTTAATTTCGTCCACTGTTGGTATACTTATTCCTTTAAGGGTCACGTTGGTCGTTTGCTGTGATGTTATGGGGTCCCCCTTAATTAGATATTTTTTTGTTTCTTTTATTTGGAGGCCTAACTATTTAGTAAGGGTTTAATGTGGTATAAGATACGCTCTAGTCCTTCTAGATCATCTTAAATGAGGATAAGGTCGTCCGCAAATGATAATACCAGGGGTAGTGAAATTTTGCGGTCCTGATCTAGTTTGATTAAATTGGTTTCATCTTCAAGAGTTCTAAGGAATTCGCCGATTATCCATGTAAAAAGGCGAGGGAACAAGAGGCACCCTTGTTTAACTCCCTTTCCTTTGACGATCCAACTGATTTGCTGACCGCACCATTTGATGCATGTTCTTTCATTCAAGCATGCCTTGATTATCCTGTTGGTCATCGATTTGTTGGTTTGTTCCAATATTATTATCTCTTAATGCCTTGAAACCGACGTTGTCAAAGGCTTTTACTGTGTCGAGGGCGAGTACGTAAATTCGTTTACCTGCGCGCCATTCCTCGTCTAGAACCCTTTTGAGCGTAAAAATATGGTCATCTGTTGATCTATTGTTTAAGAACGCTGCTTGGTAATTTCCCAGCTCTGTTGTTGTATCGTTTAGTTTTTTTTAGTAAGTATGAGGCGTAAATTCTGTAGCTCGTGTTACAAACCGTAATGCGGCGATAATCGTTTGCGTGTTTAGGATTTTTTTATTTTGGGACTGGGACCTGTACGGCCTCAAGCCACGTGTCGGGTACAGTGTTCTGTGTCCAGGAGTTATTCATATGTTTAGTTACGGTTTTCTGTAGTATTTCATGTGGTGCCGGACGTAAAGAATAGCACCATCCCATTTCTTCCCGTGGGTGTTGTAAAAGGCGACTAAGGGACTCACTAGAGAATGGGCAGCAGCGTTCTCTATGCGTTTTACCACCATACTGCGATCGCCAATCTGCCTGCCAAGCGTGGCGATTATGGCTAACCTCACCCCCCGAAAATGCTTGGGGGAGGCCTCTATCCAGCGGTGGACGTCTTCGGCTGAAATGATGTAGTATTTGGGGCATCGCTTTGTACATTGCGATTACCACTTGGTCAGTTCCAGGGGCTGTCCCGTTTCGCATTTGACTGATGATTCCCGTTATTTCCTCCACCGTCGGTCCTTCGCAGTGTGCTTCGATTGTCGGTTTTGTTATATTAACCATTGGCATATGAAAGCTCTCGGAGTTTTTTTAGTATTTCTTCCCATTTGGACATCGGTTGTGTACGCGGTTCTTGTTCGTTGTTTTGTTAGCTGTTTGCTTTTCCTGTAGAATGTAGAGCATTCGCATGCGTTTTGCAGGGTGAATTAATCCGGTGAAGCAGGCTCTGCATGTTTTCTGTTCTTTTAGATGTATAACCCTTTGGAGAGTCGTCTTGCATTCTTTAACTCAGTTATGCCTATTGGGGTTATCCGGTTGTCTGCTATGTAGGAATTTGGCTTTTTCTAGATTAGCAAGGGCTAATCGATGATCCCTTGAGTACAATGGCTGAAGAGTCAGAGTTTCCTGGGCAGCGGCTTTTAATACCTCTGAAATGGTGTTCCAGGGTATTTCGATGTTTTCATCTGTTGGGGTGATTCCTATATTTTCCATTTTTTTTGTTATGCATTCTTGGTATTTTGTTTTGGTAGAATTTCTATTGAGCGCGGTAAAGTTGCATTGTTTATGGTTAAAATACCTGGTCTCAATTGCTGTTCATTCGTACCTTGCTATTACTTTTGGGTATTGTGTTTGGTTTTTGTTTACAATTCTGTTTTGTCTTACCAGTCCCCAGATTATTTTATGGTTGGAGATGCAGCCAGGGGCCCATTCACCTTTAATGAAGTGAAAGAGTTTTTCTATTGCGTGTGGCGTCATGATGTGATCCAATTGTGATTTTTGAGTGCCGTTCGACCATGTTATTCTGGATGATGATCTAGGTTTTGTCGTTTCAATTTGAAGTTTTCCCCTGTTAGCTATATCCAGTAATAGTTCGCCGTTGTAGTTGGAAACTTCATGGTGTGGGTTTTGTTGGATCAACCCTATGCGTTGGAAATTTTGTGTATTTTGTCGACCAATATGAGCGTTGAAGTCGCCGAGTATTATATGCGTACTTTTTCGTGGTTTTTGTCTAATCAAGTTCTATGTATATGCTTGTGAAGGATCTGATGGCTTTCGCGGTACAACTGTTGATGTGCGAGTTGATTATGTACAGAAGAGTTGGTTTGTCTTTTCCCATGCTAACCTCAAGGGTAGCTGACATCGCGTCGGTATCCTTTTTACTGTTCCGTAGTTCAATTTGGGCATCCTTTCTTAATAAAATTGCAAGACCCCGATGTCTGCTGCTCGCAGTTCCTGAAAGGTGTCATTTATAGTGTGTGGAGCTGTATGCCCCTGAATTCATCCCTGTTTCCTGTAGGCTGGCTATATGAATGCCTCTACTGAAAGTTCAGCGTCTATTTGATTTTTGTTGCCTGGGTTTGAGGCGTCGTGGACATTCCAAGTTGCAATGCACAAGTCTGGGCAAGTGTACTTAATTGCGATAGAGGTCGGGTTTCTGAGTATTGTGTATCCAGTGTCGTCCGCAATTACGTCTGATAACGGTGTAAATAGTGTTGCCTGTTGTTGTTCGCACGGCGTTAATGAGTTAACCGGTTCCCCGGGCTGTTCGTTTGGGGCTGGGGTTTCGTGGGTTTTTAAGTTCTTGTCGTATGTTGCACCGGTTACCTAATGGTTTGGTATGATGTGATGTTTTAACGTTGATTGGAATTTGCATTAGATTTGTCCGGTTTTTGTTGTAACTTTTGTCATTGGCTTGGACCCAGCTATCATAGTAGTGATTCTGGTAGAGGATGTGTATGTTGCCGGGTATTGGATCGCCCGTAGGTGAAGACACTTGTGTATTTCCGTTGTTTATATGCACATGCACGTTTACGAGGTAGAATTCAGACGCGGCGAAAACGATATCTTCGCCACTCCAGAATGTTTAGTAAAATTACGCGGTTATGTAATTTGTAATCTTTTGTTCCTGAGAGAGAATGCTGTTGGGAGACATTCGTGTATATTATTTAGAAGTGCTAGGAATTCAAGTATCATGTTGATGTTCCAAAACATATGCGAGATCGAGATCTTGACGGACATTCCTGTGATCAAATGTTAAGCCCATTAGAATGTTTATTTGGTGGGCTATTGCACTAAACAAACAATTTCCGTCTTTTGAAATGGGCACAATTATATATATTGTAAGCGCTTTTGTTTGTAGGGCAAGTTAGAGACACGTGCACGTAGGGGCTGAAACTCCCTAACATTGAAGTGTGTAAAATGAGCTCACCCTTTTTTTATTTAGTTTTAATTCTTTGTTTATCTCTAAAGCAAACACATGCAATGCCAACTTAATAGAGTTCGGGGTAACTTTTTTGGCCCACGTGTTTCCGATTGAAATTTTGGTGGCCGTGGCCACTTGCAATCCAATTTGAGGAATTCGTTGCAGTGTTACAATAGTAAGATCTTTAAGTACGGCGTCATGGACGGTACCGTATTTTGTGCTAAAATAATGACGTGAATTAGTTTGTCCCGCTCTATTATAGTGGGTGTAAACACGCTGGTCCACAACGATTGCCCGAGATGATTTTCAAAGCACGCGCGCGCGGAGAAGCAAGGCTCGCTGTATGCAGTATAACATACGAATCCCTGTAATATTAGGAACGATCTCACCGAGTCAGCCTCAGGGGTCCGTCGTCCTGCAGCAGCCCGTCTCCAATGCAGGTTGAAGCACACTTATATCACTTTTGCTTCCTTGTTTCATGTTTTATACAAGGTATAACTGAATATACGCAAGTCATCTGATGGAGCCAAAGAGATTTGGATCTTATTTCAAGAGCATGAGACTCAATTTTGAATGCATAAATTAGGGCAAGGATCAACACGATTTTCTATAACTGTTAGCTTTAAGAGAAATTTTTAGTCATTGTATTATGCTTTTAGGTCAATACTCTAATTGGGGTGTTTAAGCTCTTGCGTTAATTATGTTACACGTTGTATAATTACCCAATTTCACAAGAAGCTACACAGAGGCACACACAAAAACACGGTTTGGTTTCAAAGCCAGACGGGTAAGTCAACATCTGGTACGCGCGAGCAAAGGCGACCGCTTGCGACGAGGGCTCAACTCGGACTCTAATGATAGCTATACATATAATATGCTTGTTAATTCTAGAAAAAATACGAAACAAGATAGATCATTCATCAAGTTTTTCATTGTTTCTGAACAACTGTTTCTTTATGTCTACCTCACATGCCAGAGAAACGCATAACTTCCTTTTTTCAAGTCATTTTTTAAATGTTGGTTGAAAGATTTATTTTCCGGTTGACCTGCAAATAAAAGAGAACATGAATAGTGCCTGTTGTTTGTGTTGTCACCGGTGGGAAATGGATCACCCACTAGCTACTGTACAGGCAAGAGATCGATGGGGGAGACCTGTTACTAGAGCACTACCTTTTGCAATCCATTTTAACTTCACCTATTTTTGTTGGACACGGAATGTGAAGTAAGTAACTATGGTTCTAATTTGATGAAAAATTTAAAATGAAAACTTGATCACTTTTAAACACAGCGAAACTATTTCAGTCCGTATCGGACCCAACCTAGGCAACCTGCACCCTAATTGCGTAACCGTCGCACACTGTCAATCAGAATCTGAAGCATTTTTGAGGATATTGCTAATCCATTGCTCCAAATGTTCAAAAAATTTATCTGCTCAACAACTGATACAACGCAATGAATGTGGTTCAACTGTCCAGACATGACAACGATTCCTACTGTTAGCGTGTAACTTACCCCGCGCTTTTTATTAATTGATTCTACTCTCCCAATGATCTAGCTGCAATTTTTTTCTGTTTTTGTAAATCTTGGCGTTCTTGCCCGTAAAACATATTTGAGGCGCTACGAACTCCAGACGCCCCTGTGGCAAAGCCTTAAATTCTCTCATGTCTCTAGATGTAGGCTGTTGAAGGTTTGTTTTGTTTGGTTTGTTTTGACCAGCAAAATATTGACGTGTAAAAGTGTCTTATAAGATCTACTTACATAAGTAAATAAACATTTCATTTCATTTCAATCATCAAGTACTTAACGGTTAGCAAATTAGTACTTAGTTGAGACTGTGAAACTGAACTAATTCGGGTTGTTTTTTAGGACACCCTCGAAAACAAACTAGAGTTTTTCTTTACTCGCAAAGGCACCCACGGTCAATAAAAAGGTAGGTATCTACTTAGGCTAGGTATCTACTTAGGTACTTTGAAATGAATTAGATTTCACAATGAAAGTAGTTATCATGAGAGTGCATAGGTAGTCGTCACCTCCTTTTGCGAAGCAGTAATGCTCGCGAAGAGGGAGGCGGCGCACGTGAGGGAGAGGCAGTACATGCGCCCCTCACGCGCGTAGTCGCCGCAGGAGACGCCCTGGGCGTCGGGAATCCCAGGCTGATTCCCGGCCACCGTAGGCGCGGGCTTGCGTACGGCGAGTAATGGGTAGCTCGCTGTCCGGTAAGGACCAAGCCCGGGTCGACGGCGCGTTGTGTTCCACGCGCGCCTCAAAGAGATGTCAGCAATAACTGGTGGGGTCCGCAAGGGCCGATGCCTGCCAGGGGTGCGGGTTGTTCGAAAGAGATACCGCGGCCTCTGGCACACAGGCAACTGAGGGAACACGGGTGGCTTTTAGTCAGTAAAACTCTGACACGCCCTCCTGCTCCACCCAAAGCGGGAGAAGTTATTTGATGATTTCCCACCCAAAAAAATAAAAAAAAGTATGTTATCAAGCTTTTTCTTTTTAGAAGTTGTTCTGAGCGGCCAGAAAAAAAACATATCCATAAAACTAACAAAAGACGAAACGAGTGTAACGAAAAATACTAATAATAGCATTGCTATGTGAACAACTCAACAAAAAATAAAAAAAAATATTGCACACGCTAGCAAAATAAAACCAAAACTGCATATTTCATATAAAATAATAATAATAGCTTTATTTTCCTTCTACAATTTGTTTGACTTAACTAATGATTGGTGATACAAATTTGACTCTTAAAATGTTAAAAAATAATATTATGTTTCTTGATTTCTATGTACCGTTATTATATATATATTATGTACAAGGACCGCTAGCAATAGCGGTGAAAGCCTCCTCCATTCGTTTCCATGTTATTCTATCTCTCGCTACTCTACTCCAAATTTTACCTGCTATTTTTATAATATCGTCGCTCCATCTCATTTGTGGTCGACCTTGTCTGCGCTTTTTGTTCAGTGGGTACCAGTTGGTGGTGATTTTCGTCCATCTTTCATCTGGTACTCTTTGGAAATGTCCAGCCCATTTCCATTTCAATCCCAGTATCTTTATGGCCACGTCCTTTGCCTTGGTTTTACTTCTAATTGTTGTGTTCTTTACTTTGTCTTTAAGTCTGTGGTTCATGTAGCTCCTTTCTATTCCTCTTTGGCACACTCTGAGTTTCTCTAAGTTTCGTTTCGTTAGGGGCCATGTTTGACAGGCATATGTGAGTGTGGGAAGTAGGCATGTTTCCATGGTTTTTGTTTTTATTTTGGTTTGCATCTTGCTCTTAAATATTTCTTTTAGAGTCCAATATTTATTCCAGGTAGATTTGATTCTTCTTTCTATTTCCTTTTCTGTGCAGTTCTTAAAAGTAATTAGGTGTCCTAGGTAGATGTACTCTTCAACATATTCTAGGTTGGTAGATGAAATTATTATTGGTTCTTTGTGTCTGTTTGTCATAAGTTTTGTTTTGGTTTGGTTAACTTCTAAGCCCACTTTCTTGCTCTCTTCAAATAGCGACTCTAACATAGACTTCATTTCATATGGGTCTTCTGACATCAGCACGATATCGTCAGCGAATCTTAAATGAGACAAGTGTTTTCCGTGTAAGTTTAGGCCCTTGTTTTCCCAGTTCATCGCTCTGAATATTTGCTCTAACACCGCTATGAATATTTTAGGGGAGAGTGGGTCACCTTGTTTGACTCCTCTTTCGATTTTAAAACTATTTCCTGGTTTCTCGAGCATAATCCTAGAGTTACTATTTTTGTAAATTACCTTTATTAAATCGACGTACTCTTTGTTAATTCCTTGCGTCGATAGAGCTTGCCATATAGAGCTGTGAGAAATTGAGTCGAACGCTTTGCTGTAATCGATGAAGCACAGGTAGAGAGCTTTGTCATACTCGTTGTATTTTTCCAAAACCATTTTCAGGGAGTGTATGTGGTCTATGGTAGAGAAGCCACTCACAAATCCTGCTTGTTCTACTGGTTGATTTTCTTCTATTGGTTTTGTCAATCTTCTTAGTAGAGTCGCCGAGAATAGTTTGTAGAGATTTGACATGAGACTAATGGGTCTGTAGTTTGATATTTGTTTCGGGTCACCTTTTTTAAACAAGAGTACGATGTTTGAGCATGTCCATTGTCTGGGTATTTCTTTTTGATGTAGTATTAAGTTGAATAGTGACGTTAGTGGTTTAGTTAGGTTATTTCTTCCAAATATTATCATTTCATTTGTTATGCCATCTGGGCCTGGAATTTTTTTCGCACTTGAGTTTGTCGATTGTGTGTTCAATTTCCCATGCACAGAATTCTGGTACGTTGTCTGTATTTATGGGTTTAGTTTGTGCTTCTTCTGTGGGATCGCTGCCTTTTTTATAAAGATTTTTGTAGAAATTTGTAGCTACTTTTATTAGATCTTTTCTGTTTGTTATAAGTTGTCCAGATTTGTTCTGTAGCTGATTCATAAGTGTTTTGGTTTTCGTTAGATATTTATATGCTTTTTTGACAGCGCCAGTTTTTTCCAGGTAGTTTTGTATGACTTTTTGTCTATATTTTTTGGTGTTGTTTTTTATCTTTCTATGTATCACTTTGTAGAGTTTGCTTAGCTGTTTTTTTTTCTTGTTTGGTTTTATTTTCCTTATTTCTCAGGATATGTTTTTCCTCTTTAAGTTTGATGATTTCGTCGTTTATAATTGTTTGTTTGCGTGTACTTTTCTGGGGTAAGATAGCGCAAGTAGAGCTTTTCAGGATACTTCTCTCGATGTTGTCGTAGTACTCTTGCACAGTTTTCGACTCGTGTTATTCATACTTGGCTAGTTCTTCTGTGTATTTCTTGAAATTAATATTTTTCTGGGGTTTTGTTCGGAAGTTAGAGCGTTTTTTCTTAATGCTGGCAGTGCTTATTTTTATTCTGATGATACGGTGATCGCTTGGATGTTTAAAGTTGCTAAGAACGCTGAAATCCTCGATAATTTGTGGTTTATTCGTTGCGATGTAATCTATTTCGTTCTTCGCCGTACCGTTTGGTGACATCCACGTCCATCTTAACTTAGGTGATTTATTAAACATTGTATTAGCTATTTTGAGGTTGTGTTGAAGGCAAAAGTGTATGAACCTTTCGCCTCTTTTGTTTCTTTTTCCGTAACCATGTTTCCCCATGGCACGACTTTCTCCCTCTTTTGGTAACCCAATTTTGGCATTTAAGTCGCCAAGGAGAATTATATTGGTTTGGCTTTTCTCGATTGCTTTTCTTAAAGATTTGTAAAAGTTATCAATTTCTTTTTCATCAGAACTGGATGTTGGTGCGTATGTTTGGATTATGGTAAATGGCTTTTCGTGAATCTTTACATGAATCAGTGCTACTCTTTCTGATAAGCCTATAAAATCCTGTACCTCTATATGTTTTTGATTTTTAACCATGAATCCTACTCCATTTCTTCCCTTGCTTTCACCCATTAGGTAGAGTCGGTACTCGTTCCTGTCTTCCACAATGTACCCTTGTTTGCGGCTTTCACATATGCCTAGAATGTCCCATTTTATCGCTGATAGCGCATATTCTAGCTCAGTTATTCGGGTTTCATTTGCCAGAGATCTGACGTTGAAAGAAGCAATGTAGGTTTTGTTTTCGTTTTTTGGAGGGTTTTGGTCTACTGACCCCGCGGTGACCAATCGTATTGATTAAATATAATAAAAAAATATTTTGAACTAGCTGTTGCCAGCAGCTTCGCCCGCGTTAAACGAAACGTTCACAAATTATATTATACACCTAAGCCTTCCTCATGAATCACTCTGTCTATTGGTGAAAACGGCATCAAAATACGTTCAGTACTTTTTGAGCTTATCGCGAATAGACAGACAGACGCAGCGGGTGACTTTGTTTTATAAATATGTAGATAGAAATTAAGTACATCTTCCATGTAAATTCATACCGTACCATACTATGCATGACGTCATCGTCACCTACTTCCTAAACAAGAAAGTTCAACTGCTAATCAAGCTTTCTCTATACTCCCGATAGTTTAAATCTAAATCAAACGTCCACATTACAACATCGGTAAACAATAGTGTTCATTCTATTGTCACAGAGTGCGTGGGATTGACTAATGAAGCATGTTGGCTTACCATAAGCTCGGGGTACGCGGCCATTTTTGTCATGTAGTACATGTGGCTTGCTAGGCGTATGTCGTGAAATATGGCATGACGAACGCGGTTATCAAATTGAGGTTAGATTGCATTTATTGATTGAATGTCGATGTTATTTGTAGTGAGAGCAAAACGGTACCCGGTACGGTTGTGAAAATAAAGGCTAAAAAAATAAATTAAGTAGGTATTACGATGGCAATAAAGTCGAAATGAAAACTAAATTCGTTTTGTGCGTACATAACTAAGAACGCACAGATATTATCACAATTCTCAGCGTAAAACTTCTTTTAAAATTAGTTCAATTTGGAAAGTTTAGACGTATTCTACGCCTCATTTTATTCGTTCAGGAATTATTAAATCGAAACCAACAAATGCACCCATAGTAGTAGCAACTACCCACAAATTACAACCCACCTCTTATTCAGATAATTAGATTCGAGAAATACGGGGAAGTCACAGCTTGGTATAGTCCACAAAAGGTCTTTGTAGCAATCATTGCAAAGGAAATCTACAGAGACATTGTGCTAAGGTAAAACTATTAGAAAAAGTCGCAATCTCGTAATTCCGGTACACCTAGAACTCTACATTTTGTATGAACCTTCTAAAACTTTCGAACTCGGTTAATAGGTAGGTACTTCAATAAAGTCTTGAAGTTTGATACAAAACGAAATAGGTACCGAGCTGAATTAAAAAAACATGATTTTAATAGAATTTCTCGGTATGTAAATAGTTAGGAATACATTGTATAGGAGATAAGAAGTTTCGTCCTTTTATTTATTTCAGGTTACAGACGCTATTCCGCCATTTGTTCTACTTTTCACTCAATTGGCTTCTACAAGAACAAACCATAGAGTTTCCCGATAGCTAAACACCCCGCTTGGTCGACAAATTTGTCATGGCATAGCATGCATGTTGTAGTTACTTTGTAGATAAATATGGTTACTACTGATAAAGTAAGACTTATTTCAAGCTAGCTGTCAGTTGTCCGTGACTTCGTCTGCGCATTTCATATTTTCTAAATACTATACAGGGTGAATTATAGCCTATGTCCAGTATGTCCTTCTTCAGGTCCCAAACCTACCTATCTGTCAAATTTCATAATAATCCGTTCAGTAGTTTCGGCGTAAAAAGGTAAAACTGACAAACAAAGTTTCCTACGTTTGCATTTATACGAGTAATATTAGTATAGATAGCGATGTCTTTTGTAGGAAAAGTAATATATCTGTTTGTAACAGGAAATGAAGTTTTCTACTCGTCTGCGGCGCAATCAAAAGGAAAAGTTATGCATCTGACGTTCTAAGGAACGGATGTTAATTTATGAATAACATCTTCTATATCTATATCTATACATATAATAAAATTGTAGAAAAGTGGTGTCTGTACAATCGAAATATGTATATTAAAAAAAAGTAGCAGGGGTTGTTATTATATCGATGCTGAACCCGAGATTGTAATTAAATTTTTTTTGTGTCTGTTTGTCGGTTTGTCTGTTTGTCTGTGTGTTTGTGCACGCTAATATAAGAAACGGCTTATTCGATTTAGATGCGGTTTCCACTAATATATTGTAGTAAGATTCACTTAACATTTAGTGTTTATTTCATGTCAATCGGTTCATAAATAAAAAAGTTATGTCAATTTAAAGAATCACGGCGAACATTTGTTAATCATTCATCCCCGATGGCCATACGTCAAATATCGTATACAGAGAAGCATTACTGTAAAGTAAATTTTTTGCAACCCAAACGACGGTATACTATTATGTAATTCAAAATATGCTGCCCAAAAAGTCACTATTCCACGCGGACGATGTCGCGGGCACAGCTAGTTGTAAATATAAGTAACTTAGAAGGTATCTATGGATTTTCCCCTACAGCACCCTAATTGCATAACACGCGATTAATCATAATCGGTTTCATTTTGACAGTTCAACAATATTCATTGCGTTATTTACGTTGTTGAGCAGATACATTTTTCGAACTTATGAAGCAATGGTTAAACAAATTATGATTAGTCGAGAGTTGCGCAATTAGGATGCAGGTTGGATTTTCTGAATGACGTAGGAAGGAAGGTAGGCATTGGAGTTTTATTTTTCTGTAGCAGAACATTTCAATGCAAATAGAATAAACCTTTTGTTCAAAGGAGATACTAATCATTTAAAGAGCTTTGACATCCTCCTTCTCTATAAGTACCTACAATATTAAGGCTTGATTAATACAGTTCTTTGTAACTACAGGTAAAATCTAAACTCCGATTCCGATCTTTGATCAGATACGAGAGGCGAAGACTTGTATTTACTTTATTACTTAACTAGCTTCTGTTCGCGAATTCGTCCTCGTGTTTTAACACAAAACATAATTCTTTGTGACTCGGCTTTGTATCAGTAAAAGATTTTGTGAAATCGGATGAGTAGTTCCGAACCGGGAATTGATCCCAAGACCCCACGCTAAGCAATCGCCATCGGTCTATGAGAATGAGGGAAGAGAGAGTACACCTGTGTCTGCACACACACACTTGAGATTAGTCGCCATGATCGAAATTCGATCTGAAGGACTATTATGATATCTATTTGTTGATAGTGCTTTTCATATTTTTGTTAGGGTTTTCCATAATCGCCACGCTTGGCAGGCGGATGGATAAAGAACGCTGCTGCCCATTCTCTAGTAAGTCCCTTAGTCGCCTTTTACAACATCGTCGGGAAGAAATAGGATGGTGCTGGTTCTTTACATCTGGCACCACACGGAGCACAGAACCGATCGAAGTAGCGGTGCTTGAGAGAGGTACATGTCCAGCAGTGGACGTCTTTCGGATGAACTGATGATGATGATTTGTAGATTTCTCATAAAATACTTATTTGTTTAGATATGGTAATTTATTGATGAGTCATGCATGACTTCATGAGCCCTAGTGGCCTACCCACCTTTGTACCGATATTTTAACATAAGCACGAAATAAACTTTACGACTCGTTCGGGGAGCGACAGGTTATGATCAAATAATGCGCGTGCGCACGCCGTACGAAAGGTTGCAGTTAATCATAATCGTAATCAGGCGTGCTTACTAAAGTAAGAACTGGTTTTATCGGAAACCAATTCGTAGGTTGTTTTGTCAAATTCATAGGTGTGATAAGCCGGAACTTCCCGTCGTTAGTGGTTTGCCTAAGTCCGTTATGCTTCTACCTACATAGGTTTGTGTTTGGAGTTAAAGGTTCTTGCACTATTGGATCAAGCAATGTTTTGATTAGAATCTTCGGCAAATTTTATGTTACAAGATCACCACGCCTTGTTTCTCCGAAGGGTTGAGCAGAAGTTCGCCTATAATACATCCACGTTTTGCTATAGGTACTCCATTTGAAATAAGATTAGACCGTTTTTACTGTCCGATCAACCGATTTTGACTTCTATTGCGTTAGGAAATAACAAATGGTAGCTGCAGTAAACAGTTGGTATTGTAACTACTTTTTGCTTTTAATGCCATTCTTATGCCTACGGTATATAAGTCAGAATCGGTTGAACTGTCTGTAAAAAAGGTTTGTTTAAATGTCTAATCTTATTTCAAATGGAGTATAGTAAGCTTACTCCCATGTAATAGGGGGCGAGCCTATTGCCATCAACCGGGGCCAAATCCAGACTCTGGGCTGCTACTGAGAAATTACGGATAGAAAACCCAATAACACTTAACTTAAGGAAATCTCCAAACGGCTGGTTGACACTTCCCGTGACCCAAAGGCTGGTTTTTACTTTGGCCAGAGGCTGAGCATTGCTATACAACGTGGTAATGCCGCCAGTCTCTTGGGTACATTACCAGTCGACAGCGATGCGGATGAGTTTTTTGACGCTTTGTTTTAGTTTATTCGCTGTAGTTATATAGTTTAATTGAAATAACACTTAACCCGAGACCTGGGAATCAAACCCAGGACCAACGTGTCATTCGATAATTTTGTTTCATATAAGTATCTAATCTCGTATACACCGCTTTTCCATCTACAACGATTTCACATCGTAGTGTTAACTTAAACAAATAAAAAAGCCATCATTGTTATCAATACCACCACGACTATATTATTTTTCACAACAAATCGAGAAAAATGTTCTTGACCTTAATCGTGGTCTGCATAACGCACGCGTTAACGTTGCCATGTCTATGGACTTGATATTGAAGCTGCAACAATAACCTCCCACGGAAGTAGTGACTCGCGAATCGTAGGCGGTTGATGGACTTGAATCGTTGTACCACGCGTTCATTCATAACATAGATGTAAAGAAGACTAGATCGGTAGGAATGCAAATTGAATACAAGTTTCTTTTAATGACGTTTTGTTCTGATTGTTGGCAGTTGTTATATAAAACTAGTTTTATGTATCCACTAGCTTTTGCCAACGGCTTCGCCCGCATGGAGGTTAAAAATTATCCCACGGGAATAGGGTTGCCAGGTTTTTAAACCGAAAAGCCGGACAGACCAGTCTGTTTAGCCGGACATTTGGGTAAAAAGGCCGGACTCCCTTAATTTTTTAATTAAAAAGAGTAAAATAAGGCTTTTTTATAATTTTCAGAAACAACAACAAAATTTAATGAATCAGTCTTGTTTATTATGGACAGTGCTACTCCGTTCGCTTGCGCTAGCGATAGGTACAAGGTTAGGCGGGCGGAGTCGAATCCAACACATGGCAAATGTAAAAGAAATCAAATTTAAAAAGCCTAACAAAAGCCGGACAGGCCGGACACCATATAATTTAATTTGGCCGTACACGCAACCAAAAAGCCTGACTGTGCCCGGCTTTATCCGGACGCCTGGCAACGCTACACGGGAACGTACTACCGGAATAAAAAGTATCCTATGAGTTAATCCAGGTTATAAACCTGTGTGCTAAATTTCATTCAAATCCGTTCAGCCGTTTTTGCGTGATTGATTAACAAACATCCAAACTTTCACATTTGAAATATTATTTTAAGATATTACCCATCCTGTTTCATTTTGTTAACTAAACTCGTAGAGAGAAATAGGTTGAAAATGTTCGGTAGCCCGATCGATACACTTCTGTGCCGAATCGAACATCAATCAATTAAATCCGAATATTTTGTCAATTTAAATCAAAATGACGACCGCCATTCTTCTGAAAGCTTTATCAGCTTTTTTTAGTCATTTTGAGGCCCCAAAGAAAATCAGTAATTTTCGATAAAACAGTCTGTCGAATGGTTATGAATAGCTATGTGTTCTCCGCGAAAATGATTTGTTTCATATCTGCACAAAATCTCAAAATTAATTCATCGAATTATCCTGTGCTTTCTTAGCCAAGATTAATCCTTTATGAAAATAAAAGATGCACCTATGTGGCGTGGCAGCAAAGTTAAAGTTCATTGCAGAAAATATTGTACTCGTAGTTACCAACAAGTAAAGATGTGACATTCTATTAACTCGGGGACGGCTCTCGAAGTTGTTTTAAAATTGAGAATGTTCCTTCTGTTCATCTCTTTCCAATTCGACGGAAACAGCTGCCTGTAGAGAGTAGCGCAGATCGGAAAGATATAAAAATACACGTATTTTTAATGGTACGGAATATTATTGTGCAGAATTTTATTCAACTGTTATAATGGGGCTCTCTGAGCTGTAAGTCAAAATTAAACATATACAGGGTGACAAAGACATCGACGTTAAAACTGAAACCATGAATTCAACACATGATTCTGGATCCTCTAGCGTAGAAATTTCGGATCAGTTATCAAAAAAAAAAGCTGCTTCATAGAATAACTACGTAGCCAAAATGGCAGACCAATTTGCTTTTTATAATAGGTCTTTACCTATGAAATTTGCCGTTTTGTATGAAAAAATTTAAACGAATTTTTTTCATGTATTTTTTATTTGTATTAATCGAAGTAATCACCCATGCAATCAATGCATCTTTGCCATCGCAGTGGCAGTTTATTGATGCCCTTCTTAAAGAAATCAGCTGGACGGGAGGCAACAAATTCTTCAAAGGCATTTTGTACTGCCTCTCGGGTATTGAATTTTTTTCCCGCCAAGAAGTTATCCAAATTCTGGAAAAAGTAGTAGTCTGTAGGCGCAAGGTCTGGTGAGTAGGGCGGATGACGGAGAGCTTCCAACCCCAGTTCTTGCAACTTGGAGACCGTCTGCTGTGCAGTATGAGGTCGCGCGTTGTCGTGCAGGAGCAGCGGAGACGAGCGATTGACCAATGCTGGTTGGAGATGTGCCAGCTTCTCCATCATTGTGTTCAGTTCTTCACAGTACACATCTGCAGTAATGCTCACCCCGTTTGGTAAGAAGCTGTGATGAATCACACCGGCGCTAGACCACCAAACAGTGACCATCACTTTTCTAGGGGTAAGTTTTCGTTTAGGGCATTGTTTAGGTGCTGAACCAGGATCCAACCAACTTGCTGAGCGCTTGCGGTTATCAAACAGAATCCATTTTTCATCGCAGGTAACAATGCGGTTCAAAACTCCTTCATTTGTGTGTCTGTTGAGCAGTGCAAGGCACGTCTCGACGCGTACTTCGCGCTGACGATCATTGAGTTCGTGGGGCACCCATTTGTCAAGCTTTTTTACCTTGCCAATTTGACGCAAATGGACCAATACTGTTTTGACGCTAACGTCGAAAGCTGCTGCTAATTCAGCCGTAGATTGTGTATCATCAGCTTCCACAATCGCCTTTAATTCGTCATTGTCGACCAAAGTCTTCGGACGACCGCGAGGTTCATTTTTCAGGTCGAAATTTCCAGAACGGAAGCGAGCAAACCAATAACAGGTGGTGCGTTGGTTTGTAGTGTTAGCTCCGTAAACGTCGTTGATGTTGCGTGCCGCTTGTGCCGCGTTGCTGCCACGACGGTACTCATATTCCATAATTACTCGAATTTTTAAGGTATCCATGATGACGAAAAAGATTGAAATGCTATGAAAATGTAACACTAATCAATAAACAAATGACTACTTTTGGAAAAAAAAATCCATGTTTTTAAAATAAAATTAATTTGAAATTAGAATTCTTACCCAAACAAAAATTATTTTGATTTGAAATGGCCAGTACTGCAAAACGGCAATTTCATAGGTAAAGACCTAATATAACTGACGAATAATATTAGCGCAGGGAGGTTCAGAAACATGTAGGTACTAAATCCATGGTAATAGGGTGTACGTCGATACATGCCATGCTGTATGCCATCAGGATGCTAAACTAACGCCACAAAAAAATATGCAAACGAAAGTGCGACTGGCGTCAGTAATGTTGCTGCACAGGCTAAACCTCACTATTATTTAGTGTTATGCAAATTCTGAAATAGCAACCACGAGTTATGTGTGTGTACATACTTATTGTACGAACGTAATGCAAACTCAAGAAACTTTGTGGAGTGTCGGAATAAATTACAATAAATATTTGAGTTGACAATGAAACTGAACTGAGAGGCATTTAACATTGCTTTGGAAACAGTATAGTATCTAGGAAACCATATATCAGCCGCCATTGTAAACTAAACACATGGCGAGTAGTGAAATCGACGTTCAAAGGTGGGTACTGATCGGCGTTACGGGGCGTAATGTAACACTTGCAGCGAGCATGTCGTTACACCGTGTGCTAAATTCCGTGTTGCTCACTCGCTTGTTTCCCCGTGCTGACCGCACAAATGCTCGCTTTGTAACATGTTACAATACACCCCGTAACGTCGGTCAGTACCCAGCTTAAAGCTGCCCATATAATTGGAATTTCCGAAAAAGGAATGTTTAAAGTCTGTTCGCATATAATTATTGGATGGCAGACATAGTTTATTGATTTGTACACTTAAAGGTAATTTATTAGCTATTAATATCATACAGCGGCGTCTCTCTTAAATTAAAAGACGTTCTGCTTGTGTCTTCATTAGGTGTTTGAAAGTATTTTTATAACGACTGAGATAACATTATTTAGTCCAAAAGCTCTTAATCTAAATTTGATATTATAAAGAGGATAGATTTAATTTTATGTTTATTTGTTACGCTGTCACGCTAAAACGACTGAACTAGCTTCAACTTTCCAACTGGTCGACTTTTTGACAATTCAAAAGTGCCTGTAAATGGTTTGATTGAAATAAATGCTTTGAGTTTGAGTTTGAACGGATTTGGGTGAAATTTGGCACATGAGTAGACCATGACCTGGATTAAGACAGAATACTTTCATTCCGATATTTCCACGGGCTCGAGACTTATGCGAGTGAAACCGCAGGGCGCAGCTCGTCATAAAGATACTTTTCACAATCGAATATGTTATAGAATGTCGTAAAAAATGAATTGATTTTATTAAACTATAAAAGATAAACAGCCAACGCCTAGTTTAACGTTTGCTTAACCAAAGTGGGTAACACATAAAATCTGTATCCACATTCTTCACCTTAAAGTAGGTGAGTCGTCACTAACAAGAATTCTTTTGTAACTATTAGACAAACAGATCTTTGTGACTTTAGTTTATGCATCACGAGCCTTGTGTTCGTGCGTGTGTATTTCGGATTTCTCCATACAAACTTCAACACTATTATTTTTTATGCCATAAGGAGCTAACCACGACTTACGAGTTGTAGGTCGTGCGTTCGAACCCAGTCAGGCGCAGTACTTTGTGTAAATCATTTCATCACTACTGCTCTCAAAACGGTGAAGGAAAACATCGTGATGAAACCGGTATGTCCTAGAACCAAAAAAAATCAAAAGACATGTGATATTACCAACCCGCACTGGGCCCGCGTGGTGGATTACGGACCACTCCCTTTCATGGAGAGGAGGCCTGTGTCGCAGCAGTGGGAACGTTATGGGCTGAGTATGTGAGGGGGTTTCTACATTTAAAAAACCATTAGTGAGAAAACCGTAAATAAGCTTCGTACCCAGGTAGGCCGCAGCAAGGACAACCTCCACAAGTTGGGGTTCATAGACGGCTGTGACCTCCGGTGTGTATGCAACGTCTGTCTACAGATAATAGCTCACCTCCCATCTTATACCGACTGCCCTGTCACCTGATGACCTGACCCTGCACACGTGATGACCTATTGGCTACGTCATCGAACGGTATTCGCGTTGCTGAGTTTCGTTTTATTTTTGCCATCGACACGCTATAACTAACTATGTCTTTCTTCAGGGCTCAAACTATCTCTACAGCGGTCTTCGTGTATCAGAATTGTGTGCAGTGAAGGAAAATATCGTGAGGAAATCGGCATGTCCTAGAGCCAAAAATTCGACGACCATGTGACATCAACAAACCCGCACTGGGCCCGCGTGGTTGATTACATAGGTATTGATTATTACCGTGTCCCAGCTTTGGGAACATTATTGATTATGCTTATGCTTTCTGATACACACTGTATACCAAATTTCATAAAAATATATTCATTGGTTTAGACCTGAAATTCGTGAAAAAGTAAGAAACATTCAAACAAAAACAATTTTGTATTTACAGTAACATATTCATAAAATAGTTTCATATTATACGCAGTTGTGTAATAACACAACTACATGAGATACAAAGCTAATAAGCTTTGTATCTCATGTAGTTGGGATTTATGCGAAGCCGTTTGCGATGCAAATTAATCCTAGTATCGTCAATCAGTGACAGATGTTGATTTGAGTGCGTCTGAATAATAGCTTGTGTGTCACGACACAGCTCTCACAGTGTTTGTCGGCGGCGTATTGTCAAATATCCGTTTGATAGGTAAGCCCGTATTACAAACGCATTTAACCGCGGGTCTGTTTACGTTGTTGATGCGGTGTAACCAATAGGGGTTCGTTTATAATCTCATCAATGAGAATCGGTATCTGAATTTGAGATTTGCGTTCCCTGACCAATATTTGCCTGTGTTTTTTTTTTAAGTTCCTCATGAATATTGGCATTGACCCGGATTTTTTTACGATGTTTTACCAAACTGACAACGCCGTAGTATAAATCGCCAACTCACCTCAAGGTTAAGACAACGTAATCCCATAAAAGAGTCGATTTCCCAAGTTTGGTGTAGGCTTAAAGAAACTAAGAATTCGGCTACTGGACGCTAATTGAATTATGACGTGTCTAATGTGTATTTTCCACATTTAGCATGGCTTTGTGTGTCTAACACAATAGGATTCGTATTAGAATTAGCATTGGAATTCACGTTACTGAGTCAATGACTTGTGTGAGTTTTCGTGACGTGTTTTTCATGACTTCTTTGTGTTTTTTCGGTCTGCTTTCAAGTTGTTTATTGTTCTTCATTTCTGAAGTTGAGTTGAGATTGCGATAGTTCAAGCAGTTTGGTTATGAATCATGATCATTATTGCAATAATTTAGAATTAACTTTGGCAATTTAGGAAAAATATTGATAATTAATTTATAATGAATATCTTATCTATATTTCAATTAACTATAATAATTAATGTAGAATTATTTATTCGAATTAATTTTGAATTACAATAGGCAATCAATTTGGAATTACAATGATCAATTTAGAATTGCGGAAATTAAATTGGAATTATTTTTTCTCTTGTTCGCTCTACGTAGGAATGTGTAGATAGGTAGGTACCTACCTACCGGATAACTAAGTGTTGACGTATTCAAAAGCACAAGTAATAACATGTTGGCTTTAAGCTCAAGTTAAAGTCAATAGATGTAAGTTCGTGAAGTGAAGCCAGCTCTTGGCAACAAACACTAGAGCAACTTGTTTCTTTAGTTTACCTTAACAACTTATGCGGGCGATACACTGAATTTTCTTTCTTTCTTTTGCTTTCAATTCAAGTTGTAGAGAAATAGCACCTTAATTAAGTATCATGCAATGTGATATTTGAATTTATAAAATGAGTAAGTATTTTTTTTTGTTATCTGTTGTTTTTCAAGTACAAATAAGATAGTTACTGTCGGAAAGCTTCTAAAAACTCTTAAGTTCTAAGACTATCATACGTTAGATCGATGGAAAAGAAGCCACTCGTGTTATATTAACCCTCTTTCACCCTACCAACAAATGAATGCGGACATTATTATGTTTTCGTTCAGATGTCAAGGGGCAGACCGGCAGGGTTACACCAGACAGAGGGATTAAACCCACGTATGTGCCTTCAAAGGCTTCAATGGGGCTTCGCACTGATAGTCATCGTATTATCTACGGGCTAGGATTTTCTTAGACGTATTCATCACGTTAATTTTTTTAATAGGGTTTTTGACGAATATGAAAAAAGTAGATGTGCAAAAAAAATATGGAAAAATAGAAAACTTGCACGTTTAAAGTACCTAGTTCTTTTACCCTTGTCTTACAAAACGATCATTATATTGCATGGTCCCACTGCTGTGCAAAGAAAGGCCCCCTAAAAATTCTTCCTTGTAAGTATTATTTTCCTGCGCTATCTTAAACCAGCCCTTGCAGTAGGTTCAGGTTATCTGGCCTCCAAGAGGTAGCCAGTTAACGTGCATCTAATCAGCCTGGAAAGATCTAGACTGACTTCGATCATCCATCTTCAGGCAGCAGTTATGTGGAGACTCTTGCCTAGCGATCATTACGCATATTTTGATTATAACAATCATACTTAGTTAGCTTTATAGCCACTTTTTATTACCTTATAAGTAAATAAATTATTTTTTCTAGTCGTTAACAGTAAATAAGTTATTACGACATTGCTTTTAAAGGTTTGTCACTGAAACATTATCTAAGTGGCACTTTATTACATTGCCAGAGATTACTACAAAGTAAGTGACCAATAAAAATACATTTATACGGCTTTTAAGCTCAAAGAGAGCTTGCAATATCATAAAAAAGGCAGATTCACTTTTAAAGAATTAGTTTCGCTCAATAATTTTGTATTAATTCTGGCATACCCGTTTTTATCTCATTAAAGCGTAGGTAAATTGTGTGTGTACGTACTTGGAAAATAAACCTTTACGATTAATTAAATTAATGGGTCTTTTAGTTCTATTAAATGAATTGGTATAGTTTCTAAATACGCTTCTGGAGATTTGCTGGTTTCTATAAAAACTGACCTCGTAATTAAATCCATCTGCAAATAGGTAATCAGATACAGAATACTCACAGACAGCAACAAAACGTTAATAACATAGCACAATAATGCTTTACGACTGGAACGTTCCCTGCTAAGTCTTAAACACAACTTATACATTTATACGAGTGTCTGGCTATAAATTATGACAGTTAAGTAAATCTTTAAGCCACGCAAGCTAGCCATCGTTCACGTACCAAGGAATAAAGAGGCATTGCAATAGCAATTTGTTAGGTACGTGAGAGCACGCACAATCAATTTCGCGGCACGCGCCTATCAACCGTTCATAATAAAATGCTCGAATGAGAACAACCACGATTTCATCGTGAATGTTATAAAGTACCTAGAGTACACAGTACAGGTATAGTGTTGTGGCTAATACTTGGTATTGTTACCGCCTTACCGGTAGCGAATAGTTGGAAATGTGTTAAGTCGTATCTGGATTAGCGTCGTTTATATATGTTACTTGGTAATCTAGTTTCAAGAATGGGTTTACTGATAGTCTTAAGATTATTTGGAGCATTAAGATAATGCTCCAAGTAATCCTCCATGTTTTGGAAACACCCTTGGGAACTTTGTTGATCGTTCTTAGAATCAAAATTGTTGGCTAAACCTAAGGGGAACCGATCTAAACACAGATGAAAAAAATGAGGAAAAACAAAATTAAATCAGCCTAGGGTAATTTCGGAATAGTCACATGTGGTTTATAGTCGATTTTTTTGTATTAAAGTTACGGAAAGAACTGATAGAGACAGACTCATTGCCAGAGGGTATTATTAAACAAATATTATGTGGTACTATAAAAAGCTGTCTTACAATTAAATTTTTGAGTACCTACAATAAAGTATTTTTATTAACATGCTTACTAAGAAATATTAAATACAATTTACAATCTAACACTAAAATGAATATATTATGTACAAGTATATCAAGGAAAAAAAAAGGGAACGGAACAATGGGCAAAAAAAAATCACCCGGATCGCTGTCAGTGGGAAAAGTGCTCAATTTTTTTAAAGGTTTTGTTATTCTATGTATAATAGTGAAGAATATAGAATATCGGATAAGGGAGAATAATGTCTAGTGTAGATGCAATACTCATAAAAACAAATCCAAAACAAAAACGGCCGCACATTACAAAAACCCACTTATCATACTAAAGCTTCCGCATCTCAAGTATGAGGAAAGAGAAATGTACAATGATATACTGCGATTGAACCGTAGTATACATTCATAGTATAGGATGTCGCATCTGAATAGATCAAAGTGAAATTGAGGGCACGCGGAGGCGTTTCCGCGATGTCTTATATTTCCTGTGAGGAGATATATTTCCATGCAAAGGCCGGTACCTCACTTGCAGTATAAAATGCATTAAATGCGCCATGTACGGTTATTGCGTTACTAATCTCTCGTAATTATTTCATACGGGCATCATGTGAAATTGTAGCATTATTTGGTGAATTTAGAATTAGAATTTGGCACTCAGTTATGCGCTATATATATAACTGTAACATAATGATTGCTATTAATGCCAATGGAAATAGTTTTGGTAATGAATTTGAAATTTTGGGTTTATCTCCTCAGTGTATTTTAGTAGCAAAGTAATTTTTGCCCAACTTCATTTCACGATACAAGTTATGTGCTGTTATGTATAGCTTTATAATATGCATAACGATGAATAAACCTACAAAGATGAAATTTAATTTGATAAATGTACTGTTTGTTTTCTATACATCCATCGGTTTCTTAATAAACTTCAACTATATCTGACGACCCTGGTTACTTACCCATCTCTTTTGGTGACCGTACATTTTAGTATTTTACTAGTCCTCAATACTGTACATGCATTTGTCACGAAGCCGTCAGAAACAATGTCTAGACTGTTTGATTTAGCATTGTTATTTCATTCCACGATCTTAGCTAGTTAGGCACAGCTTCAAACATCAAGGTTAGCTCTATATACCTACGTACATTACACATATTCGCTCTAATACCAAGTTACTCGATCGTCTACAAAAGTCAAGTTCGCTACGCAACTACCGTAAGTATTTTAATTTCAAAGTTACAAAGTTTTTATTACGATTGCGTTACTAGCAGCAGTAGCGGCCATATTGTTTGCAGAAGAATTGAAAACGTGAGGTGACAGTACAATGGAGTGGTTTGAGAAAGATAGGACGGCTTTGCCTTCCACTCAGTAAGGTAGCATTGCAGGCGTAGTAGTTTATGGCAATTTCTCTTTCGAAATGAAACTGCACGAAATTACCACAGGTCTGCAGAACTGGATTCAGTTCATGATTCTGAACCCACCTGCGTTGAAATTGTTCGTGGTTTAATAAAAAAATGTGCCCTACAGGATAAATTTATATCCAGTGCGCAAACTGTATAACCGACGAAAAAGCCTAACGCTAGAGGGTCTAGAATGATATGCTGAATTCCTGGTTAAAATTTGCGCATATTTTGACCGCTTAGGTATTGCACTTTTCTATGAAGCAGATTTGTTTTTATAACAGACTAAACATTTCTCTTTTATTGGATTTAGAATAGAGATGGGCCGACTAGCCGACTAGTCGGCCAAGCCGATCATTGCTTTTAGTTGAGTTCGGGTGACATCGCTAATGTTCGTAACTACGCTTTCGACTCGTAGGTGCCAGTGCGTGCTGCCCCGCGACCAGGCGGACTTGTCGGGACATGTTTTTGTTTACACTGCATTTTTTCTATAATTGTTTACGTGCGAGCCGGCGTTTCTTCCTACCCTATTCTAGATTGCACTGAAAGTAAACTGTAAAACTGATTCTATGATAAAAAATAACAGTAAAGATTTCATTTTAATCACCGTCTTTTAAATATTTAAGCATATATATACGAGTAAAAAATGGGCCGATTAGTCGGCGCGGCGGTTTTAGTCGACTAGACGCCGACTACAAATATGGCCAACTAATCGGCTTTCCCGACTAGTCGGTACATCACTAGTCTAGAATAATGTGTTGAGTCCATGGCAATGACTATAGGTTTAATTCTCTTTGATCCATGGTAACAGTTACCCGGTTTACTAGACACGTAATACGAACAAAGACTGTCAAAAGGAGTAGTTTAATGTAAGGTACAAGAAAAAGTACAGACAAAAGTATATCTGACGCAGCAAATGAAATAGATAATTTAAACGTACAATCACATAAAATGAAATGAACACGAAAGCGATGATCGTATCAGTCAGACGGCATTAAAAGATTCATTATTTCAACAGTATAATGTTACATTACGCACGTAATCTTACTACAAAATAAATTAAACATGCTCTCCGTCCATTACCGACTATGTAAGTAGCATTTACTTAATGTAAGTGCCACTTTGATATCATAGCTACCTTCATAATGTTCCCGCCTTATTGTAGTTATCAAAATGCTGTTAAATTAACGTTTAATGATCACTCTACTCTACAACCCGTGGCGACTGTTCGTAAGATTATTATTATGATTGCCGCTGACATCAAATAAAATCCATTAAAAAGCTGTAACGATGAAAGAAATGGCCTATTATATGGAGTGTACAGGATTATGGCAGTTATCGAGGTCTATTAGATATAGAAGATTATTATTCTTAGAGGCTGATACATGTTCTTACCTTCAGGCACATATACTCAATATGCATGCACGCGGATTGCAGCCATATTTATAACTGATAAAATGCTCATCAATCATGAATAGCTTTAATTCTTCCCCGAGAAAGAAATAAGTAGCAAACTTCTGATATGAACAAATAAGTACCTAATCATCACCTAATCTCCGGCTTAGTTCTATGACAGGTAATTTTCTATAGCCATATAAAAAATCCATCGTCACTTGCACATTGATACTGCGGATGTAGGAACGGAGTCATGATTTAATGAATGCAATTACGGGGCCCTAAAAATAATTGTCCACATCACGTAAAATAGCTCCGTCGGACATTCACATCTCGCACAAAAGAGCTGTTAGAAATCGGCTTTTCATCAGAGGTCAACGGCCCGCGACTGTTCAGGATATGCACATAGACAAAACGTAGCGCGACAAAGCCTGGCGTATCTCCGTCGTCGCGTCGCTAAATACTGCGCACTCTTTTTCCAGTGTCGGCTTACATTTGCGTCGTGTGACAAAACCGCAGTGTCGCGACTCGCAGTGATGCGTCGAACCCGGTGCCGATGTCGGATCGCAAAATGTCAAGCTCCGTACTTCCAGTTTCCTCCTCATTGCGTTTTGTTGTTACAGATATTCTTTTGACATTATTGATACTCTTGTGTTATGTTTTTTTAGCCCCTCTACGTTCGCACAAGACGTTTATGTTTGAATATGTACCTACTTACATATAATGTTTTTTTGGTGTCTGCAAACAAAATGGAACTGTATGTTGAAAAAACTTAAGCTTAAATCGTTAGACCAACAAACGCGAAGTTTATAAAAAAAGTCAGTTCGAATTACCATGACATATGAAGTTAACCTTACGTTAACAGGTATGTAGGTGCGGTAAAACAACAAGTTTAGGAAAACAAAGTTTAATAACAAGATTGACCTCCCATCACAACAATCCGTTTACTTTAGAACTTTGTTAATACTAGCTACTTACCTATGTGCTCCGCATAGTATATTAAGATGTTTCTATGTTAATAAGGAATGCACGTACAGAGGCCAGCACATCAAGCTACTCCAATCTGTCAAAATTTCTATGATAGATTCTCAACTTTATTTCCAAACGCATAAGGTTCATGTTCAATCGGGAAAATTTGCCAGTTTGGGGTAGCTTGATGTGTTGGCGTCTGTACATTGAAGTTGTCAATCTTAGATCTTTGCGGAGCGTGGTTGAGACACGGAAGAGTATTCTGATATATTCTTACCTGAGGTTTCTCATTCACGTCCGTCGGTATGGTTTAGCAAACGGATTTGTATCGGTACCTATTTTGGTAGGCACATGTTGTGAATGATATGGTTAGAAAGGGTGTGACTACGGAAATGACGACTAATAGAAAAGTGTGGGACAAAAAAGACATGTTGCGCTGACTCAAAATAAATTGCGATAAGGGCAGGAGAATTATGACTTATGAAGGCCAATCCAACGAAAGCTCTATATTGATAAATATTTTTAAGCAGTTAATAGACCAATAGTCTGGCCCTATTACATGGGATTTAACATAATTGGCGAAATGTGGGTATTACTATAAGTACACCTCTGCCCTACCCTACGGGGATTACAGGCGTGATGTTCTATTTTATGTTATGTTAATAGGCCATTAGGAATACATTCGTTCGATCAAAACATTTCACATTCTGCCCATTTTTGTGAGCGATTTTTTATCGGGAAATGAAAAATGTAAAAAGTATGGCATCGCTAATCTGGGATTACGTATGTTAAAACTCCCAAACTTTTTGGGGTCGGATGTTAGGAGTGAATATTTCAGATTCAAAATGAAATATCTGAATAAAAACAAACGCGGAAAAATATTTTGCACTGGCGAAAATAAATGGTAGGGTGTGTAACAGTAATTGTTTCGAAAACAGAAAACTAGAGAAACAGACAAATGGTGTCAAACCTAGGTAGAAATCACGATGTTTTCAACACTTTTACTGTAAAGGCTAGGGTATTGTTGCCATATGATTTAGCAATAACCTTCTCTTTCAAAGAACTTTGAAACGCCTTTCAAACGCTCGTTCAATAACCGTGGTTAGTCAGAGAGGTGTTGGAGTTGGTAGACCGTGACGGATTATGTCACCTGATCTTAAGCTTTCTCGTTAATGTCAATGTAGATTACCGATGTCATCAAGTGGTGGTGGTCTCTCGATGGGCTGTCAAATCTATAAGACCAACCGATATCTTGAAATCGTCCATCAGCAGGCTTAACATGAGAACCGTAGAGAAGCGTTTTGTCGACGGAAGAGTAGACAAAAATTACGTTTCCGTGTAGACAATTTACAGTTTTGTACCGTAAAATGTAGACAAGCGATTTCTATTCTACGGTAGAGTAGAAATAGAAAGCGTCATGCTAAGCCTGCTGTTTGTCGAATAAAAAATAATTTAAACAATAGAAAACAAATAGTTCATTTATCTAAGTTTTCTTTTGTTTGGGAACTACTGTGAATCAACTTTGTCGTCATTAGTTTTAAATAAAAGGTTTTTCCATACCACTGATATCTGAAATTATCTAATAATAATATGCAAGAATCTATGAATTTATAAAAATAAAGTGTCGTTTCCAATGTAGCCTAAACCTGATCTAATGTGATGAGGGATGAGTCTGTATCCGTTTGTCTGTATTTGTTAAAGATACTTTCAGTGTCAGTTGGATACTTCGTGTAGCTGAAATTCATCAGTAGTATTGAATTGGACTGATTATATCAGTCCAAATTATACCTGATGGCTGGTTAATAGTGGAAGTTTAAATAAAAAAGACAGATTTAATGGAAGTAACGCCTGTTTCCGGCATTGGTCGTTTGCCACTTGATAAGTTGGTTCAATTAAATAAATGAAAAAAAAATATTTCAGGTAAATAAAACCCATTGCCAAACATAAATTAATAGACATCATAATATACAAAATAAATCAGATCAGATTACAAGTTTTGCAATAGGTCTGAACTCTATATCTACCAATATAGTAATGACTGGAATTTGTAGTAGGAATAACATACCTTTAATCTTTGTATTTTACCAAATACTTACACATAATAGTAATAATAATAGTTGGTGTATATAATAGTAGTAAGTAGTTGGTGAAAAAAACATTGAATTAGTTCGAAATATTACCAGCTAGTTGGCTAGTACGCAAAGTAAAATAATTGTATTTCTTTTGTACCAGTAACTAAGAGTTGGCAAATGTTTGCATGTTTCAATTACGAATATTGTATCAGAATACGTGTGCAATTTCTTGATAACATACTACGCGGTAAGTTCGGGGTTGCTGCTGAACAAGCCACGATGTAGTGGCACCGTCGAAGTTTCAGTGTTCAAGGAATTTACCACCTTATGATGTAGGTTATACAGTTTTGTTTTAAATATTTTGCGAGCAAAACGATGTTTGTATAATGTTCTCTGTTTGACTTCACGGCTGTCACAAACAAACCAAGTTTCGACGTTGCTCCTCGATTTTATTTGTATCGTGTGTGTTTAATATTAATTGGTTCGGTCGACCTGTGACGAATTATTGAGGAAAACAAAGAATCTGGCTGGTTCCTTGACGAATCGGTATACGAAAAATTGCCTAGAGGTGAGAAAAAGAATAAAATCAATCATTTTGATAATCGACTCGCTGTTTGAGAGTCAAATAGATACAGACTTTTTCATCGACGATAAACATAATTGTTATTTTTTATGCTTTCGGTTAAAAATAGCAAGCTGGTTGATCGCGTTAAAATATTTGTAAAAACTGTTGATGAGGCAATTTGAAAACAGTTGAAATGTATAATAGTCCCATTGTTGCCGCAGTTTTTTCAGTAAAGTCCCACTATAATATTTTTATGTTCAGATTGCGAGGGCTGAGTGGTTCGCCTTGATGATCCTACTTAAATTGTAATTACGACTCAGTGATTTTAAAGTAATGGTAGTTTTCAAGTGTTTTGCAGTGTTTCAAACCGCAGGCAGTGGTAATCTGATCGGCAGCGGGTTTGGTTGTAAGAGACACCGGCCATCGATCCTTTGGCCTCCATGTCTACCCGCCGTTCTCCAGTTTTACTTCATTTCAACAACTTTTTGTACGTATTGACAAATCATGTTTTATGCAAGTAAAAAAGTCGACCTATAATTCTGCAATGAAAGTAATTTAACACTGTCAGTGATTTAATTTACGCCTACGGAGCAGTTAATTTGAAACGATGCCGACTGTAGATTGATAGATCTGTGTGGAATGATTGCGATCTATTGGTTCGGCGGGTTTTCCGTATAATGGAGCTGTTTATTTAGATTTTAATTTAAAATTCCGTTAAATTTGCGTCACCTGAGTACCTACCCGCATGTCGATTTTAGCTCTAAATTAGGATTTTGATTCGTTAGAGCTAAAAAAGAACAAATTGTTATTTCAGCGCTTGTTTTAATTTACTAGCGACCCGCTTTCTTGAAATTCGGCTATTGTTCATCTTTGAAATTCTCGCCTTTTTTCTGCTATAATATGAATTTATTATACATATATACCCTCCGGAAGAAATTCTCTAGAAGTGTAGATTATGGTAAAAAACCGTATCATAATGCGGTGCGTGGTTTAGAAGAAGTAAGCGAAGAAACTGACAGACGAAAGTAGCGACTTTATACTATTTAGAGATAGCGAAGATGCAAAACAAACATACGTAGCCAGAAACACGTTCTCATTTAATACATCTGCAATATCATTCAAAATCAAAATCAAAATATTTTATTTCACATAAGCCTGCATGGGCACTTATGAAACGTCAGAAGCTAGGTGCACGGTTCCAATTTGTCGTTTCCTATGGAGAAGAGCCGGCAAGAAACTCCACGGTTACTCTTTTAAAAATAATTGGCTTTTACAATGTTTTCAAATTACAGTGATAATAGGTATGGGAGGACAGTGCAGGCCAGTCAATAAGTACCAGGTACTTAGAGGAATGAAAATACAGAATAGAAAAACGTCTACAAATCTAGTTTCTAAGGCCTACAACGTTCTCTCATTCACAATATGTAAAAGAATCTACCTATATAAAATGAATCTATTTGAACCAAGTGACATGATTTCGATGACAATCACTGAAAATAAATAGTAGGTAGTAAAATTTATGTATAATGTCAAATAATGACGAGAATATGTCAGACATTGTAAAAAAAAAAAAAAAAAAGAATAAAAATTAACATTGCAATTTGGGAGCAGTTAATAGACTTTCACACGGTTTTGCTGTTAATGAGGTACCAGGGAAGCCACATGTGCAGAAGGAATTAATGCCAAACTTCCCTGTCTTCAACGTAGTCTTTTATCTTATAATATGCTTTTTTGATAAGGACACGTTTGATGTGAGTTTTAAACTTTCCATCGCTAAGTTCTGTAACCGACTTTGGCAACTTGTTATAGAAGCGGATACTGTTTATTAGAAATGACTTGCTAGTTTTAGTTAATCTAAATTTTGGAATCACAATTTCATCTTTACTACGTGTATTTAGATTATGGAAATCGCATCTTTTTTTGAAAAGACCTAAGTTTTTGCGAACATACAAGACCAGAAACACATTCCCATTTAATACATCTGCAATATCATTAGATGATCGTATCCAGAATCCTAAGATAATTTATAACTGTACGTGTGTAACGCCACCGTCCGAGATAAATGGAAACAAAACGTGTGATGCGGATAAATTGAGAATCCAGTTCATTGTTCTACAGGGGAGACAAGTGATACATTTGTGGACATATCGCGCTCATTCTGGGAAACCCTTACAGCTTCCGACCCGATTTTACACCTGCTGTTAATCACAAGTAGAAGTAGCAAGAATTATGTATCCAGGACTTTCTTGCCCTATTTTCTCTATAGAGACCTACGTTTTGGAATGGGCAAGGCTTTAACTCCTTTTCAACTTTCTGAGTAGCTGGCCGATATCTTGACAGTTCGAAAGTAAATGGTTTATTTAAAATAAATGACCCTTAACTGTGGTACTGAAACTCTTTGTGTACCGGACGGGCGTGATCGCATGGATGCGAAGGGTGTGTAGGGAGGGTGTAAATCTCCCAGTCCACGCGGCGCTGACGTCCTGCACCGATAGATTCCAGATATCTTCAGGGTGGCTACCTTCTTCCGTTCTTCATGTTACCATACCAACGTTTTTGACATTCTGCCCCCTAAGAAACAGTTTCCAGACATTCGTCTAGGAAAGGGGGTGTTTTTTGACTATTTACTGAAGGGGTTACTTTACCTGATTAATAACACAAGTTTTTTATAATTCTTCAGGAAGCAATTTCGGAACACTACTTTGACTATATCTATATATTTAAGTTAATTAAAGATTTAAATAAGAATCTTGCCGATGACTACAAATTACTCGAAATTACATGTTTACTATCGTACTATGAATCTTTACCGTAACGAGGACCGCTAATTACTTCCTGTTTTAAAGTTTTATTTGTTCTAAGTTCTATTATAGTTTTGTCGGAAATAAGCATATAACACGTTAATTTATTAAAGTACATATGGCATGTTACATATCCCTGAATTCCCCACAAAATTCCCCATCTCCTGAGATATCCATATTTACTATATCTTTCTATACTGAAAGAATATTTCGAGAAAAACCGAAAAAATCTGAAAAATGTTACTAAATTTTATTTTGTAAGTTGTTTTTCTCGAAAACTAGTGAAGCTATGCGAAATCTAATTATAGATATCTCAGGCTGGTCTATAGACCTACAACAATCTGATATTTAAAACCTTACATCTATAGTATTCAGGGCGTGACGCGCCCTGAAAGAGGGTTAACAAAAAACATAAATCTTAAATATCGCTTAACTACAGCAACACGACATACAAACTCAATCAAGTGGGTTTTATATTAAATTTACGATATTAAAAGTTAGGTCCAGGGCTAGGTCTCGGTACTAGGTTACCTGGACGCACTATAAAACTATAATCACGGCTATATAGCCCACTTAAATGAGGTTTGCAGAGGTGGTACTTACGGTTTTTTCTATACTAGGCACTTATTCACCACTGTTATTTGGTTTAACTATCACTCTTATCACTATGAATTTAAGTTAATGTCAAAAACAAACTAAAACACTATGTAGTGACGCATCGTCGCGAACATCTCTCCCGCCGTGCAGTGCAGTGACGACTCGTAGCGATGTCGGCGCGGCGCTGCATAGCACCGGTGAACGGCGACCGGAGTCGCGGCGCTCGCCACCGCGACGCCTGTTGTCACGCCGCCCGCCGCTGCGATGCTCGCTGCCTCGGCTCTTGTCGCCGGGGCGCTCACCGCCACGACGCTCTGCTGTTGCTCCGCCGCTGCGGCGCTCGCCGCCAGGGCGGTCGCCGCCACGGCGCTTGCCACCCGGGCGCTCGCCACCCGGGCGCTCGCCGCGTCGGCGCTCGCCACCAGGGCGCTCGCCACCTCGGCGCTCGTCACCATGGCTATTTGGGTAGTGGGACGAGTTTCTTCACCGGACGCTTCAAGGTGCCGCGGGCAGTGCGCACCTCAGCGGTCCGGACTTCTCCATCGGCCCCGGGAAACAGGGCAACTATACGGCCTCGCGGCCACGTGTTGCGAGGCAGCTGGCCGTCTGCGATGAGTATGGGGTCGCCCACCTGCAGTTCGGGCCCGCGGGTGCGCGGCTCCCGCCGGTTTTGAAGCTCCGGCAGGTACTCCCTGACCCAGCGACGCCAGAACATATCGGCGAGTATCTGGGATCGTCGCCAGAGTCTCTTGCTGTCCACATCTCGCTCGGTGAACACGCCGGGTGATGGTAGTCTCGCCGATCCACCGAGCAAGAAGTGATTCGGTGTGATCGACTCGTCGTCTTCGCTGTCTACAGAAACATGTGTTAGTGGCCGGCTGTTTACAGTGTACTCTGCCTCACACAACAGTGTGGACAACACCTCTTCGTGCGGATGTTTTTCGAGGAGCACAGTGCACAGCGCGGACTTCACGCAGCGAACAAGGCGCTCCCAGGCGCCTCCCATGAATGGCGCTGATGGCGTTATGAAGCGCCACACGACGCCTCGGCGACTGGCCTCCTCTCGGAAGGCCTCTCGGAGCTCCTTGTCGGCACCGTGCATGTTGGTACCGTTATCGGAGTGTATCTCGGCGGGGCAGCCCCGACGAGCAGCGAAGCGGCGCAGCGCCAGTATGGCGGCGTCTGCGCTGAGGCTGGCGGCGATCTCGAGGTGGACGGCTCTGGTGGTGAGGCACGTGAATAGGGCTACGTACCTCTTCTGACGCTGTCGTCCGACGGTTACGGACAGTGGGCCGAAATAGTCTAGCCCGGTGTATGTGAACGGCCGCTGGTGATGTGCCAGGCGCGTTCTCGGATGGTCGCCGGTCGCAGGCACGGTTGGTTGCGCCTTGCGTATGCGACATTGCAGACATCGTGACAGCACCTTCTTTGCGGTTGGTCGCATCTTTACGACCCAATAGTGCTGTCGGACCTCGTTGATAGTGAGCTCTGTCCCACTATGCTGCAGGCTACGGTGTGTCCAGTCTATGTATAACTGGGTGATGTGATGGTCGCCGTGTAGTATCGGCGGACGCTTCACATCGTCTGCTATTTCTTCGGTAGCGGCTATACGGCTTCTCAGTCGTATAACGCCATCTGTGACTTCTATTTGTAGCGGCCGCAGTCGACTGTCCTTGTCCAACGTCTTCTGTTCTCGCAGTCTAGCGATTTCTAGTGCGAACGATTGCTGCTGCACGACCTGCACCAGTAGCTTCTCGGCTTCGTGGAGAAACTCTGCTTCTATGATCTGTTTCTTTTCTTGAGAATCAGTCGTTTTCACTGCTCGCTTCGGGGGAGGGGGCGCCGTTTTCTTCTGTTTACGCCAGTCAGGATCCTGTTCAGCGTTCTTCCTGGTTCTTTTGTAGAACGTTTTCTCTTTCGTTGCTCTACATAAAGATATGAAGCGTAGAACGCTTGCCGTCGCACGGAGTAGTCGTTCCCACCTAGAGAACCTTGCTGGATCCGGTATGGCTTCTGTAAGCTTTCGGTTATCGGCTTCTTCGACGGCGGTGAGCGTTCTCTCTTCCCCTGTCTCCTCTGTGATTGGAGGGCTCTCTGACGGCCATGACGACGGTTCTCCGTACTGGAAGTCGGGACCACGATACCACTCATGTTGTGAGTTAAAGTGGCGTGGTACGTCACGAGTAGCTATGTCGGCGATATTCATTTTCGTAGGTACCCATCGCCATTCTTCGATTCTGCTATTCTCTTCTATAGCAGCTATGCGATGAGCTACGAAAGGCTTGTATACTCGCGCTCCTCTTCTTATCCACGTCAGTATGGTCTTACTGTCTGACCAATACGTCACCGATGCGGGCTTGATGTCGTGCTCACGTATAACAGCTGCGGCTACGCGGGTTCCCATCACCGCTGCCTGCAGCTCGAGGCGCGGTATTGACTGCAGCTTTAGTGGAGCTACCTTCGCCTTTGCCATGACGAGGCTGACTCGCTGCTGACCATCTGTTGCTGTGGTTCGCCAGTACACTGCCGTCGCGTACGCCATCTCGCTCGCGTCGGTAAATACATGAACCTGTGTCTCTATAGCTTCGCTGTACCCCGGGTAGCATCTTGGTATGCTGACTTCTCCGAGCTGTAGTAAATGCTGTATCCAACTTTTCCATTGAGTCGCTAAGTCTTGGTCTAGCGACTGATCCCAATCGACTCCTCGCCTCCATGCCTCTTGCAGTATTTGCTTGGCTCGAATGGTTACTGGTGAAGCGAGTCCGAGCGGGTCGTACAGTGACATCACTATCTTGAGCGCCTCTCTTTTAGTGGGCGCCTCTTTTTCTAATATGCCTTTTGGTAGGCGCGCAAGCGTCAGGTTGAAGCCCAACGTATCTTCACTCGGTCTCCATATCAGGCCGAGTATCTTCTCTGTGTCATCTGTATTTTCGATACTGACAATTTCAGTTCGGATCTGTGTCGGATCTATGTTTTCTATTAACTCTGTGCTGTTCGACACCCATTTTCTGAGTTCAAACTTCGCCTGTAGGTGAATATTTTTCACTGTTGTTGCAATGCGCGTCGCTTCTTTGACGGTCTTGTAACTATCGAGGTAATCATCCATATAGTGATTCTGTATTATGGCTTCCACTGCATCTGGATGCTCATCTATATGCCTTTTCGCGTTCCAATTCTTCGCGAAAATGGCCATGCACGGCGAGCTTGCCGCGCCGAATATGATGGACGTCATACGGTATTCTTCTGGCGCTCCCTCTCTTTTATTGCCTCTCCACAGGTACCGGAGCGCGTCTCTATCCTGACTTCGCACTTTCACCTGCATAAACATCTCCGCTATGTCACCAGAGATGGCTATGCAGTGTCTGCGTAACCTCATCATGACGCCGGGCAGTGACTGTAGTAAGTCCGGTCCAGTGAGAAGGAAGTCGTTGAGTGACAGTCCTCTCGATTTGGCAGCTGCGTCATGCACGATGCGGAGTTTTTTGGGCTTCATGGGGTTGAACACGTCGAAATGTGGTAGATACCAAGTCCTACCCGGTGTGCTCGTCTTGGGCGCCTTCTCTGCGTATCCCTTTTGTACGAGAGAGTCCATCTGTTCTGTGTATCTATCTCGAAGAGCCGGTTTGCTATCGAGTTTCTTTTCTATTGAGACAAGCCTCTTGAGAGCTGTCCCGTAACTATCGGGCATTTCTATGCTTTCATTTTTCCACAGCATGGCTGTTTCTATATGTCCATCTTCTAACTGTTGAGTGTGACGACTCAAGATATCTTCTGCTTTCTTCTCGGGGTCGGAGTCTGGTCGTCTCGGGTTGATGACCAGCGATTCTAAGGCGAAGAACTTGCGAAGCTGTTCGTCTATGTCTTCATCGCCCGCTATGATTCGGTTGCAGTAGTGCACCTGCTGACCCAGAATTCTGGTGTGCGCACCGTGTAGAGTCCAGCCCATCGTTGTGAGTGACGCGACAGGTTGATTCTTCGGACCTCTGCGGATCTCACTGGCCAATAATAGATGCCAGTTATCTTGACCGATGAGTATTTTCGGCGCGCCAGTGTCGTATATCAGCTGTTGCCTCAGGTCATCCAGATGTTTGCAGTGTGCGACGTCTTCTTCACTGACGGTTTGTGGAGCGAGGTTTAGCTTCGGTATGGTGCGCGCTCTGAACGGCACCTTATTCTTCAGTTCGCTCGCGAGTGTGACCGTGATTCTTCGTGAACTTGGAGTGTCGATCATGGTGTTACCGATCGCACCTATCTTCAGAGGGTCGATTCGGCCTTCTGCCCCGACTTGCTTCGCTACGTCCTCGTCGATCAAGGAAACGGTTGATCCATCATCGAGAAGTGCGAATGTGGACACTTCTCCCGCCGGTCCAATCACTCTGACCGGTACCATCTTGAGGTAAGCGTGGCTTGAAGTCGTTCTTGAGCTGGCCACTGTTTCCTTCGACTCCACGTTGTTCGACTGCTCCTGAGTAACGGGTTTTTCGACACCCTCTGCAGCGGGCTTCTTGTTATAATGAAGAAGCTGATGGTGCGTAGCTGTACACCCCTTTACGTCACACTTCTTCGTCTTGCATGTGTGACCAGGACGACGTGTGCGCAGGCAACGGAAACACAGGCTGAACTTCTTAGCGAGCTCCCATCTCTTGTCGCTGGATCCCTCCTTGAACTTCTTGCACTCGAGAGTGTGATGTCCGTCTTTCTCACAGATGCGGCATTTCTTATCGGATTTGTCCACAGCTGTGTGGGTCCTCTGGGTGACACGCTTGCTCGAGGTTGCCTCAGTAGGGCCGATGTTTTCAGGCGGAGCGAATGCACTGCAGAAACGAGCTTGCTCTGTGATGAACTCGCTGAAGAGTGTGAGGTCTGGCTGCGACTGGTGTTTCTCTGTGTACGTTCTGTACCACTGTACACGTAGGGAGTTCGGTAGCTTCTCGGTCAGCAACCGCATCAGCTCAGCATTGATCAGGTAGTGATCCTTCTTCAGCGCGCGCAGAGTGACCACACCGCTTCTGACTCTACTTGCAAAGTTGCAGATGTCTTTAGGTGCTTCGCCGCAGCGCGGCAATCCTCGCAGTCTGTCTGTTTCAGCTTGAGCTATTGAATCTGGACGGCCGAACTGCAGTTCTAATTCCCTCATGATGTCATCTGGCTTTGCATGTCCGATGAGTTCTGAGCTCACTGTCTCTAGTGCTCGTCCCCGCAGGCTTCTTCTAAGCCTTGCTGTGTTTTCAACATCGTTGAAATATCTTCGAGTTGTCTCGTAGATGGCACGAAATGAAAGCCATTCTGTATGGGCCCCATTGAAGTTCGGTAAGGTCATGATGACCTTCGACGCCGAGGGGTGGTTCGGTGTCCACTGTTCTGTTTTCCTGTCGGCTAGCGACGCTATAGCGGACGTCAGCTCCGTTATGAAAGGACGGAGTGAGTCTTCCCCTTTGGCTTCTGTTCCCTTTGGTGGGATTCGATTGTTCACTTCATTCACTGTAGGATGCGACAACGGTACTTGCTTATCGAGATCCACTATAGTTTCGAAGTCCACAGGGGGGGGCGGTGCCTCATGGCCTATATTACTATTGTCCCCCTCGGCGGCGTTGGCTCTCTTCTCCGGCTCAGGCTTCGGCGCCTCTTCAAGCCAGGAGCGCACGTACTCATCGTTCGAGTCTCTGTCATCCATATAGCCGTCGGAATCTTCTTCCTCGGCTCTTTGAAGTGCTAATTGAGCAAGTTCCAACTTAATCTTCAGTAAGTCTTCACGTGCTCTTGAAATTTTCTTATTTGGCCGCGTCGTCCTATCTGTAGTCGACTGCGGCCTGCTATGTTCGGTACGGGCGTCACCCCGGGTAGTCATCGGTAAGTTTCGGCTGTACGTCTCATCTAGTGTTTCCCTTCTGTCTGCAGGCTTCAATGTTCTAACTGAAGATTGCAACGTTCTATCTGATTGCTTCAACGTTCTATCTGAAGATTGCAACGTTCTATCTGAAGATCCCTCTCTTCTGGTTCCCTTCTTAACTGTAGATGGTTGTTCCATCTCTTCGGACCGTGCTCGTGCAGGTAAGTCTTCACTTCTCCGCGAAACAAGGGGGCGCTGCTGTGGCGGGTCGGTCCCTTCAGTGGTGGAGGGTGAACGCGGCGATTGTTCGTAGCAGATGGCCGGAATACCGTGTCTTCTGCTCACCTCCACTGTCCATGCTTTAGGGGCCCTGCCTTGTGATCTTGTTACCGGCATGTTGACTTCGGTATGCGGGTCTCGAATCTTCTATCTTCGAAGGTCAGTATTCAATCTTCAAATTGAATTCAGTATCTTCAAAGTTCAATCTTGAATCTTCAAGGCGGATCTCGACCGAAAAAATTCTTCTAAACTGGTGTTCAAATCTTCAAACGGGATTCCAAAAATCCGGATCTTCAAAGTCGAATTTCAAACCCAGTTTCCAAAAAAAACCGGATTCCAAATCCGAATCTTCAAACCGGATCTCAAACCGGATTTCAAATCCGAATCTTCAAACCGGATCTCAAACCGGATCTTCAACGGAATCTTCAAACCGGATTTCAAACCGGATCTTCAACGGAATTTTCAAACCGGATTTCAAACTGGATCTTCAACGGAATTTTCAAACCGGATCTCAAACCGGATCTTCAACGGAATCTTCAAACTTCAAATCTTCTATGTTGAAAGATTCAGGAACAAAGCTTCAGGTCCGGGAACGATCTTCGGGAACGGGGCTCCAGGTCCGGCAACAAATCTTCGGAAATAAGACTTCAGGTTCCGGGAACAAATCTTCGGATATAAGACTTCAGGTTCCGGGAACAAAGCTTCAGGAACGGGAATAACTCGTCAGTCATAAGTCTTCAGGCTTCTGATATCTCTTCAGTAATAACCCTTCAGGCTTCGGTAACTTCCTCTTGAATAAGGCTTCAGTCTCTGACGTCACTCTTCCTTCATAAGTCTTCAGCTATCCAGACATGTCCCGGACGGGTCCACATGTATCCCTCCTGAAGAAATCCGGCTCGCAAGGACCAGCAGATGTACCGGACGGGCGTGATCGCATGGATGCGAAGGGTGTGTAGGGAGGGTATAAATCTCCCAGTCCACGCGGCGCTGACGTCCTGCACCGATAGATTCCAGATATCTTCAGGGTGGCTACCTTCTTCCGTTCTTCATGTTACCATACCAACGTTTTTGACATTCTGCCCCCTAAGAAACAGTTTCCAGACATTCGTCTAGGAAAGGGGGTGTTTTTTGACTATTTACTGAAGGGGTTACTTTACCTGATTAATAACACAAGTTTTTTATAATTCTTCAGGAAGCAATTTCGGAACACTACTTTGACTATATCTATATATTTAAGTTAATTAAAGATTTAAATAAGAATCTTGCCGATGACTACAAATTACTCGAAATTACATGTTTACTATCGTACTATGAATCTTTACCGTAACGAGGACCGCTAATTACTTCCTGTTTTAAAGTTTTATTTGTTCTAAGTTCTATTTTAGTTTTGTCGGAAATAAGCATATAACACGTTAATTTATTAAAGTACATATGGCATGTTACATATCCCTGAATTCCCCACAAAATTCCCCATCTCCTGAGATATCCATATTTACTATATCTTTCTATACTGAAAGAATATTTCGAGAAAAACCGAAAAAATCTGAAAAATGTTACTAAATTTTATTTTGTAAGTTGTTTTTCTCGAAAACTAGTGAAGCTATGCGAAATCTAATTATAGATATCTCAGGCTGGTCTATAGACCTACAACAATCTGATATTTAAAACCTTACATCTATAGTATTCAGGGCGTGACGCGCCCTGAAAGAGGGTTAACAAAAAACATAAATCTTAAATATCGCTTAACTACAGCAACACGACATACAAACTCAATCAAGTGGGTTTTATATTAAATTTACGATATTAAAAGTTAGGTCCAGGGCTAGGTCTCGGTACTAGGTTACCTGGACGCACTATAAAACTATAATCACGGCTATATAGCCCACTTAAATGAGGTTTGCAGAGGTGGTACTTACGGTTTTTTCTATACTAGGCACTTATTCACCACTGTTATTTGGTTTAACTATCACTCTTATCACTATGAATTTAAGTTAATGTCAAAAACAAACTAAAACACTATGTAGTGACGCATCGTCGCGAACACTTTGTATGAACTTAATTTAGTACAAAATTGATCAATAGATTGCATAAAATCAAGTAGAATTTATAAGAATTGTAGGGTAATGGACAACCTTATAACTCTATTGAATTTGCCTAATGGGAATGTACGGGGACCCCCTAATCGACCTGAAATCCGTGTACCTAAATTTAAAATGACTACGCTTTTATGAGTTTAATTTGTTAATTATTTTTGTCATTTGCGTACGAAATGAAATGTTGCTAAACCAAATGATTTATGAAAAAGAAAAACAATGCCTACGTACTTAGTTTGTACTTATGTCAAAGTTTTTAAATACTAAATCGTTAGTTCTAAAAACGTTTTCAAGTACGTAAAATAAACCTTAACCATATTTGGACCACTTCACGCTTAAATTATTTCGCTAATCGAAAGGTGTAAATGCACGGGGTCGTTATGGAGGTGGTCAACTAAACGGAATGATAGAGCGAGTAATGGGACCCGTCAGGCCATGACGTCACTCATTCACAGCGGCTCACACACCAGTCAACAGCGTTTGTCAAAAATACCCTCGTTTGTTGGAAGCGTTTCCGGTGACGTATTGTATGGAACCTATGGTAATGTAGGTAAATAATGTTATTCATAGAGTGTTATTGTGTTAAAAGTACTGTGTGTGTTTAGGACAAATGCAAAATAATAATAATAATTTGGTTAGACACACTAGTAGCTAATTAGCTGATGTGTATACGCTACGTTGAAGACAGGGAAATTTGGCATTAATTCCTTCTGCACATGTGGCTTCCCTGGTACCTTATTAACACCATAACTATGTGAAAGCTTATTTGACATTATGCATCAACTCTAATATCGACTATTTATGGAAAACATGTCACTTGGTTCAAATAGGTTCATTTTATTTATGTAGATTCTTTTACAGATTGTGAATGAGAGAACGTTGTAGGCCTTACATACTGTAGATTTGTAAACGATTTTCTATTCTGTATTTTCATTTCTCTAAGTACCTGGTACCTATTGACAGGCCTGCACTGTCCTCCTATAGTTATTATCACTGTAATTTGAAAACATAGTAAAAGCCAATTATGAAGCGACAAATTGGAACCGTGCACCTAGCTTCTGACGTTTCATAAGTGCCCATGCAGGTTAGTGTGTTTTTTTGGAAATATCAAAACCTTGGAGATAGTTAATCTGTCTTTTAGATTTTTGAAGAAGTTTAGTATTAGAGGGAGCCATCACAATATTTTCCGGGAACCTATAACATATTGTTACAACTCGGGTGGAGTTTTTCAAGGGCTTTTTCTTTGACGAATTTTCCCATAACTTAAGGGAGGGCCTACGCAAATATTTGGTGGCATTCAGAGTCTAAAGCTCTTGAAGGATGGGCCCTTCGTAGTGTTCTGTTAGTATTTTAAACGTCTCAATGAGCCTACCCATAAAATGCAACGTTTTGATACGCTTCATAGTCATTTGCTCATTGAATTTTCGTATGCGACAATAGAATTTCAGGTTTACACACATACTATGGATGCAAGCTAACCAAACCAGGATTCTAAGCAGACGCGCATACCTAGGGCAATGTGTATACAAGACGTGCCCGCATACTCGGCCTTTATAACTTAAGCCTAACTTAGCTATTATAGGATGCACAAACAATGTTATTCACGTATGCATTACTGCACGAATAACTTGATTAATAGTTAATCATAACTTATTAAACCTAACGGTGTTAATACAGAAGAGAAAAAGTATATTCAATTAATTTTAATTAACCCATTGTGAAAATAAAGTAATGAATCAGTAACTGTGTGAGAACTGTTACAGATCTCCCTTATTAATTTTTAACTCACCGTTGTTAGTTATTATGTAACTATATTGCTTTCACCGTTCTTTTTATGTGTGAAATAAGAGTAGTTAATGTTATATCTATTGTTACGTCACTAGACGTGTTGTGTCAAACAGATATACAGGGAGGCATGGACATCGACGCCCAACCAGTTACCATGGACACAATACATGATTTTCTAAAAATATGTGTTACATTTGATTTGGCCGCGTAGGTACTGCACTTTTCTATGAAACAGCAGATTTTTTTTGGATCGATTAAGTTAAGCTTCGCTTGGTGCGGGTGGTCCATGGATGGGTGACCACCTTTACATACCAAGACCCGTCTGTGTCTCGGAAAGCACGTTAAACCATTCGTGGTCGGCAGAAGCCCGAAAGTCTGACAACCAGTCGCACCAATGGGTATCCTGTTACCCAGTAACTGACAGCAGTCGCTACATGTATAATACTGGTATTCAGCAGTATCCGGTTAGACTGGTCAACCTCAACATAGTTGGGAAAAGACTAGGCAGTTGATCATCTGACCGTAGTAGTATAGTAGATTTACTATGGTGCTCCAGCATAGAGCAAGAGATGTTGCTACTACAATTGTTACTAATTATATCTTTGATTACTCTTTTGCTAATTAAAAGGCAGTGAGTGTAACATGTAGATAGTTCCACATTAATAGAGTGTTACACGAAACTTAAATGAAGCTGGAAATTTGGGAAACACGAATATTATAAGCTGACCAAATTTGGTTTTAATGAAATTTGCAGTCTAGCGTGTTAGTGTCAAACTCACGCTTATATGATACAAAGTGTACTGAAAATAATTTACATTGCAAGTGTCCGCTTTTGAGCTAGATATTAGGAAATAGGAAACAAAGCTGTGAAATAAGAATAGGGTATTACACCCATTTTTTTAGTGTCCTAACTAGACTCTAAAGTGCTAATAAACCACAAAAAAACACAACATTTTTGTTTAATCGATTAGTGCCGTAAAAATGCATTTAAATTTAACATTTTCGAATTTCGCGCGTATTTTGACGAAAACGCTGGACACAGTGGACGCTATATTGCTCTGTGGGTATGACGTCGCCTGCTATATAGACAAATGCGCTGATATTTTATAAGATAATTGTTTATAATTTTAAAAATTAGTTATTATTCTACTTGTCGTTGGTTTGCTGTTCCTGAATGCAAAACATTATTTAAATAAAAATTACTTTGGTTACGAAAATAATAAAAGTACAAAGTTGTTCAATTGACACGCTGTATGACGTAATAACATGGCGGCTACTATTTCATGGTGTTAAAACACAGATTAAATAAAGTGAAATCTTTGAACTGAATTTTAACATTTATTTTGGTTATTTCACGAACATTTTGTGACTGCATTTTGCCTAAGCTATCTCAATAATATAGTATTTTTAGATTTTTTCTCATATGGAGTAAAATACCATATTTAGTGGTCGCAAGCCTAGGGCTTGCGCCCAGTAGACCGACGACCTGCTGGACTTGAGGTCCTAGGTACGATTTTCAGGTCAGGCAAAGTGGCATTGGGTTTTTCATTCTGGAATTTCTCAGTAGCAGTCCGGAGTCTGGATTTGTGCCCGATTGATGGCAATTGGCTCGCTCCCATGGGACATGGGACTTAAACATAACTGGCGAATGTGGGTGTACTAAAGACACCTCTGCCAAACTCTTCGGGAAAACAAGACGTGATGTTATTTTATGAATTTGGAAGGCAGTTTGAGCAAATAATAATAATAATCATCAACCGGCCTTTTCATGTTTTCTTCTTCCATTTTCGCAGTCATGTCACTTCTACCCCCTTTCTACCAGAATATGGATAAATATTGCTGCAATTTAGAATATGCGCGGGGTTATAAATATCCGTCACGAATGGGTGTTGCACGCACACACGACTTCACAAAGGGCCCTTCATGGAGTCCTCGCGTGGCTGTAATTTGGCTGTTGACAGATTTACAAGCTCCATCTCTCGAACGTATCGAATGCGGTCGCCGCCACACCAATAGAGTTACTGGATGGGCTCCACATTTAACGAGAAGCGTGACCGAAGCGGCCATCGTTGATCGTCCTGATAAAATACATAAATTACTTATAATTATCTTAATAATCAACGTTTTAAATCATAATAAAGATAATCGTGTTGAATGGTTTTCATTAGCCGTAAAAGGTATTGGAAATTAATAAAATAAATAATAGTTTAAAAAACAAAAAAAACACGTTTTAAAAACCAAACTAAAAAAGGAGAAAATAATTTAATTCAATTAAAAAGCTTGGGGTGCTTTTCGAGGTATTTTTATAATCAATTAATGTCAAGCATCCTACGCTTTTTAATTGAATTAAATTATTTCCTCCTTTTTAATTTAGTTTTTAAACTATTATTTATTTTCTATTTTTTAGTTCTGCCAACTACAAAAACGTGTTTTTTTTCCTTTTTCTATTATTTTTTAAATTATTGAATTGTCATCGGTCCTCGATAAGTTTACAAAGTTTCAATGAAATCTGACCGTCTAAAGTGGGTCAAAATCGCGCTCTAAGGAGTCGGTTACATACAAACATACAAGTGAAGCTAATATAAAGCGTGTAAAAATGCATATTCAGTTCGGGTAAAAGTTGATAGGTATAGGTTGGAAAGTCATCATCTGCTTAGCCTTCTCCCAACTATGTTGGGGTCAGCTTCCAGTCTAACCGGATGCAGCTGAATACTAGTATTTTACGTGGGGCGACTGCCTATCTGACCTCTACAACCTATTTACGATGTAGGTTATAGGTTGGAAAGTTCAGTAATAAAACGGAAACGTATAAAAAATTGTGACTAACTCATAATTATCATATTAAACTTTAACATGGGTAAAGAAACTTACTCGTATTAAACATGCTAGCTTATTTTAATTAACGTTTTTAATTCAAATATACTATCCAAGTTCGGTCGGTGACATTCTCAAACCAATTTACGTATAGTATAAACCGTCTACCTATTGTACAGTTTCTGCTGACTTTACGAGTTCAAATCGATATCGTTCTAAACTCGTCAATCGTGCTCGACACTTATTACGACGCGAGGCGTGCCTATCGACAGACAACGATCGATCGCCGCTTAATTATGTGTCGATCGTATACCGACCGATTGATACCCATCGATCATCACTATCTGTGCGATTGATTGTAATTTTAAATCAATTCACGCCTCTGCACCGAAGGCTCGTGACGTCATGATTTACTCGTTTCTAAGGTCCATGGCTCACTGTCCTTTCCAGTGTAAATTAGGTTTCTGTATTTATGGCGTACCTGACTGAAGCAATCACCGCGAATGGTGGAGATCACAGCGGCAGATAAATGCAGTAATGTGAAAATATTATCTAGCATACACCATAAAATTTCCTTTCGAAATCTTCAGTTGACTGTAGCCTACTTCTTCACAGTAGATCAGGTTTGGTTATAAGGCGTCAGCTAAGGGCATAGTGTCACGATTTATATACAGTAATTTGTGACTATCATTATAAAATTAAGTACCTACCACAAAATGATTGAAATACAGGACATGTTTATGAAACGTAATTAAACAGTCCTGTACATATTGGTGGAGGTATTATTGATGTTCGGTAATTAGCATTATGAAATTAACAGTGTGCGAAATCTAAACATTTGATTTGTGTGAAATTGTATGCAGAGTATGTTTTGATGAGAATAACAGTAATAAATTGAAGGTGGTGCAAGCTGACTTATTCTACTATCGGAGATAGAAACGACATTTTTTACTTGGGTACATCAAAGTAGGGATAAGGGCCATTAACAGCCGTCTGTTGGTGGTCGTTAATTATGTCATGGGATGAACTCGGCGCAGCTTCACATGAATAAGGAAAATAGCATTGGAATTTATACACAAACATGTACCTACGAAGATATCGCGTTAACCTGCTGTAAGCTCAAAGTAGATCTGTTACTATTATGTCCTTTCTCCGCCTCAGACACAGGGTTATATGTTCTAAGTAAAAAGTCAGATTTAAACATCATTTTCTGTGTAGTTGCAACCTTACAAGGTCGTGTTTAGACGACGTCTGTGTTCAGCCGGCAACGTCTATGAGCTATAATATGAATGAATAAAGAAGGTAATAAAATGTCGAAGACAAAAGCACCTTCAGGCATTCCTAAATTTTAATGTTTCCCTCAAAACATGAGGCAATTTTGCTAAAATAATGCCATAAAAGCTGTAATGTAGCCATAAAACGTATTTTCATGTAACAATGCTTATAATATTCAGAGGCAAAAACCGCATAAGTGCCGAGTCAGTGGTTTTCGATTGGATTCCAATAAATGGACGAACGTTACATTAATTTTATAATGCGCACAAAAGATAGACATTATACGTACGTTTATGTCTAGTAGAGTTAATTCAATTGTAAAATGCCGTTAATATCAATCCGCTACCGCGCATTTCACGGCAATTTTGCGCACAATTTTATTTCCTCCGCAAGAGATCTAGACGACGACATAATGAGTGTAGGTTGCTTCATACATTTGTTAAATTACTCGGTAATATAAGTAATATAAGTAAATTGTTCTTAATCCTAACAACGTCAGATTGAAAACTTTACCCTATTACAAATATTTTACAGAACGGCACTGTACGTCTCAGACGAACTTTATAGAATAATATTTGCCCTTTGTCCGTTTGTGTAAAACGAATACCTAATGTTTGCCCTTCCAAAGGGTATTTCCCATTTTCGTGAACTCGTTACCATATTTCCCATTTCTTTGGCGTCCCCTATAATTGAGTGCAAATTGTTACGCACCGGAGGTTCTACTTTAGGTTTGTTTGATATTATTTCAGAAGTGTTCTCTGATGTTGCCTTCCTGCGGTCAACCAAAGAGATCGTTGTTTCAAGCGCTATAGATAATGGTCTTCTAACCGTACTTTTTATACCAACTCCGAAAGATATCTACATACTTAAACCAGTATCAAAATGCCGATCACTATCTTAGCTTTTTGTCTTCCGCATATCATCAATTAAAATGTTTACACGTGGCTAAAAGACGCAAGGCGGATTCTTTGTAACCGGTTTCTACAATAGGTTTGTGGGAGAGTGAAGTTCGGGTAGCGCCACCAATTTACTTTGAACTTTCGTGTCTTCTTCTATGTAGTATATTCCATTTAGTAATAGCTGCGTATTATTACTGCTAGCGAGAGGTCAGCTCTTAATGGTCATGATGTGCGTAATGATCTTGTCTTCAAGGCGACATCTCGTTTCGAATACAATAAAATTAATAATGTGAGTTTTTGTGTTCCATTCAAGGATTCTGAACAATCATCGCTTTGTGGATCTCGAGAGTGATCGATATGTACTGAGAATTGCTTGTCAGTCTCAGTTTTGCTAGAGAGCGAATTCGACGATGCTGCCAGTTGAAAAAGACTTGAGAAATTGCTTTTGCGACGTACTCAAGTTCTTTGAGTAATTTAGATAAAATCTTTTCACATCAATTTGTGGGTTGTTTCCCTGATTGATGTGAAGTCTGATTTTAAAATATTGTTCTTTGTTCTTGTTTTTTATGTTTTAAAATATTGTTAGTCATGTAGAGTGCCTTGACCTCATAGTTTTTGCCTTCATTTGGCAGCGCTGTGGCCTTGGGCGAGACTTCGACGGATATTTCCTCAATTAGCGATGCGAGCTACCCTGTTGTTATTTATGTTTAATTTATTTGTTAAATATTTGTTAAATCTATTAAGGACCTTTGTAGTATTTCATAGAATTTGACATTATTTTGTTTAAAATAAAACATTTGTTAGTACTTGCAATAATATATAGTATAAATAATTTGAACAACTCTATTGTAAAGAAAAAACATGGAACAAAGAGTCCACTTGTTCCACGGAAAAATAATTACTAATGCATTATTAGTAATTATTTTTAAATACCTACCTACTCGTGGAACCTAAATAAAATATTGCTTTTTGTGGAACCAGGTCGTTATTTCATTCTGTAAGACTAAAAATTATGATAAATTACACACAAATCCATGTAACATAATATCGTGTACATATTTGTATAGGTGATTGGTATGGCGGTGCTCTCGCAGTCTGCGAGTAATTTATACACGCTCTTTACGATAAAAAATTCGACCCGATCATTATTATTAGTTATCCAATTGGGTGATTCTTGCGGTTAACATTGAGTTACTTTGTTGTATTAAGTGAAGAGGCATTAACTATTAAGGTCATCAGCATCACATAAGTTCAAGTAAAAACTTAGTTTTACATTGGTGTACTTAAAGTTACTTCACCAAATTAAAATATACAGCTCTTTTAGAGCATCAACGCAAAAGGAAGGAAGCTCTCATTTAGAATGCAATGGCGCGAATAAAGGCTGCATGAAATTCAACTCAGTGTATGTTAATGAGAACTTTGAAATGTAACGTTCTGTCGGAATGCAGAGCAGAGTTTTTTTTGTGTTAGTAATATACAGGATAAAAATTTAACCAGTGCGCAAACTGTAACTATGAATTCAGCATATGATTCTAGAGTCTAGCGTAGAAATTTAGAGTCGGTTTAAAAAAAAATCTGCGGTTCACATTTTGCCGCGTAGGTATTGCACTTTTCTATGAAACAGGTGATTTTTTTTTTAGTATAACTGACGAAAAATTTCTACGCTAGGGGGGAAAAATTTCTATCGTCTAGAATGATATGCTGATTTCATGGTTACAGTTTGCGCACTGGTTAATATTTTAACCTGTACATTCAAAGGTTAGCGGAGCATTTTAATTATTAAAAGTGTACGTGTATCATCCTTATATCAAATAAGTTTCATGTATAAAAACGATCTACAAGTTTAATACATTCGCTCCACTGATACCAAAAAGAAGAATTAACCTTGAGAAGTCGTAGTCACCGCGCTTGGCAAACGGATTGGTGATTGCAAGATGCTGCTACGCGTCTTCTACGCACCCTCTACGAAAGTCTACGCCCTGCTACGATGCCTACGAAAAGAGAGGGAGTCGCCGATTTGTTCCTGTGTTGTCCCGTCTTCTAGTTGTAGGTTTACGATTAATTTTATACCTAACGATCTATCGTTAGGTATGAACCGTTTTACTTTGTTTAGATAGAGTAGGTATGATATAGATATCATACCTACTCTATCTAAACAAAGTAAAACAGTTGCAAAAAATAATATTCCACCTTTGAGTCATATACCGAATGGTTAAGGTAGCATAAATTATTTTAATTGTTTTTAAATGCTTAATAACCACGGAGTTCGCACGATAATACACATTATGTTATTTAAGAATTCATTCACAAAAAACCGACTTGCCTTCGCCTTATCTACAGCCTTGAACATAATAACAGAGTACGTGGCATTGAAAATATTATAAGATGGGTCTTTGTATGTCAGAGAATATTTTCGAAACGAAACTTTGTAGGTACTGAAGCTTGTCACATAATAATAGTAGGTACACATCTTCATCGTACTTAATTGTTTTTTGGATGTCACATGATTGTGTATGAAGATATTTATTAGTACTCGTCTATTTCTGTGTGGTCTGCCTGTCAAGGTTTGACTTATTTGTTTGAAAACGAGAAGTAAATTCTTGATACAACGTGTAACGGAAAGGGTTTATACATACCAAGGGCACGGCTTCTTTGGATGATATCAAACGATATTGGAAGGGTTTTTTAATCCCATCTCTACATGTTCAGAAGTTATGAGAATTTTTTATACATTGACACTAGAAACCGAACTTTTCAAATTGGAATAAACACATCACTCTGAAGAGATTTATCGTGATACGTGGAAAGTTATTGACCTACGTAGTGCGGTGACACGTTTGTTATGATTTGAATTTAAGAAACATATACAACCGATGGTATCAATTCTTAGAGTATTTTATTTTGAGCTGAAACTATGTATAGTAATTCTATACCAGTTGTTATGTTAAGGATAGCAGCAGGGTATCTGTTACACCCTGTACATATATACTAACATTTAATTTGGGGTAAATATCCTGTGTCCCTGAAGGAGCACGTTAACCCATTGGTCCCAGTTGTCATTCGTGCATCTTTAACAGTTGTTACGGGTTGTCAGAAGCCCAAAAGTCTGACAACCAGTCTTACCAATGTGTAGCGTACTATCCAGTGACGGGGTTGTGAAGGTCAGATAGGCAGTCGCTCCATGTAAAATGCTGTTATTCAACTGCATCCGCAGATGACGATGAGCCTTTGCTTCAAGGCAAGGCAGGACATCAAGGCAGAAGGAATACTGGCTAAAAGTATTCGACAGAACATAATCTCACTTATTTTAAGTTCAGTAGCTGTCAGTTTCCAAAGTAGTTATTGCAACATAAAAGTTTTGCCATCAAATCAAAAATGCTGATTTCTCCACCTGACCGTGTCGCGAACACGTGTACCAAATATTTATGAGCTGTCTTGTTTCTAAAAATAATTACTAAATTATGCAGATAAGAGTCAGAATCGAATAACGCAACGTACTTAATCAACTGCTTGTCAGTCAATTAAAATAGTTATATAAACTATTTGTCACACAAGTGGACTAGATTACGTTCAAATGACATGTGGACACACTGGTTTCTAGATTGGCGGCGTAAGACTGCAGCGGCAGCTATTTCTGATCTTGTGCAGCGGCATTAAACTGAAATTGCTCCTGAAACGACTTTTGTTTCCGCGTTTGATCTCGAAATGTCAGCTGTTTACTGTGCTACTAACATGCTTAAAAATTACGCAGTCTGTTTGTCGTAACACTGTTACAAAAGTTCCACACAACAGTACCTACTCATCCCTATCGTTGTGAATAAACCGTTTTTAACCTAAATTTGTAGTTTAGAACCCGTTTAAATTAGTTTGAAACTGTTTAAAACCACGACCACGTATTTAAGAATTAAGTTAAAAAGGTTTACTGAAATCATTTACCATTTTTATTACTTAAATATATTATGTGTAAGATATGACTTACACGTATTATAACATATTTTTAAAGGACTTAAAGTCGTTTAAAAATATGTTGTAGCTAAGTATCAATAAAAATAGTCTCATTAGGTTTTTATTCAGCTACTGCATATTTTTAGAATCCTAAATCAGGGTGTAGGTGTGTTCTGGATCACTTCGTGTATGCATTCTATTTAAAAAAAAAACAAAAACATTTATAACCAATATTAAACCTCTAAGCATTGTTTCAAAACAAAACGACGACGGTTTAAAACCAAATGGTTAAAAAAGTTTAAAATTCGTTTTGCATCTATATTACACCCCACGAAACCAACATTACAATTGAACCCTTTAAAAACATTCAAAGTCCAATACTATAATCCTGTTTATCGATTGGCGGTGTTCCCACGGGCGTCCCGACAGACGGATTGACAGAATGATTGGGTGTAAGTATCGGAGGTCCCGCGTCTCTACTGCACATGCTAATGCCGTTTCCACCAATTACATTTGGCATTCACTCACGAACTTACCCCGCACAGCAGATGACCGTGAACTACAGGGTTAACGAAAAAAACGTTCGAAAACATTGCTGCACGATTTTATGGTTTTCGTAGTTGTCCGTCAACAGTCGAGCCCAGTGAGATGAATGTGAAAGGTCATGTCTTACTGTAGGCTATATCTTGTTTAAAAAAAAAATCTGGATGACCGAGCTTTGCTCGTTTTTTTTTTTATTGACGTTTTCTAAAAATGAAACCTAGCTAGATCGATTTATCGCCCCCGAAACCCCCTGCATACTAAATTTTATGAAAATCGTTGGAGCCGTTTCCGAGACTCAGATTATATATATAATATGTACAAGAATTGCTCGTTTAAAGGTATTAGATTAGATAGATAGATACATTTTTCTTCTTGATGAAACCGCTTGAACTTAACATGATAAAGTTTAATGTCAATTTTGCACTCGGATGAAAGTTATCTCCTACGGGCGTTATTTCTAAACCAGTTTACACATAGTAACTATCTCAGTATGTCAGAGTTTTGAACGCTTCTGTTCAGCTAAAAGGAAAGCAAAACACGTGAATAATATACACGCAGTACCTATTCGGTACACTCAAGCTCAGCGGTAGCTACAAGTAAACATGCCTTTTTTTCTGCGAGAGGCGTGTACAACAAAAACACCTTTTACAAGGTCTGTTTACGACAAGTACACCGAAGAGTGGTAACTGCGAAACGATTCCAATAAAAAAGAGACACCTTCATGGCCGCAATTTAAATTCGTCGTTGTTAAAGTACCTCGATACTTGCCGGTACAAAGGATACTTGAATCACCTACAAGGAGCCATTCCTTGACTTTAATCCTTATTCGAGTAACGATAAGGTGACTCGTTTACAGGGTGGTCTGTTACTGACTGCCCGGATTAAAGGCCTCGCCCGGAAGTAGGGATTATCAGCTATTGGAAACGTGATTTAATGACAATAATGATAAGCAGATAAGGGATTCCTATAAAATCGAGGGCAGCAGACGCTGTCCGTTCTACAACGAGGCACGGCTTCTTTGGATGATATCAAACGATTTTGGAAGGGTTTTTTAATCCTATCTCTACATGTTCGGAAGTAATGAGAATTTTTAATACATTGATACCAGAAACCGAACTTTTCAAATTGAAATAAACACATCACTCGGAAGAAATTTATCGTGATATTGGCAAGTAACGTGGATAGTTATTGACCTACGTACTGCGGTGACACGTTTATTATGATTTGAAGTTAAGAAACATATAAAACCGATGGTATCAATTCTTAGAGTATTTAATTTTGAGCTGAAGCTATGCATAGTGATTATATACCAGCTGTTATCTTTAGTGCTTAAGGATAGCTATAGGGGTTCTGTTAGGGGAGACCGGGGTGGGTTGACCAAGTTTCAGCTTAAAGGTTTATATTTCTATTTCTTTAGAATATATTAATTTAAAAACGGGTTCAGTTAATAGATTTACTATTAAGCTTTGCAAAAAAGTGGCAAAAAGCATGCTATTCATTATGATATAGAGTACAGGCCAGTTTTTGTATAAAAGGAAAAACTGGTCAACCTACCCCATGCTTGGGGTAGGTTGACTATTCACCTGGGGTAAGTTGACCTATAAAGTTGTTAGGGTAAAATCTACGAGGAAATAGGATAAAAGACACAAAAATGTGTTACTAATTTTTTTATTGCAACCAAGGCGATCTTCCGCCACGTCAGTTAAACACAATAAAATTTAAATGATAAGAATAAACAATCAAAAATTTTAACATTAGGCAGTTTCAGTACCTACCTAAAAATAAACAAAGTACTTTCTTATGAAGTATTTAAAACAAAACGAAATAATTTCTTACAAGCTTTAACTATTTGGTAACAAATAATCATATTAAATAAAGTACTCTCTTATTAAGTATTTAAAACAAAATGAAATAATGTCTTGCAAACTTTAATCATTTGGTAACAAATTATCGTATCTAACTAATGTAATTATATTTATTATTTGGTAACAGTTGATGTAAGTAGTTTATTTATATAAATTATTATATATATTCGTATATATGTTATAGATCTATTATTTTAGTAATACTTAAAATAAATTATTTTGAGATCATACTTTCCAATCAGTCTTCTAAATCGGAGGTGCAATTTTTGCATTCATAGAACAATATGTTCCCGTTTACACATTTTGTGTGTGCCCACAACTTGCACGCAGTGCATTGAACCCATTCTTCTCCTGAAATACTAGAGCTATAGGATTCAGTGCACTCCAAACAAAATGTTTCATCCTCTTCACTTTCATCGTCGTCACTTTGTTTCTTATTAGCCTCACGAAGAGTTTTTCTTCCTTTACCCTTTCCGCCCTTTCGAGTTCCTGTAGATTATCTGCCTGTTATCTTTGGCTTCTTTGTTTTCTTGGTCAGCGTCTTACTAGATTGTTGTTTTGCCTTCAGTTGCATAAGATTTTTTTTTCTGGTGTGTCCGTGTAAATAGTGCTTTTTCGTTTTCGAATATTTCTTTTATTTTCTAAACGTGGTCCAGCTTTTTATGCAGTGGTCCAGCAATTATGGAATATTTATAATATTATGGGGCTGGTTGACCAGGTGGTCAACCAACCCCGTTATACATTAGTCTACTAGCCCCGAACCACCTTTTAACTTTTAACCACATGCCATAACCTCAAAATTGCGACGAAATCAAATGGAATAATACATAAAAGAAAGAATATGAATCAAACATTCGTTATAAATGCTTTGACAATCAATAACCATGAATAAATAGGCATTATTACAAATAATATTACGACAAAAATAATTACTTCCGTGTGTTGTTTTTCAATATTACGTTCCTTCTCTCAAACGACGTGCGTGCGCGCCGCCGCGTTCCCGGTGACGCAGCGGGGGGAGGTGACGGGCTCTCGTGTCTCACTAGTTAGCTCAAGGCTATTGCCTCGGACGAGTTTTTGATAGTTAGTCAACCTACCCCTATAGTCAACCAACCCCGGTCTCCCCTACACACAGTATATTTAGAATATAGGCGAACTCTGACAATTTGTTTTGATGTCAAGAGTCGATATTAATATTGATTTAGGATCTTTAGTTAAACTAAAAGCGGTACCTAATATGGTTAGGAAAAGCCTCTTAGGCCATGATGTGGATCTCAACGAAAATAAATTTCTGTCTATTTCCATTCACGACAGCCCATTTACTACTAGCATATTTTTACCATTTAAGTTTTTACACAAAGTATTAAACGAATTGGAACGGTTCGTATCTAAAGTTTTGGGGCTCCAATAAAGTTTTATTGGAGTGTCTGCAATATGGAACGTTTAGAAGGCAAATTCGTGCTCTACTATCCCATTGACCGATGGAAACCTTATGATAATTCAGTGGATCACGACCCAAATAACCGAAATAAAATATCGTATGCCACTAGAACGGTACTTCCGAAATGTTAGTAAGAAGGCTAAGCTTTCCAGCGAGGGACCCACCCTCGATTGTGTCGGTTTATTTCATTGTATGCAAATCGGTCCACCGCGCCCGCTCGCTACCAAATATTTCACACTGACGGCGGCCTGCGAACGACGCGTGGGACGCCCAAATTACGCGACCCCACCAACTATCGAACGGTCCCATAAGCATTCCAGAAACCGCGCGACCACCAATTTGTCCCTTCCGTGCCAGTGATTTTGTCATTCCCGTAGGCATTGCTCTAATAAAGAGCTGCCGGTCACTGCGACCGGTTCTGTGGAAATAGATTTCCTCTATAAGGGATTGAATCTCGGTGTCCTACTGAATATTGGAGATATCTAATTAATTTTATCTATACCGCAGACCCACAGCTATGGGTTCTGATTTTGCAATATTGCTCCTTCGAAACTATCTACTGGGATTTCAGGCTTCGTGTCTTAATCGAGCCGACGAAGTTCTTCCTACCAAAGCGGTTTCTGGATTCCAATTATACCATGAATAACGTAGAGCTTTTCGACCATAACTGTGAATGTAAAGGGCCGTTTACTATAACGTTATTGTGTTGCATTCGCACCACGGTTTCGATCCGGTACGGCAAAAGACAAATTGGCTGTCAGAAATTCCTAACGTCATTGCCATTCAGATGTTGAATGTAATTTGTATCGTCACCGTCACGTCGCCGGCGCCGCCAACCGGAGCGCCCGCTATACCTCACTCGCGCCACATTTCACACAACTCACAACTATACCCACTTAACACCTCACACCTTTCCATTCAACGTTCTGACAATAAACAAATATGCATGGCGTATGCGCCGCTGGTTGCTGTTTTGTCCAAACGTAATTTCAACATGACGTGCAGATGCGACCCTAAAATAGTTAAGTACGGGTAATAAAAACTTCGCTTGTCGTTACTAAATATAATTAATACTAAACTTCCAGAAATATCACAAAGACCTACTTTGGGTGATGACTAGGTACAACGTTTGTGACTTGAATATGACTTTGGTAAAAGCCCATTGCAATAAAAATGCGACACCAAAGCGCATGTCCAAACGTGTAATTTTGTAGATAGCTCGTATGCATTCCAAATGAGACTGCATATATCGTGGTATATCTCACACTCTTCTTGCCGTCATTACCTCACTTTCATCATGATTAATATTGGTACTTTTTACCACGCCTATATCAGACCACTACTTGTATACTTCTCTGTTATGCCGACTTGTCTTTAGAGTTGAAATCTTAATAATACGTTTTATGTCACACCCACACGTTCATACGACGCGTTTGCGGTCTGAATGTATGAATATTTAGCATGCGAGATGTGTTCCTTGAATTCTTATGTGCACTGAAATGTCTTGAAGTAATACGAACTCTGAACTTTAAACGAGTTCGCGTGCAAAATATTTTGACCGTCAGCGTAACAATTTCGAAATATATTTAATAGGGGCCTGCTTTGTTATACGAAGTACCTACATTGAGAATAGTATTTAGCGGTACCTACCCAAAGAGAGCTCCCGTTTCGCTTCCCGTCCCGCGAAAGACAAATTTGTCTGAATTTGCTGGTCGAATTAATGGTAGCTCTATCTAGGAAAAAACTTTTTTTTATGTCGAATCCCAAGGTGGAGCAGTATACGAGCAAAAGGCGAGGCACATAAATTAATGCGCGATAAACTAGCTAAGATTTTAATACGGTTATTATTCAGGGGCTAGGTCGGGGACAAACAATGACTCGTGTCGGCCCACACCCGACTTGAGACTTAGCGAATATGATTCTAACACGAAAGATGTAACAATAGATGACGAATTATTTCAAATTAATTCTGAGAAAAATTGTAACAGTATTTTGAATGCTTGTATTATATCGAAGAATGTGACGGGGTAGATAGATGACTTAGCTCTTGAAAGTTTATTATGAATTTTCGAGAGATTACAGAACCCAAAAATACTTCCGTGGTAATACATATTTGCAAATTCCGGGTGTTCCTCAAGGCATCATATTAGGCCACATAAAGATAAAAGCGCTGTATAGCTAATGACAGTTAGTAGTCAACATACTATAGTAGATATAGTAGGTACATCGAAAGAAAGTAGTTCAACGGTAGCCAGCTTCCTATGATTACAGATCAAGATCGGGCCACAAAACCGGTTGAGTACCACGGCCACGCCACACATAACTTATAATTTGCTTAAGCATTTGCGTTTACGTCTTTATCAATTGCTGTCGAAGCATTTTCTGAAAGATATTTAATATGTGTAATTTCAGACGGCTGCTTACTAACTTTACTTGTGTCGATGTTTGGGTTATTTGATTTTACTTACTGTAAATAATTTAATGAAACTGAATGATTTTTATGAAAGAAGGTAAAGGTAAATTGAGCGGAAAAAGAAAAAAAGGTTTAAGGTTCCCGCAAACAGGCACACACACAGACAGCTCGACGCGATTTCAATATAAAAATTTCTATTAAAACTTCATGGTAATTGATCTACTAGAGTCGTGTCGTGCTGGTCTGTGGGAGCCTTGAATAGTTCTTATAATAATGTCAATTAATATAGACCTAGAATTGTAGGTGCTATCAAATAACAAAAGTACTAAGTTAGATTATATTCGTGGTAAACCGCGCAGCCTTGTAATAGGTTCTAGAATTTTTCTCATTGCTTATAATAACTTTAATACAATGTTATTTGTTTCAGGTGTGGCAGTTACTCAAAAGGGGAAACACACATGTCCCCCGAAAATGATTCCGGTTAGTAAACTAACGCACCTTGTTGCGTTAGAATAGTAAATAATATTTTGGTTCATCTATAAATAACTGATAATACCTAAATAGTAAGATAATACAGAGGTAGATCTTTTTTGGAAGACCTATCTTAAAGATCCTACACCAAACAATCATGACGAATTTAAGAGACAGAAATAAGACCATTCTCAATGAAAATTAAGGCAATGTTCTTTAAAACCTTAACAACTTAAGCTTTATCCAAAACAAAGAGCATCACACAGGAACACCACATACAAAGCTAGTAAGTACTAACATATAATGAGAAATTTGCTTAACGCCAGTCACCCCTTAGAAATAATTACTCCAGCATCTGCTCTGGGCAGCTGGCAGACTTATTGCTATCTTAATAAAGGAAGCAGGCGCTTATTGAATGACAGGCTAGTACATACGTTTTTCTACATATTTAGTACTTTGTGAACACTATTTAGTTGTTCACATGTGCTCATAGAGGGTCATTTGTTTCCTGAGAAGTAAAGGGTCTTTTTTCTGTGTTGGATGGCGGAGGGTCGGTTGGTTTGCAGAACTTTATATGTCAAATATGGGTGTAATGCTATTTTGATGATTGTTTTGTAAAAAAAAAGTGGCAATACTGCCAGTCTTCTGGGTACGATTCCGGATGACAGCGATGCGAAAGAGTACTTCGACGCCTAGTGTCCTTTTGTTTTGTATTTATTTGTAGACTTGGTAGTATAATTTACTACCTTTTTATTTCATTACTTAATACGTCTGTTAGCCGACATATCATTTATGTATTGTACCTACATTATTTATAAAACGTGCAGTGTTTTTAAAAGTCCTAACTACAGTAAAGGTTTTTTTTCGCTATTCAGTCCATAATAATTGCAAAGTATAATAACAAGAATGCCAAACAAAAGATTAAGCTTAGCATCAAAATATTTTGTAAGAGTCAGTGCAAGTATTTGCATAGTTCGCCTTTCTATTGCGTCAGTCACAACTCGTGCATCATTGTCAGGAAAGTTAATAAATATCGAGTCATAAATAAAAGTAAATTCCTGCATAACTCATGTTTTATCAACAAATATATAGCTGCGTGTTGAAAGGTTTCAATCAAACGCTAATGACATCAAAATAAGATTCATAATCATTTGACAACTGGTGATAATGAAGGAAAGTTTTCTAGGCGCGGCAATATGTTTCCTTTAGTTTAAACTGACGGACGGATGGACAGTTGTTCATAGTTGACAGTGATTAGGTGAGACTTTACATAATACAGTAGCTTCCTTCGAATAAAGAATCGTCTTGAAGACATTATTTATTGATGTCTCGAGACAATGAACGGAGGTCCCGAGCTATCGAACTGCGACGGGTTGAGACGGTGTAATGTGTTTGTAGGAACTATAAAACTTTATAAAAGAATATTAATAAATCAGTTCTATGTTCTGGCGTGTAGCGTAACGAAACCAATTTTGAAAGGAGTACCATATTCATTGTGTTTCTATTTCATTCTTCATTATGGAAAAATATTGCATGCAGCGGAGATGAGAATGTTGCGATGGATGTGTGGAGTGCTGAAAACGGATTAAATGAAGTCAAGTGGTGCCAAAACAGAAAGTTGAAAGGAAATTGTTTGGCTTGGTATGGGCTTTGTGATAAAGAAAGAGGAAACGCATGTGACTAAAACAGTGATGAACATAAATGTTAATGGATAGACAGGAAAATTAAGTTCAAAGAAAAGATGGCTAGGTTGTGTGAGGAATGATATAAAAGGGAAGGCAGTGAATAACTTGCGCCTACCCCATGTAACATGGGGCAGAAGTAAGAAGTTGATGATGATATCATGATTAATTTAGTAGAATCCAAATATTAACATGTCACATGGGAGATCATTCAGAAACTGTCTAAAATGGCCCATGAACCTAGTCTCTAACGGATGATTCTCATTACGTACCTTTTCCGGGCCGGGGCCGGAGCGTAGTCCGTCCGTGCTGCACGTTTATATTACACAGGGTTGTAATACGTGGAAGGGACGGGGCGTGTCCCTGCGACAACCGTGGTGTAGACGAGCGTCGTCCGGGCCCGGACGGAACACAGATCATGCACTGTGTAAAATAAACTGCTTCATACAAAATGTACGTAACGTTTCAAATCCGTGCCCCGTCCGGGCCAATGACACGGTATGGCCCGTCCACGGCCCGGTATAATGAGAATCATCCCTAAAGATATTATTACATTTCCTACTTTGAATTTTATTGTAATTTCGTATTTCGTATCGTAGTGATTTATTTATATTGTATATTAAAGCCATCTACGTTTGATAGTTCAGGAAGAGTTTGCATTATGTCCTACAATTCATTGGATTTTGCCACAAGAATTAGTAGTTTATAGATATTTGATCGTCGTTTTACTATCGTGTTCTATGTTTCATTGCTTCGCTTGAAATTGTAAAGTATTTGACTATAGCCATCAAATCTTTGGTATTTTGGGATATCTACATTATCTACTTCCCACATGAACCACTTACTTCCAGCATCTACATTGAAATGGTTCATGGTAGAACTAATGGCCATTCCGAAAAATCATTATTTTTCTGTACAAAATATTCAAAAAAATAACAACCGACTTCCGAGAAAAAACTACAAAGTGAAAAATTACTTTAATTTAGGAAGTCGGTGCCTTTGGATATGTATTTTCATTTTTTGGCACCGCCTTCTGAAATTAAAGTTATTTTTCACTTTGTAGTGATTTTTCGGAAGTCGGTTGTTTTTTTTTACAGATTAAATACAAATAAAAATGTTTTATTCTGAATGGCCATTAGTTCTACCATGAACCATTTCAAGGTTATCTATTAATTACCGGACACACTGTATAACGGAAAAATTTAATACAAAGTTGTCATCTTTTGTTTGTAAGGAGGATATGGTTCAATTCACACTAATATAGTGTGAATTGAATAATAACAAATAAGAATAATAAAATAAAGAATAAGCTCATACTATGGAGCTACAGCTCATACTATGGAGCTACAGAAGGAGGAAACAATCTGACCGCGTACCGTGTTCGGATGCTCTCTCTTTTTCAGGTGCTTGAACCAACTCTCAACGTTTCGACACAACGACTATCGGATCAGGTGCGGGTCATCCAGCGTAATCATATGTTGGATGACACTGTACTTGATCGCTTGCGAATTGAAATGCAAAGTAGCCATGTCATCGTCCCCCCGCCGCCGCCGCCGCAGACAGTTGTGGTACCACCACTGTTCACCACAAGCCACGCACCTCAAGCTGACGAGGGGACTGATGATAGGGTTACTAACGTAAGTACCCAGTGCAATGAGGAATTGAGGAGTGCTTTGGAGGGTGCGATTCGGGAATACCGGTTCATGTCGCCCGAACTTAGGCCACGCTTACCTCGTTTGCCCATGCATAACAAAAATAGGGCGCTGGTGGCGGCTCTGGATTCGCTGTTGTCAAACTATTTTGATGACTGCGAAGACCTCACCGATACTCATTCAATTCTGTACTGTGCGGCTGTAGCGGCATGTCGTGTAGCTCACGTAAAATTCGCTAATGACTCTAGAGCTACACGACCTAAACCAGCCATACCAGCTTGGCAGTGCAGAGTTGAACGTCGTATTGGTGGGGCCAGAGCCCTCATCGGCAAACTAATCTGCTTCAGGGAGGGCAACACTCGCCCTAGAGTGATGCGCTTTGTGAGGCGGGCATTCTTCGGGACTGATACCAGCCCTCAGGATTATATGTCCCGTGTCGCAGAGCGCATAGACTTCCTGAAGCAGAAAGTGTATGCATGGGCAAATCGTATCCGTAGGTATAAGCGGCGAGTAGACCGATACACTCAGAACCGCACCTTCCAGAGTGATGAAAGGTGGGTTTATAGGGCTTGGGAGCGACCGGATCAAGGTGTGGCTGATACGCGCCTACCGGATGATGATGCCATGTGCTCTTTTTGGCGCAATATCTGGTCGGTGCCTGTCAGTCACACCGAAGGTGATTGGACTCGAGAAGTCGAGCGAGCCTGCGATCCAATACCAGAAATGGGGGCTATTACCATCTGCCCCCAAGATGTAGCTCGTGCAGTCCGTCCGCTGCCAAACTGGAAATCTCCAGGGCCGGACGGGCTGCACAACTTCTGGATCAAATGGTTCATTGGATCGCATGCTCGCTTGGCGGCTCAGTACCAGACTGCTTTGGAATCTGGTTCGCTACCCCAGTTCCTAACGACAGGAGTTACCCACCTGCTCCATAAATCTGGTAGTACCGTGGAACCCAAAAATTATAGGCCGATCACGTGTTTGCCGACGGTCTATAAGGTTCTTACATCCATTTTGAGAGCTAAAATTTACAATCATGTAGACACCAATTCCATCATGTCTGTCTCTCAAAATGGGTGTCGGAACGGATCCCGCGGTACTAAGGAGCTACTCCTCATTGATATGGCCATTAGCCAACAGGTTCGTCGTTCCAGAAAGGATCTTTCGACATGTTGGATAGACTATAAGAAGGCCTATGACTCGGTGCCACATACATGGCTCATGAGGGTGCTGGAATTGTATAAAGTAGATACAACTCTGCGCACCTTCCTGATGTCATGTATGGGGCAATGGAGGACGGTCCTTCGATATCCAGGATGTCGAAATATCCAGAGGAATAGCGAACCGATAAGGATCGAGCGAGGCATATTTCAGGGCGACAGTTTGAGTCCGCTTTGGTTCTGCCTAGCCCTGAATCCTCTAAGCACACTGCTGGAGGATTCAGATATAGGCTATCGACTGAGGAGAGGTGGTCAGGTTATATCTCACCTCCTCTACATGGATGACCTAAAACTCTTTGCCCCCAACAATTTGCAACTGATGGAGCTACTGAAAGTAACTGAAACTTTCAGTAGCGCCATTAGGATGGATTTTGGTGTGGACAAATGTGCGGTCATGCATGTAAAGCGAGGGGAGATTGTGGAATCCGTGGGAACCCAACTCTCGGATTCCATAAAACTTCGAGCCCTCTCCGCAGCCGAAACCTATAAGTATTTGGGTATGTCGGAAGCTTTGGGCATCAATGTTACTGACATGAAACAATCGTTGAAGGAACGCTTCTTTGGCCGCCTGAAAAAAGTATTTAATAGTCTTTTATCAGGCGGAAACAAGGTGCGTGCCTTCAACGGTTGGGTCATACCGGTCTTGATGTACTCTTTCGGCATACTCAAATGGACTCAGACCGAACTCGACGCCATAGATAGGAGGGTCCGTACGCTGCTGACTGCATATCGCATGCATCACCCACGGTCATCGGTAATGAGACTGTATATCCCGCGAAAATGTGGAGGTCGAGGCTTTTTAAATGCTAAGACTCTCCACAATCGCGAGATATGCAGTCTCAGGGATTATTTCCTAGAAACCAACGTGGGGATGCATCGAGATGTGGTCGCGGTGGACAAGGGCCTCACCCCGCTCTCCTTGGGTAAAGAGAACTGGCGCAAGCCTGTAGTGCTTGACACTAAAGATCGCATGGAGGTATGGCAGAGTAAGGAGCTTCACGGACGCTTTTTCCGGGCCCTACATGGACCTGATGTAGACCTACTAGCGTCCGTAGCCTGGCTGCGTTTCGGTGACCTCTTTGGGGAAACCGAAGGTTTTGTCTGTGCAATTATGGACGAAGTTATGATGACGAATAATTACCGGAGATTTATTGTGAAAGACGGCACGGTTGACATCTGTCGGGCATGCCACCGTCCGGGTGAATCAATTAGACACATTATCTCCGGGTGTTCTCGTCTAGCTAACGAGGAGTACTTGCATAGACACAACCTTGTAGCCAGGATTATTCACCAGCAACTTGCTCTGAAATACAGCCTTGTGGAATCAGAAGTGCCGTACTACAGGTATGTGCCCGACCCAGTTCTCGAAAATGGACATGTCACACTGTACTGGGATCGATCCATCATCACTGACAGGACTATTGTTGCCAATAAGCCTGATATAGTGGTGGTGGATCGACTAGAGCGGCGTGCAATGATCGTTGATATAACGGTCCCGCATGACGGGAACCTCGTGAAAGCCGAGAAAGATAAACAAATCAAGTATCTTGACTTGGCTCACGAGGTTGTCGATATGTGGGATGTGGACTCAGCGATCATTGTACCGATAGTCGTTACAGCCAATGGCTTGATAGCCAAGAGCCTCGACCAACATCTGAGGAGGCTCTCGTTGGGCAGCTGGGTCAAGGGCTTGATCCAGAAAGCGGTACTCCTGGACACGGCTCGCATTGTCAGGAGGTTCCTCTCTCTGGAGCCCTGACCGCCGGTAACTTGGACCTTGTTCCCGATACCGGTGGGCTACTATTTTTTATATTTTTAAATGTTTTTATATTTTTATATTAATATTTAAAAATGTAATTTATATGTGTTTTAAGTGAAATAAAGGAAAGAATAATAAAAATAACAAAGACGATAGCCCTATAATAGGGCTAAAGATAATAATTTATAGCATTCACATAATTATGATCAGGTTTTACTCAGTAAAACTCTGACACGCCCTCCTGCTCCACCCAGAGCGGGAGAAATTATTTTATGAGTTTGAAAAAAAAAAAGACAGTGAAGTCATAGAATATCATTCCATATTTCCCTTAAAATTATTCATTTTGGAATGTATGGCTGATGACGATATCTCTGTATAGACAGTAAATAAATTCTTTATTGGCATGAAAAATGTGAAATCCAAACTTCTGCGCTAGGTAAAACACCTGAGTTACAGTAGCCAATGTCGTCTCCCAATCAGTAGGTTCTGGATTTTATAAAATACTAGCTGACCCGACAGATGTTGTCATGTCTTAATATGTTACGCGCAACTTTCTTAATTTTTTCTTTCAAAGAACCTTCTCCTGACAATAACAAACACAACAAAAAAAGAATTATCAAAATTGGCCCAGCCGTTCACGTGTGATGCTGTGACCAAGGGAAATAGGGATAGCTACGCAAACTGTAACCATGAATTAAGCATATCATTCTAGACCCCCCAGCGCAAAAAAACAGCTGTTCCATACATTTTAACCGCGTAGATATTGCACTTTTCTATGAAATAGCTGATTATGTAAAACCAACGAAAAATTTCTGCGCGGATTAAACCCTTTTCTTTTATACATCGTATAAACAATGAAATTGTAAGCAGTTTTTTATGTTCAATTATCTCTTTATGGTTTAAATGAGTCCATGGTCAACTCGATCAACTTTACGTCATGTGTAGTTAGTATAAATTCATGATCAGCATTCCATTTTCCGAGTTGTTCATTTTCACACTATGTACTCCGTCATTGCTTGAACTGTGTGACAAAGTGCTTGCTTAGATTTCAAAGATTGTCGCAGACATAGCAGAATAGAGTATTTTGTGGTGTTAGCAGTCTTGCAATACTGATATCTCCTGATTGCCAACTATGTTTTATTAAGGAACCAGTATCTCTGACATTGTTCAAGAGTGGCTACAAGTTTATTTCAGATATTTGCCTATATGTAGGTGTTAATATACCTATTTACGTATTACTTGATCGTACATACAAGTAACTACAAGTTACTAAGTGAATGTACCGAGTACTTGATAAGGTGTGTAAAGTATTGAGTAGTTTCTTAGTGAAAGTTTCTAAAGATCTCATTTTCCTTTTATTACTTTTCTCCGCTCTACGATATCTACAAAATGCAATAAAAGTGTCATTTAGATACAAGTTATTAAAGAAAGCAATATCTAAGTATTAATCGACTTTTTGTAGCTTGGAGAAATACATTTGATCTTTCAGGCTGCTAATAGATAGACCATTTCTTTCAAATGTAGGTACAGAATCATTGGCACCATTTTTAAGCGACTCCTATTTATTTATTAACTTAGCTATAAAACAAACAAACTAAAAAAAGTAGAAAATAATTTAATTTTATTAAAAAGCGTGGAGTGCTCTTTAAGGTATTTTTACAATCAATTAATATCAAGCACGCTTTTTATTATAAGTAATTAAATTATTTTCTACTTTTTAGTTTGGCTTTTAAAGCGTGTTTTTTAGTATTTTTTTATATACTTTTTTAATATGATCGAATTGTCATCGGTCCTCGATAAGTCTACAGAGTTTAAATGAAATCTGACCGTTTGAAGTGGGCCAAAATCAAGTCCAAAAAAGGAGTCGGTTACAAACAAACAAACATACAGGTGAAGCTAATCAAAGCGTGTTAAAAAAGAAATGGTTAGGCAAATGATGATGATGATGATGAAATATACCACCCTGAACTGGGCCCGCGTGGTGGATTGCGGCCCACTCCATCTCACCGAGAGCTGCGGTAACATTATAACAGCAGTGGGAACATTATCGGCTGATTATGTAAATGTTAATGATGTTATTAAACTTCGAGTAGTGATATACGAGCTTCTGTGGGGTAGGTACAAAACCTAAAAGTGAAAACAAAAATAAAATACTATAAAGTGAAGAAGAAATAGGTTGTTTTTTATTCAGCAGCCCATCCTCTTAGCAAAAGCCCTCATGAACTTGCGCACGTTCAAACATATGGCACTTATTAATCCTTAATTTCCTGCTTTATCGACAAAAAGTCATAAATAATAATAATTGCGTGTCACCGTAACATAACTTTCATATAATCTCTCACAGGCCAGTTCAGGCGAACTTGCGCTAATTTAAAAAAAAAAATAAGAAGGTTAAGCTGATTCTAAAGGCCACCGGAAACCCCAGGGCATTGTTGCATGTTTTTAATTCTCCTAGCACCTTTAAACATGGTTTTCCTTTTCTAAGTAGAATTACAAAAGAACTAAGTTGTTTGTAGTTGATACAACGTTGTTAAGCCTTTTTGTGTCGAAGTTAGTGTGCAAGGAATTTAGTAATTAGACGGAGCGTTGCAAAGATATGGGCCTAAACGCTTTGACGGAAAACTAAGGTCAACAGGCTGCTCCAATGAATTTAAAACAAATGTTTATTTTTGTAGATAATTAATAACTTATTAAGCTTGTAAATAATTTATTTTGCGGCTACTGTCATGGCGACCTGTCAAGCACAAGGTGGGACAAAAGTAATATCATAATGTCAATGTACACTATTATTTGCTAATGACGTCGTAATGATTCATTTAAACTAATTCACTTCTGTCTAAAACATATTATATGTATGAAACATATAGTATGTTGTAGACAAAAGAGAATTAGTTGATAAAGCAACGGAGCGATAAACACAGTCATATAGCATGGAACACCAATTCGGGGCCGTGTCATCTCCCGTTTTGGCGATTTGATATCGCATTTACCACAAGAAACCACAAACTTTGCAAGTCACGAAAACCAACATTGAAGAAAAAGTCACTAATTTGGATGATGTATTGCGAACAACAATTCAAAATGCTGTTAAAGCACAAATGTGCATCAACTAAGGACGTGGTCGTTTCACCGGTATAATTTTTTCGATTTAATATCACAAATTTACACCAATTAATAAATGAACTTTGCGTGAAAACAGAGCCAATTTTTTTTTCCTACCAAATGGCAGCCAATTCACATTATGACATTACTTTTGCCCCACCTTGTATGAGTCGACAAAGTTCCTTCGAATATTGACCTTCGTCCCGGAATATTAAGAAGTAATGTCTTAAAGGAGTACCTATGTGCATTTGAAAATGTAACACTTATGACGAGATGTCGTAAAGGAACGATTAATCTTACTAAACTAAATTAAAATTGTTTCAAACGAACCTTTGTTAACGTTTTAACCACTTCTCTCAGTGAAAGGGAAACGTGTTGCGTGCTGTCGCCTTATTAATTTTGTATGAGTTGATGACATAATTACACATTGGTGTGAGGATTTTGCTGTATTACTATATTTTATTACCGGTAATGAGGACTGAATGTTTATTGTAGAATTAAATTTCGTTTTTAATCCAAGAGACTAATATTTTGCGTTAGCTTTTTTAATATATGAGTTTGACATTACATCTGTCAAATTAGTATCCGAGTTTAAAAGCAGACTGTAGTAAGTAGTATGCCACAACCCACAAGATGATGACTTATAATTGGTGTCAATGTAGTATTGTAGAATAGTTAAAACCAGAAATTACAACAATTTTAAATTAAAGTTAAAGCTACGCTACACTCTACAGCTAAAGTAACAATTTCTTTGTGAATATAATATAAAACTAAGTTTCCAAATACTCAAGTGTTAAGCGCTAAAGTCTCATAATAGCTAGGTAGGATGCAAGCACTCACCTTCTACACTGCAGTGCATAAATATTTCCTCAAATTACAGACCACAACTTTGTTAGGAAGCCACAACTTCTGGAAAAGCTGTCATGACGTTGCACGTTGCTAGTATGGTTAGGTGTTCCAATAACGCGATTTTCCGTTAGTTTACCAGCAGGTGGCGGTTGTGTGGTAGTTCGCAACTCGTTAGTGGTGCCTCCATATCGCGCGCTCCTTGTAAATTGCCTGTCCTCTATAGTTTTCTTCAATTTTACTTCGCATGTTTAAAATATCTTGTGATAGAACTTGGAGGTCGTTATTGAATATTTATTGCTTTTTGAAGTTATATTTGAACTTTAATACGTGTATCTTTGTATTAATACGCGAAGCAAAACTTTGTACCTCTTTTTACGAAAATTACGCGGACGAAGGAGTATGAAATTTGGCTCATATGGAGGAGTGCAGAAAGCTAATATTCGAAACTTACTTTAAACTAATTATGGTCGAATTTCGACCAATTGGCGACCACTATTGCTAGGTGTATATTTATTGTTTTTTTTTTAATGTTAGATTTGGATTTTAATACCTACGCGTAGGGTGGCTTTTTCACCGTTATATGCTTAGGGTTTTTTTTTGGGAGAGAAATCATCAAATAACTGCTTCGCTCTGGGTGGAGCAGGAGGGCATGTCAGACTTTTACTGACTAAAACCCACCCGTGTTCCTTCAGTTGCCTGTGTGCCAGGGGCTGTGGTATCTCTTTCGAACAACCCGCACCCCTGGCAAGCATCGGTCCATGCGGACCCCACCAATTGGTGCTGGCATCTCTTGAAATAGATGAATAGGTTTGTTTGGCGTTGTGTGTAAGTATTTGTTTTTTAATCTGGAAAATCTGAACTAAAAACTTTTCTTTCAATTCTCATGGTTGTTTTTGTCATTGACTGGTAACCAGTCTTACCCAGGGTCTCGTATTACCCAGTAATTGGGTTGCGGAAGTCAGATTGACAGTCGCTCCATGTAAAATTCTAGTTCTTAGCTGCATCCGGGGAGAAGGCTAGGCAGATGATGATGAGTCAGATGTCAATTTGCATTTTTATTTTATACACTAAACTTTTAATGGATCACGTATCTTGGCACAAAGTACATTGATAAGCAAGTTTGGTCCGTAGCGTAACAATGGCTGCAACAGAAAGTAACTTTTATTATCATTACAACGTTTATTACCTTTAATAACTGCAATAGTGCACGAGTAATGATAGGTTGCTGTAACACTAACGTTTACATTTACGACTACAATGAACAAGCCCTTTTCCTCAATTTACACTTTAAAGATAAGATAATTAAGGAAGTTTCGAAATAAAGCTTTATTTAGTAATAGTTAAAAGCCATTATGGTGTAAGCGCTTGGGTAGCCCACTAATTTCAAATTTTCTTTCGTTTTTTCAATTTACTGGTCATTTTCTGTATGCTGAATAACATATGATTCAGGAACGCAACAAGAACAACTTTTTTTTTTTTGAGTGGAAAATCATCACGTAACTTTTCCCGCTCTGGGTGGAGCAGGGGGGCGTGTCAGACTTTTACTGACTAAAACCCACCCGTATTCTTTTAGTTGCATGTGTACCAGGGGGCAAATGCGCGCCTGTGTACGGGGGCAGTTGGTTATAATAAGGACAGGATTAATTCAAACTCGGACTTCAAAATAATCCTGACGACAATTGCCAAAACTAAATGTGGAGCACCACTGCCAGTTTTAATTTTCCGGGATGGAAATAGTGTTACAAACGTATTATTTTGGCTTTTGCTATTCCTGAAAATTTTTAGAATTAAATAATACGAAAGTTTCAATTCAAAAATAGAAATGGTTTAATTTCATCAAATGGGTGTGTTAAACGTGGCGGTAAAATACGCAGAATTCTGCCTAAGTAGGTAAGTAATTTGGTCAAATCAATGGCTGTTTTGGTAGGTGACTAGTAGGTACAATAAAATCCAATAAAATAGCTATAAATCTATCAACACAGTACAGGTATATTTAATAACTTTCAGGGTTTTAGTAATTTGGGGGATGTCATACAAACAAAATAGCTTACATTTCGCAAACTCAGAGTTTCGATTTTCACCTCCATTTCAGTCAAAAAAGATTCGCAAAACAGAAACCTACAAACTAGACATAGACTTTATAGTTATATCTAGGTCCAAAAAAGTTTCGTCGGAGTGCTTTTATTTACTGATTTCTATGTGAAGTAGCCGATGAAAAGCAACTCGAATAGGGTTGATTAAATTTTTCTGCCGAAGGTTGATCAATCCGTACAGCACTCGGATTTCGAGTACACGAATTGAGCTTTTCGAAAAACGTTTCGCTCTGAAATATTGAGAGTTTAACCAGTCGTAGAAAAGTCTATTCAGACGAAACTACTTCAGTTCTTGAAAAGGTAAGTTTTAATACAGCTATTGAAGACCTAAAAATGTTTTGGCAAGCTACGATAAAAACAGCAGAACGAGACACTCGTAGATACACATTTTATTTTCTTCACTATTCGGCAGTCTTTGTCATTAACATAAATTTTCTAACGTTTTTTGCAATTTAGTAACGTTTTTTCAATTTGCAAGTCAGTGTCAGGTTGTATGTTGAACAAAATATGATTTTCGATCGTAACACGAGTAAGAAATTGTTAATAGTGCGGGCTATCCCGATGCTTCCCTCTTAACTGCTAGGATTGACTACCATCCCACTATCTGACGGGAGCTCTAGTGCGGCGCGATTGAAACTGTGGCTTCTCAAACACCCCGCTCCGGCTGACTATGTTGAGCCTGCCGAAAAGCTTCCAGCGGGCCACCAACTGCCATGGCTCACCTGGAAATCTCTTAATCGACTAAGAAGTCAGGTGGGCCGCTGCCGGTACCACTTGGTAAGGTGAGGGTACTCCGATGAGATGCAGTGCGACTGTGGACCCAGATTGCAAACTATGCCCCTATGTATGAAAGACCTTTGCGAGGCCAACTATAACGCTGTCTAAGTGACAGAATTTTAGTCGAAACTTGTTTGAGTTTAATTGGAATCATCGACACGACGAAGAAGAAGAATAGGATAGAAGAATAGGATTTGGTGAGCTATGCAGTCTATTAATTTCGTTGTATAGCTAGTACTCTCGCCTCCTTTCCATGTGTCTCCGCTTTGAAAACATGAACGTTTGATTTCGTTATGTCTTATTTTTCTGAAAATAGGATTATTTATTTATATACAGGAAAACTTTTTATCCAGTACGCAAACTTTAACCATGAATTCAGCATATCATTCTGGAGCTCCCAGCGCAGAAAATTTCGACGGTTATACAAAAAGAAATCAGCTGTTTCATAGAAAAGTGCAATACCTACGCGGTCAAAATGTATGGAACAGCTGATTTTTTTTTGTATAACTGACGAAAATTTTCTGCGCTGGGGGAGGGGGGGTCTAGAATGATATGCTGAATTCATGGTTACAGTTTGAGCACTGAATAAAAACTTTTCCTGCATACTTTATTGTACACCAGAAAAATACATAACAAAAAACAATGAATACTACAAAATATACAATGGGCGGCATTATCGCTTTCTGCGATCTCGTCCAGGATTATGGTTTTACAACTGCTATTCTCTATTACTTTATAAACATGGGAAACACAATTATACATTAAAATCTACTACTATCTGTTCATAATTCGCTTCCAAGCATGGGCGTACGTGTAATCACGTAGCAACAAGGAAAGTGAGTGCGGTGCTAATTACAAAAAATCTCACAAATTATCGTTGGAATGTAAATGAGTCGCTTCCTCATGTTCCTGGGTCCCATAAGATGCATAATGTGACTCTTGGTCAAATAGAAAACGTTTGTGTGAACTTCAATGGTTTAGTTAAGTGGCTGTGACGATTGTATACGATGGTTTTGTTAATGTGTTGCATCTTGCATTAGTTGCAGCATCCGTGTATCGACTGGTTGTTTATTTAATAATACTGTGAAATGATGTAACTTTTTCCAGAAAACATGTCTTTATCGATAGAATTTTTACTGTTTTTTTATATAGCATGCCCTGATATTGAATTATTATTTTGTGGAACACTTGGACATTTGTCTCTCATGCACGAGGTTGTGGGTTCCATTCCGGACAAGTACCAATATGATTTGGTTATTTCATAATTATGTTCATTCTGGGGTTATCTTGGACATTACTCACATCGGCGAAGGAAAACATCTTGAGGTATCCTGGACTTGTAGTTAATATTAGTCTGAAATCGTCAACCCGTCTTGAGCAAGAGTGGTCATCAATGCTCTTGCCTTCTCTGAATGAGAAGAGGCGAATCCCCAACAGCGGGACAATAATAGGCTATAAATGCCATATTATTGTTATTATGGCCAACTTTGAAAACTGAGCTGCTCAAATATTTTTATAGGTGTAGAGAGTGTCAATAACAAAACCATTTTTGTAAATGATAAATGATTTTATTTCTGTAAGTAGGTTTGTACAAACACTTTTACACGTCAATCATATTTTTTTAAACTAGATGAGGTCGGCGTTTCCTATCTGACTACTCTGAGAAGAAAGGCCGAAACAAACTCAGAGGTCACAGTCTCTTTTAAAGTCCAGACATAATCTTGGTCAGATCATGTGAAGACCGTGTGGATTGGTGTCTGAAATGGTCTTTTGAGGAAAGAACCACACAGATTGAGTGGACCTGTCCAATCAGTGCACGCATTTATCAGTAATCATGCAGCTCAACTTAGAACTTGAGGAGCTCAAAGATTTGACGAACAATACCAAAGAAAGGACATTTGGGTAGGCCGCCTAAATTACTCAAACTGCCAGATTAACATTAAAACTATCTGAGAAAGAGTTGAAACACAAAACAAAAAAAAAAAAAAAACAAAACATGACCCACACAGTCCTCACATTCACAATAATTAAAACAATAATAATATTATACTTCTCAAAGTAAATATTCATGTCAAAGTGTATAAAATAATAATAAAATGTCGAAGAGTAAAAGTTTCCAAAAAAAAAAAAACAAAAGAACAACATTCAGTATGCAAGAATTGGAGCAGGTCAATCCCAAGATGTTTTGTCCTCAATATAATCCTTAACGGTATAAAAGGCTTTCAGGCACAACTTACGTTTAATGAATGATTTAAATTTATTGAGACTTAGATCTTGAACATGGCTTGGAAGTTTGTTATAAAAGCGTATACATTGACATCTGAATGATCCACCTATTTTTTTGAGCCTAGTTGATGGTACAACAAATTTGTGTTTGTTCCTAGTATTTATACTATGGATATCACTGTATTTTTTAAACAATTTAATATTTTTGTGGGCATATAAAAGATTTTCAAAAATATACTGTGCAGGCACAGTCATTACATTAATTTCCTTAAATTTTTCTCTGAGAGAGTGTCTCGGACTTAATTTATAAATTGATCGAACAGCTCTTTTCTGCAACACAAAGATAGTTTGAATGTCGGCGGCATTTCCCCACAACAGAATACCATACGACATTACACTATGAAAATAGCTGAAGTACACTAAACGAAGAGAGATAATGAACTTGTCTTCAAAGCAGTAAGCTTCTTCTAATTTCATGTTACTGGTCCTGGTACTAGTGGATTAATTTAGTACTTAGCGACCCACAAATTGCGATAAGTACTTTAAGAGTACATCCTAAGTGGTCCCCAGGGCGGAAGTCAGCGTTTCTTCCAAATTGGCTTAGTACTGAAAGGTATATTAGGGGCTTATCACAGATTATCCTTCCATAAATTATAAGATCTTCAGGAAATTAGGGACGACTTTTCAGAATGGAATACTTTACATACTTGTACTTTGATATCCGAGCTGAGGTAGGTACAAGTAGTGTGTTTGATATTTATGTTTTATTTTTGTTTATACAGAGATTTGGGATATCTAAAAAAAATCCGCAAAACATTTAACGCGTTTGTCGTGAACAAAAATTATAGCTTGCGCAATTCTCACTACTGAAAGCTTGTTAGTAGTGAGAATAGTATAGTTATAGTATAGTTCTTAATATTTAAAAACAAAGTATTTTACTAGACGAATAGTACAGAAAAATGCCTTTCTGAATAGTTTTTGTCCCATTAGACTTGCCCAACGTACAGATATTATTATATATAGTCCTCGTAAGCTATTGTAATATCTCCAGAACTGGTCGCTAACTGGGATAAAAATTCATTGCGAAGTGGGACAGGGGGGTTTTATCAGAATTGCAAATTCGAATTCTAAGGAAACTTGAACAGTTTACTGCAGCGGCAGAGCGTGTAGAAAATATTGTAAGCACTTTTATACACCCATAATGCCCAGAAGTTTGTTGCAAAAGGGATAAAAGGTATTTGAACACTGACAGCAAAGTAAACGCACTGTTTATACAAATTTTGGGCATGAAACTGTCAAACATGTGACAGCTAGACGGATGGTCCGAAAGAATGTAAGGTAAAAAGATATTTACCTTTTGACTTACTTAATTACTCGGGTGCAATGACGACATGTAAATACTGAGATTGTTGGGCTCTATGTATCTAAATTTACTATTAGTGTATTATATACATAAACCTTTCGGACGAATTGGTCTAAATGATAATGAAAACTGCACAGGCAGACCCGAAAAGCGACTTTGTATATTTATAGTTATAGAAGCTATTGCATTTCAAACATTCACTGTTATTTACACACTAAATCGCACAACTCACAATATCTATTTCCTAATACGCACTGCATTCATTAAAACCACACAAGTTGCACTTACATTCTGAGAATTCCAAGTGCGTTTTGGACTGAATACGATCAAATTAGCGAATGAATGGGCACTGGACAAATTGTGTTCGGAATAAGACCAGAGTTCCCTATTAGGTGATCTTACGGTTGATAAAGTTTTAGAGTATTAGAATGTGAATTATCACGCACATAACTAACTGTGGTAGCTATTATTTTGGGTTGCAGTTACGTGTTGGATTTCTCATTGTGGTGCTAATCTGTACGTATTATAATGAAATGTAGCAGGCTGGATATGAAAGGCGGAGAGTTAGGTACTGCAGCGCAATTTTGGAGAATCCTATATCCAGCAGTGCTGGATTGATTAAAGTGTGCGTCGGCTGCCAACTCGGACAGGCGGCCCTATGGAAATATTCTCAAAACATCGTTCGCATCCTATTGCGAACTATAAAAGTCGTCGCCGTCGGATAGGAAATACGTGGGTTTTCCATTTTCTCTTTGATCACTTCGCGTGTGTTCCCGTGAAGGGATCTCGTTTGACGAGTATCATAGAAAGTTTCATTGATGGAGAAATGCTGCTGGCTGCCGCCCCCGTACACCTCCGCAACCTATGACTAATCCGGACTTTAATTTGTAAAGCTGGGCGCGAACCAAGCTGGAAGTACAAACATTTTCCTAAGCAACATCATCTAACTAGACTTTTACCAATTACATTAGGGTCAGCTTCCAGTAAAACCGGATGCAGTTGAATATCCAGTATTTTACATGGAGCGACTACCTATTTGACTTCCACAACCAGTTATTAGGTAATACGATACCCTTTGGTAAGACTATTTGTCAAATTTTCGGCCTTCTGACGACCCGTAACGACTATCGAAGTTCCACGAATTGCAGCCGACCAACAGTTTAACGTGCTTTCTGAGGCACGGCGGGGTCTTCGTATGTAAAGTTGGACCCATCCAAGGGCCAACCGCGGCAAGCGTAGCTTAACCTGATCGCTCGAACCGTGAGCTGTTATTTCCCAGTCAAAACCCCTCTTCATTTATCCAATGCAACGGTTTTGGAAAAATTGTTGGAACATGTGATTAGGTTCTATGATTTTACTTACCTAATATGTTAATTAACTGCCATTTAACGCTTTCTATATTTGGTCATTTTATTTAAAGCTTCGAATATCTGCGTAACTGCAAAGTGCTGAAGTAAAAGTCCATTCTCATACAACAAAGCGCTTATAGCGGCGGCAGATGCTGTATAAATCTTAATTGTCAGCCATTTCACCATGTAAGTTTCACGAGGAAGCCTCCGTAAGGCTTTTATAGTGTTGCTTAACTGAGATTGAGTTCTGCTTGTCAGCAATATTTCCTTATATCAGAGTTGCCGCCATCTTACTTTATCTTCATGCTCGTTTCACTGTGTTACAAAGTCTGCGCAGGGTGAAATGTGGAATTTCATGGAGCTATGAACTTTACAGCGTCATTTGAAATCATCTGTAAAAATAAAACTATATCATTATGATTATGTACTTAGTAAGAAAATGTCATATGATAAAGGTCGATGAATTCAGGATTTATAAAGAATTTAGAGAAAGACATTTCAACGAGTTTTCCGAGTGGATAATTGCACGTGAAGTTAAAAAATGACTTGTTGTTGTGTCTACACGTGTAGGCAAACCGTGTCTCATATTCCTTTAGTTAAGCTAACAGTTAGTGGGCACCTACTAGTATCATCTCATCTGCTATCTTATTATCCGTTTACATTAACCTGGGTTTACACACACATAAGCAAGCCTTGTAAAGCAACAGGCTACGCAATGCAACATGTAAGGAACAATTTCCATATATTGAGATTTGTAGGGTCAGGAGCACCGTGTACGCGCGTCCACGCCTTGTATGGAACGTTAAAGATTAGTATACAGATCAAGGGTTTAGGTTATAAAGCACCAAAAAGTGCTATGCTTGCATGTTCTGTTGCAATGCTATTCGTGTCTCCATTTGGACGAACCGATGACCTTAAAAAGGCGACTGGGGACGGACTAGATGCGGTAGTTGAAAAATCGGGTGCTATAGCGCAACTTGGGAGAGGCGTTGTGATGTGGTCTGATATATGTAGGTTGAGTTGGTTGATGTCTTTAGACTTGTAAAGTTATATGAGAAGGCAACAGGAAAATATACGACGCGCGCTTTTGTCACGCGCTGTCTGACGACAGTCAGCTTCCACATTAACAGTAGGATTTTGACAGTTAAACAACATACATAGCGTTATTTATTTTGTTGAGCAGACAAATGTTTCGAACATTGAAGCAATGGATTAGCAATAACTTTCAAAATTATTCAGATTCTGATTAATACGCTATTAGGGTCCAGTTTTCGATGTTCATTATTTTGTACAATGATTTAGGTTTCTACTTACAACTTTCTACCCTCGCCCCGAACACTAGTGTTTTTACTATGAATATGTGCGTTAAATTATAAAACTTGTCTCTCCCTTTCCTAGATGATAGTGCGAGTGTGGTGCGAGAGCGGTACCGGATGGGCGCCGACTCACGTGCCGGTCACGCCGCACACGAGCTGTCGCGACGTGCTCGAGTGTTGTCGGGAGCCCGGCGACGAACCGTGCTTGCTGTTCAGCGTGCACCCTCAACATGGAGGTAAGCCAGTCGCAATAGCTCAAGGCAATATGGCCCATTTGGACCCTACATCAAATCGGTAAGAGTAATGGTGTCCCAGTGGCAACGGCTGCGACTTACGATTTGTTGGTCGTAGATTCGAACCCAGACAGGCGCTTTCCGTTGTGTAAATTATTTCATCACCACTGCTCTCAAAACGGTAAAGGAAAGTATCGTGAGGGAACTGGCATGTTTTAAAGTCAATCGTCGAATCTGACTCGGCTGGGCAGCGTTCTCGAGGTTTCGCAATATCTTCTCGTCCCAAATACCGCGGTGTCTCAAGACGAAAGTCTTTGACCAGTGTGTGTTGCCAGCGATGACCTGTGGTACAGAAACGTGGTCGTTCACAAAAGCTTAAAGTCACCCAAGTGCAATGGAGAGGGCTATGCTCAGAGTTTCCCTACGCGATCGAATCAGAAATGAAGAGATCCGCAGGAGAACCAAGGCAACTGACATAGCCCGAAGAATTGCCAAACTTAAGTGGCAGTGGGCAGGGCACATTGCTTGCAGAACAGATGGCCGATGGGGCCGAAAGGTTCTGGAGTGGCGACCGCGTTCCGGAAGACGTAGAGTGGGAAGGCCTCCCACAAGGTAGACCGATGACCTGGTGAAGGCCGCGGGAATCCGCTGGATGTGGGAAGCACAATACCGGTCGAAGTGGAGGAGCCTGGGGGAGGCCTATGTCCAGCAGTGGACGTCTTTCGGCTGAAATGATGATGATGATAAACGTATACGGCTATGCCTGTTAAATTGTTGCATGTTGTTGTTTACTCTATGATAACGAATTATATTTAAAAAAAATACTGTAACATAGAGAGGCAATGCGGTATGGAACCCGTAATTCACATTAAAGACGAGACGAGATAACAAGCGGTTGTGTTCGTGACCCTTATTTAAACTGAGAAGTTGTAACCGAAATCAACATTGACATGTTAGTTACAGACAATTAAAAAGTTTGATTAGGTATGCATTACAAGGTAATTTTACTGTTGATTAAGGCCAAGCAAAATTTGGGCATTTAGGGCGTACTGATAATTACCACTAAGTATCAGGTCCCTTTGTAATTTTTTTTATGACTTCAAAAAGGATGAAGTTCTCAATTCGGCGATTGAGGATCAATTTAATTATTTTTTTGTTTTATAGATAGGGTATGCCTCAGGGGTGGTCCCATATAATTTTATTAACCTTGCTAGGGTAGTTTCTGCGTTAGTTTCGATGATAAGTATATTTAATCCCATTTGCGTATCTTGATGATCTAATACTTCGTATCACTGTTGTTTACCTTATTAACTAATAAGAGAGAAAAGAAAATCCTATAATCCGATATGTTAGGGCACATGTTTGCTCATGAATAACATTCTTCACATATCTATTATGAAAGACATGTGTAAAACATTCCTCAGTAATGGAAAGTAATTCAAAACAAAGGAACCTTCATAAGAAGGCGAAACAACCCACAAGTTGTATTTGGTTTGCTCCTGTTTTCTTATGTGTGTTATGTTTTCTTTTCCTGCGTTAGATCATAAATCATTTCCTCACGTCCGCTGCAGCTTCCTTCTATCTTTTGAAAATATTGTCTTGCTTTCAGCAAGTACCTAAGTAAATTCTCGTTACTTTGAAAGGGAAACTTCAACAAGTTAGTTAGATATTTAATAGAAATGGAGCAGTTGTTTTTATGATTTTTTTAGAAGCGTTAGTATAAGTGCTTTCTTCATTCTTTCCATCGGATTCGCAATCTCGGGGACACACGCTTTAAGAGCGTTCATTCCACGCGGGCTGGCAACAACGCATTTGTAGTAAGTAAGCTGTTCGTGATTATTTCATAAAAAGAAAAAAAAAACTGTTTATTGGGTCTCAAACGATTACATTTTTTAATTTTAAATGAAACAGCCCCAGTAAGTTATTAATAGTACTTGTGTTGGGGTAATTTACAATTATTTTTTACATGTACTCTTTAACAAGAACATTTAATCATAATGCAAATAGATAATAATTGACGGTATGTCGATTTTTATAAGTAAATACCAAAATAACTGTAAAAAAATTGCATAGAAACTTGAAAATACCAGCGACCTAGTGTATGGCTAAAAAAATGTTTGCTTTTGTTTGTATTTAATTAAATAATCACGAAAAACCGCCATAAATATGCCGTTGCCAGCCCGCGTGGGGAGAACGCTCTTAAGATTATACGACGTCATCCGCCTAGCCTTTTCTCATCTATGCTAGGAACCCGGTCTTATTTTGTATGTATTCATTTATATTTTGGTGGTGATATTCTTCAGGTTTTTTTTTTTTGCATTTTGGCTTCGCACGGTTTGTGCATTTAGCCAGTGTCAAGTAAATTTTCTTTTCGATCAAGTAAATGGCCCGATATCAGGCACGAAGTTACGAAACAGTCATAGTCGACTTTAGTTAGTCAAATCAAAGTTATTGTAAAGCGGTAGTAACTTTACAACAACCTAATAGGAGTTTTTGGGGGGAACACGAAAAGTCCACGTTAGTCACTTATTTTCACCTTCACTACACTTGTGCACTCACACGTAACTAAATTGAATAATTCACTACCAAAATTATACAATTTAATTCACTATTTCACTAAATTTCATGAAAATGAAAATTCGTGCGACATGTTCCAACGCGATCCCGCCAAAAACTCCCTTCTTCAGGATTAATCTATGTGGAATCTAAAAGAACAGACTAAGTAGGCACATTCTGCCTCAAAATGATTAAGAATTTATTTCAAATTGTCTTCAATTTTTTGTTTCATAATACGTAGTATCCAATGTGCAATGTAATTTGTGACTACACATGTAAATGTGTGCGAGTGGGCATGTGTGTGTGTGTGTGTACCATATTATCTATACAAATAAATATATAATTGAAGTGCCTGTTTCTAATATCGAAATAACAGCTTTTTACTAAATACATATGAAAGACGGTTCGTATGACAAAATAACTATTTTTGATATTTTTGTCTGTCTGTCTGTTTGTTCCGGCTAATTCTCGAAACACCAGGGCCGATACTGACGGGACTTTCACTGTGAAATAGCTGATGTTATAAGGAGTAACATAGGCTAGTACATTCACAGTGGGCCCTATAAGAATACCAGTGCTGCGACACTTATTTTTTAAATGTCGCAGCATCATGCTGACCTTTCGGCCTCGTGCGGGACTTTGTTTTTAACTTATTTTTTTTTAATTTAAATTTACATTTTATTAAACATACTGTGTAGTTAAGTTTGTGATATTCCTGTGCGAGTCTAATAAATACTTTTTCTTTTCTTTCCTCTTTCTTTAGTAATTAGAGGTAGTGTAGTAAGGAGTAACATTGGTCAGGAAGCACGTTCCCATGGTATCATTTCCGACATCCACGCGGGTGAAGCCGCGGCAGCAGCTAGTAGGCAATATAATCTACAAAGATTGCAGCTAAGTAATTCAATTCTTGTCGATGTATATGTTACCGGCCAAACCCGATTTCAGGCCAAACTAGTTTGTCCTAGGCCAAACTGGTTTATTAAGCCGGGGCACGCCGATTAAATGGGTTAGGTTAGGTTAGAACTGTGACCAAAAGCGCGCGAGCCGAGCGAGCGAAGCGAGCGGCGGCGGCGCCGCGGCAGCGGCCGGCGAGCGTTACTTCCAAAGGCTGTTAACGAAATGGCTAATTAAGCTAGTTGGCTGCAACATATCACGCGTAGGATAAGTCTGTTTGGCCTAGGACAAACTAGTTTGGCCTGAAATTGGGTTTGGCCGGTAACATATACATATTTTTGAGGCTGTCTTTACCTAGTCTGCTGTTGTAGGTAAATGTATTTTTGGCGATGCTCTATGTATAGTTCCTTAATGCCAGATGGTTGTCATCGTTGGTTTAGATGCTCGTTAGCCAGATTGTCTTGCAAACGACGCGCACTAAATCCTATGTTCGTGACAGAGATAATTGAGATGAGCCATCTTGAATGTACCTCATCAGTTATTATGATATGTGTCATTATGAGCTAGTCGCTTAAGCAATGTACGTATCTATACATACCTACTAAATGTTCTTTAGAAACGTATGTATATGAAAGGGCCCGATGTTTGTTGTAGAAACAATAGGAATGACACAACCTGGCATGAACTGACATGGAGATAGGAATGTAGGCTCAGTTAATATTGCAGATGTCATCTGCAATATCAACTTAGCCAATACAGTTCACCATCTGCCAGATGATAAACTGTATTAAAGTGGAAATCATGTTTATACTCACATCCGTTCTTTTTACACTTTTAAATATCTCATCATCATCATTTCAGCCGAAAGACGTCCACTGCTAGACACAGGCCTCCTCCAAGTACCGCCACTTCGACCGTTTCTGTGCTTCTCGCATCCAGCAGATTTCCGGGGCTTTCACAATATGATCAGTCCACACAGTGGGAGACCTACCAAAGTACCAACGCTATGTCTTCCATTACACGGTCGCCACTCCAGAACCTTTCGGCCCCATCGGCCATCTGTTCTGCGAGAAATGTGCCCTGCCAACTCCCACTTAAGTTTGACAAGTCTTCGGGCTATCTCGGTTACCTTGGATCTCCACGGATCTCTTCATTTCTGTTTCGATCGCGAAGTGTAACTCCAAGCATTAAGCATAGCATTAACCCTCTCCATTGCCGTTTGAGTGACTTTTAGCCTAAGTACCTAAGTAACAAAATCCCGATCTGTATTTACAACGGTTACAAGAAAATAACATCACCTACATGCCCTTTTCCACCAGACAGTTGTAACTAGTATTAGAACATCTAATATCCCTTGACCCGTTCAAAGAAAAACACACGCAGCATCCTGTTAAGTTCGCGGTATCTGGAAATCGAACCACGACCGTCCATGGCTGCCTGGTCTGCGCCTGCGATGTGGCTCGACAAAAACGTCCCGCCCCGTTACTCCGAGATGTCACTTTAATTCGCCTTAACAGTACTTGATAGGCCTCTAACCCTTTCAAGCCGACGTGGGATACCAGCATAGACGGCCTACTTAGACGAGAACGCGAGTAAATTTTTCTACGTACTTTATGATCGGAAAATCAGTGAGGAAAGGATAGAAAAATGCTATTTAGTAAGCTCTAGTTGTATGTTTAATGCAACTTCATTATAATTCTCTTTAACATATTCTAATTCTGTTAGGCCATGTTACGTAATTTTATTACAGATCGCATTTGAATTTCAAATTAAGTATCTACAAAAGTTAGTTAGACTGTTAATCCACATATTTTACAGTAATCAATGATTGACACTTACGATAACAAGGTACGCTCGAATAAATTATCTCAAAAATCTAACGCCACTCTCAATTATGACAGAACATTTCTAGTTTTTGTACTGAACCGCATTATTTCCTTGTTACAACATTTGCATATTATATAACCGTTAGCGACTATGTCCCCGCGTGGAGAATCGATGATCGTACATCTCGGAAGAAAAGGTTTCTCGATTTACTTCGATGCAAAAACTCGAGACGGCAGTAATTGCATCCCGATCGACCAGTCCGTGGGAAAGATATGCCCGAAATGTCATATTCACTCAGCAAGCGCGCCTCTTGAAATCGTTTTGACCTTAGGATAAATGATAAATACTCTCACAGGCATTTATTTATTTTTTAATTTAGTTTACGAGCCCAGTGATTTCATTAATTGAATGTAATATGGGTTTTCTGAGAGTAATATCTATGTTTCGTAATCTATTAATAGTGTACAAATTCCCCGTAAAGAACCACCAAGGTTAAGTGTATCGGCGGAATTTTAAAAGTCCATAAACATACTGTAGAAATTGCCAAGACAAATATTTGAGACCTATTAGCCAAACATTTCAAGAATGCCTAACTCCTAACGATTTAACCGGAAATTTAATTGACAGTAAAGATTCGGCGATACCTCACAAGTTCGTATGTGAGTTTGGACAGTGAAAGTGTACTTTAGCGTAATTATCCGTTCAGATGTTATCGTGGAACAGGCTCCGTGTACAATGGGGCTCATAAATATTTACTCGTCGTGCCCATGTACAGAGTAATGGTGCAAAGAGCCGCCTTATTATGCGACGCATGGTGTACTGGAACTACCCATGTCGCCACCTTCCTAACCTCTGTGAACTTGTAACTTAGGCCTTCGGCAGACGACAGACAGTTCCAGACGAGGTTTTTGATCCACGGAAACCACGGGGCCCTAATGTGTATTATGTCTCAAACGTAGCTTGAAATGTTGATAATCTGCACAAACCCTAAAGGTTAGTTTTATATGGAAAAGTAAACGACGGATGTCTTAGAACTTTTATTGACATAGATAAGGTGCTACACCCATATTCGGATGTTACCATTACGTAAACGATACGGATGGATGCATTCGGTTTTTTGAAGTCGTTTATGGGGTCTCAGTATGTTGGTTTTATATGTAGTTTAGAAGTGAGATAAATACGCACATATTTGATGAGCTATGAAATTCCTGCAGTGTGTTATGCCCAGCTGTGAACTCGGCGCTGGGTTAATTGAATCGAGATCTTTATGACCAATCGGTTTCTTGTGGTTTTCGATCTTGTTATTGTGATGTCTATCGCGATCATGTAGACATGTCTTAGCTTTGTGAGCAAAGTGCATGTTAATGTTGTTACTCATCAGCGAAACATACATTCGCAAATTGCAACATAACAACCATAATTTGATATAATGAACTCACATTCAAAGAATGGTCAAGATAAGGTTAGCACGCGACGGAATAAAGGGGTGGCCCTCACACAATGTGTGAGAACCTGCTCGTTAGCTTTCTTTTGTTTTGACATTTGGCCTCATTTTATGTCTTAATTGCAATTTTGATTGCTAAAGTGGTAACTGACTCAGTAATAAGTACGAGTATATGGCAACTTTGTAAAGGTCCTACATTGTAGGCTCACGCAATCATTATGTGTTGTGGTAATTATTGCATATACAATTTGCGTAGGCGCTCAACAAACCTGAACATTATTTTCAGTATTATTTGATTTTAGGTTGGAAATTCGTATACTCGTAAATTATAAACTAACTTTTATTTATACAAAAAAAAACACTTTTCGTCTTGTACAAGCTTCAAAAATGTCAGGAAAAGTACAAGTGAGCAGGGATAGCTATTACCCAGTACGGTCTTAATTGGACTTGGTAAATAAGGAAGTATTTAAGTTGGTATAACCCTACTTCATACACTCAACATATTTTATGAGATATTTTAATAGAAAAAATTCCCACTGTGGCCTTCTTTTATTGTTATTTAGTTGGTTACGCTTTTATTACAGGGTTATAAAAATGTTTATGATGATGACAGAAATTACAGGCATCACAAAATAATGCTCACACTTTTATGAAATAAAAGGCTTTAAGGGGATATCTTTAGTTTGGATACATACACAATAATTAAATTTAACCACTATCAGTCGAATTTATTATTATAACAAGAGTTGTCGAGGTTATTTATCTTTTTGTTTTATTTAAATAAGTGAAATGCCTATTTATTGGTGCTCAGATGCGTTAATTTACTTATTTACCTAATTGTATATACATACGTCAATTGAGATTCTCACAAAAAAAAACTTAAATTTGTCAACTGAATTTCACACTTCTTTAAATCAGCACCTCAAGAGATGATAAAATGGGTCTTTAGAGAGAGTTCTCAAATGAAAATGATTTATGAATACAGGCCTTTGTAACTTTAGGATGAATTTAATAGTAAGTGTACTACTAGTAGGTTAATAAGCCTGCTCTAAAGTTAAGCCGTCGACAACAGAGCCACTTTGTAGCGTCTCCTCAATATAGCGGTCGCACTAATATTTCATGGTTGTTCATAAATTATCTTATAACTTGGGGGCTAAAGCAATTGGTTTAGTCAGGCCAGGCCCGTCTCTTGTTCAAACAATCAAGTACCAGCCGCCTTATTTAATGGAGAAAACAATGAGTAGTTACATTTCGAACAACTTCGTTACATAAATCAGTAAAATTGGCTCTTTGAAGGGAAGGGTTTATTTACTTTGTAAAAGTCCAATTACAATTATTTATGTTTGAGATAGACTGGGCGAGATATAATAGGGATAAAGTGTAGGTAAGTCTTTTGACTTTCACGAGTTTGTCTATTTAATCTTCTTTTTTGGCTGCCTCGCTAAGTTTTGAGGTAGTATTTGTATTATAGAGGCACCTCTTAATAGGTACTCTGTAGCAATATAATGAGCCTATGCTATGACGTTCCTACTGCTGAGACTGAGGACTACTCTCTGTGAGAGGGAGTGGGCCGTAATCCACCACGCGGGTCCAGTGCGGGTTTGGAGACGTCTCATGCCTTCGAATTTGTGATTCTAGGATATGCCGGTTTCCTCTCGATGTTTGACTTCACTGTTTGAGAGCAGTGGTGATGAAATAAATTGTGTCTGAAGTGAAAATTGCTGGAAATCAATATAAAAGCTCAGAAAGCTAACAAAATCTCTTTAAAAATTAGATCACAATTCTAGATTTAGTCTTTATCGAGCTCAACGAGCAATCAATCGGATCAGACAATCGGAAAGTAAATCGGAAATACGGGAGAGCCTTAAGTGGAATATCGGAACTTCGGAAAGCGCCTTCAAATAAGTAAATTAAAGAGAAAGATGTGAACACCTGGTTCCAAGGAAAAAAATCTCAGAAAATTTCAATGAAATGAGGGTATGTCAGCTTGCCAGTTGACAAAGTTAGCGAAATGCGCAAACTGATTGTTTCCGAAGAAATTATTTGGAATCGTTACCTTCAACTAAAAGTTATTATTAATAAATCAGTTTTCGGTGATATTGAAGACGGTTGATGAAATTATAGCACATAACCACATGCACGATGAACTTACTATATGGAGTATATAGTAAGTTCATCGTTCTACTTTATTTTTATGAACGAATTTTGATGTAACAAATGAAAATCGGCATTACGATTTTCATTACTTTGAGAATGCACCAGACCGGTAGCGTTTTGTACTGATCGATAATGAAGCATTTTCTCAATTCTTTTTGCTTTATATAAAGTTCTTGGATTAGAATCTGAATTATAATTATAAACTAGTAATAATCTTGGCTGTTTTTAATCAGGTTAAGCTACGGTTGCCGCGGTTGGACCGTGAATAGGTGACCATCTTTAAAAGACCCCTCCGTGCGTCGGAAAGCACGTTAAAGCATTGGTTCCAGCTGTCATTTGAAGATCTTTGACAGTCGCTACGTGTCGTCTGAAGCCCGAAAGTCTTACAACCAGTCTGACAAAAGACTATCGTATTCCATAATCAGCATATACCGTTCCCACTAGACATGGGTAGCACATGAGCGAGTGATAGAAAACAGATAGCTCTTTTCGATTGACGTCGCTCTCGCTCACTCACTCGCTCGCTAAGCTCACTAGCTCAGTTAGCTCACTCATGCCCGGTTTCTGAAGTTCCCAGTTAAACTCCCAATAACTATTGATTCAATAAAGTTATGTATAAGATAAACGTTGGTTAACTGACACTGGGTTTCTGAATCCGCAACAAGCCATTAAATAACTATGCAACCCATAACTAGTTCCTCAGTTGCCGCCAGATGGGTCTTTTCAGGATTTCGCGTTTAAAATTCGTTTTTGTACGCAGATGTTGCCACAATACCATGTCGACATCATTGTATTCTTTTTTTTTTCAAAGAAGCGTTGCCGTAAGTTAAAAGTGTTTGTCTTTCCAATCGTTTGTGCTTTATCCATTCTTTTGTAAAATATAATGACAATGGACATTTGCGATTCATAAGGGGAGCTAGAGCAAGCAGATCCGATCATAGTGTTCTTATCAAATCTATATTAAGTATATGAATTTAAATTCTTCATCCGTAAACATTTCGAAAGGATTTCTCCTAAGTATCAAGTTTCTTGATGCCTACTGATGTATTAAAAATAAATATAATAATAGTCTGATTTGGAGCTCCTTTTATGCATTATACTAAAACTCATTGTTTTAGATTTTAATAATTAGCTTTTACTTGCCATTTAATACACGTTATAAGTATAACCCAAAAATTTGATATAGATTGACGATGAAATGAAACGTCAAATAGCTATGGAACCGATAAACGGCCAAAATTGGTCAGTTAACTTAACCTGAGTTTAAACGGAGTTTATATTAAATTGCGGTGTTCGGAAACGCACTTTCCCAAGTTATCAAACCAATAGCGCTAATGAATAGATAAACTGCCGATACGAGTACCTCAGAAACCGGGCATCAGACTCACTAGCTCAGTACTTCAGCGAGACACCGACGACCGACCGAATTCGCCGGCCGAACTGCTCATTCGGCTCCCTTCGGAATACTTTAGATCACATCATTCGTTCTTCCAACAATAGCTCTCCGGCACAAATACGTAATTATAAACTTATGATTTCACATAAATCACTGTAAATTTATCTTAATGTTTATTGATTTTAAGGAGAAAATATTTTGGCACATTATAAAAAGAAAACGCAATGATTAACCAAAAACAAGAGCTAACAGTCCGTTTCTGAGTCATTGAGAAGAGCTAGTGAGTAACAAGGAGTCTAAACTTTCAAAGAGCTATTATAAGACATATTCACTATTGAGCGAGCCGAGCCGTCTCCTCCGACGCGCGTGCGGCTTGAGTCAAATGAGCTAACAGTCGGCGTCTGAGTCACTGTGCTATAGAAGAGCTAGTGAGTAACAAAGAGTCCAAACTTCCAAAGAGCTGTTATTATTGAGCGAGCCGAGTCGTCACCTGCGACGCGCGTGCGGCGTGAGTCAAATGAGGTAACAGTCGGCGTTTGAGTCACTGAGCTATAGAAGAGCTAGTGAGCTAGCGGAGTGATTTAGCTCTTTAGAGTGGAAGAGCTAATCGCTCTTTTTCTTTTCAGTTAGCTATTTTGCCCATGTCTAGTTCCCACTGCTGGGACACAGGCCTCCTCTCTGTGAGAGGAAATATGGGCCTATCGTATTAGGTACCTAGTAAATGGGTTGTGGAGGTCAGATAGGCAGTCGCTCCATGTAAAATACAGGTATTCAGCTGTATCCGGTTAGACTGGAAGCCGACCCCAACATTGTTGGGAAAAGGCAAGACAGATGATGATGGGTGTGTTCATTAAAACCGGTACCTACTTACGATGTATTTTTTTTTCCAAACATGCTGGTCACTGTAATCACCACTCCTTATTAATATCCTTAAGATCATATTTACGTAAGGTAGGTTTTAATCAAGCAATCAGACGGTGAGTCTGTTTTGTGTGCCGACGTGGTCCCGAGACGTAATGAGTTCAATTCAAACTCTGAAAAGATCTGCACTTATTTTTTCCTTCAAGATTTTAAAAGACAGACAATCCTCGTTGACGTAATGAAAGAGACTCGTTTGAGCGATATTCTTTTAAATAAGGTACCTGAGCATTTATGTTGATGTTATTTTTTGTAATTAACTGGATATTGTTGACCATTTTCTTAGAATTAAGGACAAAGATTTTTTTAGTTCGTAATGTTATACCTTAGACAGTCGTTACGAGGCGTCTGAAGCCCGAAAGTCTGACAACCAGTCTTACCAAGGATTACCCAGCAATGGGTTGTAGAGGTCAGATAGGTATTCGCTCCATGTAAAATACTGATATTCCGCTGCATCCGGTTAGATAGGAAGCCGACCCTTGCCCGAGCCCTTTCCGGGCTGGAAAGGGCTAGGGTAGATGATGATGAATGTTATATTAAGAAAAAAATCGCTACGATCGTAGACTATTATTTATTCTGTACCTACCTACCTACGAGTACATATTAAAATATTATAAATTTCATTTCGTTTTCAGTCAATATTTCTAAGATCTTGTTTGCATTTTGTGAAGGTGTTTCTTGTATTTTTCTTTATAACATCTGTACTGTATATTTACAATAGCTAAACCTACATAAAATTATTTGAAATTGTAATACTGTGAATCGTTTGTAATAACTTGAGTGTTTGTTTTCAGTGCACGTGTTACGAGACACCGAGTTGCCACTGGAGGTCGCCTCAGCCTTAGGACCAGACGTCCAGTTTGTACTCAAATACATCGACGGTAAGCACGATATTAATCAAAATCAAATCAAATCAAAATCAAATCACTTTTATTTCAGGCACTGCATAAGTACGTACACACAAATACATAACAAAAATAAACAAAAAAACTTAATATTACTTTGCCTTTGTGAACGTACATAACCACCACTAGAGAAGCTTAGGTATATGTGGGATTGGTCTATATTGGATCTCAGGGTCGAGTTGTGTGGAAAAAAGAAATGGAGACTGTTTCCCTGCCCGCTGCAACACAGGCTAATCAATATTATTATTATACTAGCTTTGCTCGAGGCTTCGCCCGCGTGGATGTCGGAAAATATCCTACGGGAATGTACTACCGTGATGAAAAGTATTCTTTATGTTAATCCAGGTTATGAACTATATATATGCCAAATTTCATCCAAATCCGTTTGGCCGTTTTTGCGTGATTGAGTAACAAACATCCAAACATCTAAATATACAAACTTTCACATTTATAATTTTATAGTAGGACTAGCTGTGCCCGCGACTTCGTCCGCGTGGAATAGTGTCTTTGGGTCTGTGTCTCTTGTCGCAAACTTATAAAACATTTACATAAACCTTACATATTTTCATACAAACTTTCATCCTCTATTCCCTATTGTTATTTAACACCCTTGAGGGTAGGTAATACTTTTACAAACTTTGAATGTCATATTTATTTATATCGAATCAACAGCCTAAAAAATAAGTTTCAAGTTTCTAGCTCTAAAAATGACGATACTTCCATACAACTTTTCATCCCCCCTTTCAACCTTTTTTTCGCATTAAAAAGTACCCTATGTCCATTCTTAGGCTCTAGACTATCTGTGTACTAAATTTCATTGAAATCGGTTTAGTAATTTTAGCGTGAAAGCGTGACAGACAGACAGAGTTACTTTCGCATTTATAATATTATTAAGGATTAATTTAGCTTCCGCCCGCGAATTCGTTCGCGTGGAAGTCGTAAGACACCACAATTCACTAAAATTACAGCCACATTTTTATTAAACGTTCTTGTAATCTAATTAACAACAACGTAACCGTACAAATTAAATTGTAACACAAGAGTTATCCAGAAGATTTTTTACTAGCTGATATTTTTCAGATAGGTTTGGATAAATCGTTATTTGTTAGATCAATTGACAGACAATCAGTCGTATGTAATATGTAGGAGGCAAGCAACTGTTTGTTCCTATAATAATAACTGGCATATTCTGAACTCAAGCACACACTCAGCATGAAAACAGAGAAAATAAAAATTGCTATCAGGCTTCTGGAAACCCTGCAGCCGAATAACAAGGAAATTAAAACAAAGATCACTGAAGACCATGTGACTATTGAGACATTCACTAAGCAACATTAGCAGAGTATTTAATTAAAAGACATTGTGAGCCACATTACGTCGTAAGCGTTTGTTTATCGAGCTCGTAATTACCGCCTTACCTTATAGACGACACCATAAAATTGCCAGCCGAGGTCTGCCAATCGAATTATCAGATCCGTGCGCTGAACATTTCATTAGCGAGTGTCTGGGGCGACCTGATAACTGTATAGTGTCGCCTTTCCTTCGGATCTACGGTTAGTTTTAAACTTAGTTAGGTGTGTAACAGAAGGCCAATTCTCGTAATTAAAAACGTTCACAATCTAGTCGCAGTCTCATCTCAGCGACAATCAAATGTCAAAAATGTATGAAAAATCGAGGTATTTTTGACACATTGACACTGAGATCAGACTGTGAACGTTCTTAAAATTACGAGAATTGCCCCTCAGATGTGTTAGTTTGATAGGTGTGTCTATCTTGGCGGAAAGAGATCTAAGCTCTCGTACTCCCGGGCGATATTTTATCGCTTACTGGATTTTCAGCGCTCTGCTTAGTGCTGAGAGGTGTTTAACGCTCTAGGTACACGCTGTTGGATCCTCTGAGAGTAAAAAATCAAGTGCGCCATAAAAAATCGTCGCGTAAAATAATCGCTCGTGCGAACCTGAGCTAAGTATTGTTTCAAAGGGTGTGCTTATTGCTGGAAAAGTGGTGACGTAGCGAGATTGTTGTTTTTACATGGAAACGATAATATTGTAGTAACAATGTGTTGTTGTCGGCTATTGTAATCGGCTTAGTTTGTCTTTTCGTGTGGCAAATCAGTGTGCTTAGCACGTACGCGCGGAGTAACTTAAAATTAGATTTGTTTTATTTTTGTTTTATCGAAAATACGAGTAGGTTGGAAAGAAGTTGAAAGCATTTTGGTTGAAATATTTTGGCGAAAAGCACAATTAGTATCATCCATAGATTGAATAAAGTCCTTACAAGTAAATATTTTTTGCAAAACAAGAACCTATTTTGAATTTTAGAATCGTTCGAATTTCCGTTACGTTTTCTCTGCGCGGTACGTGATTGACCCACAGGACTTAAAACGTAAAATATATATCATCGCTAACAGAAGACTGTCTTGCCAATTTTTACAAGTTTGTCCTCTACTTAAAAGTTATGTTAGTTCACTGCACAGGTAGACAAAAATGTAATCTGGACCGACACATACGTATAAGTATTTGTAACATAGGAAGTAGTAGATAGTGGAACCCTTATCCCTCCAGCTTCGTATAAAAGTAATCCATCTGCTAATAAGACCGCGGATATGATGCTCCTGCCATGGTTATTGTCACTTTCGTCATCCGATACTTCTTATAAGAGCTTCCCAAATTGCTTTCTTATTTTTGCTAGATTTCCTCTTGACTGATGGACGGATAAAGATTAATGGGGGAAAACACTCTTTCCAAATTGGACTTCGAGAGAATAGATTATTAGTTTTTCGCTCAGTGTCGTCTGTTACCCGCCCTGACGGACCTAATTACAATATTTATTCATGAGACGACGGACTCTTATTAGAAAACAATGAATACTAAGTGAATTTATGTTCGGAAGAGACTATGAATTTCAACTGGACATTTGTTGTGCTCTCGTTGCTTTGAGCAACCGTAACTATTTGGAATTGGTGGATCCAAAGCACTTTAATGTTTGTTTGGTATTCACGTTTTCATTTTCATGGAGCTTTTGTATCTATATAGTAATAATAGTTCTCTCTCTCTAAGATACTCTTTAAGATGCTTAATTCATGTAGGAAGATGTAGGACTATGTTACATAATTCCTAATGAGTTACTTTTAATTAGTTAAAAGACGATCTTATATGAATGCTGGCTTTCTTCACATTCTGCCGTACGAAACTACTTATCTGTAATTTACAAAACGCAATTCGAGATTTGTTTTACGTAAACTTAATTATACTGGTGACTTTCATTTAATTGGATTTTTATATTCTTTATCTTATGTTAAATACAAAAATACCTTGTATAAAAGCCTTATTTGTTTATACTCCTGAATTTTTTTAAAGCTGACTTTGCGCAATCTCGATTATCTACGACTGTACTGTTTGCCGAAATTCAGAAGTCAAAATAAGGGTTGCCATATTATGACATTTATGAGTATTATGCCGCATGTTAGCACACATTAGTACCTACAGGGAAAGTTGAAAGAACACCATGTCGAACAGACTTGCACCTACTTATATCTTTTTTTTTAGGGTGGGTACTTATCAAAGAACTTCTCCCGCTCTGGGTGGAGCAGAAGGGCGTGTAATACTTTTAAACTGAGTAAAACCACCGGTGTTCCCTCAGTTGCCTGTGTGCCAGGGGCGACGATATCCCTTTCGAACAACCCGCACCCCTGGTAGGAGAATTGTACCCATTGAATTACTTGTTGTACCTACATCAACCTGCACCCTAATTTTATTGTGTCACACATTTCCCATCAGAAATCGAAGGATTTGGAAATAAATTACATATCAATATGGAGGTTGTATACCTACGCGAGTTGCATGATAGTGTTTTAAGATTCCAATAAAACTGTTTAGAACTAAAAAAATCTGTTCCGTCAACGATAATTCGAATCCTTGTAAATAAATGTGTTCCATCCAAATAATTCCAAATATAGCCTCTTATTTTCAACAGGATTTGTCATTTCCTTAAAAATTCTTCAATTTGTGATCTGAAAAAATGATGAAGATGAGATCTATGAAACACTCGTATGCTATGACAACGTAAACAACCCAATAAATGTTGTTCAACTGTCAAAACGAATGGCGTTGCGGTTTCAGGTGTTAGGGAATTACCCCACTGTGTGTCCATCACGGGGTTGTGCCTATCGCCTTGGGGAGTGAGTGACGCGCATTTCTGACCCACTTACCGCCGGAAGATCAGCTGCTACCTGCCTGTCACGTGGTGATTTTGTTCCACCTAAATTAAAAGTCATTGTGTTTCGAAATTAAAATGAAACTTAAAAATACTCATTCCCATTTTCCAGCTTCATTATGGTCGGAAATATAATACAGAAATAAAATAATACTATTTAAGAAATAAATTACTCGTCTAATTTATTTTTCTTGATTAAGGTAAATGAGTCAGAGGACAGAGTGTCTGTGTCCATCAAAATGGGATTCTTGTTTTCAATTGGCCTCCAATAACATCACTGAAATGAATAAATTGTAGCAAAAATAAAAGTGTATGAATCCCACTTGTCCAATTAATTATGTTAAAGTCGAAAAGTTTTATTTACATAACATTAGCATTTAAGAATTCATAGCATTTTTATTAACATTCACTTCCAAAGTGATTGATGACTTACCTACTCGGTTTTATTTGGATTCTTCGACTGCTTTAGATAAAAACAAAGGGAAAATAAAACTCATAAAAATTCCTGCCTGTCCGTACCGTATACGTAAAAATGTAGCTGTTAGATTAATATGGAGCTAAGCATACATTTTGTAACACATCAAAACTTGTTTATTTTTGGTATTTAGGTAATATTAACGTCAGCACAAAACGAATAGCTCTGTTAACGCATCACATTGATAGATTTAAATTTCGGTCACGTCTAGTTTATCGACCTAGACGCATTTAAATAGTGTTTAACCTTAATAAATAACACTAATTGCATACTAGTCGGATCATTACCGTAGCGGGGAACTGATAAAATAGCACCGAACAAAATACTACGTTATCATTAAACCACAATCAAGAAAGCACGCACACATCGTCATAGCGACTCACGCACACACGCGCACAATTCACCTGTTGCTATGGTTGTATTGAGAGGCTTTGCGCAGGCGCAGGTTGTAAGTTCTCCCACTATACTGCCATAGTAGTATCGCTATCTTTCTCTCATTGGTCCGCTGTGAAAGAGACAGAGCGTTGAACTTTTCCATGTCGGCAAAGCAGCGCGCGCGCTGTTGTACCGACCGCCGACTGGATCAACGGTCTTTCTCGCGTAGCGGACCTAACTTAGTTTTAACTTAACGTTGTAACGCAGCGTTTGTTTTATTCGATTTAACGGTCGGTTTTCAGCAATGTTGTGTTCAACACGTCACAATTTGAATTAGAGAACCGTTTGTGTGGTTTTTGTGACGACAAATGTGCATGTTATGTGTTGGCTGTGAAAGCCTGTTGTGATACAGCCTTCGTTCGGTGAATGCTTAAATCACGCCATGTACCCCAGTGCTATGTAGGTTCGTTAAAAGTGCCAGTGCAAAGTTAAAATTCGAATTTGTGGTGGAGATAAAAAAAGGTTCTAGCACGTTATACTTTGTGCGACTGTGTTAAGTGGATAAGTGCAACTGATAAAGGATTGGGAGATTATCTTCGGACTAAAACAGGGTATGTACCGTGTGTACTTTAGTTCCAATACTTTCTACTATATCGATTTGTATCTATCTACTAACGGTATCGGTAGTCAAAAACACCTTTATATGGTAGGTGTTTGATAGCATGAGATGACGTTGGTTTTCTATGTCCGAGATCTTTTAAAACGAGGTCTAAAATTTCTCAAGCACTAATTGTCACGCTTTTTCTTATCAACATTAAACATAGTTATTTTTATGAGGTAGAACGATTATTATTATGAAAAGTTTTGATTACGGAGTGGTTTAGAGCTGCGTGACCACTCGTGTGGTCGTGGATTCGAACCTTGACACCGGTATTTACTGTCGTGGTTAGTCCGGTCTTGTTATTTATCATAAAAGGTGGGGTCAACAGTAAAATTTAAATAAAACAATACGAATGTTCGGTTTTTTTAATTGTAGGTTTCATTTTCACATACCTATTCCTGAAAAAAATATTTACATGCGTTTCTTTGCCATTGTGTACGATTAGTTAATTTCTAATGGGTATTGAACTCATCAATCGTAGAAAGAATTTAGAGGATGTTTTTGAATAACATCCTTCATTTTTTATTACAAACATTCACACTGGTAAATTTCAACAAATAACCAGGCATACGCCTCGGATCGATAAATACCTGTAACTTATGAACACCGACAATATCAGCAGGTAGGTATCAGTATAAAACTCAGTATTAGTTAGTTTACAAATACAAAAGTGTATTTATCTTTCTGCCAAGTCCCGATGTGTGTAAATATTTTTGATACATTTAGTTTCGATCTAGGATCTAGTCACGCAGTAGGATCGAAACCTAACTGCTCAGTTGAGGACTGTAGGCTTCGATTTAATTTGAAAATAACAAAAAACATATTGTTTAATAAAAAGAATTTGGCAAACACTCCTGAAAATAAATGACACCCACGAAATGAAACGAACTTTTTGAAAAAAAATAAAATGGTAAACCTAGTATAGTGGGACAGATAGCCTATAGTCGTAGTAATGTTTACTACGACTATGGGCTATCTATCCAACTATGCTGTCTGAACTACGTATCTACAAGAAAATGCGTAGTTAAAGTAAAAAAAATGTCAGAGACCATAACTGACGAATCTGCCTTAAAAAGAACATCAACGCGCGACATAGTAAGGAGTGGATAGAAACAGGACGCTTGCTATGCAAGCTAATATGCAGATTATCGAGTAAACATTGCACTTTAATGTATGGAAAATCATTGATGTTGTTATGGATAGTTAAGTAGTTGATCAAGTGGACCGTAGATACTAAAGGAAGCACGGGACGAGTCTTTTACAGGAGAAAATTGTTGATTTGTGTTGACCATTGGGCACTTAATATTAAGCAAGTGTGTTACTTAAAGTAGGTACTACCTAATACTCGGTAATTAACTTTCAATGATAATTGCGTATTGTTAAATTATCTGTTTCGAAAGAGATATAAATATGTAATATTAATACGAAAGCTAATTGATACTGCAAATAAAAATAATACACAAAAACTTTTAAATTACAATCTGCAGGTGTGAACTTCGATGACCGCATTTACATCACTAAAAATAAAATAATACCGCTACGTTTCCGTAAACATTCCACGGCATCCTTTTGAAATCAACACTACTTGTGACTTGAACTAAGCAACAATTAAACGTAAACTCGACTCAAAGGGAATACTGTATCAACATTGTAAAGATATTCGACAAACTTCCCCAATTTACTATTGTTCAGTTTTCAATTATAAATCTGCCATTTTACATTAAAGAAACTACAACCTTGTTTGGTTAAGTTAGGGTGTGTTTTTGATTGTGTTGAAGGTAGGATTCGTAAAACATCTCTGGTGACAACGCAGCACATTCCGGAGATGCCTTTAATTAGAGGCAGGTAAAATCGGGCGCGTTGTGTTTAGGCGTGACGTTAACGTCTTAACTTATAGGGCTTCCTGCTAAGTGTCTACTGCACCCTAATTGTGTAACATTTTGAAGAACATATTGCTAATCCATTGCTTCATATGTTCGAAAAATTTGTCTGCTCAACAACGTAAGTAACGCAATGAATGTTATTGAAATGTCAAAACTAAATCCTTTCGTACTGTTAGCGTGTTAGGCAATTACCTCGCTAATTCGTTGATATACAAACACATACTAATGTATTATACCTAAAGTTAAATATATTTTTGTGTAAAGGTTTATGAAGTTTTTATGCCGAGCGAGCGAGCGAGCGAGTGAGCGAGTTTTATGTGTTTATCTGTAAATAATTATAAGTATAACTAATCATAATAAAAAATCATAAATATGTTTCACTTTACGACATTAATTGATAAATTAACTCAAGGCTAATAAAATTATAATTATAATAACATAGGCTAAACAAAACTGCTTTTGCTGAACGTAGGTAGAATCAGGTAAATAATATTCTGTGATTAATATATCTGCCTTCAACTCTTCAATAAATCTTTGAAAAAGTACTCTCGGTATAATCTTCTTAAGAATAATAGACTATTATCTGAATAAAAAAGGCATAAGTTTTTTAAAATAAAATTATGAATATAAATCTTCATGGTAAGCTCTTATAACAGCGGAAGGAAGCACTTAATTATCCACTCCATAGAAAACTATATTTAAACTGTCTATTTATTCATGAATACAAAAGAGTATTTCAACTTTGAGTACGAAGAAATAAAATGCCACGTAGCAAGTTGGAAGGTATAAATAAACCTTTCCGAACTTATGTCTAGAATATTTTGCTCTCTAAATGAAGGTGGTTAGAAAATTATTCCCACGCAAAGTTGTCTCGACAAAAATATACTTCACTCCTATAATCTTAAATGTTCACTAACATAAATATGCGACAGGATATTTCAAAAACACGTTGCTAGATATTAGATAGCAAAACTTTATTACCTCCTCACAAATTGGTTGATACGGAATATAATTATATTCATTTGGTCAACGATCTCTTTAGATAAATACCACGTTTATTTAGTGCGGATATGAATAATGGTGTTGCTGTTTGAAAATTATGTAAGATTAAATCGAACTTGTTACTCTACGATTGATAAAAATGTGTCTATACTAACATTGTAAAGAGGACAGATTTGATAGTTTGTAAAATTGTTTGTAATGTATGAGCTCAAAAACTTCTTAACCGATTTTAAACATTCTTTCACTTATGGAAACCTACTTTATTTCGGAGTAACATGAGCAATTATCACGCGGAAGTCACGGGCGAAGTACTAGTCTTTAATAATTCAGTAAAAATGTCTGTCGGGTATTCTATTAAGCTTGACTTGGATTTTATTTTCGTCGGAAAGATCCACACAAAGGTTATGTTGTTGCTTTTATTCTGGCCAAACTTAATAAAAGTTAAAGGCTCGACATCAAATGTAAATGAGACGAAAGCTTTTCCGAAGTTTCCAAAGCACTTATGGCGAAGGAAAGTGAGTAAAGATTGAGGAAACAGGAAAAAGGGCGTTGTTGTGTTGGCACATCGACCGCGTAACCCTCAGGCGACGTTGCGCCGTCAGATGTTCTCACGAGGCGGCGCGGGCGGCGGTGCGGGCCCCAGAGGAATCTCGTGAAAGTTGGCCAACACTCGCTCAAGATCAAGTGGATGGGTCGGCGGAACCAGTTTTGTGAATCGGCAAGTGTAGGCAACGATGAGTTAGGAATCTACGGCGAAACCGGGCGAGCCGACAACAGGTCCGAGAAAATAGATCATTAATAAATATACCAAACTAGAACCCGAGATTTAAATGGTCGCTCGTGATAAAATCACCATTCTATGGCTTGAAGCACGAGCGGGACAGTTATGGCGCACGCAAATGTGTTAAATGTCGACGTGTTAGTATGGATATTAAAATTGCGAATTCATAATAGCAGTAAAATGTCATGATCATTATAGTTTTTGGTGGAATGCGTAGCCGCAACGGGTATCGCGACTCACGCATATGAGGCGTGCATTAGCGTGCTCATTTAGCCTTGCGGTCAACAGCCAACATTATGAATTGATACTCGTAATCTTGCGAATGTTGAAATTAATTACAATAGCTCCCATAACGCATAACAATAGCAAAGCATACGTAACTGTTCCGCTGTGGTTTAATTCATCGTCTGCCTAGCTTTTTGCCGACTACGTTGGCGTCTGCTCCCAGTCTAACCAGATGCAGCTGAATACCAGTATTTTACATGGAGCGGACTGCCTATCTGACTTCCACAACTCAGTTACTGGGTAACACAATACCCTTTGTGGCGCCGGGCAACAACTGTCATGGATCCACGATTGACAGGCGGGACCAACTTCGCTTTCCGAGGCACGAGAAAGGTTTTAGTATGAAAAGATGGTTACCCATACACAGACCAACTTAACCTGATCAATCGAACCAAAGGCTTATTACTTAGCCATAAGCTCCTGTTGTGGTTCAATTTAATTGCAGTTCAATAATTAGTTCAGGCACAAATACCTCGTTAAACGCACCATATCCGTAGCCGTGAACAACTGAATACTTTATGTGACCTATACATTTGAATGGAGAAAAAATCTCCCATGCGATTCCTCTCACGTGCCATTGTGGATTGTTCCAGCTATCTAAATGCGGCGTTTAATTGTTGCGGACTCATTGTCACTGCTATCTGTGATCTCACGGCAATGGTACGGACATAGACAAAGTCCTTAGATTAGGTACAACATTAGTTTTGTGTGAAACAGCTGTCAGAGAACACCTTTTGAGAAGATTTTGAAGATAATTTTGCTATGCATGTAATAGGTATTCTTCAATAACCACATATTAACGGCACTTAATTAGAATATTTAAAAGTAAACGTCAGTTAGTACCTAACGAAAACCTTTATGCAAAATAAAAAATAACCGTCTTCCAAAACAAACACTACAGTGTGAAAAATAACTTTTATTTCGGAAGTCGGTGTCTTTGGATCTGTATTTTAGTTTTTTGTCACCGACTTTCGAAATAAGAATACATACCGTCCTTATTGAAGTTGGTTAAAAAGAAAAAATTTAAGAAGTCATACTTACATAACGTCTGTTTCTGTTTACTTCAACAAGTTAGGTTTCCAACTGTTCATTAATAAAAATTCAACTACCATTTAAAATTTTCACGACCTCTAATAGACCAGAGTCGATAATTTTTGAAACCAGCAAAAAATATAGTAGGATGAAACCCATTGGAAAAGGAAGAGAATATAACAAAAATGAAAAGAAAAATAATATACGGGCGATCTGAGGTCGGGAAGTGGATGGGGGTGATTTATTATGGGTAAAAAACGGTAAAATCTTGATTTCCGGCAAAACTACAAGTCCTATGCAAAATAGTCAAATGGCAAAGTTGTAGGTAATAAAATGATCTACAACTTTTGTATGCTATTTATTAAAATGTATACTTTAATTACTCGAAAAACCTAAGATTCCATGTTAAATTGATAAACAAAAAAATTGAAAATCGAAATATACAAATAAGTTAGTAAAGTTAATATTTAATAAGACATCTACAACATTTTGAGAAAGTTGCAGAATCTTCTTTAAATTATATGCGTAGATGCATATTTATTGCTATTTGAAGATAACTTATGTACCTGAGTGACCTACGGAAAATTTTAGCCCATCAAAAAAGCCATCATTTTTTGCATTCTCTGGCCCTGGTCTATAATTTTACTAAAGCGTGGTCGTGGATTTATGCTTTTGTTTTTAAAAGTTACAAACATTTAGTAGTCATAACATATATGGTCAGTCTGTTTTAGTCCATTTCCTCAATGCATTCTTCTTGTAAGAGCTTGAAGTGGATCAATCCTTACTGTGTGCGCCAGCCTCTTATAGACTGAAACAATGGTGTTATATAATGTATGTCTGATACATAATATTATATCAGCGAGCGTTCCCATTGCGTTTCATAAAAAACCGTGCGAGATCACATTGAAAAGCTTGGAAATCGTTTTTACTGACCTTACCTTATAAGTTATGCCTACAGTGGGTAATAGTAATACTATGTAGATAACATTAGCTGTGTGAACTAAATACCATTTAGTATTTGAGCAGTTGAGCTTGCTAGTTGGCCGGTCTTAGTTGAGTAAACAAAGGTGCCAATGGTTAGGCCGAGCTTATCTCACAAATATTTACATTTAAATAGCTATTGGTTACCGTTCACCAGATCTTATCGCGCTGTCTAATTATATTGAGCAATGTGGGAGTAGAAACTATTTCATTGATTAACGCTTAATGCCAAACTTTAGCGATTATTCTGAGAGTTATTTCGTGTAATAGCAATTGTTTGATGAAATATCGGATATCGTGACACTGATAAAAAATTCAATGGATGACTGAAAGGTTAGATAAAATGTGTTTTAAAAGGCTTTGGCTTTAAGAATTTAATTTAAAATATCAACAAAAGCTTGTAAAGGGTTCAGCTTTTGTATCGAAATGAGAGGGCAGCTTAAAGTTTTACGACCTTCGATGAATTTACAAGACGGGAAGTTTCTCCTAATAAAATAGTGTTAATGAGTTCTAATCCATGAACATGGTGCGTCCTCATTCTACTATATAAGACACCCAATAAATTCAGCTCGGTAGTACGCAGTGATACTAACCGATATTTCTTAAGCGGCTTAAACGCGGAGTACCAAGCCTTGTATCATCGCTGACTTCTTCAAACCTGTTTTGAAGTGGACCAAGTGGTCCCATAAAATTAATAAGGTCATACAGACACCATCATAAATTTTATACAACACACTATTATGGGCTGTTGGGGGATTAGTGATTACCATGGGATACTAGTTTAAAGCTTCGAAGGAATTTTATCTATGGAGATATGAAATGGTGTTTTCCTTTAACAGATGTATTTTTGTAAGTTTACTTTCTGCTTAGGACAGAAATTCTAGTGCCCGCGAGCTCGTATAGATCTCGAACTTGTATGAAAAGATTTTTCAGAGACCAAATTAAGATCATCGTTGGCATGAATCTTTCTACTAGATTAGGATAAACCTTCGCGCTAAGAACCGCTGATATCTTTAGACGTCTAGATACCCAAAAAGTTTCAAAAATAAAACATCTAAGACTCATTTCTTTAGAGATTCTTCAACTAAAGGCGATAAATAAAACTGATATCAGATTCAAAAGAAACTTTGATATCTGACATTGATAGCCATTTAAATGGGCTGAGCTTTCTTTGAGAGTTATTTACATATTTTCTTATCGCTTGTGACAGATATGGAGTATTTAATCGACTTGCCTCCACGTAATCTCTGTTTACATTGATGACTAAAGTTGTTAGTTTAAACTAAGTTTAAAGTAACATCACGTATAATATACTCGGCCGCATTCCTTCGATATTGACATTTCATTACTGTTGAGATAATCTATCGTTTTGTTAGATTTGTTTACCTAATTGTTTTTATGGTCTGATTGGAATATTATGGGATTATGCTACTGCATTACAAGGTGAAGAAAAATAAGGAAATGGAGTTATTTCCAGTAAGAAAACATAAAACATAGAAGTCTTAACATTGTTTATTTATTACTTGTAAGTTTTGAGCCATATTCAAACAAATGTTTGGTAACTTAATCCTTTAACCGACAAAACCCAATTAATGTAATCAGACGATTTGAAAGCAAATTATACAAAGTTTCCCATTTAATGTTAATCGAGCAGTTAGTTGAAAGGTGTAATAGGCTTAAAATAACAATTAATTAAGTGCCGTCGTCAAACTGGGGTGCTGTTTAAGGGGCAGTCGAGCAAGTAACCTTTACTTGTTAAAGGTGGCACTGGCCGTTTGTCAAGACGCGTGCCAGTTACTGACACCTGCATTTTTTATGAAGAACAGCTGTTGAAGTGGGAAGGGGTTGCACGTGCCAAATCGTACTTAGTAATAAATACAGAGGAGTTATTTACGTTACCTCTAACCTTACTTTAAGTAGATAACCTCTTAGTAAGGTTAGGGGTTATTTACAAATTCGTTATTATTTATATTTAAGTTATCTACGAATTAATCACTTGAATAATCAAGTCATTAATTCGTCAATCTGCAAAGAATATTTAAATTATTATGTCAGGAATTTAGGGGAAGGTCTTTTTACTTCACAATAGAGTTAACAATAAAGATTTCTTCAGACAGCCGCGACGCGACTCCTTTTGGGACAGTTTCCATGAAGTTTTCATAGAACTTGTTCTACGAGCATCGTTCTATCGAGGATATATACAAATATTTAGACTACAAACAAATGAATCATTTATTAGGTGATTTAAAATTACTCATGGAGTAATAGAATCGACCTACGTGGATAATGTCTCGCAAACTCACTGGTGTAAATTCCATAATTCAGTACCTACGACAGTTGTTCATCTTCATTAGGATTTAACTAGTAGGTACTTACTTTGTGTTGATAACATTGAATTTCAATGTATTTGACCCAAAATTCTCTGAAATAAATTCACATGTACATTCTATTACGGGTATTCTTCTGTTTAATAAAATGCGTAGTTCAATAGGCAACTGAGTACCAAGTGTCATATGTCAACAAAAATCATGAGCTGCATTTTATATGCACGCACGTAATGCGTGCGTTAATATAAAAATAATAATGGGTCGTATTTCATATAAAATTTTAGGTTAGAAGCTAAAACGCTGCTTATATTGACATATAAATTTACTGCACCATCAACTCTCACTCATCAAATTATTCGATCGATTGATTCTTGAAATGTGCTAATTTGAAATTAGTGCTACATCTGGAAGTCGTGGATGTGCGGTTTCAGAATTTGCTAACAACGCGTTAATTAAGACGTGTTAAATAATAGACCACTAGTTTTTGCCCGACCCTCCGCCCGCGTGGATATCGGTTATTGCGTAAAAAAGTAACCTACGTCCATATCCATATCCCAGGCTATATCTCTGCCAAATTTCATGGCGATCAGTTCAGCGGTTTTGGCGTGAAAGCGTAACAGACTGACAGAGTTACCTTCACATTTGTAATATTAGAAGTAGGGATTAGTAGGGTAGTAGGGATTCTATTATAGCCAGGGATTTTATCCCATCCCATTACTGGGCATTGGCAATAATCTCTATTAATTTTGCAAACCTATCGTTGTTTGTTTTGCTTTATGAGATGTCCACTATATTCAGTCGATTTTAGATATGACCTCGTCCCAGTCGTACCGCCACGCTACCGCCTTTACAATCAACTTCAATTTCGTTTTTCTGCAGCTATTTTATTTTTGAAGTATTTATTTACTTTAAAATACCCCACATTTTATCAACACCTCGATTCACCCAATCGAATGGGCCCCCACAAAATTACCCTATTACAACCGCAACGCAAACAATGAGTAGTACCTACTTCCATAGTTAGGTAGGTGTGTTTGCACCTGCACGGCAGTATCTACAGCCACAGAGTAACATCGATATTTCGGTCGCGTGCCAGGCCGTACGTGACTCATGCACTGCCGTGACGTCTGTCGTTACCCTTCGGAGTTGGCGCCGCAATACACTTTATAGTGAGTTCATTTAATTACACTTTTGCCATACTGTAGGATTGTGTTTTTTTAGGCTGTAAAAATTTATGGCGTAGGTGTGCTGTCCATTCCGTGGAGCGAATTGGCTGGTCTTTTCTGAAAAATCTAGAAGATGGAATGATAGTTAACTTCAAGCTCACTTCATTTAAGTTTTCGCGTTGGGATTTTAACAGTAAAGATCGGAACCCTAGTTACGTAAAAATATAACGCAATTAATCGTTATAGTCAAATGATCAGAAAGAGCTAAGTGTTCATTACTAATACATATATCTGCCAACCAATTGTTATAACTTTATAAGCCAATAAGAGGCCAAAGTTGAGCATGTTTTATAAGTTCGTATGCATTACTTATCACATTAAAAAACTTGCTGACAGTCTTCCTAATACTGCTACATAAATGAATAAGTTCTTGATTTGAACTCACAAACAAGTTCAAATCCAACATTGACGATACATTCGCCAATGACGCAACACCTTCTACCTCCATCTGACGTGTCTTTGAACTTACCACAAAGAAGGTCGTAAGTTCAAATCAAACTTTGTCGATCCACTCAACACCTAATCGAGGTTTAATTTAGTTGAATATGTTTGCTACGATAATAATAATGACGTGTAAATTACGATATCATTTGCTATAATTAGGTACTGATCTATTTGTGTACAAAAGCTGACGTTTTGTTAAAATTAGAATTAGGTATAACACTGATAACTAATAACAACGCTGTTTGCCATAGTTGGTTAGTATTCGCGTTTTTATTACTTTTTCAAGGTTTGTCCTTAATAGATTATTTTTATTTAGATAAGCATGTGAATAAATTTTATTTATGAATCATTTGTTTGAATGTTAGTAGAAATAGAAATGAATATTTTTTCTTTTATGTATGTACCGACTTCGACCAGTAAGCAACAAATTTTCTTTTCATCTTTTTGAAATTTTCAGTGTTTCTCAAATGAGACTAGGGTTCATTTCGGCATTCCTAATCTATATTTATTAGTCAAGGTTCTAAATCCAATCCTCTGTTATTGCTTTTCGTAATAACTTACGAGCAGACTTTGTGAGCGTCCTGAAGTCCTGAACAGTAAGTTAGAGCTCCGGCTAATTAGTAGAATGTCTTGCAACTTCGTTTATTATTTATTTGCGGCAATACGTTACTAAGACAGCTAGTACTTAGGAGTAAAATCTATTTAGACAAACGCTGGAGCATTTGTTAGGTCTGAGTAAAAAACAACTATCTATAAACGTAAGGTTAGTTTGTATCTTCGTGTTTACTTTCAGAATAATAATTGTTTAATTACCTATCATAGATAAAAACATTGACCTATTGTACTTTGTGAAGGGTACATACCTACTACACCTAGGTGAACCTACCAACTAACACTTACTGACTTAAAAGTCTGTGAATGATATCAAGCAATTTGTAAAAAAAAGGTTGTAAAAATCATGAAAGTAAATATAGGCTAAACTCAAATATAGGCGTTTATACAAAACCGGGGACGCACGTGCATGTGTCGTAATCTTTGTAGGTAGTATTTGAAATAGTAGCTTATCTCAAGATAAGAATTTATTGCCTTCTACGTATTGTATAGCGATTACATTAGAATTTTTATGCCACGGCGACGTCGGGGAAGAAAAATGGTTTATTCGGATATTAAATCAGGCGTTTTCTATACATATTTACTTGATATTAGAATTTCAAATGATGTAAGAATCACTTCAACGTTATATTGTATTTTCAAGAAAACGCTACGAGTGCTCGCGACTTGATGAATTTCTTCAAAAACAGTGATTTATGCTACAATAAATAGAATCTACTCCCATGAATGTCAAGACTATTTAAAAGTAAAATTTATTTTACCAAAGTTACTTGCATAATTTTAAATAGGAATAACCATTACCTACATGTGCTACGACGCTCGTAGCAGAGGTCAACCGTGTTCAATTGAGAGCTACAAAAGTTAAGTATGACATGAGAATTGACGTTCAACACAAACGATAGTATTGTGCGCATGACTGATTGCAGCGTGAGACGTTCACTATTCGTGAAAGAAATTGCAAAATTTTCGAGGAAACAGCAGAAATACCACCCTCCGCGGATTGAGCAAGCGAAATTCCAACAAAAACGATTTTATGCAATTACGCTTAAGTTGTCCGGAGAGTTATTACTAAACCGAGAGCGCGGTCACGCCGCCATAATGTTCGCCGGGATCGCTCGTGCGAGTCACGAGCCTCTCACAGCCTTATTCAGCTACAGAATCCTGCCTTTTACCGTCTTTTTGCCCTTTGTAAAGGTTATTTTTTACGAACGCAAAAAATACACGGTCGAGATATTCGCACGTCATTTTTACAAGTGCGTTCCATGTTCGATATTTTTTTAATTTCAATTTGTGGCTGACACGACGCGCCAGGCCGTACACAGTAGGCTTCAAAATACGAAATCTAAATTGTTAACAATAAAAACATATGCAAAAATATGGAAACATTAATTCCATAGAGCTGCATTGCAAACTTCACTTCTATTCGCACCTAAAATTAACATGAAATATATTTGAGCGTTGTATTTCGATCCGGTCGGAATCGAATCTTTCTAATACAAATACTTACTCAATAATAGTAATAGCATGTTACAAAACAAATCTGGCCAGCGGTTCGTCCCGACGCGACGTCTGTCGCATGCCTGCACGTCGGAGCCGCTTTACAAGAGCAACCACACTCACTCAGCTACATTATTAAATAGGTAGTTGCCCATGCACCTAGTATGTGATGAAATGTTTCTTGTCGGCTTCTACAAGGAACGCTCAAAGCGAGAATTTAAAATGTAGCCTGGCGCAGTGAAGAAATGAGGTTGAGCCTTTGTGCTGTTCCGAATGGTCAGGTCATTTTCGTTTTCATGATTTAAGGAATCAATAGTCACTCCCTACTATAGTTGTAGAATTACCTCACTTAACGTTTAACTTAATTATCGTTTGACGAGACCACCCGTTCAATTCTGTAAAATTCACACCGTGAAAACTGGTGAAGTGAGCTTGTTGTAAACTGTCATCGCATTTGAAACTAGGGATTGACAGTTCACTTCACAGTCAGACAGTTCACAGCTCACTAACAGCTAGGTATATGTTTATAAAATAGAACGACACATTCCAAATGCGAATAAAATCCCATCAATTCACGTAGTGTCACAAATCTGATGGTTCTTTCCCACTGATGGAAGATTTCATCAGATATACAGGTAAAGCAGACATTCCACTCTGCAGTTATGACTAGATACTGACCTACTGCTTATCTACATAAGACAGCTAAATAAAAAGAGAAGTCTTCAGCTTATAACGTATATATTTTTATCACATAGGTACACAACATCCATTTGTAAAGTTATTTAAAGAGGTTCTGTTAAGTGTGCGAAAATCCCTTTTGTTCGCCTGAACAAGGAAATGGCCCACCCACGCTTTGAAAAAGTATTTTTCAGAAGGATAAACGCAGATTACCATAGTAAGCTTTTATCGCAATCATGCAAAAGAGGTTATCACTATGCACACACATTTTGTACTCTTGCGTCCTACTAAATAGGTAAGACTAGGAAATGACAACTATCTCCACAGATGAAAAAAGATAGGAAAATAATATCGATTTGTTCTTCTTGAATATTTGACACGCAGTAGGACAAAGTTAGTAAGTTGTTTACTACCTTACCTTGTTGCTGTTTATTTCGTGACATCTATAAACTTTTCAAATATGTGTTTGTTTGTGAAACAGCCATTACTTTTGTGTTGCTAATGCGACAAAGGGGAACGTATTTCACGAGTCACATGCAATGGTACCAGTCACAGACTATTACCATACCATCACATTGTAGGAAAACCTTTGGAAGACTACTAGATTGTTATGTGGGAGGTTTTTGAGGGAGGGTTATGATTTTGACTGGTATGTACGTGGGTAAGTGTGTGTTCATCTGTTCCCTCATAGCTTCTAAAATACATACTCATAATAATTTGACAAATGAGTATTCGTCGTTATAGGACATGTGACGTCACATTAAATTGAATATGGCGCCCTTTAGAGGACACAAAGTCATGAACTATATATTTTTTTCTTAATGATGTCGTGTTGCATATCAAATTAATGGGCCTAATTAGCACATTTCAAAACTAAATATTTTGATAACTAACCCCAAAATAATTTAAATGAATAGTAAGTTCAAAAACTAAACATACGTCCCCAGTTTTCATACTTTGTCAGTCAGATGTTGCATACTTTTTAGAGCGTTTCTTTCAGTAGTCGGGATTTCGTTTTTTTTTCTTTCGAAGCCAGTGCAATTAGTCACCAGGAATCAATGATTGTAAACGTTGAGAAACAAAACGTTTTATATTCCAAGAAGTATAGCAATAAACGACGCCGGTAATGTACTTTGTAAATCGTGGGAGTCGTGTCACTATGTACCCATGTTGATGCAGAATTCATCTTCATTACTGCAGCGGTGCGCTGACGTTCAAATGAGATAAGTTCTAGTATTCCTTGTGCCATGTGCAATGTTCCTTAACGCGAGTTAAATAAGCTTTCACTTTATTTTCCTGAGGCGAAAGTATAGATAAACCTCGTGGGATAGCTATGGCGATTAGGTAAAGATTGCTTTGTTGATGTAATCTTTTGTGTTGCCAAATTGATTATTATCGTTGATAAGATTCCGTTGAGAATTGATTCTGTATGCATCGAGAGATTGTTTTAATTTCAACATTATAGATATATCTCGCGGGTTGAGTTGTGTAATTGAGAGTTTTCAATACTGTTATGCTGGGGCCACACCAACGGGAAACGCCGTTGAATATCGCGATGATGGACGTTAACCGTAGGTGTAGCCATAACTTATCGCGATAATTTGACAACGGCATTCACATTGCTATTTTACGTTAGGCGATAACTCGGGTGGCGGTATTTTTTGGCAGATCGAAGAGATTCAAAACGTGAGAATTGTTGCGATAAAGCGGCCACACTTAGATACGTTTGTCATTGTGCACCTTAAGCGCGACGGGATCGCACGTGTTTATTTAGCGGAGCCGATTATGGAGTGGACTAATGATAACGTTATTCAATTTCTCTAAACTCTGCAATCAGAGGCATGTTTGTGGGATCCGAGACAAAAAACCTACAAGAATCATCATCATCGCAAAATGATGTTAGATTAATATACCTACGAACAAAATAATGATGCATTCGGCGTTTGAAAAATATATTTTTGATGAAATAATTAACAATAAAGTAAACAATTACCGTTAATTATATTGCCAGCATTAATAAATGTAGCTAAGTAAAATAATGCGCTGAGCGTGTAGGTAATTATTAAGTATGAAAGAGTGATTGTATTGAATTTAAACTTCTGAATTAATTTGATTGTCTGTTTGCTTCTGACAGTTAAAATTTGCCCTAATATTTTTTCTCGTGAAACGGGTGTAGTTGACTGCTTAGTCAACCGCATAATATAACTAAGCAGTTTAGTTACACAATAAGCATTTTATAACTGTACTGTTCAGTAACATCTCCTGAAACCACACGTTGCGCTGTCTCAGTATTAAAATACCATTGTCTATCAAATCTTTTCCATCGTCTCCACTTGATCAAACACCTTTAATACAGAACCCAGTTGATTTGATTTCTCGTAAGACGAAGAAAGAATGATGACGTTTCAGCTTTCATTTATCATCCCGTTTATCCGCGACTTGGGGGAACAAAATTGAAACTTTGCCGTTTTTAAGCCCGTCCCCGGAGTTCAGGGCTCACCCCTATGGAGCCTGTAAAGTGAAAATTGTATCACGCAGCGATTTTTTTATTATTCAGGCATTTTCGTTGGCGTCTCCAAAGTTGATATAAAAAAGTTTGTTGGCTTGAATTTTAAACGCCAATGGGTGTGGTTTGTTATTGTTTACACTTTTGTGTGACGTGATTTAGCTAGTGTATAGTTTTAGGAATATTTTACGACATTATTGGAGCTTTCATGGCCATTATATTGTAATGAATTTATTAAAGGCAGTTCGCTTTCAAAGGGTTGCGGGCTTTTGTTAAGTATAAACTGCTTTCAATGGTCCATTTAATTCAAACGCTATCTACACAGAAGGAACCCTTTTAATAATGCACAGACATCATGATGGCTGGGAGATTTACCGAACGTTAATAAAACTCATAAAATATGGAATGTAGGTGTATTGTTCCAGTCGTGGCCGGAAGTACGCCTCGTGGCGCCGAGGGATCCAATGACGTCATATTAATATCCGGTATAGCGGGACCCGGTTTCCGATTCTGTTGCATTTCGCTGAACAGTGTAATTACCAACTAGAGAATTAAACGCTTTCGAAAATTTTACATGAATTTTATCTTGTTTACGTAACGTTTACGTTTGCGTTTTCGGCGTTTTATTATCAAGTAGGTGTGATGCACGAAAGTTGAAAAGGAAAGTTTGCTTTCTAGAATAGTCAGTAGTGTGTAATTATAACAGTTAGCGTATGGGATTGTTAGTGCCGCCGGTACTTATAGTGGCGTCATAAAGTACTATAACAGTACGTTCGCGTGCGTTGTATCGGGTTCACTATTTCAAACGGGACTAAGAGAAAACATTACAGACATGCGTTTTATTATGTAGGTAGGTACTTTTTTGATCAGAATTAAAGGTTATAAGGTCTTGAACTATGACTCGTGTTCGTTAACTGTTATCAGCACCCTAATTGCGTAACTCACGATTCATCATAATTTGTTTCGTTTCGAAACAAATGGCTAAACCATTGCTTCATATGTTCGAAAAATGTGTCTGCTCAACAACGTAAATAACGCAATGAATATTGTTGAACTGTCAAAATGAAACCGATTATGATTAATCGCGTGTTACGCAATTAGGGTGCAGGTCGTTTACTTTACCTTTTGCGATTAAAACGCACACGAGCGGAAATTGTTTACATCATTTACATAATTCTCAATTGATAAGGCGTTGTTGCTATAGTAAGAAATTCACTTCATTTGAGTGCGTCAGTAATACTTAATCATTTACCGAAAAACATCTTTAATAAATCTGAATATATGACCTTTATATTGTTTTTCTGTGCAGAGGTGTACCTATACCCTTTATCGGTGTACCTACAGTTCACGCACTTAGGGGGTGGACCTATTGTCATCACCTGGCAGAAATCCAGACTCAGGGCTGCTATTGAAAAACCCAATAACACTTTGCCTGATCTGCACCCTAATTACGTAACAAACGATCAATCATAATCTGTTTCATTTTGACAGTCCAACAATATTCATTGCGTTATTTATTAACGTTGTTGAGCAGACACATTTTTCGAACATATGAAGCAATGGTTTAGCAATCAGATAGCAGATTATGATTAATCGTGCGTTACTCAATTAGGGTGCTGGAAATTGAAACACCTCATAGTCAGCCGTGGCGCTTGCGTCTACTGCACAAACGAAGAAGTTTCTAGTTTTTCCTATTTCTCTATTAAGTTATCTTGACTACAATTATAGAATTCGCACGACACCATTTTTCGGTGTGAGAAAATGTTTTTTTTTTAATTTGCATATATTCACAACAATGGATTTATAAATAGAGTATTCAATCAATTCAATAAATAGTATTTTCTTATCATTCTTACGCAGTCCATTTTATTTGCATGGATTAACGGAGCATATGATTTAAGTAACCACCCCCTGTATCAAGTGAAGGTATTAAATAAAAACGGATTTTAACCGACTTCAAAAAGAAGGACGTTATCAATTCGACATGTTTTTTAAAATGTATCTTCGGGCAAGACTCAACACACACTCGGGCAAAATTCTGTTCTTGTTCGAAAGGGGTTTATTCCGAAACGGTCCTATTTAAATTTCATATAGATCTGATGATGCGTTTCCGAGACCGACAACAGAACTCTTCAAAAAATTACAACAAAATCAACCGCGATTGCTGCTATCGCATAAAGTTCCATTGATTGGTAAAATTCCATCATCCTTGGGGACACCCAAGGATGATGAAATTTCGAATTGGTGTGGGGTAGGTACAGTCAGCGTCCAAAATATCGGGACGAATAGACTGTTCAATTGATCACAACAATTAGAAAATTAAACTTTATCTCTATTGGATAAAGTTCTTGTCAGAATGATAGGTGTCGTGTGCTGAAGAATTTTCCAGAATGAAGACATTCTGAAACATTCCTTGTGTCATTGAGTTAATATTTAATTTTCATAGTATTTTAGATCATTTTGAACAGTCTGTTCGTCACGATATTATTGACGCTGACTGTACTATAACTAAAAAGTGAAAAAGAAATACTTTTTCCAAAAAAAAAACGACTTTCGAAAAAACACTACACTACGTGTTTTTCCGGAAGTCGGTTTTTTTTCAATGGAACAAGTTATCCCCTATAAAGTATATTCTTACCACAGTAAATTTGTAAAAGCTTCAAAGAGCGCAATGCAGTAACGAATTGAAAATTTGAATTTAATTCAAAATAGTAAACATCAACGTGATTGGTTTATAAGTTTCGTAAACAAAGTCTGGCTGAAACGTTTTTTTATGTTTATGTTTACACCTGTAGATAAATAAAATGTTCAATTTGTGACGCATCAAAATATTGGCTTGGCATCGATGAGCGGACGATACGGCATTTTATTTAAAATAACGTAACGCTATTTGCATGCCAAATTGGTCAGATAGTGAATGTATTCGCGTTGCTTGTTCACTTGATTAAATCAGATATCTCACACATGTACAGTTGCTGTTATAACTGATATTGGAGGTAATCGAGTGTTACCTTAATTTGCCTAACTAAGCAAACGTACTTACTGTTTGTTTACACTAACACTAGGCGACACCTAAATGAATACGACAACTTTCAGTACAAGACTAGGAAGGAAGTCCTCACTAGGAGTATTCCATTTTTAAGCAGTTTAACAACTCCTCGATTTTTAGTTAAGAAACTGACTTCTAGGAGGTATTCTGTGAAGTGGCGGGTTAAGGTAGCTCTGAAGTCCTCATTTTCGCGACCAGGTCGATATGCATGCGATATGTATAATTGGTCTTAGAAGTATGCGACTTCCGCAAGGTTCTCCGGCTTACTATATCTCCACTAGATTTGTCCAGATTTTATTTAGGCATTAATTTAAGTCTCGCCTAGTGTTAGTCAAAACGGGCAGTTATAAGCATCGTCGTAGATCTTGGGTAGAGTAATAAAGATTATAATTGATCTTTATTACTTTAACCAAGATTTTCCGAAGAACTGGAGTTTCGTTTTCTTTAAAGAATACAGTCGTAGCAGAAACGCACACCTTCCACAAATCTGAACGTTATGTTCAGATTTTGTGTCAATAATTTTACCCATTGAAATATTTAATTAAACTATAGAAGGATATCCTTTTTTATATGGCTAAATATTCTGAATTTCCATTTAATAAAACGTACCATGCATTGCATTATTGTAGTCACTTTTTTCAAACACAAAGCATTGAACCTTTTTGCCCAACACTACATAAATGCTCTTCTTGAGAATCTAGTACGACGTTATCTATGCGCAACTTCCGCACTGACGTCAGGACAGTAGGTGTCAGTCCCTCTGTTAGCTATGGTCGGTTTCGTAACAGTCCCACGTGCTGGTTTTAAACGAAACTTAAGTACCAGGAGCCTTTACTGGACTTGACTAATTTGTTTTAAATGGCAACATTATGTATACAGTACTTACTTTGTTTGTCATTGCTTCGGGCGTTAAGTTAGGTAAGGTAGTAGGTAGAAGGAGAAAATAATTGGTAAACTTTTTAATTGTTTGGCCAGAATTTGCCTACAAAGTATTAAATGTTCTAAGATCGTTAACTACAAATACTTTCTTTGAGAATAACACCAAATGGAAACAGAGAAGATTTGACAAAAATATGGCACTGTCCTTATCACTAAACTTAATTAGACATGGACACACTCCTCTATACCGAAATAAAATTGATCTGTGTTAGAGAAAGATACAACTCCAATATAAGTAAGTCCATAAATAGATCAGCTGCGGTGCGGTTACTTGTCACTCTGCCTCTCAGCGACAATTGTGACAAGTTTGTGGGCGGGATGTAGAAAGTATGTCTAAATTTATGGACCAGCTCCGCCCTTAACTGCCCATTGTCTTTGGTTTAGAACAATAGTATACTCTAGTGTGTTACCTCTATGGTTATTTTAATTTCCCTCGGCGACCTTAAATTTTCCTTTGGTTGGCTTTGTAAGTGCCCTGTTTAATGAAAGTGACTTTAATAAAAATTGTTGCGGAAAAAGTCGGTCAGTTGAGGAAAATTACTCTTTGTCTTGTAGGCAGTCATTTGCATATTGACATGCTGCGTCTGCATCATACTTAAGCTGCGAGCAGACCTGAGTCAACTGTCTTTAGATAGACAATCGCTCCGTTAAACAATGATGTACGGAAGAGTTGATAAAAACCTATTGAAAACATCGAAACTATTTTGTATAGAAAATATACATTAAAGAATGGAGATTTATTAAAGGAAATAAATATGGCAAAAAAAAAAAACATATATGTATTCCGATTTTGTAAAGAAACAAAACTTATTATTTTAAAGCTTATTATTTTCCGAGTGACTAATAACTTAAAAGTCGACTAAATGTTTGCAACAAATAAAATAACTTGCCAGCGATTAAATATTTTCGCGACTATTATATTATGTAAGGTTCAAAACTAAAGGTGTTATAAAAACTAAAAACTAGCAGCTGCGTTTAGGTAGCAAATAAACTATACCAGTCAAATAAAATATTAGGCGAGGAGCTATAAATAATGACTTGGCGACTAATAATGTTAGTAGGGTGGCAAAGATAATATATTACCAGTCTAGTTAGAGTAGGTTTTTTTTTTTTTAATGGTTAGGTTAGGTTAGGTTAAAACTGTGACTTCCTACGCACGAGCCGAGCGGTGCCAGAAACGACTAGATTATATAGAAAATCTAAACCTGCCCTAATAATACAATAATAATATATTATTTATGAATGCACATTTTCTATTTTATTTTCGCCATTAAGTTTCCGCTTAGATATTAATTCTGTTCCCAAAAGAAAAACTTGATGCTAGTTTAAATTAAAACGGAGCTTATTACTGATATATTAATATGCTACCTATTACTTATTACGATACTCCTTATTAGCTGCCAACCCATTATATATGGTACCCACTCTATTTTTTTTTTAAACGTATATTCATTTTAATTAGTTGCCGCATTAAATACATGCCTTATTTTAATACCAAAATTAATTTCTTAACTCTGCAACTTCTTCACGCCAACAGCCTGCCTTTCCAAGCATAAGAAGAGTTTTTAAAATCATTTTATAAATAACGGACGTAAAAGAAAGACAACCGATTTGAGAACCTCTTCCTTTAAACGATGAGTACTGGACATGAGTCTATTATTAACATTAATTTGTTTCGAACTGTCAAGTTACTGAATATCTTTAAAAAAAGTTCAAGTAAGTATAGTAGAAGTTTTTCCAATAAAATATTTTACAAAAGTCCTCGATAAAAGTTTACTTTTAATTGCAAAGTTAGAGCAACGTGGGTTAGGTACATCTAATGTCACGGGGACTCAGCGGGGCTTATGTTTTCGCTTCCTGGGACATGCAAAGCCCCGTGTCACGAGCCAGTCTAGTGTCTGGGGTATTACACGATCGAGTGCACCGCCGACGCGGTGCCGCCGTCCCTCGAGAACGTATTAAATACTGAGTTTATTAATGCAACGCCTGATTGTACTTTGAGATCTTTTATGGCCAATTAGCAGCTTCTGGTGGAAAAAATTGCCACAATTGGTCTGATATTCTGACGGTCTTATAACAATCAAGGCGTCTCAGGTATTGTTTGATTTCCATGAAAGACAAACATTAATTGTTCTAATCCAAGAAAAGCTTCACGATATTTTCCTCTAAAAACCTTGAAAGAAAACTTCGTGAGGAAACCGGCATGTCCTAGAACAAAAAATTTGAAGACATGTGACATCTACCAACCCGCACTGGTCCCACGTGATAGATTACAGCCCACTTCCTCTCCAAGAGAGGCCTGTGTCCCAGCAATGGGAACTTTATAGGATGATTATGAAGAATGAACTTATAATGCGGTTATGTTTTCAAATATTGTTTCAATAATGGGCTATAGAGTCTGTACAGGAAAACTGCATGTGTGTATTAAATGTTCATGTTTGTATACTTTCGACAATAGCAGGAATGTATTGTATTGAACATGACGTTGATTCTTCTTCCAAATTGATCAGGTCTAAGGCATCCTTGTCTACTTTGTAACTCTTAAGAACATTATCGCCTAGACTACTATTCAAATAAGTCTCTCCACATTAATGCGTCTGGTACTGCATATAAAGTACGCTTAGCTAATTTTATGCCATCATTATCGTGCAACGTCAACGTTGCTATGAATAGAAAGTAGGCGACGTTGCGTGTTGCGTGTTGCATGCTGCGTTCACAATTATCGGCTGTGTGGCTGTGTCATAACGTACGACGCTTATTGAAATTATCATGGCTAATTATATCGCATAACATTGCCATGCGTGTGTTTATGGACACGTAATGGTTTATTTGTTTATTGATTGAGGTGTTGGTGTGAAAGTTAAAGTGAAAGACATTGTTGTACTCATGGACAGTCATGATTAACATTCTTGTATTCATTGCCACATCAGTAAATGAAATTTTAACAGTGACTCGAAGGTTGAAACACGCATGCTGGTCACTACCGAAAACCAAATTGTTACTAAAAATTGTCGCAGCGGAAAAGACGCTCCAATATAATTTCCAAATCCAACAGGAGATCCAAGTTATCAGTATCATTAAAATCAAATCTCTACAAATATTTATCTGTATAGTACAGACGCCAGCACATCAAGCTACTCCAGTCTGTCAAATTTCTTTGATAGAAAGAATTTATAAAAAAAATTTCATCTTTATAACATGAGCTTAAAGTTGAAGTCCAATTGGGAAAATTTGACAGTTTGGGGTGGCTTGATGTGCTGGCGTCTGTACAACAAACCATGTTTCAATTAAATTTTACTGCCACAGCTAAAGCTTAAAGCCGAACCTCTACTCAATATCTCAACAGATAGAATACGGATAGAACCCGTTCACATAACATCCTATGTTAAATTGATACTAAACACACAAGTATAACCTTGATAGCCAACGTGGGATAGGATTGCGTGCGTAGATTGACCTTTGTGGATTGCTAAATTGTCGGGAACTGGTTTTGTAGCACTATCCAACGTTCAATAAAACGTAAACAAACGGAACATACGCACAAAATGGCCGCCTAGAGACCCCACGTTGTACCTGACATTCCTTTGGAGTTTCAAATAAAGTTTATGGGAGCAAAGAGGTCGATATTCGAAAATAATTCGAAATTCGAACGTTTTGAACTATTGTGGCGCAAAACTGCGGCCTCATTATTAAAAGCCACATTTGGTAACTAGATACCTTATTTTAAGGATAAAAGTTCCAAGGTTCGATGAGAAAAATCTACGTAAAGCTGCAACACGAAACCAATTCGTTCTAGAGTGCCAAACCAATACCGTTCCGTTCTCGATATGTTCTGGTTTTCATCATATTTTCCGGATTGAAGTTGAATTGTATTGTATCGGTATCAATAGTGCGACTGCGCTCAATATATTACCCTTTATTGGAGCGAGAAGAATTTATATCAGTACGTAAATCAGTTACCTATATCGATTGAATATTACGTAAACAAGAACTTGTTGTTTTTGTTCTTAAACACCCGGTATTTTTACAAAAATATTTTCATAGGTAGGTATTATACTTTCCCGACCATTTGGAAATAATTCGCCTCTATAAAACAATTTGGGTGTAGATTTTTCAATTTCCAATCAGAGGAGTGCAGTTTTAATACGTTTTACTGAACTCGATGGCAGTTAGTTTTCGGATAATAAAATCGAATATTTCTAAGGTTAAATTGTAAATTCAAATTGTTTAAAATAATAACCAGAGCAATAATATTCTACCGTCTAAGGTCTAAGTAAATAAACGCGGCAAAAGTATTCCTAAAATTCAAAGCCAAGGCTTATTTATATATGAAGTAACATCGTTTCTCTTCTTATGATCAAAAAGGTTAAGCGCGGCGACTGAACCACGGTAATTAACATAATTCCAGGAAGATATTTGGGATATTATGCTCGGATGATAGCCCCTAATGTTTTAATCAAGATCAAGGTTGAAATGTAATGAAGTCTTTAGGATTACAAGACTTATCATAGAAGTCGTAAAAATACCTAATAAAAGAAAAAGTAATTTCTATCACATTAATGGCGAAAGCGCCAGGTAAGCCCACTTAATTAAAATTTTCATATTTGCAGGTCAGTATCAGGATAATGTGATTCGCGACCGTAATAATATGTATTTACAGAATTAGCATAGCATAATCAGCCTATATCGGTCCCACTGCTGAGACACAGGCCTTCTCTCCGTGAGAGGCATTGGGTCGTAATCCACCACGAGGGTATAGTTCGGGTTGGTTTATATGTCACATGTCTTCGAAGTTTTGGTTCTAGGACATGCCGGTTTCCTCACGTATTTTCCTTCACCGTTTATGAGAGCAGTGGTGACGGAATAAAGTTAAGCGCCTACCTGGGTTCGAACCCACGACGAAAGTAAGGGCCAGTATCACTAGACCACCGCTGCTCTATTTACAGAATTTTTATCACTAAAAACACGTCCAAACAGACTTAAATAAAAGGGTTTTCTTCTAATCAGTTTGAAAAAACAACCAGCACGTCCTCTTTATCATGTTTGACCACTCCGGACGTAAGTCTTGTACACAGATCTACAATGAGTCTGCTCGAACGGCGCCGAGTGGTCAGGGATTGCAGTGCGCTCATTGTTCGAGAGCAGTAAACGTAACACTTAGAATGTTAATTGCACATCGCCGGATCGGATTACAGAGACGTCTTTGTTTGTCAAGCACGATCCGTAAACGACGAACGGGTCTGTTACACTGTTTGTTCGGGTCCAGGTAACTTATTACGAAGGTTACACAGACCGTAATGCTCTGTCTTATTTCATTCATTCAGCGCTTTTTAACAACCTTTTAATTTTCGTTTACACAGGAAAAGGCTGTTAAGTTTAAGTTCTACTGGCCATTTTTAAAGTCAGCCATTTCTCCCGAATGATAATTTACATTTTGCTTTTATAATGCAGAGAACTGTGTCCAAAAATAAGCCTTCAGCTAATCTGTATTCTGCCTAAAGTTGGAATCTTTGGTTCCTTGTTTGGTTAGCCGGAATTGAGGAACGGAATTAGGTTAGGAATCAAGTTAGGTCAGTCGGACAACTTGATACTTTAGTCACACGTTGAGCGTGAATAAAATAAAACCGAGAAGGATTTACATTGCGGCAAAACTTCTGCTACTAAAAGATGCAGCTTCTCGAAGAATTTCATTAATTTATTTATAGCTTTACGCTCGGTTTCCCTAAGGGGTTCACTGGAAAGCGACACCAACATTAATTGCTTTGGCGCAAAACTGCTACTTAAGTGCCAAATTAGAGACTGAAAAAGCTGCTGGAACTGGTAAGTCGACCTCTTGACTTTAGCCCGCGTATGTTCTTTCGTTTATCTTCTGAGTGAGTGAATATAAAACCACCTAATATGAAAATTCCAGCGACTCGCTAGTGGGTAGTATTAAAAACAATGCTCCACACGGCCACTTGAGCCACATCTCTGTGCTCGCTCGAGGGCACTTGTTCGGGTCGAGTCGCGGCTGGAGAGTAATCGCGCCGTGTCTTCACCCTGTTACCTTATTGCGTGAAGCCGGCCTGTGTATATATTCATGCATACTTATAGAAGAAGTACTTTTGACTTTTGATCCCAGCCTAGGTAGGTAAGCAAACTAAAATGCCAGAATTTTTTAGTAAGACAATTATCTATGCTTCGTGTAGTGATCTTGAAAGGGTAAAACTGGTGAAAGGGTTCGAAACGGGTTATATTACACTACTGTAACGGCTTAGATCTTTAATGGTATGCAATTACGGGAAACACCTGGCTTCTGAGACGCGGACGCTGCGTTTTATTCTTAAAACCCGAGTAATGGGAACTAAGAGTTAATACCAAGTGTCCAGTTTATCTTGCCAGGTGGTGGAGGGAACTAAAATATGCACTGATTTTGACAAATTATTCCCACTTGTCGTCGCGAACTGTCAAAATATTCTAGGCACTCCATAAATGATTTTTATTTTGTGGTTAATTTTAATAATGGACTTGTTTTATGAACTTTATTATTTGTCTAGTAGACATTATGCCTATAAATAGTTTGAATAATCTTGCGAACAGTTTTTATTGATCTTTCCGCATATCCAACTAAATATTCAGGTGTTTGTTCAGTGGCGTAAGACTCAGCTTAAATGGTAATACCAGATTTGGTGTTGTCGGCAACGCGAAAGTAATACAAATGGCTTTATTCAAGCGTGTCTATTATACTTAACTCGGTGATTATGAGAGTTAAGAGCAAATTGTGGAAAGTAAAGGTACAGAAGTTTTGAGTCTACGTTAGTAGTGTAGCAGTTAAATGAGTCTGTATGTGAATGTTGAGTTGGTTCATTAACGCGTCGTAATGAAGCGATTAAACATACTTTATTGTAACTTCGGTACGAATAACTATGGTGCTTCTTAGTACCTTAACCGACTTCAAAAAAGGAGGAGGTTCTATGTTTTTTATGTATGTTCACCGATTTCTCCCCCATTTGTGGACCGATTCTCAAAATTATTTTTTTATTTAAAAGAGTATACTCCTGAGGTGTTCCCATTAGCCTCTCAGGGCAACCCTCAAATATTATGTTATATGTACTCTTGTACGGTATATATTTTCAGTTCCGCAAACACGTGTCAAATGACGAAACGAAATTGAAAATTCCATTACCTTTACGAAGGTATATAATACAAAACGTGACGAGTTTTTGTTTTGATGGTTATTACTTATTACATGACACAGAAATTGAGTTTTTTTTGTCACGTGACTTCATGTGACGAGGAAAATTACTCTGGAGTTGTTGGTATATCCCTTATGTCGAATAAGCTAAATATTTCTAACTAGGTACACCTTGTACCGCCTACCGTAACGAGGTTATTACTGGATGTATAAGAGCACTTACAGCCAAAGACGGACAGACGCTGCCATTTTAAATAAAACTTACAAGGAATGTAAGTAAGTAATCGCTTATTTAACAAAAGACTTAGCCTTGGTAACTTCAAAGATTGTTTAGTAAGAGATAGATATGGCTAATACAGTTAAGTAAGACCTTCAAACTAGGAGCATCCTGTATCTTGAAGGACTTTAGAAGGATTGACACCTTTTACAAAATATTACATAATTGCGTAACAATACTAAAGATCAGATACCTACATATTTATTGATTGGGCTTAAAAGATAATAGTGAGGAGTGATTGTGCGTGTGTGGGTAGAAATAGAAATAGAAAATGAGTCAAACTGTCTAAGAAAATAATTGATTTATCAAGTAGTTCACGTATTTTTTTACAAAAAGAAAGGACGCCTTTTATTCTTTGTCAATGTCCTTGAAATGTCTAAGCCACAGAACCAATCTCCGCAAATGATGGAGTGGGAGTGTCTTTCAATACGTCTAACGGAGCGCGTGTCACGCTGAGAACTTTCCGGGAGTGTGTTTTCCATTCATTTTTTCCAATGAAATCCTGAAGGATGCTTGGCGTAATCCTACTGTTTACAAATTAATATCCTTTTCTGTATAATCCTGTGCATGTGTCAAAAAATTGGGGTACTTTTGGTAAACACTGCAAGACCTTGGATTATGGTGGAAATGTTTTTGAGTTTTTTTTTTAATCATCTTTAGGTGTAGCCTAAAAAGCTCTGAGCCAGTTTTTGAATTTCCAATTTTAAAAAAGTTACAACTTAGCACCGCATGAAGTTGTCAGTTTTGTAAAAGGAACTGAATTTCTACAAATATTGGGTTCTTAATTGAAAAATTCGTTTTGGTGGGACATAACAGATCTAAAGAAAACATTGTTTTATAATAAGGGGGATTATATCTAAGATTTGACTACTTAGCATATACACACAACATGAGTTAAAAAGTGGTAAAAGCATGCAGTTAGCGCCCTGAATACTCATCATTTTTGTCGACTATACAAAGACTATGAAGGTATGTTCACTAATCACTGCATACAATTTGTAATTGTCCAAACAATCCCATCTCAAGCTATTCCGTCTGTTGTTACAGATAGATAATGACAGCACAGATAGCTGATAGCTAACCAGTCCATACCAACTGACTTGTTTGCTCGTGACTAGACGATTTAGTTTCTATAGGAAAGTTATTACTGGCATATTTATTTGAATACGTGGGTGCTTGCACAACAGTCGCCATTACCTCTACACCCGTGTAGGGTGGGCCCGCCGATTGCTGGCAGGATTGGTGACTAAAATAAACTTATTTGCATATGATATATCTGTGCGTTGTTGATAAAGTGTTTGCAGTTTGTAGTTACCAGTAATGTTTGCAATTAGTTGTGTAGCAAAAAGCTCTGAGAATAAAACTTTTGTGTTTTAATCTATGTTTTGCCTTCTAAGATTTCTTATGTATGAGTAACTGGACGTAACAGTAATGTGTTAGCTAAATCTCTACGATAATTTAAGAGAACCGTTAGCTCTTATTACGCGTCATTGTTCAAACGTCTATACATTAATTATGTCACAGTAATTATTATTTGCTTTGGTTAACAATTCGTAGCTTTACCCTAAAGCCTGTACATAGGTACATAGTTGAATAGTCATGATTCAGAGAGCAATAAACTTTAGATTATGATTCATCTAGGTGATACAGGAATGTTGAGAGATTCGGTCTCAATTCAGATAGACTCGGGGAACCTCGGGTAGCCTCGGGTACTGCCGACAGGGATCTGACAGGGAATTTAATCTCGGTTCGCTGTCGATTAGGTGCGCCTGCGGTATCACCAAGTTAATGCCTAGTCGTTTGATATTAGGCGGCAATGAAAGGTGTAATTAAGTCTATCTAGTAACATTAGCCGAGCATTAAGACAAAATTGTAGCGTGTGGCAACAGACAAAACATTGCTTATGTAGACAGCAAAATGAACCCTATAATTAAATTGTATTAGATTTTAATCAAATTGAGATTGAACAGTAATTGCTAAATTACTTTTGTATAGGCTTCGATAATTTGGCTAAGCAACTCTTGCGGAATGAATAATTAAAAGATAAAAAGTTGTCAGTAGGCTTTATTGGGCCATCGGCGAACAAACATCGAACAAAATAAATATAATCTCAACTTTGTAAATCAATCAATTTTCGATGAGTCTGCGGAGAGATTGTTCAATGTTCAGGCGATATTTCGATAAATGATTTAGGTATTTTAATGGAGACTTTAGTATTAAATGACTAGGTTTGTATCAATAATTCTGTCGGTCGTAAACGCCTTTTATTTTTAACAGTTGGATCGTGGGGTCCGAGGGCGCGTCTCCTTTTTAAGCAAATGTCTCGCCGAGAAGGCCTTAATTTACTATGACCACTTAACGATTCCTTACTTCGAAACCACGTAAATTCATTAGTTCACACACGACATCTGACAAGAATAATATGGAACATACAGAATATGACATTTCGATTCCTTACTGTTACATTGGTTTCTACAAAACACGATATTGACGTAGTTTGAACGTAGTAAGATTCCGCGGGGAATCATTATAGCCATACAGAATTGGGGCCCTGGTCGACACTTCACATGAGCAGAGGGCTTTAATTAATTTAGTGAATTATTGCTTTTGATTATAAATGTAGGTAGTTTATTTTCCCTTTTGCCCATAGACACGCTGTCTACATCTCTTTATTTTCTCTCCTATCGCAGGTATGCTGGAAGAGATTTCTTTAGAAATAAGCATCACCTCTGTACCTATTTTTCTGTTCTAACCTTCTTGTCTGTTTATATAAATGTGTGACCATAAATGGTTAAATAAAAAAATAAAAAATAATGGCTTTCTGTACTCCTTCTTCATATTAACTTTAACTGTCCCAAATTACATACTCCTCCGTCCGCGCAATTTTCAGAAAAAGGGGTGCAAACTACAGTTTTTGCTTCACTTATACTCCATTTGAAATAAGATTAGACATTTAATTAAACCTTTTTTACAGTCCGATCAACCGATTTTGACTTCTAATGTGTTAATGGCATAACAAATGGTAGCTGCAGTAAACAGTTGGTATTGTAACTACTTTTTTGCTTTTAATGCCGTCCTTATGCCTACGGTATAGAAGTCAGAATCGGTTGAACTGATTATAAAATAGGTTTGTTTAAATGTCTAATCTTATTTCAAATGGAGTATAGATATGTAGATCATTTGAACAAATGACTTGCAGCAGTTAATTTGATGACTGCTACAAAAATAATTCAATAAATAGAAAACAATTTACACCATATGTCCTCGAAGCTCTCATCCACGGGAAGTCATGGCTGTTATGAAAAAAAAAAAAACTGCATCCTGTAGTCTTGTTGCACACAGTCAATTTAATGACGGGAAACATCATTGTTTTATACGACCATTATCATAAACTGCGACTTTCGAATAACCGTACCCGTATCAAGGTACGGGCGAACTGAAATATTGATCCTGCCTATATCAAGATCCAGTGTAATAAAAAACCTCACATATTCCAAATGGTATATTACAATGAACACTTGAACGTACACATGGTTATCGCTATAAGAGAAAGGCTTCCGGCGTTTCTGGAACTGGTTTGGTTACATTGTCTCGCTCTAGCATTCCTGGCGCAAAAGACAGGGCGGGGCGCGCGCGCATTGCAGTTTAAACAACGAATAAATGGGTGCAGAAGTTTCATACTTTAGTATTTTGTAGACGTTTGTTAGAGGGATAAGGTAAAAGCCGGATAGTTGCCACACTATTGCAAATCAATTTATATCTCTCAATATAAAAAGCAAAATACTTTATTTGTAAAACTGACCGATACTTTGGTTTCTTAACAAGAAATTAATAAAAAGTAACAATCTTTATCTTTAACATTTCCAGAGTATTAACGATTTTTGCGTACCTCTATATTTTGGGACATCACTATCCCGCATAGGGGATAGTTGCCTAATCCATATAAATTACGTTTAGGATAGATGCCCCGCCGAAAAACAGGACATCTATCAAGCAAAACCTTTGATCGCATTTTGTCTTTCCATGCAATTAATTGCACAGAGACATGCGACACGGTCAACTTAGTGATAGTTAGAGAGTCTTTCGATAGGTTAATAAAATAGCATGTGATTCATCCGCGAAACGAAAGTAATTGCAATCGGGGCAACTATACCCCTGGGGCAACTATCCTGGTTTTACCCTTAGTAATATACCTTTAGATACAGTCTAATCCAAAATGTTAAAATGGACAGTCTCAAACTGCCAGCATGCAGTGACGGAAACGTTCTACTTAGCCGAAATTCTGCACTTTTATACTAATTGTCTTGTCTATCCTAAAAAGTGTTTTAGTCATACGCCTCATTTAAAAGAATTAATGGTTATAATTCAATAAGTACCTAATTTATATTTGTGAAATTCTGGAGAATTTTTCATTTTGTACTTCATGTTCAAAGAAATGTTTATGTATAAGTAGATCTTTTAAGACACTTTTACACGTTAATATTTTAAAAGTAGATGGTGACTGATTTCCTAGCTGACTGTCTGGTGGTACCTACATAAGGCGGAGATCTCTCGATTTATTTAATAGGTATGTATTAACTTATCGTCTAATAGGTCTGATACGTGTACTTATATCATATGTACTGCGGTCCTTCTGTACGTTTCTGCCTTGTGTAGTAACTCAGTATATTCAATAAGGTGCAAGGTCGCCGGCGAGACTCGCCGTGGGAGAGTCAAGGCCAGGGGACCTTTACGACTGGCCAGAGTTAAGGGTATAACGGGGAACAGCCGGGTTTAAAATTCTGTATTTAATTTTATAGGGATCAACATTAAACTTAGGACGAAGGAAAATTAAGTTGTGTGAAGAAAAATCTTGATGTTAACACCAAATTGAAAAAAAAAACAAGTAAAGTAACTTACACTTGATAACAATTTTGTAACAACATTTAACTATATAATACTTTTTTTTTTACAAAACGCACTTATAAGATTATAGGTAGGTACGTTTTTAGAAATGATTGATCAAATATTAAATCATATTCAAAGGACAAAGACCTCTAGTTTTTTTTGAGTCCGTTCATTCAGCAGTGTGACGTCACATAAGTTGCGCAAAACAAATGTTTACTTATTCAAGTATGTCCTTTGAATAGCAATCGCCATATATTTTGTCATCGTTGAAGAGGGATATATTGTACCTAAGTAGGTACAAAACGAACAATGTTTAATTTATTTCAGTGAAACTAAATGTCAATCAAAGGAAAATTTATGGCCCTTTTTCTAGTTTTTTTCGCCATCCCGAATATTTTGATCTAAGTAATTAATAACATTTTAGAGAAACTAGTAAAAACACTTAACATTATTATTTTCAACTTCTTTACCCTTCAACAATCTTTTGTGAAATAAATCAAGGCTTCATTTTTCATAATTTCATTCCAGTTTCAAAAGAATAGCTTTATTCCATATTTCCTTTTTCATTCCGTGACAGACAATGTAGAGATGTTCGTTCTAAAAAGTAAAATGAATATCGGATCACAAGCGAGATTCCTGATAGATGTTCTTTATTCATTTTCACTTTATGCAACTCAACTAAAGCCTGATGTCTACGTTTTTTTCAAAGAACTTTTTCTGAAGTTGAAAAAAAAATGAAATCTGTTGCCAGCATCCCATTTTTGTGATAACTTTATCATTGCGCATCGGGATCGCGGAATCGGGTGAAACGACAGTTTCAAATGATATGTTATTTCGTATAGGCGACCCGCACGAAGTTAATTTATTTGTGGGCGAATCGACAACTCCAAAATTCGTAGTTGGCAGTTGGCACGTCTTGAATTTTATACAGTTTTTTTTTTTTTTTCAGGGTGGGAAATCATCAAATGACTTCTCCCGCTCTGGGTGGAGCAGGAGGGCGTGTCAGACTTCTACTGACTAAAACCCACCCGTGATCCCTCAGTTGCCTGTGTGCCAGGGGCGACGGTATCTCTTTCGAACAAACCGCACCCCTGGCAGGCATCGGCCCTTGCGGACCCCACCAGTCCGGCGCACCAGGACACATGGCACGCCGTGACCACCCCAGGAACCAAGTAGCACAAGGGCCCCAGACTACCCTGGCACCCTTGGCTCCCTTGGCCCCCTGCGACGGGTCAGCGCAGTGGCCCCGCCGCCTACCACTTCTCGGCCGCAGGGGATAGGAAGAGCGGCCAACGCTATACCGACACTCCTCTTCCCCTGCGGCCCCACCGCGTCCGCCATCAAACGGTGGCGGCCCCGTCCAGGCCACGGAAGGGAAGAGCGCTACTCAAAAGTACCGGCACTCCTCCTCCGCCGCAGCCTGTAACCCTCAGCCGCGATGCCTCCCATTCGACATCGCGGCTCGCCTCAGTTGCGGTGCACCTCACCACAACCTACTTTTTGGCCGCTACGTCGTCGGCTTGGAGACCAAAGCCCTGACGAGCTGCCCCACCTTTGGGTTCCTCTTCGTTTCACCGTGGGAGCGGACCACGGCTACTGAGCCCCCCCGCAACGACAATGCGGGAACCCACTGGGGGGGAATTTTATACAGTAAAGTTATGAAAAAAGGTCATGGCAAGTAGTACATAGCAAAGCAGTGGTGGTCCAGTGGTAACGGACGCGACTTACGAGATGTAGGTCGTAGGTTCGAACCCAGACAGGCGCTTTACTTTGTGAACCTAAATTATTTCATCACCACTGCTCTCAAAACGGTGAAGGAAAACATCGTGAGGAAACCGGTATGTCCTAGAACTAAAAATTCGAAGACATGTGATATCTACCATCCCGCACTGGACCCGCGTGGTGGATTTTGGCCCGCTCCCTCTCACAGAGACCCAGCAGTGGAAACATTATAGGCTGATTATGAAGTAGTACATGCAGTAAAGTCAATTCGTGCGAATCGAATAATAAGCCTTCAAAACAAATGCTGATTCCTTACCATATCTCTTCAAGTAACGTGAAAGATTCTCTTGAAAAAAAAACACTCAACTGCCTTCAGACTCCAGACCTAACGTGAATATTTACCATGTAGTAAATTATCTTTCAGCAAAGTTTAGAGTACGTTCTTTGTACCCCGCCTGTACTGCAAGTTCGTTCAAAAGTTCTCCGAAGCTTGCATTTGTGAAGATAGTGTGGTGAACTATTTTGCATCAGGCTCCAAGGCGAGGCTCAATTTGCAAGTCACTTTTCCTTTTGCACGATTTAATTGCTGTTTGTCCCTCTTCACTTTTGAGGTGGAATGCAATTAAGGCGTCTTTTGTTGAACGCATCAATTCGAGAGATTTGGTGACTGAAATGTCTGGTCTGTCGCATTCTGTCGGTGCTGAGTTATCTCTATATATTAATACGTAAAACAAATACTTTGGGTATAAAGTTTTCTTCTTCGTAAAAAGGGTTATCTTTTTACGAAAATTACGTGGTCGGAGGAGCATGAATTTTGGTACAGTGTATGGAGAAGGAGTTTAGAAAGCCAATACTTCTATATTAAATAAATCAAGCTTTAAATGAATTCTGGTTGAATTTTTACTACTGGACGACCACTAGTTTTTAATGAAATTGTCAGACACAGCGTCTCAGATCACTAATATATTTTACCATAATTGTAATAATATTAAAAGGGCTTACCGTTTACCGTCTGACGTAAAAGTTTAATTGTTTGACTTGGAACAGTGAAAAGAGCAGAACTTTAATACTGCTTTGATGTTCCTTTATTATATTTAAGGACAACAACAGACGCTGAGGAAGCCTTTGGTCAATCAACGGGATTTGACCAAGTTACCTATATTTTTTGACAAAAAATATTTATAAAATGTGTTTTGTTGAGGTTATTCACTGTTACCATTTCGGTGAGATGTGGCGATAAAGTTATTTATAGGTTCTGGGTAACATTTTTCACAGCAAACAATAGCGTCTATATTCATGAATTCCCATGGAACAAAAGCGAGAACTAGTAGTTTTTACGTTGGTGAGCCGAGGATACTGACGGACGTCAACCAATGCCATCTTTACTCCGCTGCCGCGAGAAATCGAGGTGCAGCGGACAGAGCTCCGGCGGGATCTCATGGCGACATGGAGAGCGCGATTGTCGCAACCCAGTGCTGGGCACGCCACGATAGCGGCGGTAAGTCCCCTCTTTGAGGAGTGGCTTGAGAGGCGGCATGGCGTCCTCACCTTCCGCCTGACGCAGGTCCTCACCGGACACGGTTGTTTCGGGAGGTTCCTGTTTCGTATAAGGCGGGAGGAAACGCCCGGGTGCTTCCATTGCGAAGATCGCCCAGAGGACACGGTGGAGCATACGGTGGCAGTCTGCCCGGCTTGGGCGGAGCACCGCCGTGTCCTCGTGGAGGCGATCGGCGGCGGCGATCTCTCGCGTCCGGCCCTGGTGCAGGCCATGGTACGGAGCGAGAGTGAATGGTTAGCCGTCACCTCCTTCTGCGAAGCAGTAATGCTCGCAAAGAGGGAGGCGGCGCACGTGAGGGAGAGGCAGTATATGCGCCCTCACGGCCGTAGTCGCCGCGGGAGAAGCCCTGGGCGTCGGGAATCCCAGGCTGATTCCCGGCCACCGTAGGCACGGGCTTGCGGACGGCGAGTAATGGGTAGCTCGCTGTCCGGTAAGGACCAAGCCCGGGTCGACGGCGCGTTGTGTTCCACGCGCGCCTCAAAGAGATGTCAGCACCAATAGGTGGGGTTCGCAAGGACCGATGCCTGCCAGGGGTGCGGGTTGTTCGAAAGAGATACCGCGGCCCCTGGCACACAGGCAACTGAGGGAACACGGGTGGGTTTTAGTCAGTAAAAGTCTGACACGCCCTCCCGCTCCACCCAGAGCGGGAGAAGTTATTTGATGATTTCCCACCCAAAAAAAAAAAAAAACCAATGCCATCTTCGGTAAGCTTCCTTATATAGAGCGTCTGGTCTAGCATGCACGCTGATTGCATAAAATGGCTTCCAAAGTACTTTTCCTTCACGCTGCACCTACCCCCTACCGTGAGACCCTCGCACTTTACGACTACTGTATTCTTAAAGATAGCTTTAAAGCTTGTCCACGTCGACTATTTACTCCTACTAATTACTTTTATTGCAACATCACAAACTTGCAAATTAAATTCGAAGAGAATAATTTATTAAATTACACGGCTACCGATAGATACATATCTAATCGAGCTATAAGTTTTAAATTCTGCCTACATATTTCAGTAGATAGCATTTATCGTAATCGGGTTTAAATATAGTACCTATTTTATCATATAATCTGGAATTATATACCTACTCGAATGTTGCGTTGTTATAAGTGGTTTTCTGGTTTTATGCGGTCTTTCTGAATTAGAGTTAATATTCTAACTTGAGCTTTAGTTTCAAGACATATTTAGTGCCATTTCCTAATGGAAATGACATTAAATATATCTTGAAAATACTAGTAGCATACAGTTTGATAGTAAATAAATATTGGTAGAAAAGAAACTAGAATGTGGTATACATTCAATCGAACTTTGCAAATCAGCGGCTGGTAACAAGACAGGGAATCGTTAAGCGCAGCTTCGTTTACACAAGTAAACAGCGGGCTTAGATCGCTGTTTACTATCCATATTACTTTGTGCTAGTTCACTTGTATTCTGGTACTTAATCCACTTTTATAACATCTACGTTTGTCCCTAGATCACATCGTCAATAGGATGAATGGATTTAGACGTTGAGTGCATCTATGTTGACATAGATACTCACTTTTAATTCGGTGAACCCTAAATAAACCTTATTCCCTGGTAGGTATATTTAGTAGAAAGCTGTTTTATTATTTGTCACGTATAGCAAAAGTCCCATGTAATTTTTATCTGATGTGTGAAATACAGTTAGCAGAAGAGAGAGACAGAAAATGTAATTATGCTGCTAAATAATTAACGGTAAAATTGATTGTGTCATCTCCCATCGAGGTCGTATAAAACACAGGCGTGAAAATTTAATATTGCAACTGTAAAAATAAAGCTCTTTCATTTTATTTACGCTCTTTGAATATTCTGCAGCGGGAAGCATTTTAAAATAAATGAATTAAATCTTATTCAATCTATAATTTATTGTTCCGGTGTTGAATAAAACGATCGATATCGCAGCTAGTCAGTTTTATTTAAACATTCTGCCGATTTGGACAATAAGTCAATTGAAAAGTAATAAAATTGATGAGCATTGTAACTTTTTTGAGAAACATTGCAACAATTAGAATCGAAATATTCAATAAAAGCTCTGAAGGGGTTTAAATCCAGTCGAGTATGAGGCAGTTCAAACGAGGCATGAATCCTCAGGTTCCGCAATAGATTGCTTCCCGGCCCGGGGCGCCAGTTCCGCGGTCTCAGCCTCTGCCAGGCGCCTTCAGGGAGCCGAGCTGGCGCTGATGCGATGAATCGAAATGTTTCTTTTGATTCGACGCCAAACAGCTTGTGTAGGCAGCCACTTATCGGTTTCAAATAGAACGCGAACGATTGTGATTCCGGTTTATTTTACATAAACGACGTATTACGTTTTATTTTGGGTTGAAAGGTAATGTTTCCTTACGTATTCATCGTTTTATTTGTTGAAGGTTGTATTTAAAGAAAATACGCCAAATATTTGTGAGAGCAGTAGCTCAATAGTAACGGCTACGACCTATGACAGAGAGTAGAGAGTCGTAGGTTCGAACCCAGCTTTAGTTTGTGTAAATTATTTCATCACTGCTCTCAAAACGGTGAATCAACAATTCGACCCTACCGACCCGCACATGACCCGCGTGGTGGATTAAGGCCCACACCCTCACCGAGAGGAGGCCGGTGTCCCAGCAGTGGGAACATTATAGGCTGATGATAAATAATAAAATAAGTATTTTCTTTTACTTTAGTCGTAATAAAATAGGTCTATGAAACTCGTTCAGTCGCATGTTAACTATTGCCGTACAGTTCTATGGGTATTTACTACGTACAAACACATAAAGGAAAAGTTTTTATCCAGTGCGCAAACTGTAGGTAACCATGAATTCAGCATATCATTCTAGAAACCCTCAGCGCAGAAATTTTTCGTCGGTTATACAAAAACAAAACAGCTGTTACATAGAAAAGTGCAATACCTACGCGGTCAAAATGTATGGAACAGCTGATATTCTTTTGTATAACCGACATCAAATGTAAGTGCTGGGGGGTCTAAAATGATATGCTGAACTCATGGTTACAGTTTTCACACTGAATAAAAACTTTTCTTGTACATCCAATATTGTATCCAGCTTCCGACAATTCGCTAACCCCCTAATCTCTCTGTTTCTCAAATCTCCATTGAAATAACTAGAATCTCCACTGCAAGTTACAATGTTGGCAATACAAAGTAAGCTCCTTGTTAAAGGCTGGCCGTAACTTGCAATCTTTAAATACTATAATTCATCTAAGAATCGGTTTCATTGCCGATGATTAGGCTAACCACTAAAGTTTGGTTGCAAACGTTTGCGCAATAATCCAGTAATTCCAGTATGTATCTGCAAAATGGTGGTGCGTTCATCGTGTCTTGGATCTTCACCGCGCGCACGCCTACTAACATCGCTCTAGGGACTTGTGATTCACTACTAAAGGGTGCCATTACGGGCTTGGTCTAACATAACAAGCTTTAGCGAGTCGATGGAGATAGGTAGGTATCTATAATACATCATAATTCTCCTGCCTTTGTGCAAATTTATTTGGCGTCGGCGCAACATTTTCATCATCAGTGTGTTTCTTTCATACTCTTTTATTAGTCGATATGACTCTCGGTAGTCTAGTATCCCCTTTCTCACCATATCATCATTCACATAGTCCATCCCTCTTATAGCCATCGACATTCACACTCAAAACTTTCCGTACCTATAATAATACAACACAAGAAAAACAAAATCCTTTTGACGGTTACTGAATTAATTGCCTCTGAAGCGAATCAATGTAAAAGAATCTTAATAGTGTTATTGTAATCAATAGTCTCTTTTAAATATAAGACGATTAATCATTAAACCAGTTCCAATTTTAAAAGCAAAAGGAAGTGAGACATGCGGCTGTATTCAGATAGTGCAGTGAAAAAATACTGTCTGCCAGTAACTCATGATTTAATCCAAGGTTTAACTGGCAGACGGCTAGGGAGGGGGTGTCGTACAAAAACTCAGAGAGTACGCCGTTTAATCACCAACTCCATATTTATGAAGCTGCTGAGCAAGATCGGCGGCATTCTTAGAGCCAGCCTGGCCAAGCTCGCCAACTGACTCTATGGTGCTTGGAAAACTGAGATTACCTACTAGTAACTTTTTATGATATTTTATTCAGTATGTGCACGCATGCTATGTAATTATAAGGACATTTTTATGTTGTTTTCTCGTAAGCAAGTATAAATAACATTTAATTTTGCAAATGTTTCTTGTTCTTGAAATAACTCCCGTAGCAAAGTTAGATGAAATAACAAGATGTTTTTCTTTTAATAGGTAAGCACAGCATAATTTAACACCGATTAAATTACCGATAAATTATAGGAAAGAATCACCAGATCCACTTCATAGAGTGTAGCTTGAACCAGTTAATGTAATTACAAGAAAAGAAAATCCGGTTAAACGAGAATGTAATTGTACAAAAAATAGGGGACATTTTATCTAGTGATGGGAACCAATCGATATAAATTAAATTGTGATTGACTCATTAACGGTCGAATTCCGAGCATGTGACGTGACATCCGGAACAAACCGACAAAACGTTATGTAAAGTTCGTACCTATGTTATACTTTAGATAGAGAGCAGAATACGTAATTATTTACGTACGTCCGAACAAAATAATTCTTAATAGGAAATGAAGAGAGATTTCAAAGCATTCTGATTTTTTTATGTAGTACAGACGCCAGCACATCATGCTACCCCAATCTGTCAAATTTCTTTGATAGATTTTCAACTTTATTACAATGTTATAGGGTTCATGTTCAATTGGGAAAATTTGACAGTTCGGGATAGCTTGACCTGCTCTCGTCTGTACCTTACCTACCCACCAGACATTAAAATCGTTGTTTATTCAATCAATGGTGGGGTAATAGTTTTCGTTTATCAAGTTAAAATAAGTTAGCTTTTAGGTTTTCTATAAGTTTCTTGTCATAGCTATAAACAAAAATAAAGCTATAAACAAAAATATCTATCTAACGAAGCCGATGAGCCGCGACGTTTTGCTATCGAATAACTATCTTATAAATAAATGAATATCGGTTTATAATACATTAGAGGCTATCGTTCTCAACGTCGCTTCGTTTCAAACAAATGTCATCGATTAAGCCTATTAGCCATGTAATCTGTGATTAAAGCCCGATGCGTGGGTGGGCGGGATTCCTGGACGAACCACCATGCCTTATTTATGTGAATGTGAATATTATAATCATAGAGTTATTTTGTGTTTTGATCGCGTATCATGTGCCGATAATTGTGTAATTTAGTTATATAATAAGATTATCTCGATTATGGTAATGGCGAATGGTGAAAGTTTTGTGTCGTGTCGACTTTCCATGTTTTGGTCACTTTTGGTTTCATATTGTGGCTAAGGTAGGAGCAGTCGGTTCGGGGATGGGTACCTAACCATCCATTACATATATAGACCTTTTCGTGCCTCAGAAAGTACATTAACCCCTTTATTTATAAAAGTTAAGAGGTGATTAAACGTCAAAAATGTATGGTTAAACAGACGCTAATCATTACTTAACTTTAATCAACGTTTAAAAATAAGGGGCAAGCCGTTGGTCCTGGGTGTCATTCGTAGATCTTTGACAGTTGTTATAGGTAGCCAAAAGTCTGACAACTAGTCTTACCAAGAGGTATCGCATTACCCAATAACTGGATTGTGGAGGTCATATATGGAGTCGCCCCATGTAAAATACTGGTATTCAGGTGCATCCAGATAGACAAGCCGACCCAAACATAGTTAAGAATAGGGTAGACGGATAATGATGATTGTTAACTCCTACTTTGACTTGAACTTAAACTTGCAAGATACCTGTTTTTTTTTTTTTTTTTTTTTTTTTTTTTTTTTTTTTTTTTTTTTTTTTTTTTTTTTTTTTTTTTAATCATCAAATAACTTCTCCCGCTCTGGGTGGAGCGGGAGGGCGTGTCAGACTTTTACTGACTATAACCCACCCGTGTTCCCTCAGTTGCCTGTGTGCCAGGGGCCGCGGTATCTCTTTCGAACAACCCGCACCCCTGGCAGGCATCGGCCCTTGCGGACCCCCCCATTTGGTGCTGACATCTCTTTGAGGCGCGCGTGGAACACAACGCGCCGTCGACCCGGGCTTGGTCCTTATCGGACAGCGAGCTACCCATTACTCGCCGTCCGCAAGCCCGCGCCTACGGTGGCCGGGAATCAGCCTGGGATTCCCGACGCCCAGGGCGTCTCCCGCGGCGACTAAAGCCGTGAGGGCGCATATACTGCCTCTCCCTCACGTGCGCCGCCTCCCTCTTCGCGAGCATTACTGCCATACCTGTGAAGGCTAGATTGTGGGAGGTAAATCAAGGTATCTTCCGAGTTGCATAAGGAAAGGGCAATGACCGAAATGTTATCAATATGTAGGCGGATGAAATAATTGATACGATGACATAAGATCTGATAAATATAAACTTGACCTTATATATTTGTTTGACGTCTCACATTGGGTACACTAAAGTCACGATAACCTACAGTAGGTAGTACCTATAGAATGTTTGCAAATGAAGAAGGTGCAATAGTATGTACTATTCACCTTCTTCTCTTAAAGCTCCCGCAGACAAGCGCGACGCGACACCAGTAGAACAATTTCTATGAAAACTTTGTGCGATTTCTTCTACCAAAATCGCGTCACACCGTTGCGTCGCACCTGTGTGTGGAAACCCTTATTGACTTTCTTAATATTATGACTACGGAAGCAATATTTGTCTAGTTAATTAACCGCTACCCTTACGCTCTAAAATACTCTGAATAACATTGTAACATGTATATGGCCTTCAAATCCCGAACAATGATCACTGAAACACGTTCAGCAATCCGCATAAAGGAATAATTATCCCGACTCCCAACCTATGCTTCCTGGCTCCCGGGCTAGTTTACAACTGTACCCTTATGGACAATAAAGGGAACGCGTGTATACTAAGCTTTATTAATTGGGTAATATATTATTTCATGGGAACGTGTAGGTGTTATTGGTGTTTGTATAAGTTTTCATGGTCGTATAATCGATGGTGCTATTTTTGCTGCCTAGTAGGTAAGTTCCTTTGGTTTTTTCAAAGTCAAAGCATTTATTTCAAATAGGCACGTACACGGCACTTTTAAACGTCAACATTTACATAGAATTGATTCTAGTCGCCCCTTCCAAAATGTAGTTTCGTATGGAGAAGAATGGGCAAGAAACTACACCTTTAACTTTCTCCTGCCTAGTCTAAACACAAAGTTGAATGAAGTGACCCGAAGTGAATTAAGGTCTAAATAATAGTAGAATACATACTCACAAAACTTCGTGCCTCGGAGAGCATGTTAAGTCCAACGACTTAACATGCTCTTCTAGGCGTCAATCGTGGATCTTTGAGTTTGGTTACGGGTGGTCAGAAGCCCGAAAGTCTGACAACCAATCTCACCAAGCGGCATCGTATTACCATTACCCAGTGACTAGGTTGTTAGGTAGTACAGCTTAGCTGGCATACTTTCAAACTCGGATAACAGATAAAAATAATACCTTATCTTAATTAGGTACCTACCGCTCCCTTACCTAATTATCAGATCAATACAGTTTAAAATAAAATGAAGATAAGATTCTTCTTTAACTCCTTCATTACATTCGAATTTCTCTTTGCCTTAACTCACCAAATATTCAAACGATTCGAACAATGATCTCGAATATAACGCTTTAGGGCGAAGCACACAGTTATTCTAATTTCGAGTAGGTTATAGTTACCCAAGAAGTGACATTTACACCCATTCCCACACAGGCACATATTAATCCAGGTCTGGAGATTTCAGATACAACTTTACGACCGCAAATAAACCAACAGCGGCCATTTTAATTAAAACTTACGTCCCTTGTGTAACGATATTAGACGGAACCCTTCGAATGTACCTGTGACCACCTTATACTAAGAAGTTACTATAATAAAAGAAAGTTATATCTTTAATACGTAATATTGTACGTCCTGTAAGTTCCTCTGCTAGTGTTATATACTTCTGTAAGTGACTAATTCCCAATTCTTAAAACTGTGTGTTTCTGTATTGTCTTAGTGAATAAGTCGCTGAAGTACTTTATCAATAAAAAAATAAATACCAAGCCTGTATGGGAACCTAAGTAATAGATAGATCCTGCCAGGGGTGCGGGTTGTTCTTGCCAGGGGTGCGGGTTGATCGAAAGAGATACCGCGGTCCCTGGCATACAGGCAATTGAGGGAACACGGGTGAGGTCAGAAAAATTCTGACACGTCCTCCTGCTCCAACCAGAGCGGGAGAAGTTATTTGATGATTTCCCACCCTCAAAAAAATAGTAATAGGTAGATGTATATATTAGAGACACATTTCGCCAACCATATTAAGCCATATATAACAGATGGCCGATATGGGGCCGAAAAGTCTTGGAGTGGTGACCGCGTACCGGAAGACGTAGAGTTGGAAGGCCTCCCACAAGGTGGACCGATCCCCTTGTGAAGGCCGCAAAAATCTGCCATATGCGGGAAACCCAGAACCAGTCGGAGTGGCGAAGCTTGGTTGATGCCTATGTCCGGCAGTGGACGTCTTTCAGTTGAAATGATGATATAATATGGGGCAAACCTATAAACAGGTCAATTCTGGTAATGAAAAACGTTCAAAATCTAGTCGCAGTCTCATCTCGGCAACAATCAAATGTCAAATACTTGTCAAAAATGTATGGAAACTCGAAGCATTTTTGACAGATTGAGACTGAGATTAAACTGTGAACGTTCTTAAAATTACGAGAATTACCCCTCTGGCTGCTATTGAGAAGAAAATCTCAGTAACTTTTTCGACCCTGGGATCCATAAAGGTCCCTTAACACTTTCGATGCCATATACGAAAAATAATTCGTTCGTGTGCCCACAACTCGCATCCGAGTCGTCGCTATAAGTAGTCTCGCTAGTCGGGTCCTGGGCATGAACAGAAGTCATCAATAGCTACTTAAAGCGACGATTCGGATGCGAGTTGTTGCACACGAACGAATGATTTTTCGACCCATACCCTGGGTGCTGGCATCGAAAGTGTTAATATCTCTCTGTAAGTCATGCTTGCGCCTTCAAGACTCAGAAGAGGGATAGAATAAGAAAAGAAAATGTAAAACTTCCACAACAACACCTTTCAGTGGTGCCTAACGGCCCGTTGCTTCTTCACAAACAACTTTTTACATAGAGTTGCTAACTACATAAAAAATGAAAAAGTCTCTGTGTGTAAATACAGGTTGTCTTCCATTTTTGTTGGAGACTGTTTACACGTTCCGTTTCGTCATGTCATCGTTGTACCTTACAATATGTACCGTCTATTTTTGCAGTTGACTTTTGTCAGCAAAATAATTAAGTTTTACTAACTAAAAATAACTTATAACAAATTGTTTTTCAGGTTTTCAGTGATGTTATGTTTGTGTGTATTCAAATATACCTAGCTGGTTGTCACACTTGAAATTCTATAAGGTTATGAGTATCTATAAGATTACTTTTTTAAACAAACTCACGGCATAATATCTGATTCTTTGTAGTTTGACCATAAAGAGTTGGTACCTAACTAATGGCTATACTTTCCAACTTTGATACAGGACGCAACCGCAGAAGTTTTCCTAATTGGGGGAAAGTGCTCTTCGTTATTAAATTCTCTAGTAACAATCTTAAAGAATTCCTGAGAAATATTGTACTAAGGGCCCGCTTCTATCTTATTAGAATTAAATAATAAATTGTTATAACAATCTTTTATGGAACTATGAAACAAAAGAATCAAACTGCAAAACCATTTCATATGCGTTATTAATTCAATCCACAAATTAATTCAGTCTATTGGGAGAGGCCTTTCCAAGGCTGCGCCACAACATCCTGTCCTCTGTCTTCTGCATCCAGTCCAGTCTGTCCCAGCCACCTTCTTAATGTCGTCGTGTCGGGGGTTAAGTCATACACTCGTCGACAGCTGCAGTCTCTGCTGTTGATGCGTGCTACTCGTGTTTATGAGCACTCAATAAAATAAAATTAGACTGCCTCGTTAGTCTAGTGGTTGCAAGCGCTACTACTGAACATAACGCACCTTTAGAAGTATAGAGACCTAATGCGAAATTAGCCGCAAGCAAAATTATTTAGAATTCATTTAGAATTATTAGAATTATAGAGACCTATTTTGGTTGCGGCTAATTTCGCATTAGGTCTCTATACTTCTAAAGGTGCGATAAGGTCCTGAGTTGGATTCTCAAGTGGGGCAAAGTGTAATAACGCCCAATAGGGTTTTTCTGACAACGTTTTCTCAGTAGCAGTTCGGAGTCTTGATTTATGCCTGCTTGATGGCAATAGGCTTGCCCCTATTACGTGGGACCTAAACATAACTGGCGAAATGTGGGTGTACTACAGATACAGCTCTGCTCAAGCCTTCGGGGAAGCAATGCGTGACTTTATGTATTATGTATGTATTGAAACTTAGCGTAGTTTATGAGCGTACTATGTACACGTTCTCTAACAATACGTCTTTGTCAAACACATGAGTACAGCGGCCTAGCGGGGTGTAAGAACCGAGCTCATTATTGTTGTCTAACTGTGGGATACGAATGGCATTTGAGGTGCTAATTGGAAAATACTACTTTGTTGTGTTCGATAGGTATCCTCTTCTCCGCTTGGTGTCGCAAATACGGCTATACTTGACTGGTTTCACTTTGCCTCGATCTCAGGAGTCGTGCAGAATATACAATGTGCAGTCAACAATACGACGATAAATGAGAATACTGGCAATACTAGTGTGAGAAGTACTTTGACCCTATTAAATAATTCGACTTTACCCGATATATCGATAAAAGTAGTATAAAACTATTGGATATCCTATTCATATAATCAAAGTAAAAGTCAAGCATTTATTTCAAATAAGCTCACAAAAGGCACTTTTAAACGTCAACATTTACATTAAAATTTAATTAATTCTGGTCATGTGATGATTACATACATATAATATAATATCCTATCCAAATAATATTATAAACTAGCCTTTGCCAGCGGCTTCGGCCGCGTCGAGGTCGGATATTATCCCGCGGGAACGTACTACTGGAATAAAAAGTACACTATGTGCTAATCCAGATTATAAATTATATGTGTGCCCAATTTCGTCCAAATCCGTTTGGTAGTTTTTGCTTGAAAGAGTAACAGACATGAACGAAGCCGCTGGAAAAGGCTTTTATACATAATTAATTGAATCTTGGTATACAGACTGCGAACCATGTATTCCCGTTGTCCCCGTAATCTGTGTCCCCGTCACGGGGACAACGGGACGTCATATAATTCCTTACTGTTATCCCCGTAATGTACGTGGGACACTCAGAAAGTTTCGCGAAAAAAAAATGTTCCATAGGTAAATACTTTTTTATTAAATCTTTTCAAAGTACTCTGCACTAGCCTCTATACAAAGTTTTATGCGTCCAAACCAGTTTTCCAAACACTATTTCCAGTGCGCCGCAGACACCTCTTTTACAGCCTGCTCGAACGCTGACAGCGCATCTTCCGGCGAAGAAAATTGTATCCCTTTGAGCTCATTTTTTATTTTCGGTGATAAAAAGAAGTCACACGGTGCTAGGTCAGAGCTGTAAGGAGGGTGACCCTGGAGTTTGACCGGCGTGCTGTCCAGGAAGTCTCTCGTTTTGGGCGCGGTATGCGAAGGCGCGTTGTCGTGGTGGAGCAGTAGCCCGCGGAGTCCTGCGTTTGATCGCTTGTTGCTCACAACAAAGAAAACTTCTGCCAAGCATTTGGCAGTACAAAAATCAGCGTTGGTGCTTCTTTGGTTCCGTAAAGGAATTGACACCAAGTAGCCAGCCAAATTGAAACAGCTCGCGATCACAATGTCCCCCCGCCTCTAGATCGCTTCACTTTGGTAGGCGTTGATTCGTTTTGAAACACCCAAACCATCGAATAGCGCTTCGTTTCTGGATCGTATTGATAAATCCAAGCCTTACCTGTAATGCCGCTGTCTAAATACGCCGAGACAAGCCTGCTTCAAATTTGCTTATTTTATTATAATATTTTATTTATTGTCACGGCACCATTCCACCTGGGCCTGGTTCTGAGCATCGGTGAGGTTGTGCGGCGCCCAGGGTGAAACTATCCTCCTCACGCGAAAATGCACGTGTAGCATTTCGAGAAGGCTTCCCGATCCAACCTACTTATGTGCTGCGTATGTGCTAAATCTCTTGATATGTAACTCACCTATTGTCATGGATAAAAAAATTTACTGCACGTTTTCTTCCGTAACACCTGTCAAAGGGCGACCATTTCTTTCTTCATCCCCCAAAGTTAGTTAACCGCACTTGAATTCGTTATACCAACGATACACGGTTGCCTTAGAAGGGCCTTCATCCATGAATGCCATTTGAATTCTTAAAAGGTACGATTCGTCTGGTTTCAAGCGACACTTGAAATCGTAAAAAATCATATCGCATAAATGTTCCCGGCGCAGATCCATTTTTTAATGAGACGCGATAATTTAGCACGCAAACAATGTGTATTTTTTTATTTTATTCCTTTTTGTATAGGTATAATATTCTCTCTAATATGGCACTCTCAATTATAATATTAACGCAACGGGAACAACGGGCATAACGAAAAAAAAATATTTCTATAAATTAACGGGGACAGCGTACCAACGCGAAGTATTTTTATTAATTCCCTTTGTCCCCTTTAACGGGGACATGGCCTACGGGACCAACGAGAATACACGCTGCGAACGTTATTAGATATACGAAGTGATGGTTCTTTTAGCTCGTCTCGTCATTGTATATTTTCTGCAAAACAAATGTTGCACAAATGTACCACACCTCTATATTATATTGCCTCAAAGCCAAATTAATGCCTCACCCAGGCACGCCGCATTTATCTAGTGCAGTAATTTTCAGGCGTAATTAGGAGTGCAAGAGAGCACTGTTTCCAATTAAACTATCCAAGATGAGACAGGTTCTAAATTGTTTCTTAAAATATATTTTATAACATTTTAGCCGCGGATTAGCCCGCGTGGAGGTCGGAAAAATAATCCTTTAAAATCCTTGTCTATTAACAAAAACATTTTAATTTTAAGTTTCATGGATTTACAGTTGGAGTTAATCAATCTCATATTTATACCAACATCCATTTTTATTATTAATTTTATTAGTGCGACTAGTACTTTATAAAAATGGATGTTGGTCGAAATCCGCCCATAATTCAATTCAAACTTAATGTACTTATAATGCATTGTTATATTTAAATATTAGCTTTCTGCTCTCCTTCCCTATATAAACTTTAACTGTGCCAAATTTTATACTCCGTCCGCGTTAATTTCGTAAATAGGAGTACAAAGTTTTCGCTTCACGTATTAATATAGGTAGATAGATAATTGAAAAGATTCATGCATTTTTGGTCCACATTTTCTGCTCCAAATACTTATTTATACGGACACTTATGGACGTAAGTGGAGATGCGATGAGAAAAAATCTTGGTTTCTTGCCGACGTCGCCGCTAGCCTCACCTCGTTCGCTCCGACAGACACCGAATCTCGTTGAGAAATTCATGTGATTAAAAATGGAAATTCTTAAAAGGTAAGTTGCAGTCGTCTTTCGTAAAGGTAAAGAACGTTTTGATGTTTTGCTCGGTAAAGCCAAAATATGAATTAGTTTTGAAAAAACATAACCTACCTACGTATCAAGCACTGCTCGAAAAATCTCGATGTATGATTTATTATTATTGAAACTTCTAGAGAAATAGATCGATGTGAATGAGGATACACTTTCAAAAATGATTTGAATGGCTTGATTTAATTTCATTTTACATAGTTGATATACATAAATAACGTACTTACAAACGGGGTGAATTAATTAATTAAAACCTTATAATGCTTGCAACAAAGATCGACAGTTACGATTCGGGACGAAAATTTTAAATCGATTTTACTATTGCCATACAATACAGTTAACACATAACAGTCCTTGTTTGCAACTAACTTTTTTATTACAATGTTCTAATACCTTCTAAAATTTCGACCCGATTCACCCCGTTTTACGGTATGTACTAACACATATCTCTGTTGCAAGCATTATATGGTTTTTTATTAATTAGAACCAACCAAAACACCTCAAACGCTTTCCAACCAAAAGCTTAAATATTTGAGCAGAAATTTTCGCCGTTGAACTAATTGGCTGCATAGTGACAGGCACATGACGAATGGCATCGAATTGGTAATTACCGTCAATATTGACACGCCACTTACACGGCCCATTAAAATGGTAATAACTTGTTTATGTTTCGCAAAGCTAATGGGTATGAGTTTACATGTCTGGTAAAGGAATTATGGGGTTTACGTAAAGCTTATTGTCCTGACGTGTGTTATGATTATATAATAATTAAAACACCATTCACGGGTGCTGACTGTCGATGTGTCAGTATACTAGCCTGACTGACTGGTTATATTCTGGCTAGAGCTATACTCGTATTGGTACTGCGATATTTAAAAATGGACCTAAAAGGAGACGAAGTGTCCCTGTCTGTTATCTATGATTCCTATGTGACATCCACTTAAAGTTGAAAACTTAAATCACCTTCAGCCATATTCAAAGATATATTCCCAATACTTGAACCTCGGCAATTTATTCCTTTTTTGCAATTCAGATAAGTAATATTGTTATGAAAAGTTTAGTTTAGGATCAGTTTTGTATCGTCTAACTTTGAGGTGAGGCGTGATACTCTGAACTTTGACTCTCCGTCTACTTCGTGTCAATTTCGTTTAAACACGCTATGTTGTTCAAAACATTAGAATGGCTATAATTAATTAACACCGCAAGGAAATATGACTTTACTTACTTCTACGTACAGTGCTTTATTAGTTCATGATCGAAGTTATTATAGCGTAGTCTAATGAATTGAGATTTGTCGAGATTGAAATGGAGAATCGGATTCAATCAATATTGCGGAGCCGGAGGAAATCAAATCACTGCCGCAGATAGTGTTGGTACGTAGGTACCAACTCTACTATGATTAATTGTGCGCTAAGTCCAGTAACATTGATTGATGAGCCAGTTATGACACAATTCCGCCCCATAATGGTCTAGCTTTGACAGTTGCTAAAAGTAGAAAACAATAGTGGTTTACGTAACAGAAAGTCATCGGTCACGGCGTGGATCGTGACCGGGTGTCTCGCTAAAAGCGGTAGCCGCTTTTTAATTGACGGCGAAAGTTTTGAAAGCGGTTCCCATCGTCAGTTGCATAAACTATACCCGTTTTATACGACGCGCCAGTTCGGGAGGACCGCCGAGACATCGCTGACCCCTGATTTGTTACGTTACTATATCTCAACGCAAAGAATCGTACAATGTTTCCGCTTAGTGATGTAATGTTCCTGGGACCGGACGGATTTACGAATTACTTAACTGTTATAAAATTGCGACAGGTGGTTCCTTTGATTGAGTTTATACTTTATTCTGCAGCAATAGAGTTAGAATTTCATTGATGGATGTAGAATCCGTTAATCTATACTAATATTATAAAGAGGAAACATTTGATTGCTTATTTGCATTGAATAGCCTCTGAAACTACGGAACCGATTTGAAAAATTATTTTACTGTTGGGAAGCTACACTATCCCCGGGTGACATAGGCTATATTTTATCCCGTATTCCCACGGGAACGAGAACTACGCAGGTGAAACCGCGGAGTGCTGCTAGTATGATATAATTTGCATGGTTACACGTAACCGGGCGTTCTTTTTGCGGCGAGACCTAACCATGAAGTGGTGGAATTAGTGTCTGTAAAAGCTCGCAGAGGACGTGAGATGAATAAAGTGCGTTTATGTTGGTCCCATCGGTGTAATCAGTCAGCGTTTTATAACGGCTCGTCGTAAGTTAAGAGGGGCACTTATAGGCCGGCTTAGGAAACAAGAGCTGAGATTAAGTAGTCCTTTATTTAATTATTATGCTTCTAATTGCCTATTGAAAGTGCTGATGTTAATGTCAGTGAATAGGTTCTGATATTATAATACGCCTTAAAATAATTCATAAACCTTTGGAAACGTTAGAACCCGTGGGAAATATTCAAAACTTTACACAGTAAATCCTACCATTGGGTTGATATTGTAACTTACGCAAGCATAATTTTATATTGTTACGATTGTTTGCTGAACCAAATGATGTATTTCATACAATTTACCTACATAGCCATTATTCTCACAAAATATCGCAACGTTAGTTATTTATCGGAACATCGTAGATGTCGATTGTTTTTTGTTTTACCATATAACAGCTTATCTCAGTTTTGATGCACGTCTATTTTGTAACCTTATTTATGCTTTAAAATTATCCTTATTTTATGATGAATAGAGTTGTAATCAAATTGCAGCGTGAGATAGAATCGTGGATGGATCAGACTATATTGTGTATAGAATGGACTGTGATGGCATTATGCCTGCTGTGCCAATAAGCGAGACAATCTGATATGTCATTTGTGTAGGCTTTGCACAATTGTACGTGTCGCACTAGACATAGCTATATTTCAGTGTTGCCAGCGTATACTGTGATAGTGTGTGTTTGGACTTGTTCAAACACTGTTATTGTCATCTGTCTGGTTTGCCAGTTTCGTAATCAGTTACGATTTGTAATTTTGGCACTAACTTAGTTTTTAGGTTGCAAATTCGTCAGTGATGTGTGGTTCCGTTCATGTATGTGATGAATGTGTTCCAATCTGATTTTCCAATACATTTCTATTTATATAAATAAAAAGAAAAGTTCTGACTGACTGGTCAATGCCCAGCCCAAACCCTTGGACCTAGAAAGCTGAAATCTAGCACAGAGGTGCCCTTTATAATGTACACAAGGAATAAGGAAAGATTTTTAGAAATTCAACACTTAAGGGAGAAAGGGATAGGGCATGAAAGTTCCGCGCGGGCGAAGCCGCTGGCAAAAGTTAGTAGATTAATGCCACGGCTGGCGCAGTGGTTAAGCGATTGACTGCTGCGCTGCGTGTCGCGGGTTCGATTCCCGCACGGAACAAATATTTGTATGACCTACAAGTAGTTGTTCTGGGTCTGGCTGTTTGTGTATGTGAGTTTAAATGTTTGTAAAGGCACCCACAATACAGGAGAAATTCCTAGTGTGGGGCAAAGTAGAAAAAAATAATGATTGTCTTGTTGGTCTAGGTGTCGCAAAAGTATACTGCTGAGTATGAGGTCCTGAGCTCGATTCCCAGTTCGGACAAAGTATTTTTGGGTTTTCCCATTAGGATTTTCTCAGTAACGGCTCGGAGTCGAGATTTGTGCCCGGTTGATGGCAATAGGTTCGCCCCCTATTACATGGGACTTCGACATAACTGGCGAAATGTGCGTGTACCAGGTATCGGTGCACCTCTGCCTATCCCTTTGGGGAAGAATATAGGCGTGATGTTATGTTATATAAAACTTATGCATGGTCGCTTTTTAATCAATCAGTCAATCTCACCTTTCGATTCGAATCAAAGACGTTTTTTGTACTTAATTCCTGCCTCAATTATATTCACATAACATAATAATGTTTGTTCGTGTAGCACACTGTGTGTAAGCCACTCTACTCAAGTTAGCAAATACAATAGCACCTCCTAATTCGGAAGCAAGTCTCTAACAACATAGCTGACCAACATATACATACCTACCAGTGGCGAGGGGTGATATTATGACCAGGGGAAGCCGTTAAAAAAAAAAACCGCGTGATACAAGCTTAAATTTTCTTAAGAAGATAAGGCCTGATACTGAGTTGAAATCAGAGATTTTTGTACGGAAACGGAGGATTTGCTTTTCTATGCGTGCAAGTATCAGTAATACCTAGAAACACATAAAAAATAATTGTACTTTGAAATAATGAATGGTGGGAGGTGGGATTTAGCAAAGGTTAGCCGATGGTAATCGGTTTGTTTCGACCCGTCGCCACTGATACCTACCTAATTCAGCAAGGCATTCTGACTTCCCCTGTCGGCTTGGCTAGCTCAGAGGATGGCGCAACTAATCTGTCTATTCCGTTATCTGTCGGAGAGTCCCGTGAGAGAATCAAGTTATAGTGGTATTTGTTGGCCATTGAATAGCCATCTGGTACATCCTTTGTATTGCTGAAGTCTTTATTTAAGATTATTCACAAGTTATTTTAACATCTAGTGGTAAGTGGATTCCCCTTTGCCTCTTAATCAGACCGTTGTTATTGGAAATGACATTTATACAGGGTAAATATTTATTCAACAAGTGGGGCTCGTGGGACGTGGCTAGGTAATAACGGCCGCACGGGTCGATCGGTCAGGTTAAGCTACGCTTGCCGCGGTTGGTCCCTGGATGGATGACCATCTTTACATACCAAGACCCTTCCGTGCCTCGGAAAGCACGTTAAGCTGTTGGTCCCGGCTGTCATTCGTAGACATTTGACAGTCGTTCCGGGTTGTCAGAAGCCCGAAAGTCTGACAACCAGTCTTACCAAGGGGTATCGTGTTACCTACTGGGTTGTGGAGGTCAGATAGGCAGTCACTCCAAGTAAAATACTGGTATTCAGCTGCATCCGGTTAGACTGGAAGCAGACCCCAGCATAGTTGGGAAAAGTCTAGGAAGATTGAATATTTTTTTTGACATTTTATTTTATATTTGACATTAGATGTAGTACTTTTTGACATTTTATTTTATATTTGACATTAGATGTAGTATTTTTTTTTGACATTTTATTTTATATTTGACATTAGATGTAGTATTTTTTTTGACATTTTATTTTATATTTGACATTAGATGTAGTATTTTGTGTGCTAAACTAGTTACTATAGACGTTGGTCTATAGTAACTGTATAGTTGTATAACGCCTTAAGTCCACGTTCGAATGAACGTAAAAAAATCGTGGCGGGATTTTTTCGTGCACTGGATTTTAAACGCACTGCTTAGCACCTAGAGTTGATAATCGAACAGTGTTTTTTCGACACGCTAACATGACACTGTTGAATTCTCAACGCTAGGTTCAACACCGAGATTTCAAAATCCAATGCGCGAACGTGGCACTTTGAATAATAGGTCATTCTGTGTAATAAAACTTTTACGTAATGAAAGCTGCTCCTGTGATGGGAAACGCCCACACGTATAAATAAATGTATTTTAATTAATCAGTAGTAGGTTTATTTATCATTGGTAGATAATTACAGTGCCGCTAGATACAGTTTTATTACAGCTCATAATCACTATATTGCCGAACACTAATTTGCATGTTAAAATTGAAACGAACCAAAAAACATGGAGTCGTATGAGTTCTGTTTTCAATTAATTTTTTTATAAATTTAAACAACAGCATTTCTGATGATTGGTTTATGTTATATGATATTAGTCCAATTTTCAATGACGATTTCAAGTCTGTGACTGAAAATTCTGTATCAGTTCTAGTTCAAAAAATGTGACACATGCATATTTTATAATAAAACACTATAGGCCTATTATTCATAAAAAGTTATCGAACATCTAAACAGTTGCTAAGGTCTGGTTTTCAAAGAGAAACCAGACTTTAGTAGCTGTTTAGATGTTCGATAACTTCTAACTAATACACTCTAACACACCCAGACCAACAACTGAATGATGATAATACTACGAATATACGATTTGACAAAACATCGAGATTTATTTAGTATCTATAAGCTACATAGACCTTCCGGATTAATTCTCTAAATATAGTAAAAACCGCAACCAACATATACTTTAGAAAAACAACGCGGTCATACAGAAAGCCGCGAAAAGCGGTTTAAATTTACAAAAGATGAACCCAGATGTGAAAATATAAAAGTAGTTAAGGATTACAAAACTAGTAATTACGCTCTTATTATAGCTTTGTGTCGAGTAAATACTACCTACGCTAGAAGCTATAACGTATTTCGAAATAGCGTAGTTTCCTAAAAGCGCACACCAATCTACGTAATTACCTGCCAGCAAAATAACACGTCAGCCTAGTTTTATATGTCAAAGGATTAAAATTTAGACAGGGCGGCCTAATGGCGAGTCGTTGACTCGAATGCAGGTGGTCAATAATTACTGAGTAAGTAATTAGGCTATTGCCTAGTTTTCTCGTGATAGGTTGCCTACCTACTTGCAATGGTATAATTAGTGCCTTAGAAAATTTGACGATGATTTATTTAACTAGCTTCTGTTCAGGACTTTGGGCACGATATTTCTTGTTTGATCATAAAGTATACCTATCCTATGACACTAGACAATACTGTAGCTTCCCATTAGTGAATGAATTTTTGAAATCGGATCAGTAGTTTAATGGATTATCTACAAACTTATTTTGACGGTAGGGTGGCAAAGACATCGACGCGCGCTCTTTTACTATACCTACCACCATATTTATTGCTCTTTTCTAGGAAATAGTTGTTTTTTTTTTAAACCGTCAAAACATTTAGCTCATGTGCTGAATACACAGTTAGCGCCTCGATGCTGCCACCCTGTATACAGGGTTACAGGTTAAGTCGACCTCTAGGTCGACGAATCAGTCAGGAATGATGGCAATTACAACCTCTTAAAGGATCTATATTTTAAGAGGTTTTAATTGCCATCATTCCTGACTGATTTCACTATGAAACATCGTACCCCAAACTTTACATTTTTCAACATATTGGATAATAGTCGCAACAAGGAACTCAACGAATTATTGTTATAATACTACTACCTGAGAGCCTTTCATCAAAGTTTTTTTCTAAGAATTTTGATAATACCCGAGCTTGTTATACCTTGTTGGATAAACGAAACGTAGATATAGAACTAGAAGCACATCTGCAGCATAACTGTCATAGCTTTTTTTTACATATTTCGGAAAGTTTGTAATATTTTTACGAATTTATTTCAATGTAAAACCATCAATCGTCTACTACGACCCAGTTTATTCATTTAACTGCAATATTAGTATATAAAATAATATATCAACTTGGCACTACACAAACATAGCAAAGACAAATAAATTGGAGGCAAAATACCCAAAAAAAATAGGCCAATAGACAAAAATCGGCAATTTTTTTTTTTAAACCATCTTTTCAATATCTTTGAAAAAGGTTTAGTTTGGGGTAAAATGTTTCATAGTAAAATCAGTCAGGAATGATGGAAACTACAACCCCTTAAAGGATCTAGGTCGACTTAACCAATAACCCTGTATAATGAACAAACACAACTGTTTTTATTACAATGTCTAAATTCTTATTTTTAAGAAAAGTATCTATCTACATTTTAAACCCAACCAATTATAAAGTTAGTAAGGAAAGAGCGCCTCTTTTCACAAAATATTTTTTTAGACTTGCAACAAAACTGAAGTGAACTTGAGTTTTCTTCATCTTTTCTCACAAACTTTTCGCCTCAAAAGCTCCAACTATAAACAACTACGTTACTTGAGGTAGTATTAAATTAAAAAGCAGTACACTCAATGTAAATCCTATTATAATTTGTTAGTATTCCAAAGGGTTGATTGAGTCTGTATATGACGCAATCAATGTCGCTTCAGGGGCGATGAATCGAAACAAATTAATCTCCGCTTGTTGGTGACATTAACTTTAATTTGCACAAAACTAATTTACAGGGATTTATGGTTCCTAGTATTCCTTTCTGTAGCGTTTCTTTGTGTTAAAAAAAAAAGAATAACCTGGACTAGTAAGAGCTTAGGTAATTTAAATTTGAAGTCAATCTACTGCTTTGCTGAATATATTGGATGTTGGGATTGTTGTTATTTCGGTTTCAATATTAAAACAGCTAGCATACATTATCAGCATATACCTTATATTCCCACTGCTGGGACATAGGCCTGCTCTCTGTGATAGGGAACAGCTAACATAAGATTATTAGTTAGAGACTTGAGGTTGAGGCGAGATTGACCCTTGTAGACAAGTCTTTGTATCTAGTTACGTAATTAATACATCATTTAGTAGAATTCCAGTTCATCAACATACTTAAGATCCTCCCTAACTGGCCACACTGTGACCTGAATCCAGTAGGGTCATAGTTAGGGGAAATCTACCTTAAAAGTGTTTACGAAGGTAATCAGGAATGTAATATTTTTCATGATTTCGTTATGAATAAATTCGTATCTCCGAGGCGGACTCAGCCGGCGGCGAGAATTTTAACGTGGGTATCATATTCTGTAAAAAGGTATTTAATTATTTAAATGCCAACCTATTTACTGTTAAGTTGTATCTTTTTTAAATGAGGGTAAGTGCTCTATTTTTCATTAGACTTAATTGAAATAAATGTCTCAAATCATACGGTTTTACCAAATATTAATTTACAGGATTGATGAAAAATAATATCTCCATGCAGAAAAATCGGGCTCGTTTACCCTTTTTGATAAGATTCTAATTTTCTCTCAAAAAAAAGCATACCTTTGAACAACTTAAAAGTAAATGTGATAATATAATATTACAAGCAGAGCAACATCATTTCTAAGATGAGCTATAGATAGCCTTTTAGAAATGTTAACTACGTAATCGTAAATAAATAATTTTAAACATGTTTACTACCATTAAAGTAACCAGTTTTGTTAATTTATACACACGCTTCCAACACTGAATTAATATTAATTACATCCTTAATTAAAGAGATTTACACTAATTATACTGAGCCAATATTCAATTAAGACATCCTTAGTGCTAACAGTGGTTTAAGAAGATCTAGTTTGTTAAGTAGTCGCAGGCGCAGCCGTAAAACATCCGGCTCCATTGACCCGGAAAAGAGCTAGGTACCTATTGAGTTTTCTCTTCGGAAAGACTACATTAGGTACATTGTAACTGTATTAGGTAACTGATATAGCAACGTCTTTAGCATCTTGTTTGAGTACTACAGAAATTACCTGCCCTCGACGAAACAAGCGTGGTTGTTATGTAACGCCAACAGATACACCGAAAGCCATAATTTCGTGTAGTTAATTATTAATTCTAGTTACCGCGAGCTTATTACGTCCATAGTTTATCACGAACCACCCGACCTCCCGGCATTCATTGTTCTGCCAAATTGTATTACACTAATTTGCGCGCTCCGTGCCTTATTGTAGCTCTCGTGAATTAATTAACGTACGATTTTTGACGTTTCAATTAAATGTTGTACGGGAGCATTCGTATAAAATGCATCAACAGTTCTCCCGTCCGCGTTTTCTGCCTCTGTGTCAGCTTTTCTGCTTTTCAAGTATGCAATTCCAGTTTTAATGTATTTTAATTGGAGGAAAATATGTCTGAGTCAGGGAAAATGGAAAAGAAAAACGAGTGTGTACTCGTATCGTGCAAGACGTACTTTCCTGAGTAAGTGTGTCAATGGGGTGCTAGCTGGCTGTGGTTAGCAAACAAGCTTTAAAGGGGGATAAAGTTCTTTGACGATAATTTAATCCTAGATAGCTCGTATCAGAGTTCATTTTACAGAAAAATACTTTTCTCGTGAGAAAATGTTACTTCCCGTAAAATGTTTAGCTAAGAGATTTTATGCCAAGCAAATATTGATAGGATCAAACCATTTCGCACTGCGATGTTATCAGTAAACTTTTTTTTGAGAATATTACGTACCCAACGGTAACACTTTTATGTAACATATTCGGAAACATGTATATTTTACCTACGTTATTCTCTCGAAGGCTTATGAAAGCAAGTTTTTTTTAGGCAGCGCAAGTTTTATAGTGATACAAATGAAGATTTATATCTTGTTGAATTCTCTTTTATTTTATAAAGCCTTACACGTGTTCCATATTATTTGGCTTCCAAAGTTATTTGTGACTTTATTTAGGTACAAAATAATTCCTAACATCAGTAAGTACAGATAATAATGGCGTAGGTACTGCGTAAGTACAGATACGTACGTTCAATAGGGTACGGACTCAAACATTTAATTTAATTGTATTCGGGGAAGTTTTACAATGTTCTTAAACAATATGAAATTGAAGGACTTCCACTAAAAAATACAAAAAAAAAATTACTAATAAAGGTCGGTAAAAATACCTATTACTTACACAAATTAGGAAATAAATAGTAGGTACACGATTGAATTATACTTATAAATTAAAAATAATTTAGACGCAAATAATTACTTTTCCGGTAAGACGCTTTTCACCAACGTGAGAACAATCATAATTATAAAATTCTGTATCCTACTGTCATTAACATAGTCTGTGCCTACTTACGTACGACTCCATCATCTGTTTTACCTGAAGAGCGTTCTTGATATTTTATCATAAATAATTAATTTAGCACTTCGCTATATTCATTTACAATACCTAAGCTTAAATTATATTTAAAACCACGAAACTGCGGTTATTAATTGTTTGATGAAATATTGACTTGGTGTTTATGGAAACTGTTAACCAACGAGCAAATTCGGGGTACCAATACCAATATAAGTGAAGCTGAAGTGGCAGTAGGCTGGCCATGTCTATCGAAGGTAGATGGAGCAGACGACTCCTGGAGCAGAAACAAACCCCAGCTAGATGGACCGACGACCTTAAAAAGGTGGCTGGGACAAACTGGATGCGGAAGGTGGAGGGTGTTGTGACTCAGCTGGAGAGAGGCCTATGTCCAGCAGTTGGTGGAAAATCATCAAATAACTTCTCCCGCTCTAGGTGGAGCAGGAGGGCTTGTCAGACTTTTTCTGACTAAAACCCACGCGTGTTCCCATCAGTTGCCTGTGTGTCAGGGGCCGCGGTATCTCCTTCGAACAACCCGCACCCCTGGCAGGATGTGCAGCAGTGGATCGCGATAGCCTGAGTTGATTGTTGCCCAATATAAGTACACATCTACCCAAGTAACCTGTTTAGTAGAACGGATACTTTTCTATGACAACCGACCGTACATACGAGAAAGGAATTTCCTTTCCGTAATATCGCAAAATAACTTGTCTCATAAATTATTTAATAACGTGTGAAAATGTTGCAAGAACAGTAAGTTGTGTTGTAGCACAATGTAAATACTTTTAGTAGGTATTAAGTATCCGTATCCTTTATATTATAGGTACATAATACATAAGTAGTATAAAACAGTAACGAAGTGAAAACTGTACTTGACTATAAAAAATTATACTAATTGCTACAAAGGTGTGGGGAACGAGTATGAAGACGAAATTTTCCAAACTAATTACCTAAGTATGCAGATTCTGCCAGGGGTGCGGGTTGTTCGAAAGAGATACCGCGGCCCCTGGCACACAGGCAACTGAGGGAACACCGGTGGGTTTTAGTCAGTAAAAGTCTGACACGCCCTCCCGCTGCACCCAGAGCGGGAGAAGTTATTTGATGATTTACCACCACCCAAAAAAAAAAAAAAAAGTATGCAGATTCAATGCCGTCTCCTTCACTTCCGTATAAATAAGTAGGTCGGTATTATATTTTTAAACCACTTTTCCTTCTTCCTTCTATTTCTTCTGTACCTTAATTTTCTAAGATATCAATCATTCTTCCTCTTCTTACACAAATTTTCAGTTTTTTTACATTTAGAGGCTACTTACGAGCCCAAAATTAATTAAAGATAAATATTACGCGCTGGGAAAATGTGGTTGACGAAACTCGGTTCGGTCAGCTAATTAATGTTATATCGAGATTTAGTAACGCTCCAATTCATTATCGCCAGTTCGGATTAGAAATTTGTTATTTAGATTCATTATTCTAATTCCACTAAATTAATTTATGACGGTTTTAATTGTGGTTTGTGGTGGAGTTTAGCGAGATATGATATACATAGATGTTTTCATGAAGAAATAAATAAAGGAAATCACTTTTTATTGTTCATCTTCATTATCATGCTTGTATCGCAATTTATCACCTTCTATCCTGCGTCGCATGCCCGTCAACTGTGCATTTGATGATCTTATGACTGCGTCAGTGAGCGGAGTTTGAACAGCAGATTTTTATATCTCTGATATCAGTAGGATCTCTTTGCTCAGCAATGGCATGGTTTTTGTTATTTTTTTAAATTAACTGTTTAAATCTATCGATTTTAAGTTAACCTAATTATTAGTTTATAAATAATATTTTCTGTCTTTTTATTACAGAGACGGGGAGCACGGATAAGAGCAATGGTATGAAGGAACCGGGATCACCTGAGGAACTGGTATGTATCTTATTTTAATACTTGCTACGAAGGACGGAAGAATAGCCACGTCTGATCTTTACGTATAATCTTGTGCAACAAAATATGACAGGACTTTTAACCCAACCACCCCTTCATAGATCAGTGCCTATAAACTACCCCTAGCCTACTTGTATTAGAGACATCAGTATTTAATCCTATATGGATTTTGCTCTCATCCTTGTTCTAATAAAAGAGCCCGTACATTTCAAAGACATATTCACACATCTTAGCCTAGGGTATGAATAGTAACAACCTATACAGAGAGAAAAAGTATGATCTGCACCCTAATTGCGTAACGTAAGGATATTGCAAATTCATGGCTTTATACATATGTTCGACAAGTCTGCTCAACAACGCAAATAGCGCAATGAATGTTGTTGAACTGTCAGAATAAAACCCATTCCTACTGTTAGTGTGTTACACAACTACCCCTCTGATCTGATTATCGGTTAGTCAATCAGTGTCATGAATAAAACTACATAAAGTTTTGGTTTTTATAATATACATATCTAGCTAGATTATGAATTCATATGTGCTTCAGCGTCGACCTCTGATGGGTCATCGCGCTTGACAATGGATCCAGCTTGCATCAGCAGCTTGTTTAGCGTATCGAACGATTAGTTAGGTACCGCTAGATAGCTCGTCTGTTTAATACCCAAAGGTCGCATCGTTACTTGAGATCGGAATCGGATTGATCTCCGCAAAGATCCAAAGGTATCCGAAATCAGGCGGTTTACGCGATTCGTTTGCAGATCTTGTTTGAGGCGGTCCAATCGCCTTGAAGTTTTACCGTTTTACTCCTTTTACGTACGTTACCCAAGTATTTGATACCGCTGTGTTTGGCAACGGATATCATTGTCATTCATGTTATTTGACTGAAATTACGGTTTATTGGGGTTTTTGGATCATTTTAGTTAAACCATTATTAAAATCCTTTAATGATGATACCATTATCTGATCAGTAAATTTCAATTTATAGCAATATTTTTGGGTTTATGAGTTTAATCGAAGTTTTGAGATTTTGTTACGGTGTAATGTGTGATTAAAAAACTGTACGAAATCTGTGTATAGGTATCGTGGGCTGCTTATTATCATAGTTTCTTATGTGGAGCCTTCAGATTATCCACCTAGCCTTTTCGTCGACTTCCAGCCAAGCCGGATGCAGCTGAATACCAGTATTTTACATGGAGTGACTGACTATCTGACCTCCACAACCCAGTTACTGGATAATACGCTACCCCTTGGTAAGACCGGTTCTCAAACTTTCAGGCTTCTGACGACCCGTAACGACTGTCAAAGATCCACGAATGATCGCCGGGACCAAAATCTTAACGTGCTTTCCGAGGCACGGTCTGTCTTGGTATGGAGAGATGGTCACCTATCTACACACCAATCGTGGCAAGCGTAGCTTCACCTGATCAATTGACTCAAAGTAGACCCCTGAGATACTGGAAGTTTTTGATGTGATTTTTTGTATAATCATCCAGGTAGGTACCAACACATTCGTATAAATATCACCTTCTAAATCGTCGAAACGCTAGGGTCATGCGTCTCCTCTTTAAGGAAATTTCTCGCCGGCTGGTCGACACTTCACGTGACCAGAAGGCTGGGTCATTCTTTGGCCAAAGAATTAGCATTGCCATTAAACGTGGCAATGCTGTCAGTCTTCTGGGCACGTTTCCTGATGACAGCGATGCGGAGGAATACTTCGACGCCTAAGTGTCCTTTCGTTTTTTGTATTTATTTTGTATATCATAGTTTTAATTATTAAGTACTTTTCTTTATGCGTTTATGTTTATACCTTCTAAATACAACCGCCCATTTCTCCAGTTTATCAGCCATTAGCGACTATCACATGTGCCAATCAAACCGGCGCGTTTCGATTACAATTCGGACGTTAGGGTCGTATTCAACAGATGACCTGTCGAGCTGCCGATGATGGATTACTCTCCGGCCCTTTGCGATTGTTCGCTTCACATTCACGTTTAATTGCTAGCTGGTGAATTGTCCTGGCTAGGGGGTGAGGAGGTGGTCTTTATGTCATCCTTTGATGTCAATTTAAGGCTATGGGAGACTCTAATTTATCTGCGCATATGATTTTAAAGGCAATTGAAACATTTTGATTCGGGTATACATTATTGCAAATACTTTATTATAATTACATAATATCACGCCTTGTTTACCCAAAGGGTTGTGTAGAGGTGTACTACAGTACACTCACATTTCGCCAGTTATGTTTAAGTCCCATGTAATGGGGGGCGAGGCTATTACCATCAACCGGGCAAACATCCAGACTCCAGGCCGCTACTGAGAAATTCTAGATGGAAAGACCCAATAACACTTTGTTCGACCTAGGAATAGAACCCATTACCTTATGCTCAGTAGTAGCACTAGCGACCACTACACCTACAAAATCAAAATCAAAATATTTTATTTCACATATAAACCTGCATGGGCACTTATAAAACGTCAGAAGCTAGGTGCGCGGTTCCAATTTGTCGCTTCCTATGGAGAAAAGCCGGCAAGAAACTCCACGGTTACTCTTTTAAAAATAATTGACTTTTACAATGTTTTCAAATTACAGTAATACTAGGTATGGGAGGACAGTGCAGGCCTGTCAATAAGTACCAGGTACTTAGATGGAATAAATATAAAGAATAGAAAATCGTCTCCAAATTTACAGTCTGTAACGCCTACAACGTTCTCTCATTCACAATATGTAAAATAATCTACATAGATAAAATGAACCTATTTAAACCAAGTGACATATTTCTATGACAATCACTTTACTGCGACACAACGAGGCATATTATAATTTTCACGGGTAATGCCAAATTGTCATCACAGGGCCTAGACAAGTGGCAATCGCTTTCAGAGCGTTTCGTATTTCTACAACGACACTGAACGGATTGATATAAGCTTTTTATTAGAATATGTTAATCCATTTTGAGTCCGTCATCTTGGTAAGTCCCTCAGGATTTCGAAATTTTCCCACACTTACATCGAAATTCAAACACTAAATAACTGTTGCTCAGCATTTATTGCCAATCATTTGAACGATACACGAACACAAAAGCCAAAAACGCATGAATTGAAATAAATTCCTAAAAAAATGGGAGTTGGAGTACAGCCAAGTCTGTTGTGGCGTCGCGATGCGATTATAAATAAACAAGAACGATACTCGTTTATTATCACGTTTAACATTGAAGGAAATATACGGTGAAATGGCACTTTGTTGGTAGCACCTCTGAATTGGAAAGCTGCAGTGGTATTCTATAAAATTTTAAGCCAAGCTAGACCACAAAAATAAAATTTTATTAAAATGTTAGTGGGGAAGTAAGTTATCAGTCTCTAGTGTTAGGTAGGATGACATTTCAACGTCTCTGCATAAAAATTTTCGGCCAGGCCTTTTTTTGAAAAAATCTCACCGTGAAAAGAGTATAGAGATCAGCTGATCTCTTAACTCTTTTATTACTGGCCAATGCTTGGATTCCGCTACACGCCCCGACTTACCTTTTGCTAAAGAAGAACGTCAACAATATGAATATTTTGATAAGCTACATGAAAATATAAAATTCTTTTTTGGCTTCTTGCAAAGCTACATCCACATCTTTCTCGTACTTATCCAATCATATTATAGGTAAGCCAGGACATATTACAAAAAGACTGTATTACGTCACAACACGTAATCTTGAATACGGGTCGGGGTGTAATCCTCATCTGAGTCCATTTTATTTCTGTGCCCACTCTGATTATTGTCAAAGCGGTCGCGATCCGGATCGTATCCGATTCGATGAGATATCCGTAATCTGCTGTCCGTCACTTACTGTCTTGGCGCTTGCTTTCTGAAATTCAAAGCCGGTTTGTGGTCAGTAAATCCTTTCGACAATTATCGGTTTAAGAGAAATGTTAAAATACGTAGGTTTCAGAGACTTACTTATTTAGTTAATAAAGGCAGGATTTATAGGTATACCGTCTTATAACCTATGTATACATATTTTTAGATTAGATTAAGCTTGAATTAAAACAATCAAAATATGATTGTTTTAATTAAAGTAAAAGATTTTTTTTTAATAGTGAAGATTAATAATTATTTCTGTAATTGGTTAAAAACACTTTTTCTTGTAATTTTTTTTTTTAATTAGATGAGTTCGTTGTTTCCCTACAGTCTTCTATGAGAAGAATAACAGAAACAAACCAAGTCAACATAACATGTTATAATAAACAGGGATAGGTACTTTATAAAATTTCTAGTTTTAAAATATATGATAGAGGGGTTGTCCCATGTTCGTCGTTTATCGGTCTGAACTCCGGTAAATCTCAAAAACGTTCCATTTTTATTCAACTTCGACGTTATGAAATATCTATCTTTCCGGGAAGTTTGCGGTTGGTCATGCATCAAATTCAGTTAACGAGCTCTATCTCTGTTTCCCGATATTTCAAAATATTGTACTGTGCAAAGAGCAAAAGGATTTGTTTTCTGATGTCGGTACAGGGATATTTCCCTGAGGCCCCGCGTTACTAGGCAACGTTAACTGGCAGGAAAAGAAAGTGATACCGAATCAATATAATGTGTAGTTTCCACAAAATTAAAGGTACTTACATAGATCTACATTTTCAAAGTATGAAAGAAAATGGCATTTTCAACGCGTGAAGTTAGGTTAAAATATTGAGGTCAAGCTAAATATTTAATTTTTTTTACGTTAGTCGACATATAAAACAAGTTTGTCCGAAAAACGACCATCTTACACTAATAGCCTTTTCCTAACTAAATATATGGGGGTAAATGGTATGGGGGGCTAATATATGGGGGTTGGTTTCCAGTCTAACCGGATGCAACCGATAAGGTACCAGCATTTCACATGGAGTGACTGCCTATCTGCCCTTCACAATCCAGTTATTGGGTAACACGATACCCCTTGGTAAGATTGGTTGTCAGACTTTCGAGCTTCTGACGACTCGTAACGATTGTCAACGATCTACGAATGACAGCCGGGACCCCAACGGCTTAGCGTGCTTTCTAAACGTATTACTAGTCATTTCCCTCATTATATTTTTATTTACCTACCAAGTTCGTACTAAAGATTTAGGTCAATTACACCAGGTCAACAAGACGTTGCATTGAGGTTAACCCGTTTGCGCGGGGCTGCCGTCCGGCCGGGCGGCGCGACGCGGCGGTCAGCAAATAGGTTTCGCAGACGTAACGGACTGACCGACACTGCTCGCGTCACATGAGACATGCGACGGTGGCATTTAACCTCGATTGGATAAAATAAGAGCAATGGTGGTAACGGCCGCGACTTAAGTTGTAAGTCGTAGGTTCGAATCCAGACAGGCGCTTTACTTTGTAAGTTATTTCATCACCACTGCTCTCAAAACGGTGAAGGAAAACATCGTGAGGAAACCGGCATGTTATAGAACCAAAATTTCGAAGACATGTGATATCTACCAAACCGAACTGGGCCCGCGTGGTGGATAACGGCCAACTCACTGTCACAGAGATGAGGCTTATGTCCCAGTAGTGGGCACATTATACGCTGATTGTGTGTAAATAAAAACTTTTTCCAAAAAAAGAAAAATACAACCGACTTCCGGAAAAATAACTTTAATTTCGGAAGTCGATGACTTTGGATAATTATGTATTTTAATTTTTTGTCACCGCCTTGCGAAATTAAAGTTATTTTTCACATTGTAGTCTTTTTCCGGAAGTCGGTTGTATTTTTTTTGGAAAAAGTTTTTATTGTTCACTTTTTAGTTATAGTACCTACCTCACACCAATGCAAATTTCATCATCCTTGGGGTCAAAACAATGCATATTTATGCGATAGCAGCAATCGCGGTTGACTTGCGGTAATTTTTTTAAGAGTTCCGTTGTCGGTCTCCGAAACGCATCATCAGATCTATATGAAATTTAAATGGGATCATTTCGAAATAAACCCCTTTCGAACAAAAAAAGAATTTTGCAAATCCGTCTGAACATACATAAAACAAAAAAACGTCGAATTGATAACCTCCTTTTTTTAAATTGGTTAAATTAAAATTAAAAGTGGAAGTAAACCTGTGTGAATTTCCCATAAAAGGAACAAAACGTACGTTTTTGTCTTTGAGGTAGGAAGTAGGTACATGTCAAAGGCCTAAATTTAAAAAAAAGGCATCTGATGTCTCTAGAAAATTCAGTTGTTAAGAATAACATCGTAACCGCATCGTATCGAAACCAGTTTCTTTCTGCATTATTATGCAAACAGGTTCAATGACAATCAGATACGAGCATATTCTGAAGTTATTCCAAACGAACGATATCATTAGCTGTATTCACACTCGAAGACCGAAAGATTCACGATAAATTAATTTGCGAACATTTCTCGCAAAACACGCAGTAATTATTCGTTCAACTGCTCCTAACAGCTCTGATCGACTCCTACGCGGCTCCCGACGTTTGTTCTACAAGTCCATTTAAATACGCCAACATTTGATTGCGTTAACAGGATCGGCGTGTCGTCCAACCGGATTACAGCTTTTACGTGACTTTGACTAGGTTGTGTACACACGCCGCCGACGCGGGAGGGTTATTATGTAATAGTTGTCACTTGTCAGTTGTGCGACCGATTGCGTCGCTGATGAAGATAAGTGGATCAAGCAGGTTGATGCATGAAGTGAGTTAATAAGTTTTGTGCTTATCATTTGATCTGGCGAAAACCTGTTGCAGGATTAATTTAAAGTAATTTAACTTATAAATATAACGCGTTTGGGGGAATAGATTATTAAGAGTGTGTGTTTCCAGTTGTTTATTTTGATTAATGATTTTTAGGCTTGCAGTATTCTAGTTGCAGTTGCCAGTTACATAATGGTGTAAGTTTATCTATGCTAGTATTGATTGGCGTCGGAACGTGGTCCGACAAACCGAGGGCTCAAAAAAATCCCAGCATTCCGTTCCCAAACGAATGTCAACCCCATTGTGCAATAGGATAGGTACCAACGTACACCTACATAGTTCGGATTAAAATTGTTCAATATACGTACGCGGAGCTGAAAGCACTGATCCGGCTTTCACGATTTTATCTCAGCAAAATATATACCAAAAATATTTTTGTTACTTTTTGTGCTAAATCGGTCTCGCGATAAACGCTTCAATAAATATGAGTCGTTGATGGACGGACTGTATGGATTATCGTTTCATCCTCACTTTCCAAATACAAACATACTGGATCTTTGGAACGTTTTCGATAAATGTGGACATTAGCTTTATAGACTTTATGTTGGATGTACCGAGTTGAACGGTGAGATTATACTTGGAATTGATCCCAATCTTAGCTAAACTCTTATCTTATTTTGGTTTCAATTTAGTATAAATAGTCAATTATATATAGTTTTAATTCAACCAGCCATATTATTTTTTCACTGCATTCCCTTAAAATATACAGTTATATATTTCGGGGCACGAAGCACAATACCCAAAAATATCTGGGACGAATTGTACAGAACTCAATCAATCATACCATTCATAAAAGAAAAAATGTTATTAAAAAACACCATAACATCCGTTAATTGTGACGGCGTAGGTTGGAGCGACAGTCATAACGGGCCGAGTGCACCGTTGCCAATCGGTCGCTCCCCGCATGAATATGCAAGTGGCAATTTACGAGCCATGTCTCGGTGTCCATCAATAAAGAGCTGATATCAACCGCAATCACCCACAATTGCACTTTACTGATTCATTGCTTTATTTATGACGGTTCGATTAATCAAGCGAATATGTATGATGAAGTCCCTCTAATGTAAGATTCTTTGTTGTTCTTGATGAGAGCAAACGGTATTGAATTTGGCATTAATTTCAACTAAATAAACACCGCCAAGCACTTTAGCAAAATCACTAAACTATGCGTTGCAAAGTTATAGCTACACATTCTTTCAAATAACACGCCGTTAGTTGTGTTTTATTTCACACAAATCGTTTCTTAAGCAATCCTCCCGCCAAGGTTTCGTTTATGTAACTCCATCTCTTAAATCCCGCAGACATCCACGCATTTCCGTCTAACACTGTCCACCCACAAAAATCTTGTTACGAACAAGTTTTTGTTAGTCGACGGCTTCCCTGACTGATGAATGGGACAGGCCATCAATAGCAGATCACTTGGATGCTTCATAAATATGTACACGCCAGTGTGACGTCAGTTTTTATGAGCTCAAAAGGACCCGCTCGCGGTTGATTGATGATGGGGAACCCGGCGAGTGGTTTATTGATTCTCTTGATTTGAGTGTTATGTGTGTTGTTAACAGCGTCATTAGGTGGAACCTCGTTGTGGTCTAAATTGTTAATTGACTCGCTTTTGTTATAGAAGAAGAATAGTCGGAGATCAAAATAAACGCCAAAAAATTACGTGTCGTGTGAAAGTCGAGAGCTTCGTGCTGCATCAGATTCAGATTGCGTGTCCAAACGGGACGTTTAAGTATTTGGCAAGCCAACCTAATTTCTAACAGCTACTGTCTGGAAGCTGATGGACGAACATCCAAATTGGGATCCTCGATTAGAAAAAGCACGCGATGTTCGCATTTAGGACGATTTCTATTTGAATCTTGTTTTAGGCCTAATTAGCTTACTATAAAATTGCCCCAATTTGGTATCTTTATCTCTTTTGTTCTTGCTTACAATAATATGATATTTCTATTCAGTAATCGTAATAGTTACATTTTTTTATCGAATTTATTTTACAATATGGTTTAGATGGAAAGCACGTGTATATTTTTTTTTTTAATCTATGTGTCAGCAGAATGCCACGTTAATTCCTTCACCCAAATATGCTCGAAAGCAATCCACAAACTTGCATCAATATATTTGTATTGTTTACTTTTTCCTTAATTAGTAAATATTGTTCGGCAAGGCTTTTACCCAAATAATTACTTCTTACGTGTCATATTGTTGATTAATCAAGGTCGTGTCATGTTTACTATAAAGAGAGAAAATGAGTGGGTCGTCTATATTGATCCAGCTTATAATCTAGAAGAGAAATGGCTGTAAATTAGTCCATATAATGCCAAAGAATACAACGAATATTTTTAGTCAAGCTTTTGTATTTGCCTTACAAATTATTTAAAACAAGTAGCTACAAACATTTCACATAATAAACGAAATTGCTCCTAAATTAACAATTTGGAAGATTCCACTATCAATCTTGAAACTAATTCAAAATTAATTTGCTTGAGCTATGTGGTTTCATCGTCTGTAGTTCGTCATCTTATATTAGCATCGTTCAATAACAAATAATGAGCTCCGTTATTTCAATTAAACTGGAACACGTACCTATAAAAGCTAGGAATAGTTTGGTCTGGAGTTAATCAGAGACTGGTAAAACGAGCCAGCCGATAAACATTATACCGTAACAACCAATAGAAATACATCACCATTCCGAGTCAATCTGATTTCAATTTTGTAGTACAACAATAAATAATCCATGCGTTAAATGCAAATGTATCCCATATTTTATGAACGAATGCTTAAAGTGCAATTCTGAATTAAAAGTATCTCTTCGACACACTGTTTCAGGCTCTTTGCATAATTGGAAACGAAACTATTGTGTTTTATTGCTCACATTGTTTCAGCATTACAGCTTTATGTAGGTCACTATCCTATCTGAATCATCACATATTTCTAACGATAATATTATAATAGATAGGTAAAAGTATATATCCACCTGAAGGAACTTCATAAAAGCATATTAGTACTCTGTCGCAGGTTCACACTTCCTCTTATTATCTTGGCTCGGTACACAAGTTACGAGGTCAGCATTGGGCTCTTAGGGAACTGATTGTTACGGCTTGTTTGACGTATAATAAACTCAGGATTTAGTCAATTAATTTCGTGCTTCCAATTTTCTTTGCAAACTGACAAATGTAACTAAATTAATGGTACTTAACTACTATACAGGGTGATTGGAAGATGGGTGCAAAGCTTTAAGGTGAAGATAGTATAGACAATTTAGAACCATTTAAGCCATGGTTGTTTTACACAAAGTCTTACCAATTTTTTTTTTTTTTATAAGGTTTAAAAGACGTATTGTACAATTTTTTTATTTTTTCTGAGCTTTAAATGTCTGTAAAAAAAATGTCTAATGACACAGAAGCCTAAAACATGTTTTGCTTGATTGCTTACACATTACTTTAATTAAATAAATAAAAAATGAATTCATTTATCATTTAATCAGTTTACATTAAATTTTGAGAATTTCCGAAAAAAAAACTTAAAAATTTGGTTAAAAATATTTGGTAAAACTTCGTCTAAGACAACCATGGCTTAAATGGTTCTAAATTGTCTGTACTATCTTCGCCTTAAAGCTTTGCACCCATCTTCCAATCACCCTGTATAATCCTTTGATCTTTCTTTTGGGTTGGCTGAAAGTTTGTAAACATTGTACAATTTTGTTAGCGTTCCAAGCAAAAAAAGCCATTCAGCATTAATGGTACACTTTGCACGTAATATATCATGTAAATCCGCTATAAGCTTATTTATATATCTCCGCAACATGTGTGCGAGCTCGCCGCCGCCGGGATTTCGTTAGCGTTGTCACCACAAACATTTGAACAGGCGGAGGGGAAACAAAAATCCCTACCTTTGTGATAACCATGAGAAAAAGAAACAATTACCTGCGATATAGCGTCATTGGCCTACTTAGAATCAGACTTTCATCCTAGATTCAATCCAATACGGAACGACACTGTGATAAGGTTTCCTTTTCCTTGTTCAGTAGTACTCAGTAGAAGCCCAAATCCCAAGAGGATTGTTGTGCTAGAGTGCTGCGAGTACCTACTGTGACTCTCTGGGACTCAAGACCACTCCCGCCACATCTCCAGGGATTACTAGTGTAATAGCATAAACATGAACCTACGGCACGACGGTCGAACAGACTATTCAGATCAAGGTTCATTACCCACTTCGTAAGCCTCTTCGCGAGTATGAAATTTCAATAATGGAGGACCCATTATCATTTATTTTGTGAACCATTTTATTTTATGCTAATGCATGCTACGGTAGTGAATAATTTACACAGCTAGCGGATAATGTTTCGGACATATTGGGGGATTTAGCCCGTCATGAAGATAAATTGATTGGTATTATATTGGCAACCTCATTAGTTAAAGTCAAAACGATGAAATGTCATCGACCCCAAGCTTTAGGACTGAAAGCAAATGTTTCTGATACAGCAATTTGTGAATGTAGAAACAAATGATTTGCCAAAGTGGAAATTGAAAGATCAAAGTGAACATTGTGAGCCATGTTATCATTTCGTTTTGCCGATCAAAAACCCTGTCGGTGATGTAGACATGTAATATTTCAGAGGCGGAGAGCTACTGAATCTTTGATACCGGGTACTCGAAGTTTTCGCGAGCTCTCCACAATGTTTTCGTTCGGTGTAAATGTGGTCCTGGCACGGGATCAAGACGACGGACACCGCAAGGTCGCGGTTACTAGCTAATAAAATAAAATTCACGCAGATCAGTCTACATCATACAGCGGTTTAATAAACAAAAACAATGTCTATGTCCAAGGTTGTCTGCTTGTTTTATGGGGACGGAAAAGTCAGGAAGATCGTCTGAAGGTCTCGTTTGGAAGGTCAGTGATTCTGCATTATGCAGAATAAGTATAAAAAATATATTTCCGTTTGCATATTATCCGAAAATTGTTTATATGTTACACTATTTGGCTTTATGTTGTTGATCAAGGACCGAAACTGTGTAAAATGGCGTTTCAAATATTCTGCAAAAATACACTGCGGCAGGGATATCGACGCGCAACCTGTTACCATAATTTCAGTACATGATTCTGAACCTGAACGAAAAAATGCAGGGGCCGTAGAAATTATTCCTTCGTTATTTTGAAAACCCCAGCTGTTCCACACATCAGACAGACAGTTTAGATCGGGTAGGTCACTTTTCTTTGAAACAGCAGATTTTTTTTTATCACGATTAATGGTTACAGACTGCCCGTCAATGTCCACGTATCCTGCATACGTAACATACTGAAACCTTGCACACATGTTGATCAGGAATGTCTAATAATTTTATTACGCATCCCTGATTTACTTTTATAATTATAATTTACTTTTCTTCTGATGGCTATGGTCAGACCGAGCTACCTATGTACCAGTAGATACATTTAAATATTCTCATATGTGGCTTAACTTTGTGTCACACAAAGCTGATAACGTTAATTCAAGGTCAGTGCTGGTGTAGCGAGTTGGATATGTATGAATTTATATGCAGATATGGAACGAACAGTCTTATGGTGTTGCTTCAAGTTATTCTTGTATAATTTGTCACTGTAGTTGCTGCCAGATACTATGGTTTTTGCCTATGCTCCATTAAAGACTGCAAGGACATAGTCCTTACACAGTCATACATAGATGACATAGTATAGATAGACATTGACTATCTATACTATGTCATCATTTTCATCGCAATTTTTTTCCAAATCGTCATTCATTGTAAGTATTGTTACTTTGTTGTACAAAAACAATAGATTTTTTCAATGATTCATAACTAAATTTCATCAATAATTCATATAAATAAATAAAAAACAAACTATTACATTCTACTCTTAGATTCTGCGTAATGTCTGTAGGCATTGTGACGTTGACTACTCTAATATCGTCAGAATTTTAATAAGCGCCAAGAAAAATTGTTATTATAATCTTCAGGCGCAAATACTGAAATCAGTGAGTCATCGCGGATGTCACCGGGAGAAAACGGGAAAATACGCAATGTTATTAAACCCACTTCATTTCAAAATTAGAACGTTCAGTCTCGATTCATCCCGCGTGGCGCGTGCGCCGACTCGCGGTCCGTTGACGTTTGAATCGGAAACTATAATTTAAGAAATAATTATTATAGTTAGGACATATTTAAAAGGAATGTGACAAGTTTATCCGTAGATCATAATCACGTAAACATAATTTTACCTATATTGTTTTGATAAGTGCGACAAAAATTGACATAATTATCGTGAAATTTGGCAAGAGTTTTGGCAAGTGTTTGACAACTTTACAAAGCGTTAATTATTATGTGAACTGACCGTAATCAATCTGCAATTTGATCAATTGCTTTTCTTCTCAGTTTTAGGAATTAATTATCACTTTCCTCGTATATTATTTACTTTTTCTTTCTTCTAAACACTGCATCTCTTGAGAGCCTTCATTGTGAAAAGTGATTTTCCCAAGAAGATACTAAAAAGGAATAACCTACTTTAAAAACTTTTAAAGCTTTTCTTGAGTTAGGATCACAACAAAAATATTTTTAACAGTCAAGGGAATCGATTATCCTTCTTCAGGAAAATTTATCAGTTGTTTTTGGTAACTTCGCGGGGCGTTTTGACTTTCTTAGATAAAATTATGAAGAGAGTAAATAATCAATATTCCATTTTGATTTTATAAACTTTGTTTTTATGATAAAACCTACACCTAAAATGTGGTAGAAATTTTACAGTTGACACGAAGAAAAACAAGCTAATGTTCACTTTTGAAATTAATCAACTAACCACACAAATAATAATTAATGATAATCATTTACTAAACGTTGTTCTGTGTTTGCCAATAACAATGATTCGAGCTTGTTGTCAGCCCAAAGTAACATCGGCAGTATTTACTAAATAACATCGCTACCCCACAATTGGATATTGTCATTAGTTATTGTAAACATGTGGTCTAATTATGTATGCTAATGTTTTGAAAATCTGCTCATTGTGAACTTTGACAGCATGCAATCATCTGTGGAAGTATATTGTAGGCATTCAGTCTCAAAAACATGTAAACATCGACAGGAATTTATTTGATTGTATACCATTATACTATATACTGAGGGGCTTGTGGCTAAGCAGTAGTTGCACGGGTCGATCGATCAGGTTAAGCTACGATTACCGCGGTTGGTCCATGGATGGGTGACCATCTTTACATACCCCTCTGTGCCTCGGAAAGCACGTTAAGACTTTGGTCTCCGCTGTCATTTGTGGATCTTTGACAGTCGTTACGGGTCGTCAGAAGCCCGAAAGTCTGACAAACAGTCTTACCAAGGGGTATCGTGTTACCCAGTTACTGGGTTGTGGAGGTCAGATAGGCAGTCGCTCCATGTAAAATACTGGTATTCAGCTGCGTCCGGTTAGACTGGAAGCCGACCCCAACATAGTTGGGAAAAGGCTAGGCAGATGATACTGTATCAATGAGTAGCTACAATTTAGTACCCAATGTGTAATATCTGCCAGGGGTGCAGGTTGTTCGAAAGAGATACCGCGGCCCCTGGCTCACAGGCAACTGAGGGAACACGAGTGGGTTTTAGTCAGTAAAAGTCTGACACGCCCTCTTGCTCCACCTAGAGCGGGAAAAGTTATTTGATGATTACCCACCAAAAAAAAGTGTAATATATTTAGTGTCCATGTATACATCATTTTGAGGTTGACTGTGTTTACTGCACCCTAATTGCGTAACTCACGATTCATCATAATTGGTTTCGTTTTGAAACAGATGGCTTAACCATTGCTTCCTATGTTCGAAAAATGTGTCTGGTCAACAACGTAAATAACGCAAAGAATATTGTTGAACTGTCAAAATGAAACCGATTATGATTAATCGCGTGTTACGCAATTAGGGTGCTGGTTTACATCAATTGTTATGTATGAACTAGCTGTGCTCACGACTTCGTTCGTCGGAAAACAATAACAGGACAGGGGTGCATTTAGTATAAAGCTGTTATTTTGATGTAACAAATATCTTTGTTACAAATAGAAACTTCAATTTTATTTGTTTTTAGTATTGTACTTAGTATAGATTTTTTATTTAGAAATATTTGTCTTATAAGTTTCACATACTCACTTGTCAGTAGTGTTTTTGTTTAGTGCTTTAATTCTGCTACTCAGCCTCAGCCCATCTACACGACGCAAGTTTTTTTTGGTGTAGTAGGTACCTACGTATAAAATTGTAGCAACGTATGACTTGCATCATAGTCCGGTTAAGCAGGCCACAACCTGCTAGGTTGACCTGCGAGATGCAGAGCCTGAGAGTTTCATCGTCTAAACACAGTTGTCTAGACAGTGCAAATTTTATTTCTATGGCTAAGTCAATACTTTCCTAAGTTTTGCAATACCACTTCGATTTAAGCAGACATGTATCGTGAATTTATGTAGCTAAAATAACATGTAAGATTAATTAATAACAAAAGAATAATTTAACTTAAATGAAAATACAGGAACAGTAAATCAGGATACAACAATTATAATATCGAACAAATTACTTGTAATAAATGAATATTTATTAGAACTACTCCTCAATGTCTGAATTTAATTAAGTTTAGTCCATAAATAAGACGTTCTACATGATTTATTTATCTAATCTTTTAGATCGCCATTTTATATGTATTTAGATCTTAGAGCCAAAGGAACTAAGACAATTAATGTATCATCAGGATGTTTTCAACTGTCAGGAATTAAAAAACTTTTTCCAAAAAAAAAACAACCGACTTCCAAAAAAACACTACAAAGTGAAAAATAACTTTAATTTCGGAAGTCGGTGTCTTTGGAGCTGTATTTGAATTTTTTGTCACCGCCTTCCGAAATTAAAGTTATTTTTCACTTTGTAGTGTTTTTTTGGAAGTCGGTTGTTTTTTTTTTGGAAAAAGTTTTTATTTTTCACTTTTTAGTGGTTCACATGTGCTTACCCCTTCACAGCATACCGGCGTGATGTTATGTTATGAACTGGTGTAAGCAATAGACAGACATGAGATTTCAGCAATCCCAGTCCATTTGCTATCATTTATTGAGGAGTTCCGTTGCCTATCTCCGAAGTTCTTCATCAGATCTTCACCAAATTGAAATGAGACCACTACGAGAAAATACTCTTCCAAAAAATAGCTAAATCGCTTCGTGTGCCTATAAAATTTGAAGAGTTCTCTCTATTTCTCCAGGATCCCATCATCAGATCCTGACTTGATGATCATGGGACCACCTGGGAAGTATACCCTTTCAAACAAAAAAAACAAAATCCAAATCGGTCCAGCCATCTTCGAGTAATCGGGGAACATACATAAAAAAAAAAAATAAAAAAAAAATCCGACGAATTGATAACCTCCTCCTTTTTGAAGTCGGTTAAAAATAGATAGATAAGCGAGGATTTAATTATAAAGTCACTGACCGAATTTGTTTCAAAGTCCTCAGAAAGCTTAAAGAAGTTTCTTTTTAGAAACCAGAAAACTCTTAATGACTTGTTACCTGCTTTTACCTGCTAAGACATATAGACTAACAATAGGTGCCGCTATACACTAGGATGTTTGATATACCGAAGCATCGGTCGCAGCATCGAGCGCCAAGCATTCTCCGAGCGCTGCACTGACAGACATTCTATTAAATAGTTCTTACGGACAGACTATAAGTGATGATATCCCTCTTTTAGTGCATGTAGTGGCTTCTAAATAGATGGTCGGGAGCGATGACACCGTGCCGAGAGTACCGACCATAGTTTTGTTGCATGACATTTACGTTTTTGGTTGTGCCGTCTGGACTGCGTCTGATTTATTTCAGACGCCTTCATAAATGGCAACGGGTACAAATTCGTTCGTGGTTTACACGAGTTGGTTTGAAAATTAACTACGAATATTTTCGTGGACTAATCTTATAAACACAACAATTCATGTTAGTTATATTTCACGTTTTTATTGCGTACCTGTAACGTCAACAGCACTGTTTCCAAAACAAACAAAATAATGCTAACGGCAGGGTTAATTTAAATATAATTATATATAATATACTTAATATATTTCCATAAGGCTGAACATAGCTTATGTGAGATGAGAGGTAGAAACATGTGCGAACTCCCTCGGTGACCCTTATCACCTACCTTTCACCACCTGTGGACAGACCCCGCTACAATTTGATACCCGTTTAAAAAAATGTCTAAACATTTTCATTGTGTGTTCTCTACATATACTAAAAAAAAAGCAATAAGCAACGAACAAAATATGTGCTTTGGGCCTGACACACGTGGGCAAAGTGCGCCCTTAAAAAATATAACGTTATTTTTCGAACATACTGAATTTTAAATTTCCTCGCCTGTGTTAGAAAAATGTTTACATTGCTTTATTCGTACGACTGCGAAGCTTCCAAAAATAACTTCTTTGCCTAACGCCACAAGGCTCATTTTTCACGACCGTCACGTGCATGCGTGTAGCGGTCAGATGATTGCAGATTGAAATCAGATACCCAATACGCCCACTCGTCGACAGACGCAATTCATTATTCTACTTATACTGTCGCACAAACAGTTAAACTTACATATTTATGTCCTTTGAACAATAAACAAAAATATTCAATCAGTGCAAACATAGCTCTGGGAACAATGGAGTGCGGTCATCTCAACAACGGGTTGAGGTGGAGTGCATACTCTTCCGCGTCGTCAGACAAGAACGTGCCGGCCGTCGTGATTGAAGACTTGTGCGCAGATGAACAGTGCCCGGACACCGACAATTACCTGATAACTTTTCCAGAAGAGGACAGCGAGCCCGAATCAGCGCACGACATCAAAAAGCGGATTTTCGAAGAAATAGACATCTTAAACGAAACTCCTAAACTTCTTAATCGTTGTTACGAAAACCCTCTTTTCATCCCGGCCAGCGAAGTTTTAAAAGACGAGATAAGTGACGATGGGGACAGTGAGGAACTAATGAAGAGTGAGGCAAAAAAGTTTGAGGATTATAAGTTTTGTGAGGCAGTTAACGACTTCGATATCGAGTTGGAAGCGGGGGAGGCGGTGCCGATAGTGTACCTGTCGACGACGCGGGCCGCGCGCCTTCAGAGGGCACTGCGGCTCGGCGGGTACAAAAAGGTGAGCCTCTCTCTTTATTAATATCGCTGCTCTTTATGAAAACATTTTTCGAAATTTTTCTCATTGTGCCAGACTTTATTGGAGTCAAAGTTTGTGACAGCTAATTAACATTTAATTTTCTTTTTTATCGCTCGTTGTGATGAGATTTTTTTTGTTTGTTTCACTTTCGACGGGATGAAATTGAAATGTCACAAAAATAACGAGCGTTGCAGCAACACCATGAAAAGTGTTCAATTAGTGCTACCTTGTGTAGCTACGTAATCCGGCGTGTTGTCCTCGCCTAGCTTGTTAATTACTATGTTGTTAATATTTCATGTATGTAGGTTAGAGTAGTTAGTGCGGATGGATGGTATACTTTGATCCTCTATTCGAATATGTTTTAATAATATAGCTCTATTAGCGAGCTCATTGGTAACTAACATGTACCTATCAAAGGAAGAATGTGTCCGCAATTTGCTAATACTTGCGAACTTTCATTTCCTTGGCAAATGCCAAGGAAATGAAAGGCAAATGCCTTAGTAACTCTCTTTGGATGTTTCATGTACTCATATCATAAACTTCGTCTCTTTAATGTTACATACTGAGGTAGTTCAGCGACGTAGTACAGTATGTAGTTGGATGCGTGATTCCTAGGTCATTGCTCGGCAGTAGCTCAGTGCAGCGTTGATATGTTATTTCCTATATTTGTTTCTAACGTCCCTTTAATTAAAAAGCAGCCTTGTAAATAAAACACAATGTAATAATAAAACAACTACTACTGCTACTTTAATTTCCTTTAAGGTAAGAGCTTCCATATAAAGTCTACGTATTCTTAGAAATTACACGGAAGTTTGCAGTTATTTGCTAAAAAAGTAAAAATAAAACCTGCTTGGCTGAATAATAATAGCTACTGTGAAAATTAGACCTTAATTAACTTAAATGTCATGACTGCAGAATACAAAAATAAACGTTATTTGTTGGTTCCACAAAACACAAATATTTTCAGAACATACAAAACCCTTTTTTTAGTTTCCTAAGTTTATATTCAGCCAGTTTTCCGCGTTCTATTTTTCTACTGAAAAAACAATTTTAGAATGAATGACATATAAAATTCGAATTTCGAATTGGGCAAATAAAACTCGGTAGCAAGTCGCGCGCGAACACTCGACGCGGACGCATGCTACGATTCACGGTATGCTGTACGATTTTAATAAGTACTATCGGAAATTCTGCACCCTACCTGCGTATTATTCGTTTAATTTTGTTTAACGGTTTTATAAAAATGGGATGAGAATAAAATAAAATAACAATGATTGCACTGTTCCTAAAAACATTACTGAAACAGAAAACAAGTGTCCGAACAGCTAATCGAACTAAAGACTATACTAAAAAGGTTTCATAATAATATAGCTTCCTACATTCGTGAAAAAAACCCACGCTCATTTAAACGAATCACAAGAAAACGAGAACAATGTAGACGAGATTGGATCGAAATCAAATAAGCCTTTTATAGTATCAATCCGAGTCTTTAACATTCATTCGGTCCGTCCGTAACGCCATTCGGGTTGCTCGATTCTATCCAATATCTAGTGTTCAGTTCTTTAAATCTCTGTAAGCCTGTTTTAAAAGAAAGATGGAATAAAAACGTGGATGGGATTGGAAGCAGTTGCGTAGCTAAGTAGCCGGTAAGAACTTAAACGAGAATGACTGGATAGGTCTCGTCTGGCGCTAATAAATCGCAATCATCTTATCAGACGGGCACATAAATAGTTAGTTAGTTCTTATATCTGTGTTTTTGTTGCCCTTGTCTGGACTCGATTGGTGATTTTAATTACTTTAGTCGAGCGCTCATTACGCAATGGATAAATTACAAAAAGATAGGCAGTAGATATGGTATTTACAATTTATCTATACATTTATTATTGCTTTAAAAATAGCAATAGTAGTTATTTATTCTAGTCATATTTGAACAGGTGTATAATAAAAAGCGTATCAATTATAAGTTCACAAAAATACATTCACTCTGAACTCTAACTTTATAAATGTAGCTCACTTAGGTAAGCAAAGCTTTCTTCAACGTAATAGCTATACATTGAACTTGCCTCATTATATAAATGGTCCGTTTACAGCCTTCAGAAAATTATAAATCATTTGCTAAAGAGTTTAATTAATTCAGACGAGGCTTCAGAACCAAGGCTCGTTATGAAGGTTAAATTAATTTTCCAAACTATCGACGATGAATTACACGAACATGAAACTTAATTTCTGACAAATTGCTAAACAATGGTAATTTGGGACGACAAACATAAGTTGTTGAGGGCAGAAAATATTTGAAACAGAAATGAGATTAGACCTCTGTCGCGAGGTCTTGAGTCCATTTGTGTTCGAAGTATCATTGATGAGGTATCCGTAGATACAAGAGGTTCTTGAGCTCGACTGACATAAAAGAAAAGAGGCAAGATTTCTATCTGCAAAATAGTATGACTTCGCATCGCTGTATCTTCATCGTATGCTATTTTATAAATTAAACATGGCAGGGGAATGAAATAAAGAGTTCTATTCTGAATAACTTTTGTGAAATAGGAACCAGAAACAGCAGACTTTCTTTATTCCGCAAACAATAACAATTTGCTAACTGTAAGTTGGAGTTTGTTGTTCTTGAATTCATGATTTATGCGAATACTATATTACTTATATTTGAGGAAAATGTAGCTATGTAAAAGTTGCTACCTAATTGAAGATAGTTTGTTTTTCATTGGAGAATTAAGGTCAGCGCACATCGGCGGGTCGGGGCAGGGTAGATACTTTAAATCTGCCAACGTAAATCGAATGGTAACAATATACTAAAGAGTCTCCAGCTCAGAGACCTACGACGGAATATCAAATGGGATTTCTCTTTGCGGTATACAAGAGTGCACTGGAGGATGCGAATGCATGCGACGGTATGCGCCAGAGTCTGCTAGCATAATGATGTAAAGTAGAGCAGTCCCTCAGGGGAGAGTAAAGGCAGTGCAAAAGGTGGTGGGCACTCCGCATTTCCCCTGTGGCATACTGCGGGATGGCGAGCTATGCGGCGGCCGCTAGTGGCAGCGACAAATCTTCCTCGATGCTGTCGCCCACCGTCCGCTGGTGTGCGCTGTCCTTGAAGCTGTAGATTTATGAATCAAATTCATGGAATGATAGATATGTACCTCAAATGGCTAGTTTAACTGCGGCTGCATCCTCATTTCTGATATCCTATAAGGACTTTTGGAGACTGTCACAGGTATTCTTACGATAACTGGGACCATTATCCTTCGAAGGCTGCTCGATGGGCAAAGTATTCTGTGTAAAGTAGGGTCTTCCAACCTAGACACAACAGCGACAGTCCTCATAGCAACAAGCCCTTCAAGTTATTCAGTTACCAACATTTTTAAACGAATTTCAAAGGCATCACAGGTCGTTTGGTGTTACGAAAGCTGCACTACAGTTAATCCTATTCATATTACCTGCGCCGCTCCTTTCAGGCTTTAATATGTCGTCTGTGGCAGTCGGCATATGTTTTGATTAAACTAATATAAGATGCCTTGCAAGTGCAATGCACACCTTGATTCTTGAACCAAGATTCATAAATCTTGCATCTTTATATCTTGAAACCTGCTCATCGTAAGAAAAGTTTTTATTTGAATGATGAATACTGCGTTACTCTTTTGTTTTTAATGAATTTATAAAATACAAAATCATTTAAAAGTTTTTAAGGTTTGTTAAAAACGTGGACAATAATTATAATAACTAGTGGTCACCAAATGGTCGACAATAAATAAAAAAATATTAGTTTTTTGCACTCCTTCTCCCGAATTAAATTATTGCCACTCCTCCGTCTGCGTAATTTTCTTAAAAAGGGGAAAAAAGTTTTTTCTTCACATATTACTAGGTAGATAACTGTATTGTTCTGAATTTAATAGATCCAGGCGCCACACGACAGCGCGACGCGACACTTATAGAATAATTTCTATGCAGTTTTCATAAAAATTGTTTAACGTGAGCCACGTCGCGCCTGTCTGAAGAAGCCTTTAAGATACGATATCTAATTTGAGCATAGGTATTCAAATGAAACTCATCTCAACATGTTTATGTTCTGCCGTTCATTATATTTACACCATTTATAACTATCGCCCCTCACATTGTCTGAAATTGCTAACCTGCCTTGAGCAAATTAATACCTATTTCAAATGAACTCGGTAAAAATTTATTAATGTACTTAAGGCTGATTTTTCAAAAGTCTGAAAAATAATCTGAGGAATATATATGTCGGTTTGACAGCTTTTGTATGGAAAATATGCCAAACTGTCAGATTTATTCTTCAGTTATGTTATCTGACAATTCAAAATTAGCCCTTAGTAGACTTTCGTCAACGTCAAGAAAATATGCCTGTTGTAGGATTATATTTCCTATTATATTTCCCAATTTTCCGACTATTAATCAATTTCAATAACCACTTTGATATTACTTTGACGACCAACAATATTATCAGCTATTTCTTCCTTTGAAGCCGTCAAAGGAAACAGTCGATGTCGACTACGTCAGTTCGAGCAGGAAGTCGGTATTTTACCATGTAAATCTACTGATAGACCTGTCAAAATAACGAAACGTTGTTCTAAACGGTTTTTGGGACACGAACAAAATGTGACGGGTTTTTTTCTTTTTCATGTCAATCAGGCGCTAAAAATACAGTGTGGCTTGTGTAAGTGGAAGTCGGGTCTAAGTCATCTTGGGAAGATTGTGATGGCCATAGCTTTTAGCAAACTAGTGTCTGTCTAGCTATAGTTAGTGTCATTGCGAGCATTCGTGTACCTTAATGTGGCTTTAGTTATTAATAATGGAAGACTAAACTATTCTTAGTAAAACTTCCTACAACTAGGTAAATGATAAATGTATCGCAAAATACTCGATAATACCATCAGGTGTAGTTGAGCATCATGAAGATTTTTGACAAATGGGTTAGATGCTGATGCAATCCAGGGAAGCACGATTTTATGTATTTATTTTATGCGAATGTTTCTTTAGCCAACTATGGAGACCTTTCGTTTAAAATTTCAATAACGATAGCAAATAACGAAAAAAACATTATCAATTTTGATAAATTGTTTTGTATAAATTTAATAACGGATTTATATGGTTTTTCCCATGGTTCCTCTCATCGAAAGCACCTGCTATCTAATCTCTACACCACCCTTGGTTGACTGGTAGAGAATGCCTAAGGCATTAAGTCCGCCTTTGTACCTTTTTTATGTGCGAGAAGTTTAAATAATGATTTATTTTATATGTTCGTGGTGTAGGCTCTAATACGTCCCGCCTTGTGACGCAAAACGAGCGTGAACATAATAATAAAATAGTGCCACAATTTGTTCTATGAAAGTAGTTCGCAGTTAGATATAATTTATAAGACAACATGATTTATGTGCGGTGTTTTTTGCCTATAATTTTCGCTTCTTGCTCATAGTTTTTCTGTTGACCTTAATTTGGTTTAGCGTGACGACCTCCATCCACGTTTTGTTCTATTAGAATAATATTTTTTTTTTTTTTTCTGATTCAGCACGTATGAAGAAATCTCATCGGAATAAAAATACAGAAAATACATAGATAAGGTTTTCCTTGTTTTGTAAACATACTATTTCGCTGGTATTCCCCGAAGAGTTGAGCTACCTTTTAGTACACCCACATTTCGTTAGTATGTTTAAGTCCCAAGTAATAGGGGCGAGCCTATTGCCATCAGCAGGGCACAAATCCGGACTCCGGGCTGATTTAGATATTCCAGATGAAAAAACCCAAAACACTAAGCCTGACCTGGAAATCGAAACCAGAACCTCATGCGCTAGCGACCACTAAACCAACGAGGCACGAAGCCTCTTGTTTCATTTTCCCTGAAAAAGACAACTGCCTAGAGAGTTTTCAAATTACACGTTCGTAACTACTGAACAGCGGTCAATGAACCCATCTAGTCCAAAGGTAAGGCGGCTGTCTATGTCACTCAGGCCACAGATGTACTTCAAACATTTTTTTCATTCTGGCAGACGGTTGGCTCTGTTCCACACGGGAAGTGTCGCCGCATTCCGGAGCAAGTCGCGCGAATACTGAGTTTGCTTTTTGTATTACCCACGAATATGGGAGTTTGTTTTTTTTTGTTAAGGCCATAGTAATTGGTCGGTGGTGTTCTATAGTTTAAAAACGAACTTCTCTGAGTGGGTACCTAGGTATGACGTAGAAGGTGATTGAAAGCTTTTGATTAAAAGCTCATGGTGAGACCATTATTTTTTAAATTACGTTCTTGGTTGTCGCTCAATCGTTTTGTTGTGATGTTATTTGCACCAGTGACAAGATGATAACTCCATTTTATCTCCAGGCAACGACTGCCCATCCAAAGTTGCCTAGAAGAGATCGTAGAAAGCGGTAAGACCGTCCATTGTATGTTCTGTAGTGTTGTTTTTTTTAATGTATTTTTCCGGGCAGAAGTGGTGGCCCAGTGGTAACGGCTGCGACTTACGAGTTGTAGATCGTAGGTTCGAACCCAGATAAGCAGTTTCCTTTATGTAAACAATCCCCGCTGCTCTCAAAACGGTAAAGGAACACATCGTGTGAATACATCGTGTGAATATGTCCTGGAAACAAAAATTCGAAGATATGTGACATAGACCAACTCGCACCGGGCCCGCGTGGTGGATTACGGCCCCCTCCCCTTACAGAGAGGAGGCCTGTGACCTACCTGTGGGAACACTAAAGGTTGATTATGATAATGATTGTTCTAGTGTACAAAAATGTGCATAAATAAATAAACCGAATATTGTGTACTGAAACCCTTATTGCTTTCAAGTGGTTAATAATAGCTGAAATTAGGTACCTACTACTAAAACATTTCAAAATTAATGCTAAAATGTTGCAGACAGATCCCACCTTCACCTCAGAAATTTGATTTACCAGCACACGTGTAATTTTCAAAGTTCGCCTCGGAGTCCCTATAGGTACCTAACAATACACGACGCAGTCGATCTCGGGTAATTTCCTCTACGCCTCCATCGATGCGGTTCGAGACATTATGACACCTCCGCCACCGCTCCCTAACGGCGGAAAATGGAATTCAGTTAACATTTTCTTCTCAAACACTTTAATTTAAACGTACAAGTGGGGGATTACTTGTGTAAGCCTCTTTCTAAGCGCGGAACAGCGTCTGTAAATTGATAGATTACGCTGAATTATGATGGAAACTGTTGTGTGAATTTGTATGAGGTGTTAGTATGTTAATTTGAGTTTTAGTGGGTAATTGATTCTTCAATCTGGGCCAGTTTTGAGATTGACTTGACTCTCAAGAAAAGATTTTTGTTAGCCAGCTTGAGTATGTTTTAAATATGAATGTGTGTGACTACACAACATGGATTGACAGTATTTCAAACACATTTAAATCTATAACGAGGACAGCCTTTTTTTTTTTTTTTTCAGGGTGGGAAATCATCCAATGACTTCTCCCGCTCTGGGTGGAGCAGGAGGGCGTGTCAGACTTTTACTGACTAAAACCCACCCGTGATCCCTCAGTTGCCTGTGTGCCAGGGGCGACGGTATCTCTTTCGAACAACCCGCACCCCTGGCAGGCATCGGCCCTTGCGGACCCCACCAGTCCGGCGCACCAGGACACATGGCACGCCGTGACCACCCCAGGAACCAAGTAGCACAAGGGCCCCAGACTACCCTGGCACCCTTGGCTCCCTTGGCCCCCTGCGACGGGTCAGCGCAGTGGCCCCGCCGCCTACCACTTCTCGGCTGCAGGGGATAGGGAGAGCGGCCAACGCTATACCGACACTCCTCTTCCCCTGCGGCCCCACCGCGTCCGCCATCAAACGGTGGCGGCCCCGTCCAGGCCACGGAAGGGAAGAGCGCTACTCAAAAGTACCGGCACTCCTCCTCCGCCGCAGCCTGTAACCCTCAGCCGCGATGCCTCCCATTCGACATCGCGGCCCGCCTCAGTTGCGGTGCACCTCACCGCAACCTACTTTTTGGCCGCTACGTCGTCGGCTTGGAGACCAAAGCCCTGACGAGCGGCCCCACCTTTGGGTTCCTCTTCGCTTCACCGTGGGAGCGGACCACGGCTACTGAGCCCCCCCGCAACGACAATGCGGGAACCCACTGGGGGGGAGGACAGCCTTGAAAGGATAATAATACTACACTCGTTAACAAAGATACTGCATAGTATTCAAACATAATTTCAAGCGAAATGCAAAATAGCTATTACTAAGAGTGAATTCGCCACACAACAGGTCACCACAGCCTCATTGCTCCTCACGATTTTCCGTTCACTCATTCAATCAACAGCACACCTGTTGTCTATACTCACTTTGTACAACATTATGACGTCATCCTCTTGTATAAAGTGTTTCAATCGGTTTGTAGTGCGTCAATTTGTACTAGAAAATTGCTACGCTTCGACAAACTTGAGATTTGTACTTGTTGCAGTTTCCAAGAGGACATATAAAATGTATTGAAGTTTTACTTAAACAAGAAACTGTAATTTTATTTTGACTGTATAAGTACACAGGGTTTTATTTGGAGTTTGTTTCACAGGACTACATTTTAATTCATACTTATATAAATAAAGAACATTTAATTACGAAAACAGATATGAAAAACTTAAATGGACGGGAAAATCAAAACAGTGTCAGTATTTTGACATTTATTTATAGAGAACCGTATTTTTTACCATAATAATTCACCTCTGCCAATATTGTACAGCCAAAACCATAAATAACTCGAGAGCTTATCGAATAGTTAGAAGAAATAACAATGGAATGATTTATCGTGCCCATCTACTTTAACCATCAATATAAAACAGCATACGAAGTAGATACGTTACACGAATATATCTTTTAGTAATAAGATAAGTATATCACGTAACGAACATTTAGCTAAAATCTGAAGGTGAAGAATTCACAATATGAGATTCAACTTACATACTAATGTACTGAAACGAAAATACTTCGACGCCAGAGAGCCAAACTTTATATTTAAGTAAAGTATTTTAATCTGCGGCGCGCAAGCCAAAGTTACTATTTACATAAAAGTGATATTTCTCCTTCAATTTATTCGTCTCGACGTTTAATTAGTAAGCGTTAAAAAGAGAAGTTTGTTGTTTGATTATTTACATTTTATCATCTAAGAGAGACAACATAATTAGACAAGTTCAAGGCAAGAGACGAAAAAGCTACGTGGGACAAAATGTCTTGTTAGGAAAAGCCGATTTGTAAGACAATCTCATTATTATACAACTCTGAAGATTTTGTCTAATTAGATAGACGTCAGGAGAAAATTAATGTAGACCCTCGGAGTAATGAATATTCTTATAGCGGACCTCAGCTGAGTTGTACCTATAATAATCAAATAAAACAGAACTGTTTTTATTCAATCTTTTATAATTTACAGCTAGCTTTTTGCCCTCAAGTAAAACTCTCATTGGAATGCAAAACTGTAAGAGAAGTATAATGTAAATGAAATACACGTTTGGCGGAAAGACTATAGAATAATCACATTGAAAGTCAAATGAAAGCGTAAAGAAGGAAAATAAAACGGTCTCTAAATTGCAGCGCTCGCTGCACTAGGGCTAATATTTCTTTCACATTACACAGCAAAGAACAAATTACAGAACAAAGGTTACTAGGGAGCAAGACGAACAGAGAGGCATTTTATTTACAATTTGAAGCTGTTTAGTCACAGAACGTAACTAACAGTGACCGACTGAAGCTACCTTTTCGGCCAAACAATCATAATTCTGTTAAATTTTCGTTTTCGGCCATAAACTAGCCGAAACTTCGGCTAAGCCGCAAAGTAGAAGTTCCTGAATTGTCGCGCATCTTTCGACCTACTTCGTAAAGCTCGGTAATATCAGGTGTCATTTGGCTAGTTTCGGGGTGAATCGATTCCGCACGTATTTCATACAGCTGACTTCAACGGACGCGATTTTGATTTGAAGTTGTAAAGTGAAGTTTGTGAGATGTATTTTTTCTTCACGCACACCTTCAGCGAAAATATCAATCTTTTTAAATGTCTGAATATTTTCCCTATCGGCCGAAAATAAGATTAAAGCCGAAACTTCTTTTTAGTTTTCGGCTAAAAATCCATTTTCGGTCAGACACTACTACACTAGTACCTAACTAACAATGTGCCTATACAATGCAGCATTTTTGTCATAACAACGCGCCACTCGTGGTACAAAAGGGGCGCCCACGTGGACCAGCGCCTAATTGGACTGCACATGGAGGTGAGATACACGCGTTGTTTGTCTTTGTGTACAGCATGTTACGCAAGTGTAAATTTATATGGTTTTGCGGGTGAATGTACTTGTGAAGCGGGGTTTTTGTCAATGGATTTTGTATTTATTGTATATGCTATTAAGGTAGTTTACAGGCAATAAATTTGACATAATTTTGAGGAAGCTACATTTGGGCTAGATAACAGAAGGTAGAATACATCAAAAAAGTTCGTACCTCAAACATTAAGTTGCGATGCACCTCACCGCAACCTACTTTTTGACCGCTACGTCGTCGGCTTGGAGGCAAAAGCCCTGACGAGCGGCCCCACCTTGGGGTTTCTCTTCGCTTTACCGTGGCAGGGTGACCACAGCTACTGAGCCCCCCGCAACGACAATGCGGGAACCCACTGGGGTGGAAATAGGCAGTTGTTCCGGTTAGACTGGAAGCTGAACCCAACATAGTTAAGAAAATGCTAGGCAAATTGAGAACCTGAAACATTTACCCAAAAATGTGGCTAGTACTTTCAAAACGAAAAGAGATAAGACTGCACAAGCACAATCTCTATGCACAAGTTTATATTAAGTTTCTCTAGAATTCTAAAATTAAACTATGAACTTACGCAGTTCCTGGTTTCATTTGAGCTTTGAGAAAGTAACAATGCGTAAGTAACGATAATTTATAAACCCACAACAGAAGCCTATGACTCATCCTTTGCGACTTCTAAAACACGCGTGGGATCATAACAACCTGAATCCTTTCGGTCTAACTCATTCTTAGAATTCTAATCCTCAGTTTCTCAATAGGAATAATCTACCTACCCAAATATAAATATTCCTATGGCCTGTTTTCCTTATGAACTTCATTGGTCATGGCGAAGTTTTGTGTATGAATAAGGATGAATGGATATAAAAGATGGAAAGATAGGATGAAATGAATGATTATATGTCTAAGAAGGATGATAACACTTAAATAATGGCTGATAGAGATATAACCAAGGAAGGAAAGGAATCAGTGCAAAAAGATGATAACTTTGTCAATAGGAAGATTTAACTTAAAAAACCTATTTTCCCTTCATTAGTCATTAAAAAAGGTTTGCGTATGAATATGGAGGAAGTAACAAAGGAAGCAGACCAAAGAAAAGATGGATGGATAGTGTGAAAGACGATTTGCCTAAAAAATAAGTGAACGATAAGATGACAGCTGACAGAAACATCCCTTTAAATGAAGACAAAGTATTTGTAAATGAATTGTATTAAGGACTGGAGAATGATGCCTTAGTGAAAAGGAACAACTAATTTACACAGCTTATTTCCCCTATAGATTATCTTCATCATGACATGACAGAAAATATATCTATGCCAGAGACTAATGATAGTAACAAAGTCATTATAATTCCGGATATTGCTAAGGTGTCCGCCGGGTATCGATGCCGGAAATCGGCGGGTTTCTATGGGGAAACCGACATGTTGATTAGATTTGACCTGAATCATTCCAATGCCTATAGGCTTATTTAAATAGAGTACCTTCTTGTATAGTGGTGATGCAAAATTGAAGTCTTTTAAGGTTCTTATTTGAGACATATAAAAGTCATAAACATTGACTGGCAACGCTTTTTTCTAACAAGATTTGTCGTCTACTGTTAATACACCTGAAAATTATAATATACTTCCTGTACTATTTCTTGAAGTTCTTTGAAAACTTGCTTTAACAAGCGGCCTCTAATTAGTTGACAAAACGTGAAACCTTGATGTTGAAATAACACACGAAATGTACTTAAGTGAACTTTCACTCTATGAAACTTAATTGGCAACAAATTTCCGTTTTCTATTTTTGGGCAAAAGCTTTGTTTATATTCACTGCTGGAAATATTCCCGTTATTATTCACAAAGTAATATTATTGAGATTGGCAACAATTTCATAAGCACCTTTTTCAGTACAATTGAGTTTATTTTTCATTTGCCCGGACTGTGGACCGATATTCTGCGAATTTCGTTTTAATTTTGTTTCTGGCAGAATTTCAAATGATACCTATTGGCAAAATATCTGCTATTGAAGTTTTATTTAATCTTTGTTAATATTGGCGAGATGGCTGGAATAATGAGTCTGAGGTAATGAGAAGTTAAACTATTTATTATACTTATCTAATGTTCCTATGATCTATTTATTTATTCTTCTAGGCGTATTTTGTGCTCGCTGTTGCGTCATTTTCATACGAATTCGTATAGTATTTGGAATCGAGATCAAAACCGCACACTTCAATCTTACTACAATAACCGTCAGTCCACTTGCCAATATCGTACGTTTATCCGCACGATTCGTGGTAGGCATGTAGCAGATATCCATATTCAGCGGCAGATCATGCGGGTAGATATGATTCGAGAGATCATCTATTATTGAGTGACATGAAGTGCGTACGTGGAGTCCGCAGCCAAGTACTGAAATAACTCCGTATTAAATTAGAACGAGGTATATTTACCTGAGTTTTGGTCTTTAGGAGCGTAGAGATTTTGTCTAAATAAGAAATGATAAGTTATTCAGTCCTACTTAAATAAAATGTAAGTCTCTACAGCTACGCACCGAAACAGCACAACTAAGGTAAATATTCCTCGTTCCTATGAAAAATTAACTTAAAAAAAACGGAGTCACAGTCAAACGATGTTGTTGTCTTGTAGTTGATTGTTGTTTGCGGGGCAGTAATAAGCAGACTAAAAACTTTTATAGTAGAATTTTTGTATATTCTTCTTTTTGGCGTATCAATATCAAAAATAACAGAAAAAGATTTATTTTTCTAGGCCAAAACATATTTTGCATACTTATTTATAATCATAACATTTTACGTACTCTAAAGTAAATCACATATACTACTGTAAATAGACCACAATCTACGTAATTAATGACTAAGAATAGGTAACCAAATTATATCATAACTTAACTAAAACATAAAGAAACTAAATATAGCGTCAAAAAATTTAATAATGATTATTACCACGTTGTATGGTAATGGTTAACCTCTGGCCATGATAAAAACCAGCGCTTGGGTCACGGGAAGTATCAACCAGCCGTTTCGATATTTCCCCCACAGCCCGAGGGTTGCAATCCCAAACGGCTCGAAAATATAATTATTTATAATTGGGTAACAGTAACAGTCCCACAATACCTTCACAATCCTCTGGATAGGAACTTTAACTCTATTAATAATAATCATCCAAAGATGCAATTACCTACAGAGATCTATCTTAACAAACGTCATAACGACCCTGCTATCGTGATGAAGTTCTGTCTCTCAACATAGCGATAAGTTTGAGATCACTTGGTGAAAGTTGCTACTCGTAGTTATCTCAGTAGTTGCTGTCGTGGCCAGTCTTATCGAACCGAATAGTTCTGGTATCTATTGATAACTAGACTTGTTGGTGAGATAAAGTCAGTCAGCTGACAAGGAATGTAGATAGCGAGCAAGGAAAGATCTTTATAAGGCAAGTTCAAAGATTAATTAATTTCTATGGCTTTTTGACGAACTACAAAACAGAAAATTACTTATTTTTTTTTAGTAATATTTCATCGACACGAACAAGGACGAAATCAACTCTTGACACTCGTCATCATAGTTATCATTAAAATCCAAAACTTTGAGCTGTATAAGATGCGGCTGAATATCAGTATTTTAATCCGAGATGAAAATGTAAATAATCTAAAGTTCTACATCTAATCTTATTTAGAAGTTTCAGTCATTGACAAATTGAAATTAGTTTTTTCTCCAAGACAGGTAGATATTAGAGTTTATTAATAAACGTAGTGGGTGGGACACCTCAACTTAACCCCCCGGGCAAAACAGGCGTGATGTTATGGTATAACTTCTTCTTAAAGTTAATTAATGAGTAGCGACTGTTTAACCATATTTTTTTTACTTTTAAACGTGTCTGACTTTAAACAAAGCTTATAAATAAAGGTGATTATTTTTTGTACCTTTTATACTCAGACGGTATACGAGTATCTGACATCGAGTCTTTTCAAGGAGGTATCGTATTGCCCAATAACTTGAGTTGTGGAGGTCAGAAGGCCAATTCTCGTAATTGATAATCTAGTCGCAGTCTCATCTCGGCGACAATCAAATGTCAAAAAACTCGACTCAAATTTTTGATAGATTAAGACTGAGAGCAGACTGTGAATATTCTTAAAATTACGTGAATTGCCACTCAGATAGGCAGTCGCTCTATATAAAATATTGGTTTTCTGCTGCATCCGGTTAGACTGGAATCCGACCCTAAAATAGTTGGGAAAATGCTAGGCAGATGATGATGACTCAGTAGATATATTTATTCTTTCTATATGTACTCACATAAATCTACTTATTGCGGTAATCTCAATGTTAATCCACTTTCGTTCGAGGCTCCCTAAACACCATCCATCAATGACAGTGGAAAAAATTAGCGCCCTTATAAAAGGACGACGCTTGCTTTATATTGAGAATGTAATATCGTCAGAAATGTTTTGGTGAAAATTGCCCAAATTCGCTTTCTGATATTCATCTGGGGTAAAATTGAGGCAATGGATAAGAATATCTAAGGTTTAAAATGTGTGAGGTTCTCTAGGAAGGGAATTTTAGTCTAAGTACTAGCTGATGCCCGCGGCTTCGCCCGCGTGTAAGTCGGTTATCGCGACCAAAAGTAATCCCGTTCCCGCAACCCAAGGGTAGATTCCAGGAATAAAAAGTAGCCTATGTATTATTCTGCCCATTTTTTAAAAGTATTAAAATGAATATAGTATGTTATCCTTAAGAGATAGACATATGCCATTATGGACTTTACTGTTGACCTATATAAGATACACAATTCCACCATACGTCATTTTGTTAGATCTCAAAGGGTTTTTTTTTTTTTTTTTTTTTGGGTGGGAAATCATCAAATAACTTCTCCCGCTCTGGGTGGAGCGGGAGGGCGTGTCAGACTTTTACTGACTAAAACCCACCCGTGTTCCCTCAGTTGCCTGTGTGCCAGGGGCCGCGGTATCTCTTTCGAACAACCCGCACCCCTGGCAGGCATCGGTCCTTGCGAACCCCACCTATTGGTGCTGACATCTCTTTGAGGCGCGCGTGGAACACAACGCGCCGTCGACCCGGGCTTGGTCCTTACCGGACAGCGAGCTACCCATTACTCGCCGTCCGCAAGCCCGCGCCTACGGTGGCCGGGAATCAGCCTGGGATTCCCGACGCCCAGGGCTTCTCCCGCGGCGACTACGGCCGTGAGGGCGCATATACTGCCTCTCCCTCACGTGCGCCGCCTCCCTCTTTGCGAGCATTACTGCTTCGCAGAAGGAGGTGACGGCTAACCATTCACTCTCGCTCCGTACCATGGCCTGTACCAGGGCCGGACGCGAGAGATCGCCGCCGCCGATCGCCTCCACGAGGACACGGCGGTGCTCCGCCCAAGCCGGGCAGACCGCCACCGTATGCTCCACCGTGTCCTCAGGGCGATCTTCGCAATGGAAGCACCCGGGCGTTTCCTCCCGCCTTATACGAAACAGGAACCTCCCGAAACAACCGTGTCCGGTGAGGACCTGCGTCAGGCGGAAGGTGAGGACGCCATGCCGCCTCTCAAGCCACTCCTCAAAGAGGGGACTTACCGCCGCTATCGTGGCGTGCCCAGCACTGGGTTGCGACAATCGCGCTCTCCATGTCGCCATGAGATCCCGCCGGAGCTCTGTCCGCTGCACCTCGATTTCTCGCGGCAGCGGAGTAACGCCCCGGCGTTTGGCCTCCTCGCGCCACTCCCAGATATGCGCGAGGACCTTTGCCTCCAGATCCCATGGCGGTAATCCGGCAAGGAGGCCCGCCGCCTCACCTGAGATCGTGCGGTATCCCCGGATCATCCTGATCGCCATGACCCTATGGGACGCCTTCAGCTTTCGCGCTGGTTGGCGCCTCAATGTAGGCGCCCACACCGGCGCCCCGTATAGGGCCATGGACCGCACGACCCCCGCGTAGAGCCTCCGGCAGGAGGCGTTTGGCCCCCCTAGATTGGGCAAGAGCCGCTTCAAAGCAGCCCCGGCCCGCTCCAGTCTGGGAGCCAAACGTCGGAAGTGTTCCGCGAAGTTCCACCGGCTGTCGAGGACGAGTCCCAGGTACTTCATCGTCGACTCGACGCCGATGTGAACCCCTCCCGCCGTTATCTGGGAACCCGCCGGTGGCGCATTCCGAGGACCATGAAAACACATGGCCTCGGACTTGTGCAAGGCCACCTCGAGTCCCAGTTGCCGGATCCTATCGACGATTGTCGCAACCCCGTCTGCCGCTAAGTCGGCCGCCGCCTGGTACGACCTCCCTTGCGCCAGGACCAGCGTGTCGTCAGCGTAGCAGACTACGCTGACGCCGCTAGGGAGGTCGGTGCGCAGCACCCAGTCGTATCCGATGTCCCACAGATGCGGCCCCAGAACCGATCCCTGTGGGACACCGCACGACATCTCTCGCCGGTTCCACTCTCCTTGGTGACCGGGGTAGATGACGGCCCTGTCCGTCAAATAGGCCTCGACCACACGACAGAGGTAGGTCGGCATCCGGTGATACCGGAGTGCCTCCCTTATGCAACTCCAGGGCAGGGTGTTAAAGGCATTGGCGATGTCTAGAGACACCGCCAAGACGACCCCACCCCGGGCCACAGCATCCCCCGTCGTGAGGGCTCGCACGCGCATGATGGCGTCCACCGTGGAGCGCCCCTTGCGGAAACCGAACTGGCTCTCCGCCAAATCCGGCCCCACCCGCACCAGCCGCCCGCCGAGGCGGTCTGCAATTACTCTTTCAAAGAGCTTGCCCACCTCGTCGAGCAGCACGATGGGCCGGTAAGCGGACGGAGAGTCCGCGGGGCGCCCCGGCTTCTTAATGAGGACCAGTTTCCCCGTCTTCCAACGAAGTGGGAACCGGCCCTCCTCCAAGCATGCGCTTAGGAGCCCTCTTAGTCGAGGCCCGAGAGCCTCCAAGGCCAGGACCCAGGCTTTTCCAGGCAAGCCGTCGGGTCCTGGGGCGGTACTCTTGGCATTCAGCCTACGTACCGCCACTCTCAACTCTACCTCGGTCACCTCTGGAGCATCGTCGTCGTCGTCGGTGTGGTCCGCATCGGGCACCGCAGCAGGCGGAGCCATGGGCGGGGGAGCGTGCTCCCCTCGGGAAGGGAACAGAGCGCTCACCACGTCCTGCACGAGCTGAGGCCGGAGACTCTGCGTCAGCGGGGGAGCCCACGGGCGGATTTTATTCCGCACCGTTTTGTAGGGGCGTCCCCACGGGTCTCTATTCAGAGTCTCCAGCGACTCCTCGCGGGCCAGCATTCTAGCCCGCAGGATCTCCGCTCGGAGGGCGGTCTTCGCCGCTCTGTACCCCTCGTACAGCTCCGCCTGAATGGCTTCCGTATCCGAAGGGCGGACACGGAGCCTGCGGTGCCTGGTGTACTGGTGACGCGCAGCAACGCACGCCTCGCGCAGAGCTGTGAGCTCCGGCGACCACCAGTACACCTGGCGTGAAGCGCGTCCTGGCTGGACCCGAGGCATTGCCACGTCACAAACCTCAGACATGGCCTCCTGGAACCACTCAACCTCGTCGTTGATGTCGGCAGGCCTGTCCGGTGGTGACACCCAGGCCTGCACGATCGAGGCTTCCAGGAGGAGCTCCCGGTCCAGCCGCTTCAGCGCCCACCGCGGACCACACGGGGCCCGTTGGACCGGCGCGCTCGAGGTCTGGGCGGAGACGTCAAACCGGATGTACCGGTGGTCGGAATACGTCTCCACCCCCTCCATGACGCGCCAGTCGACGACACGCGGCGACAGAGCGGGGCTGGCGAACGAAATGTCCACCACCGACTCACCCCGCATCCGCACACACGTGGCGACAGAACCCCGGTTCAGGACGACCAGGCCTGTCTCCAGAGCCCAGTCCTCCACCATCCTGCCCCGCACGTCCGTCAGACGGGAACCCCAAGCCAAGTTCTTGGCATTGAAGTCCCCGAGGACGAGCACGGGGAGGGAACGGAACCCGACGACGACGTCTCTCAACTCCGCTAGGGAGTTGTGGAACTCAGCGAGAGTTCGGCTCGGGGAGAAGTACACCCCTACCACGACAATCTCCCCGAACCGGGCTGCTACGCAACCCCTTCCCCTCTTGGCACCCTCGAGGGTCGGGGTACCGGCGGCGGCCGACGAAATGAGGGTCACTGAGCCGCTCAGGTCCTCCACCCAGTCATCCCTGGGCGGGACAAAGTACGGCTCAGCGACCACGGCGATGTTAATCGACCACTGCGCCATGCTCTGGAGCAGCAGGTCCTGAGCGGCGGCGCAGTGGTTGATGTTCGCCTGGAGGAGGCGAAATGGGGCCATTAATGGCAGTCCATTTCAACCCCCTCCGGGGCCCCCTGTGTGGGCCCTGCCGCGCTAGGAACGGCGGCGGCGACGACGGTGGAGGCGGCAGCGGCGGCGGCGGTGGCGGCAGCTGCGGCGGTGACGGCGGTGGCGGAGGGTTTGCCCCTGCCCCGGCTCCTGGTTTCGGCGGGTGGAGCGCAGGCCTTGCTCCCAGCCCGGTGTTCGGTCGGCTTGCCAGCCGCCGCACATACATAGCAGTGCGGCGTGGCATTGCACGAGCCGGCCTTGTGACCGGGCTGACCGCAGCGGAAGCAATGACTGCTGCGGTCCACCTCCGAGGTGCATTTCACACCCACGTGGTGCCCCACCTGGCAGCGGAAGCACCTCAGAGGTCTGGGCTCCAGCAACTTCACCTGCGCGGAAACCCAGCCTACCAGGAGCCTACGGCCCTCGCCGGTGATTTTACTGGCCGCCGACACGGGGCAGCTCACCGTGATGGTTCGCATCCCCGTGCTGTCAGGACGAATGGTGCCCGCCTTCACCTGCTCGGCAGAGCACTCCCCAGTCCTGACGATGGCGGCCACCACCTCGTCCTCCGTCACCGAGTCATCCAGGCCCAAGATGCGCATGTCAGCGCACTTGGTGGGCCTGGACACTCGGGCCTCGTCCGCATCAAGGGACGCCCTGAGCTTTTCGGCCAGAGCGTCAGCGGTCGGGCCACTGGCCGCACCGGGGACCTCCAGCATCCGGGCTCCGGTCGCAGTGACCCTCATCCGGATGCCATTGGTGACCCCCAGCTCCGCCAGGTTCACCGCCGCCTTCGCCTTGGTGATCACGTCGCGGTAGGACACGCCCTTCTTTTCCGCTTCCGGCTGTAGTGTTATAACTACAGCTGCGGACTTCGGGGCGCGTAGCCTAGCCGCGGCGCTACGCTTCTTTGCCCGCTGCCGCCTTTCCTTCCGTTTGGCCGCCCTAGCTGCCTTGCCTGCCTTCTTCTTCTCCCCGGCCACCTGCCACTCGGCGTCGGCTGGAGGAGATTTGGGAGGCGGGGCCGACCCTCCTGGCACCACGGCTGGGGCCGTCGCCGCCTGCGCCGCCACCCCGCCTTTCTTGGGCTTGGTCGGCACCGGTTTCGCCGGGGTCCGTCCCGACTGCGGTGCCGACTTGGCCGTGGCTGAAGTGGCGGTGGCATACGTGGCGCCCGTCTGCTGCTGGCCGGAGGCCGGCCGACTCGCCGCTAGGGGGGGGCGATAGACTATGGTCTCCAGGGCGGAAAATCGGCTCTGGAAGGCAGCCAGCTCCTGCCGCACCAGAGTCAGTACCCGGTCCTCCTCAAGAGCGGGTCCACCCTGCCCATGCCGCGCCCCCTTCTGAGGCTCCACCCTGGGGCCAGCTCCTCGGAGTCCGGCCAGGTCCGCTCGGAGCTCCTCGTTCTCCTTTCGGAGAAGCTCCATGGCGGCAGTCAAGCGGGCGACCTCCGCCCGCATTTCGGACATACTGTCCGGCGGAGGTCCGGTGGAGATGTCCTCCGCTGCCGCCATAATAGAGGCTATGGCTGCGGGCACGGCCTTGTCTTTAGAGGACTGAATCCTCTTCAAGGCCACACCCTTGATCGCAGCAGTCACAGCCTCTGCGAACCTCGCCCGTCGCTCCGATTTGGAGCCGCCGGCAGCGTCCGACTCACCGCCAGACGACTCTGAGAGGGCCCTGCTGCTGGTCCCCCCAGAGAGTTGCCCCTCCATGGCCAATGCCTCGGCTGGGCTGGCTCGGGTCGGCTCGCTGGTCGCCTGGGTGGCTAGACCGTTGCCTAGCCGGATACCGCCCCGCCGACAGACCTTCCCAATCTTTCGGGCCGAGGTCACCCCGCCATCCGAGGACGACCCCTGGCCATCCTTCGGGCGCTTCTTAAAAAACTCCCGGTTTCTACCGGGAGCTCCTCCTACCACACGCTCCGGGCTCTTGAAAGAGCCCTTCGCGCTCGATGCGGCGTCGGACTCCGACCCCGCATCACACTCCTCCTCTTCTTGATTTTTTGTTTTTTTAGATTGTGTTTCCATATTTGTTCCCACGAGTAGATTACATTTATGTCTCAAAAAATTGTGGTCCGCACTAGGGACTAATTTAGCTACCCATTAGTCAAGCTATCAACCTCCCTCACGGTGCGCCGCCGCTTGGAGGTTTGGGGTAATTTTTTATAGAGGATTTCTTCCTCGCGGCCCGGGCGGTTAAGCCAAGACCCTCGACTCCCGTCAAAAGTCAGAGACATGACCGTGACAATCTTCGGGGCTACGAGATTAACGGTGGCAGGAGGAGAGAACTCCTTCTTGCCTGCCCGGTGGCAGGGTAAGTGCACACCGGACCCGCTCTAACTCCGCCGCTGTGCGCCTCTGCTGAAAGCCCAGAGGGACACGCGTTGGAGCGTACCGCCGACAGGATATTGGCATACGGGCAACAGCACCCCTTAGGCACAAAGTACCCAATGGGGAGACATTGCCCGCACCCCAGGGTGCACCGACCCAGAGACTGGCCTTTCCCCCGGACGTATCCAAAGAAAACTCCAGCCCATGGGCACACGGGGAGGTTTCCTGTCCAAGCACCCTATCTCAAAGGGTTTAGGCAGCGTTTTCGTTGAAAGCTCCCAGACGGTTTCTTTTTTCCGACACCTCCAACAAATATCATTATATTTTAGCCAATGTCTACACAATCTTGACAAATTATATATACTAAAACCTTCTTCGAGCTTCTCTATCCATAGGTGAAAACAGCATGAAAATCGGTGCAGGAGTTTTTGAGTTTATCGCGAACAGACAGACAGACAGACGCGGCGGGGGACTTTGTTTTATAATATGTAGTGATTATGGAAATGGAGTATTTTTAAGTTTGGTTTAGGTCTGATATCGGTGAAGTAAAGCATCGTGAGGAAACCTGGACGTTAAGATAACCATCAGCCTTTTCTCAACCATGTTGGGGTCGGCTTTAAGTCTAACGAGATGTAGTTGAGCACCAGTATTTTACATGGAGCGACTGCCTCTCTTACCTCCACAACCCAGTAACTGAGTAATACGATACCTCTTAGTAAGAGTGGCTGTCAGACTTTCGGGCTTTTGACGACCCATAGCAACTGTCAAAGATCTACAAAACACAGCTGGGACTAGCCGCTTAACGTGCTTAGCAAGCATGGTGGTGATTAATGCTCATGCCTTCTCTGTATGACAAGAGGCCTTTGTACAGCAGTGGCACAATAATGGGCTGGTATTATTATAACTTAGGTACTAGCTTCTGCCTGCAACTTGGTCCGAGTCAAATTTCGGCTCCCGACCCACCACGTCGCTTCCCATCGCCTGCCGGCGCTTACTTTGTTTTCGCGTAGCGTTCACTCTAACTTTTTGCTCAGCTCCCAAAGGTTGTAGCGTGACGTTAAATATTCCATAATCTTCCTCGAAAATCGGACTATCGATGCAAAACGATTTTTTTCTAATTTGGCGGTAGTTCTAGAGAATAACGCTTTAATCTCTAGAACTACCAGAGAAATTCAGACAAACTAACTCTAAATAAATTATTAGTAGGTATAGTTTAGGTCTATTATAGGAGCAAATGATTTCCAACAAGGAATTCATATTAATGTATTTCCGGACTTACAGTCGTACTAGAATAAGTAAAGTCTGAGAAGAACATATAAACAACACGGAACTCAGTCTTTGATTAAAACATAACAATGGCCAACATTAATTAACATACTAAAATACTACGTAAGGAAATACGAATGGCGTTACTTAAGCAATATCCATCTTGTTTAAAATGAGAACATAAACAAACATTATCAAAATACTTACCTAAAAGATAACATCATAATTCAAGGACAGTCAACATAATATTTTCACCTCCCAGTATTGAAAAATATTACGTTATTTAATAAAATATTACAAAGAATAAAGACTTTAGCCGGTATTATAATTTTATTATACTCCTAATCTTTGGCGTCAGCTTCCCCGGGGTATAAAGATGAAGTTAATTCTTATTAACCGGATATAAGTCCTAATTCAGCGGAAATTCCAAACGATATGGCCGAATTTCCATTAGGACCGAAGTGAGATATCTACGACGCCAAATTCAGTGACGTTGAAATTAAAAAGCTCAGTAACAAAATCTTGTAAAACAAATAGTTTCACGCTTTTTCTAAGAAAACTTAAAATTATCTGCAATAAACTTCGATCAAAGCGTATAAAACCACCTGTGACTATTTATTAGCGCGGATGTGACAATTTTAGAATATTCTCCTCAAGATGGCCTAGATAACCATGTTTTCGTAGAACCGAGATTCGAATCGAACGGAAATGGCAGAGCGATTACATACTATATGCAAAATACGTTGACTTGCAGTCCGAGTTTTCGTTTTTCTATCAAAGGTATTTTATTGGCAGGCCTACGTATTCTGCTTCCCAATTTACTGTTCTATTTCTCACTCAATACTCGCAACCAGGACGGCGACTGATCCCTTGGGTTTTGCGAGCTTTCAGCCGTGAAACAAGTTACCTACGACCAAAGAGAGATTTTTCATATCCAACCATGTCCGTTGCTAGGAAAATTTACTGGATGTTGCTCCAGAAAGAGACTGTGTAATTTAATTTAAATGAAAAATGCTTCAATTTCGTCCAACGAGATACAAATGACAAGACACTTCTTAGCACAAAGTATATATTAAGATTCTGATGAAGAACTTTTACTACTAACTAGGCTTCGCACTTATTTAGAGCGTGAAATTAAAAATAAATAAAGTAGGTAAGTGAATTTACGAAAAGTAAAGTTGAAAAGGCAAACTTGTATTAATATTAATGTGACTTTCTAAATAAAGCTTACGCTCTGCAGTAATATTTAGTTAAAAAGTAATTAATTATGTTGTGTTAAAAACGAATTAGCGGTAATTTCTTAATTTTAAGTTAATAAAGCACTTTCTACTGCTTAATACGGTTGCTCGTAAAAAACATTAAAAGAAAGTTATACAAATGTAAATACACATTTAAGATAACTAACCTACTTGTATGGTTAACAGAGTAGCTAACACTAGAGATTGAATATTTATGTTGTCGTAGAGAAACAACAAATTAGAATTCAGCGAGATTACAGCAATAATACTGGGATATAACAGCTAACACCTAGACTTTGTACAGCACTGCTGACAGTTACCAGCAAAGAGAATAACACAACGCTGTAATCAATCACTTCATTATTTGTAATCACAGAGAACACTCTCTCCGTCTCTGCTCCCATAAGTTTTACTTTTTCCAGAGTAACGCGTGAAACAATTAAGTATCCACTAATGGCTAACAACATCAATCTAATCTTTCCCCGTTTTCTTTCTCCCCCAATTATCTTTTTTCTTTTGACGTCACACCCAACGAACCGCGTCCGAGAACAAACTAATTAATTTTTACTCATTTACAAGTCGTTTACTTTAAGTGTTCTTTGAATGGCATTGAAAAATTATGCGGCCAGTTTTCTCGCTTGTACAAGATAATTGTGATCTGTGATAATTGTTCTAATTTGTTTTTTTTTTTTTGTTGCAGGTATGTTGTTGAAGGTGTGCCTTTGATACGTAATAATAGGAGTAATAAAGTGATCAGAGTGATAAGGACAGGTAATTAGCATTTAAGAGGACAATTTACTACACACGTTTTGTTCTGTAGTAGATACAATTACCAATACCCATTACAATCACATGCAACGTTCTCTCAAACTCCAGTTTACCAAACTTATGTCGCATTCATTAATTTGTTTAATTATTGTTTTCCTTTAAAACAAAGTGCATTGGCTAACGTTAACTTTGGAGCCAGAATATTTGAGTTACTCCATTAGGGCACCGCTAAGCAACGAGTCTCGGTTGCAAGATGGATCTACTTGACCAAGTTTTCTACTCCAACTTGCTAAGTTACAACGATCTATGTGAATTAGAATGGGTCATAGTCATGCTTAGGGCATTATCGTCGGTTAATCCTTAGAGCCCACGTTGAGTATACCTGAAGTCATCACGAAGGGGTCGTCGACCCTTCAGGTCCCTTCATGCCAAACGTAGATGAGTGAACGTTTAGTTAATTAGGTTAAAGTTTGGCCGTACATTGCGGAGTAATGGGCGGTTGGCTAGTTCAGTCAAGTTTGTGTGTGACAGTCATACAAGTTTGACGTGGAGTGGAATACAGTTTTGGAGTTCCAATATTGTTATTAGCTGAAATGGAATTGTATTCATTATGTTGCTGTTACGAAGTAGTTAGTTCCCTATATGCCTGGGTGGTATATTTATTCTACAAATATATAAAATCTCATTTACACGATGCAAGTTTCTTGCCCGTGTCAAAAAAATATTTGCATCGTCTAAACACTTTTACTGTTGTTTCAAGTTTTGGTACGAGACAGGCAAGCAAATCGCAAACTGTACAAATGCTGGCACTAGCTTTTCGACGTGCAAACTTTTCTTAGCATATTTTCGTCTGAATTCATTAACTCTCACAATATTTTTTTAAGCTATTACATTAGCACCTTCTAATTTAGTAGATCATAAACTCCCTAATTGTTTCAACAAATTGTATCTAGGTACATAAAGTCACATCTGCGTTATATCGCATAGTTTTATTAAGCTTTTAGTGTGGCAGAGAAACTTAAACGCGCTAATTAAACTGACTAATGTATTAAATGAGCCGTCGCCATCTTGAATGCACGGTGACTGACTTTTAATTGTAATAAAGCGCGCTTCTCGCTCCTCCGGCGAAGTTTTACGAGAGACGTTTAAAGTCATACATCTTACTTCATACATATTGAGACAACTCGATTAGGTATTAAACTGCGATGTTGTAGTGACACGACGGAACTGAAGTTACTCTGGAAGCCTTAGTTTAAGGACCAATTAAAGTTCAGCTTTGATAGTTCTTATGACAATCTTACTCAAATCCATTATTTTTAATATTAATCATAAATCGTAATCAGCCTAAGATGTTCCCACTGCTGGGACACAGGCATCTTCTAGGTGAGAGGGAGTGGGCCGTAATATACCACGCGGACCTATTGCGGGCTGGTAGATGCCACATGTCTTCGAATTTTTTGTTACGGTTTGGTTTCTTCACGATTTTTTCCTCCTCCGTCAAAGCGAATCCATTATTGTGAAACATTATTTCGAACTAAATCAAACGACCTCTAGAAATAATGCACGTTAGGTTCGTAAGGCTATTTAAATTCTAATTAACTTTGGGCCGTCATAGGCTAAAATATCTAGCGCGCCGTGTCATGGATGTGACACCTTCATTGTACCAAAAATTTCATTCCACGTATGACCGCTCCGGAATCCGACGCCCCACTGCGTTGAACTGAACATTTTCCAAGTGAAAATTCAATGCAAAACGGACCCAATACAGACATTTTCATATTTTTCCCTCAACCAAGTTTGACAATTGGTTTACGGCTCGCGATTGTTATTTTCATGTCGTTTCTTCGTAAAGAGTGCATGTTTTCCAAGTTTTATTGTAAGTAGGTCACTATTACCATATTATTTTGCGTGTTCAACTGGTAATGAAAGAACAAATATGTGTGTGTAAATTAGCTTTTAAGCTCGCGGATTCCGAGAATCGTAGTTGCAGGAAATAAGTTAAAAAAAAGTACTATAATGCTGTTACCACCTCTACTCCGCCATTTTAAATTCAAATGTAAAACTACATAAAGCTTCTAATTAAATGAATTTTCTACTGTAGGAATACTTTTCAAGTACTTTAAAAGTCAGTGGGCGTTAAACTCGTTCGTCGGTCTCGTAGGTAAACGCGGCCTCCATCACAATAGGAACTCTAAACACGGGGACCGCCATCCCTCACTTATGTTAATCTATTCCCGCGCAGATATATTTAATCCTTAACAGAGTGTCGCTTTACCAGGGATTATTCGGGATTTTGTTAATTTCGTCGTTCATTACGTACTAAGATACACGTAAGGGCATCGTGTAAAGCTTTGATGGAAATTTAATTCACAATTAGGACGCAACGTTTACAATCGTGATGGTTCAGTGGTAATGTCGAGATGGCCCAGTGGAAAAGGCTTCGCCTCTAATACACGGTGTTATGGGTTCGAATTCGGGCAAGTACCAATATGACTTTTTCCATTCATGTGTACTTTTTGAGTTTATCTTGGACGATACTGACACCGGTGAAGGAAAACATCACATGAAAACCTGGATTTATTGTTAATATACTGTCCGAAACCGCCCACCAAGACGGGGGTGATCAAGACGAGCAAGCTTGGTGATCAATGCCTGTGCCTTCTCTGTATCTGTATCTGTCTTGGTTTTATTATTATTATTAGGTATATTATGTTTACAATAGATATCTACAATATTCAGGTATAGGGGACGACGTCACTACAGAGCTTATATTTATAAGTGGTCGGCTTTAGGCTGTGTTGATAGATTGGTATAGAGGTATTATTTGGTTTTCATTTCACTAATGTAAAATTTGAAAGTGTTTGTTTATTAGTTATGCCAAAACACTGATTTATAATAACACTTACAAGTCGTATAGTAGTCATTAATAGTTTCGTGAAACTATTCATGCACGTTTAAAAGTCTAAAGGCTTCTTTATACAGGCGCGACGCGACAGCAGGACACGACTTTCGTAGAACAATTTTCATGAAAACTTCATGGAAAATATTCAAATAATAATAAGTGTCGCGTCACGCCTGTCTGAAGAAGCCTTAAACTTCAAAGGAGGTTTATTTACAAGATCATAATATATGCTTACAGGAATATCAGGTTTTGTAGATTATTGGAATAAAAGTAAAATGGAAGTACTTAATTGGAGTATCTCTGTGAAAATCTATTTTTTTTACCTATTTTGGTATGGTAATTTTATTCTGGGTGCATAGTTTTCACACATAATCATATAATGAGTGCACTATGTTAAATATTGTACATAAAACATTTTAAAAGAGTAACGGTGGAGTTTCTTGCCCATTATTCACCATACGAAACTACATTTTGTAAGGGGCGACTAGAATCAATTCTATTTTAATGTAAATGTTGACGTTCAAAAGTGCCTTTTAAGTGCCTATTTGAAATAAATGCTTTGACTTTGATACTTAATTTCCGCGTTTCGTGATATTCTATACTTGTAATTCTTTTTATAACTTCCATTATGTTTATTGCTATTATTTTACCAATTCCCAGATATATTTTTCCACACACGTACAAAAAATACATATGAATTAAAAATATTTTTTATAGATCATGCATTGAAAATAAAAATGTTCAACAGCTCGGCGAGAACGATCAATCAATCATTGAGAGCTATTCATAGAATTGATATTTTTTTTCTATTGAGCGTTTTATTTATGGCGAGGTAATTTTTGGTTCGTTTAATAGCCTCGACGTATAATAGATTTAGCTAAGGAAGTGGGAGTACTGAGTATCTGAATGACTTTCTGCAGATAACTGTGGAAAATGGCTTGTGACTGGAAACACTTTACAACTCTTTAAGCCGAAGGACGTAAAACCCTAGAATGAAAGGCCAATTCCTGGATTTAGTAATCGTAAAAAACGATAACCCAAAGTTTAGTTTTAGTGTTAAAGGAAGAAACCTATAATAATAAATAAAAGTTTATGTTTGTAATTACCTAAGTATATATTTCCTTTATTTCAATATATACGTATAAATTATATTTTTAAGTATTAGAATATAAAATATATAAAAACATTTAAAAATATAAAAAATTGTAGCCCACCGGTATCGGGAACAGGGTCCAAGTTACCGGCGGTCAGGGCTCCAGAGAGAGGAACCTTCTAACAATGCGAGCCGTGTCCAGGAGTACCACTTTCTGGATCAAGCCCTTGATCCAGCTGCCCAACGAGAGCCTCCTTAGGTCTTGGTCGAGGCTCTTTGGTACCAAACCATTGGCTGATATGACTATCGGTACAATGATCGCTGAGTCCACATACCAAATGTCGACAACCTCGCGAGCCAAGTCAAGAGTATATATTATCTATACATATAACAAAATTGTAACAGGCCGATGTCTGTACATTAAAGATATTGAAGAAAAAATAGTATGGGGGGTCTTTAGCAACAGAAACCAAAACAACGGTTTTTAGAATTTTTATCTGTCTGTATGTTTGTTACCGCATCACGCAAAAACCACTGCATGGAATTGAATGCAGTTTTCAATGATGTATTCCGAGAGGTCTAACTTAAAAAATAGGCTATATATTATCAAAAAAAATGATTATCTACTTGATTCTAAAGTCTACGCGTATGAAGTCGCGGGCAAAAGCTAGTTATTAATAAAACAAAATTAATAGAAAACAAACAGTTCATTTATCAAATCAAATTTTATTCGAAAACATACATCGGTTGCTTTCTGAACTTTAACTATATCCGATGATCCTGGTGACTTATCTCTTTTGGCGACTACATTATAAAGTGTAGTACCTATATCTATCTATCTATCTATCTATCTTCCTACTATCTATCTATCTATCTATCTGAATTTTACGTCATCCGAAAGAAGAACAAACCGTCTAGACGCATTTCCAATATCAAAACCATCCTATTCCCCACCGTTTCCATATTTCCGTAAACGATGTCAACAAAGGTTTATAAAGGCAGTGAACGTTCGATCACACCAACCGTCATCTATCTAAACGAGATGTGATGTGATGTGATTGTAGTCAAACACACGCCATCAATCGGGCTCACGCTCCTGCGGCGGTTCGATGTGGCGTGTAAATCACGCAGATTACCTTGCACAATATCATGAAGGAACTGTGCAGGAAACATGTATATTTGTTGGAAGGTGTGGTGCCAACTGGCAATGTCACTCTGTTGATAAAGTGGTGTTATTTCTGCTTGGATTGATATTCATTTTTATATAACTCAAAAGGTAAAAAAGGAACCCTTATAAGATCACTCTCTTGTCCGTCTGTCGGTCCGTGTGTCACCACCGATTTTCTCAGGAACGGGTGGACCTAGCAAATTGAAATTTATACCAAATACTGAGGTCTATAGTCCCTATTAGGTGTATAAAAATAAAGGTCCTGAGTCAACACGATAAAAAGATATGGGCAAATTTAGATTTTCGCGAATACTTGTAACTACCAAAGTTTACCTTAATTTTCAACTTTTTTATTTTTCGGAATTTTCCCTTTACTTGTACTGTAAGACCTTGCTTTTAACCAAAATTGACAATTTTAGGTCAACCGGAAGTACCCTACAGGTTTTGGGTCGAAAACCTATATGGTAGTTCCCGTTGACCTAGAATCACGAAATTTTTTAGGGTTGTTATGTGATGATATCACGAAAGAAAAATAGGATTATTGGTCACTGAAATAAGTGCATACAAAATGAAAAGTTAAGATAAAGAAAAAACTAAGTAAATAGAACTACGCGCACAGAACAAAGTGCTATGGAGAATCCACAGCACAGCGCTGATTTTTTATGGTTACCCGAAAATGACGTACAGAAACCAAGTCAACTTTTAAGATTTATACAGAATAAACATATTTTAAATTAAATAAAAAGTATACTTAGAATATTTGTCTGTAAACATCTTACTGCGGTGAAAGACTGTCTTATCCAGCGAATGAATGAGAATTGATCACCGCCACTTGATTTTCCAAATATCCACGGAGATGTTTTTCATCACCAGAAGCGGTGCTCAAGCTACCTGAGATAGGATTTTTTTTAATGAGTTCTTTTCTTGCCTGTTTCCTTGTTTTTGAACGTTGCAATCTTGACCTTTAGATGGAATAAAAGATTAATTGTAGATGTAATTCAGTTGTCATAGTATCTAGTAAAATAAGCCAGTACAAAAATTGATCTCATTTTGGAAATACTGTTCACATTTTCTAGTGAGAAATATCCCAATGCACATCATTATGAAGAGTTGCGTGTTTGAGAGCAGTGGTGGCCCAGTGGTGGCACTCGACTTACGAGTACTAAGTCGTGACTTCGTACCCAAGAAGTCACTTTACTTTATGCATTAAATTTCATCATCACTACTCTCAAAACGGTGACGGAAAACATCGTGGGGAAACCGGCATGTTTTAAAACCAAAAATTCAAAGACTCAATAACCCGCACTGGGCCCGCGTGGTCTATTATGGCTCACTCCCTCTCACAGAGTGGGTTGTGTGCAGTAGGAACATGTCTGAGAACTGCTTACGTTTTTTTTTCGACTTGTTGCTTTCGAAGTTAATACTTCTTGCGATGTCACTCGTCCTTGCTCTAGAATACATTGAACGTTGTTGACCTTTATTTTGATCCTACGTCATACTTAATATATCGAATATCGTTTGTTTGCCGGCTATGCCATAAGGAAGCAGCCAAGGAATACTAATGCCTCTTGTGATTTCCGGAGCTTTCAAAATATTTATTTAGGGGTCTAGTTACGACTTGTTTTTGGGTATACAGTTGTTAGTACATAATATTATTATTAAGTAGGAGTAGATATACTATGAAGGAAGGAAGAAATCCGTAGGAGAACCAAGGTAACCGACATAGTCCGAAGAATTGCCAAACTTAAGTGGCAGTGGGCAGGGCACATTGCTCGCAGAACAGATGGCCGATGGGGTCGGAAGGTTCTGGAGTGGCGACCCCGTACCGGAAGACGTAAAATTGGAAGGCCTCCCACAAGGTGGACCTATGACCTTGTGAGGGCCGCAGGAGTCTGCTGGATGCGGGAAGCACAGAACCGTTCGAAGTGGCGGAGCTTGGGCGAGGCCTATGTTCAGCAGTGGACGTCTTTCAGCTGAAATGATGATGATGAGATATACTATCAGCCTATAATGAAAACACTGCTCTCTGGTGTATGGTAGCAGATACCTACTAGTTCATCTGCTTAGCCTTTTTCAAAGTATGTTGGGGTCGGCTTTTAGTCGTACCGGATTCAGCTGAATACCATTATTTTACTTCGACTGCCTATCACCTCCACAACCCAGTTACTGGGTAATATGGTACCCCTTAGTAAGGCTGGTTGTCATTCTTTTGGGCTCCTGATGACCCGTAACGACTGTTAAAGATCCACGTACTTTCCGTGATACAGAGGGGTCTCGGTATGTAAAGGTGGTCATCCATCCACGAAACAACCCCGGCGAGCATAACTTAACCTGGCTGATTGACCCGTGCGAGTGTTATTACATAGCCACAATACACCTACTGGTACCTATTCTACTGTAAATACCATATCTTACTATGTAAATAGAATTGCTACAACTTGATTTACATTGAGTGGCAAGCATTCACTAAGTGACCAGCATTATTTACTTGTCGAGCGACAAAACGTGATGATAGACCTATAGATAGCGACACTGGTACTAAATGGGTATTATACATAAACATTTTAACATTGTTATGGATTCATGGTTGCAAAACAGTTTTATTTATAAAACAAGTTGAAGTTTCTTTGGATTTTAAGGACACATAAATCTATATAAGTTTGGCTAGCTTTTCTGCTAATTTCACGAATGAAACTGAACACATTCAGCACATTTAAGAGCTGTAAGTGTCACCATTGTTGTGAAATATTGAAATGGATACCTCTTGAACGCAATTAAGAAAAAAACTTTTTCCAAAAAAAAAAACAACCGACTTCCAAAAAAACACTACAAAGTGAAAAATAACTTTAATTTCGGAAGTCGGTGTCTTTGGAGCTGTATTTGAATTTTTTGTCACCGCCTTCCGAAATTAAAGTTATTTTTCACTTTGTAGTGTTTTTTTGGAAGTCGGTTGTTTTTTTTTTTGGAAAAAGTTTTTATTTTTCACTTTTTAGTGTTCCACATGTGCTTACCCCTTCACAGCATACCGGCGTGATGTTATGTTATGAAGTGGTGTAAGCAATAGACAGACATGAGATTTCAGCAATCCCAGTCCATTTGCTATCATTTATTGAGGAGTTCCGTTGCCTATCTCCAAAGTTCTTCATCAGATCTTCACCAAATTGAAATGAAACCACTACGAGAAAGTACTCTTCCAAAAAATAGCTAAATAGCTTCGTGTGCCTATAAAATTTGAAGAGTTCTCTCTATTTCTCCAGGATCCCATCATCAGATCCTGACTTGATGATCATGGGACCACCTGGGAAGTATACCCTTTCAAACAAAAAAAACTAAATCTAAATCGGTCCAGCCATCTTCGAGTAATCGGGGAACATACATAAAAAAAAATAAAAAAAAAAAACAAAAAAAAAAAAAGGTTCCGACGAATTGATAACCTCCTCCTTTTTGAAGTCGGTTAAAAAAGAATATGCTAAGGGAAGTTATTTTACGGATTTCGGTAGAATACGATATGTATACTGTATAGTTTAATATCTTATGACTCATGGCAAGTCAAATATTGTTTTAGTAGCAGCTACAAGGCAAACCCGTGATCTGTTAGTGTAAGGGGGATATAAAGATAATAGAAGCTCTCTCTCTGTATGGTCTGTGTTAGTTTTGTATTAATTTAGTATGGTCCTTTCTTTTCTGAGGTATGAGGAACATGGTGTAAAGTTTACTCAACCTCCTTAGAAAAGGGAGGATCCTCCGACTAGACGGGTATTGGGTCTGGTTGGCAACTGCCCGTTACGCTTCCTCAAAAGCCCGAGAGTCTGACCGCAACTCTTACTAAAAATGTATCGTATTACCCAGTACCTGGTTGTGGAGGTCAGATAGGCAGTTGCTCCATGGAAAATGCTGGTGTTTAGCTGCATCCGGTTGGATTGGAAGCCGAACCCAACGTAATTGAGAAAAGGCTAGGCAGCCAATGTCAGGCTTACTTAGAAATAACCTCATTATCTTATAGATAACGTATTCATTTCAATTTTTTTCTAATTACAATTCTACATTATTTAAGTATGCTTTATTCAAAAGCAATGAATGATCATATTAACAATGTTACTTAACCTAATTTACTGCAAGCAACTTTACTGAACTAGTTTCTACTAAAATGGCAAGTGCAATAGCGTCACTTATTGTATTTCCTATGGGAATGTTACGAGTCCGATTTCAGACGTCGCTAAATTAGTAGGTCCCAGGGCTACAGCTTATGAAACGGACAGCCGAATCCGGAACTATGTTGAAACAATCTGTATAAATGTATGTTGGTAGTGTGTATGTGGAATGATGACTTAGATGAATGTTGTGTTTAGTTACTGAAAGGATGCTTTTGGTAATGAGAGCGCAATCGACACGTTAAACAGACGATACCTACATCCTTTTTTTATTGGTACGTGGCGTTCTGTTTGTGAGGTCTGACTACCTCCATGGGCATATATACATATGAGACATTTAAGCATTCAAAAAGTTAAGTGATATCAGTTCTGATCGCATTGTATTAAAGCCATGTATCACGATCATATAAAAAATCTTAAATAACCAAACAACAGAAATGTAAGAGAAAGTACTGTTTAAACATAATTATACTTAGATAAAAAAATAACCTTTCAAAAACAGTTCATGCCCATTAAAGAACGAAGTTTTTGTTCGGAAGTTTTGCTGCTTTTTCCGTGACGCAAAACTTTTCTTCAGTTAAAGTTTTATGCCAGTATAATTGACTTTTAAAAGCCCGTAGTGCACTCTACAACCTCTACCATGTAATGTCCATTAAAAGAAGAGAAAACTAAAATATAAAAATAAAAAAACTTGACAATTTTTGCTAAATAAAAGTTATAAAAACGAATATTTAAGTGATAGATATAAAGTCATAAATTATGTACTCGCAACTTAAAATTTTATTTGCCCTATTAATATTACATCTCTAGTCTTAATACCTGTTTATAATAGGTCTTTACCTATGAAATTGCCGTTTTGTATGAAAAAATTTAAACGATTTTTTTTCATGTATTTTTTATTTGTATTAATCGAAGTAATCACCCATGCAATCAATGCATCTTTGCCATCGCAGTGGCAGTTTATTGATGCCCTTCTTAAAGAAATCAGCTGGACGGGAGGCAACAAATTCTTCAAAGGCATTTTGTACTGCCTCTCGGGTATTGAATTTTTTTCCCGCCAAGAAGTTATCCAAATTCTGGAAAAAGTAGTAGTCTGTAGGCGCAAGGTCTGGTGAGTAGGGCGGATGACGGAGAGCTTCCAACCCCAGTTCTTGCAACTTGGAGACCGTCTGCTGTGCAGTATGAGGTCGCGCGTTGTCGTGCAGGAGCAGCGGAGACGAGCGATTGACCAATGCTGGTTGGAGATGTGCCAGCTTCTCCATCATTGTGTTCAGTTCTTCACAGTACACATCTGCAGTAATGCTCACCCCGTTTGGTAAGAAGCTGTGATGAATCACACCGGCGCTAGACCACCAAACAGTGACTCACTTTTCTAGGGGTAAGTTTTCGTTTAGGGCATTGTTTAGGTGCTGAACCAGGATCCAACCAACTTGCTGAGCGCTTGCGGTTATCAAACAGAATCCATTTTTCATCGCAGGTAATAATGCGGTTCAAAATTCCTTCATTTGTGTGTCTGTTGAGCAGTGCAAGGCACGTCTCGACGCGTACTTCGCGCTGACGATCATTGAGTTCGTGGGGCACCCATTTGTCAAGCTTTTTTACCTTGCCAATTTGACGCAAATGGACCAATATTGTTTTGACGCTAACGTCGAAAGCTGCTGCTAATTCAGCCGTAGATTGTGTATCATCAGCTTCCACAATCGCCTTTAATTCGTCATTGTCGACCAGTCTTCGGACGACCGCGAGGTTCATTTTTCAGGTCGAAATTTCCAGAACGGAAGCGAGCAAACCAAAAACAGGTGGTGCGTTGGTTTGTAGTGTTAGCTCCGTAAACGTCGTTGATGTTGCGTGCCGCTTGTGCCGCGTTGCTGCCACGACGGTACTCATATTCCATAATTACTCGAATTTTTAACGTATCCATGATGACGAAAAAGATTGAAATGCGATGAAAATGTAACACTAATCAATAAACAAATGACTACTTTTGGAAAAAAAAATCCATGTTTTTAAAATAAAATTAATTTGAAATTAGAATTCTTACCCAAACAAAAAATATTTTGATTTGAAATGGCCAGTACTGCAAAACGGCAATTTCATAGGTAAAGACCTAATATTTTATGTTAATTATATTTTATTGTATATTAATTGATTGTATTTTAGATTATAGATTGACCTTGTGAAGGCCGCGCGAATCCGCTGGATGTGGGAAGCACAAGACCGGTCGAAGTGGAGGCTTGGGGGAGGCCTATGTCCAGCAGTGGACGTCTTTCGGCTGAAATGATGATGATGATGATGATTTTAGATTATTACTTACTATTGGTTTATCTCAGTAAATCCCTACCTACATGAATTTTATAATATACGAGTAGTAGTTTTGCTAAATGCTTAATAATTAACAAATGTTTCCTCTCTAACTTACCTATTTCGCTGTGCCCGACAGGGTCATATAATCTAATTATAAGTTTACTACCTAAGAATATAAAGAATATAATATAATATAATATAATATGCCACCTACATGTGGAATGCAATAAAGTATTGAGTACACGATGAATTTTAATAGCAACAGATATAGCCTACATTTTTTTTTGTATTCAGTAGTTACGACTGCCTCGTGGGTCTAGTGGGCGCAAGTGATGCTGCTGAGCATGAGGTTTCTGGTTCCATTCCCAAGTCGGGCAAGTTTTACTGAGGTTTTCCATATGGAATTTCTCAGTAGCAACCTGGGGCCTGAATTTGTGCCCGGTTGCTGGCAATAGGCTGGCGTCCTATAAAATGGGGCCTTAAACAAAAATATAGCGAAATGTGAGTATACCTCTGCCTATACCTTTGGGGAAACAAGCCGTGTTATGTATGTGTAATGTTAGAAGATAAGAAAATCATGAGGAATACTAAAACTTTGTCGTGAAAAACCAAATTCTGAAATTACCTCGAACATCCGGAAAAAGAAGACGTGTTCATGTTTTTGCCTACCTAAAAAACATCGGATAAAGGCCACTCCGCACATTTTCCCGCTGTCACTATCAGGTACTATAAAGCCCGCGTTGCGGCGCCGCCACAAAGAAAATGTCACTTTTCATTCATTTTATCGTCACTTTTTCCATCTGACGTGAATAAAAACCTACCAAAGATGTAGGTTACAGATAGTCCACGTATAAACACACGTTCAATTAGCACTGGCCACATATTTGCGTATTGTGTGTATAAACAGAGGGTAACCAGGCCAGTTCAGACCACTCCGTTCCATTACCACCCATCCATGGCGCACCCAGTCCCCAGGGCCTCGACATCTATAAGTCACCTCATACATATTCGCTGGTTTTAATCATCTTTACGCAAATGTTTGTTCTCGTTATGCATATGGTTACAAGAGTCCCGTTCCGGTTCATAAATGTTTTGATATAGTGCCCTTCCATATGAAGAAGAATGAGCTGTTATAAATATTGCTGAAAGTACGAGGAGCCATGATATAAATTTGTTCGGAAACGCGACACGTTCGCATATTTTGTGAATCCTCCCGTGTGAAGATTTCTCAGAGTTATTCATATTTATGGCCCGAATTTCGCTTCTCGCCTTTGATCGCACTCACGTTAAGAATGTCATTTTTCAAAGTTAACTCCGAACATCTGTTGATGTGTCTATTATTATTGTATGATCTAAAAATAAATCAGTCGGTGTTTATGACTTATTTTGATCGAAATATTTATTGAGTTTTCGACGTAACTGTTGACGACGTTCATTGATTACCTTTTAATAGATTTTAATTTGCCTTTGATGTTTGAACCGTTGGCTTTAATTACATTTATGTCTCATGGAAAAATAATGTAAAAATGTTAGATTTATTTAGCCGTAAAATAATTTACGTCTGGCTAACACCCACTTTTCTAAAACGCACACATCTGTTAGTTAATTAATTAACAATTTATTGTTAACGTTGATATATGACCATATACGGCCAGACGTCTAGTACCTACTGTGAGATAAATAGTAAAGGGTGCTCAAGGAGGTCGTTACTCGGGCTATAAAACGTTTTACTGTACGCAGGTAACGCAATAAGTTCAGTGAAATGGTACGCTTACAATGATAGCCCTGGGATTTAATAACAAAGACATTATGTGGGGTTATGTCGTTATTGCATCGGGCATTATTTAGTGATTAATTGATAACTTCCTAAGCATTTTACTTTAAGTCTTAGCAGAAAGGGCGGTTTTCTTGCTGCTTTGACCCCACATAAAGTGGATTAAGGGAATGAAAATGATGTTGATGAAATCGCTCGTACTCATCTATGGTCGACTTGCATTTTTTTCAGCGGCTTCGCCCGCGCGGAACTTTCATCCCCTATTTAACTCCCTTAGGGGTTGAATTTCGAAAAATCGTTCCTTATTCCTTGTCTACATTATAAAGGGAACCTCGAGGCAAAATTTTAGCTTTCTAGGTCCAAGGGTTTGGGCTGGGCATTGATGAGTCAGTCAGTCAGTTAGGACTTTTCTTTTTATTTATATAGATAGATAGACGATGATGATGATCGTAGTTCAAGTGTTGCCACTGACGAGTACTAAGTAGTCCGGTTTGGGCGAATCGTCAGTTTTTTTCTGTAGGCCACTCGCTCGAAGTTAATTTATTTTTGGGCGAATCGACAATTCCAAAAATAAGTAGGTATAAAGCAACTGGGCACGGTTTGAATAAAACGTTGCGGAAATAACGAAATATTAAGGAAAAAGTACACTAATGTTATTCAGTAAAATACAAAACGTGCGAGTCGCATAGAGAAAATATTACATTATTTAAAACTGACGTTTCGACCGATTCGGGCGAGTTATTTCGTGTGAATCGACTTCTTCGTACGCTCAGTAAGAATGTTGATTATAAAACTTCGCTTAAAAAATCCACTCTCTCCATTTTAATTCTAGAAATCCAAACCGAAATCCGTATTTACTTTATAACCTTAATCCGGTAATTTCCATTGCAAAATCTCCGTTTTTAAAACTAGTCTAGAAAAGTGGAAATAAAATGGAAAGCGCTACTTTAAATTCAACACAGTCAGCATTGTTATGGACCACTGGATGTAATAACGTGTTTTAGGGAATAAAAATAAACTGAATATGGAGGCTGTAACTGTTTTTATGTTTAGTGGTCGATTCTGGGTTCAATCCTCAGGTAGAGTACAGAGAGAAAGAGAAATTGGGGTTTTCCTTTAGAAATTTTTCAATAGAAGTTCAAAAAGTGGCTTCCCATGTTGCACCACATAGCCTGTCACCTGCACACGTGAGGACTAGGTATTTGCGTTGCTGAATTATTGGCCAAACTTATTTAGAAAACTATACATTTAAGTACGGTACATATATTTATTCGTGTTATTTTTCCGGTTAAAAATGCGATATCTCAGCGAAAAAAAAGATATACGAGTAAACTCAACGTTATTTTAAAGAGAAAAATTAGTACTTTCAGATACAATTGATAAATTTTTGGAGGAAAGAGGATCTACAGGGCTACGTAACCTCGAAAATTAGCAAATACGGTGTTTTTTGCTCTTCCAGGTTAGGATATCTCAAAATCCTGACGTGATAGAGCAATTCTGCGGTCAGATTCGGATTCAGCGCATCAAAATACTTCGGAAATGGTATCTGGTATCTGGGTAAATAATTTGTCGGCCTGTGATAATTTATCTACTACTAACTAGCTTCTGCTCGCGTATTCATCCGCGAGAAATTTCTTGTACCTCCGACCCAACCCGTCGCATCACATTGCCTGCTCGCACTATTTTTTAGTTTTCGCTTAGTTTTATTTCTTACTTCTTCTTTTTGCTCGGCTCCTAAGAGTCCTAGCGTGATGTTTTATATTTCGACGTTTCATTCTTCAGATATATATATCAACAATGTAGTAATTTTTATCCTACTGGCAACTTCGCACTGGTAAAGAGTAATTTCGTTACTTTTTTTTTTTTTTCTACCTCCGGGTAGGCACTATGTCGGCTCGTCATTATTTTTTCGTGCGTGGCAACAAGCACACCAATCTCCGGAATAAAATAAGTTTTTAAAATAAAAATAAAAATGCCCAAACGAAGTGCTGACGAAAGAATACAATATTATAGTGCAAAATTAAAAAAGTTGAAAAAGCGTGGCAATGAAAAACGGCGTAGTCGCTTAATAGTGTACTCCTCATCATCTGATTCCGAGGAAATACAAGGTGAGTTTATTTTTTCCATTACAAAGTGAAATGAGGAAATTATTGTCTATTAAGTGGAATTTATTTATGCATTCAGCGTCTATAAGCTTCCCTGGAGGATCAACTGCGGGTTATCACGATGGGTTAGCATGACGCTATAGAAAATATCAGCCTGGAGGTTCAACTGCGGGTTAACACAAAGGCTTTGATCTTGTAAGAACAAAAATAGGGTACCGTTTGGACCCTGGGAGCAAGGATCTCTATAAAAATCTACGATTAAATATCGTAAAAATTCTATTTAAATACTCTTAATCTGAACCGTCGTACCATTTTTTTTTTTCTCTTCGTAAGTACCCTCAACTAAAAAAAAAAAAAAAAATTTCAGATAACGGAATGCAAAACGTAGAGGAACACATTGAGGTCGATGAATCGCCACCAGATGTGCCATCAACTTCCAAGTCACCCGATCACCAGCCACCAGCCTCGGAACAAATAAACACTGAACCTGAACTTGACCCAGAGCTACTAGAAGCTTTGGGCGATGCTGTTGTCGATATTCCAGTTTACGGCCCGGACATACACGACAAGCTGGCTCAACGCTGGTTACCAATTCTTAAAAAAGGTATGCAAATCGAAGCCAAAACAACGCTTCTGAAAGGATATACGATTCCTAACAATTGCAAGTTACTCAAAGCACCTACTTTGAACGTAGAAATATCGGCTGCTGTCACTGATTTAGTAAAAAACAGAGACAAAAAGCTTCAAATCAAACAGGACCAACTCGGCCTGGGTATTTCAGCTATCAACAAGGCAATGACCCTGCTGTTGACCGGCGAAGACAAGGTACAAGCTGTAAAAATTTTGTCGGACAGCTGCCGAATACTTACTGATCTTCACTTTACCGAGACGCAAGTAAGAACAAAACTTATGACGCCTGGTTTGGACAAGTCGTTCTTAACCTTAATACAGGATCAAGACAGAGATGAAACCCTCTTCGGAAGTAAATTACCGGATAAAATCAAGGCCTCAAAAGCGATCGAGAAACAAGGACTGCAAATAAAAAAAGCACCTATTCTGAAGCCGTCAACATCAAACTTTCCGACGTCGAGTGCTCGTTATCAGAACCAGGGAAACTGGTCAGGGCCTCCTCGCTTCCCGTCATCGAGAAGGGGGGGGCGGACATCCTCGTACCGAGCACCAGCACACCAACCTTACCGCCGGGCGCCGCCGCCGCCTGCGCCGCCGACGTCGACGTCAGCGCGAGCGGCCGCGAGCTCCAACAAGCGTGCCCCTACGAGGCAATAACTGAGGTACATGCTGGTAGACTACAATTTTACTATGATTGTTGGCGAGGCATTACAAAGAACACTGTAATTCTGGGTTGGATTCGTCATGGTTACCACATACCTTTTTCGCGTAACGTTGTAAAAAGTACTGTTCCCCGAAATAATTTTTCCTTCAAGGAAAAACTGGACATGAAAGTAGCTATTCGTAACTTAATAGATTTAGGCGCAATTACAGAACGCAAACCTAGATTTGATCAATTTGTATCTAACATTTTTTTGACACCAAAATCGGACGGTAGCTATAGATTTATATTAAATCTTAAACAATTAAATAAGTTCGTTTCAAATGAGCATTTTAAGATGGAAGACCATAGAACTGCATCAAAAATGATACCAAGAAATGGCTTCATGGCAACCATAGATCTTAAAGAATCATACTTACTTGTTCCTGTAGCTAGATCTCATCGCAAGTATTTAAGATTTCAATTTGAAGACGAAAAATTACGTAATTACACATATGAATTTAACGCCTTGCCTTACGGACTATCCTCCGCACCTCGGACTTTCACAAAAATCATGAAAGAAGTTGTAGGTTATTTAAGGCATCGTGGATTTAAATCTGTCATATTTCTTGACGATTTATTATGTTTAGGAGATACCTACGACGAGTGTCATAAAAATGTTACCAAAACTCTTAAATTACTGAATTGCTTAGGTTTTGTAGTTAACTTTGATAAAAGTAGACTACACCCACAACAATGTTGCAAATTTTTAGGATTTATGTACAATTCTATAGATATGTCAATAACATTGCCGTTAGAAAAGCGACACAAAATATTACAATTCGTGCAAAAATATTTAAAGTTACCGATTTGTACTATTAGGGAATATTCTCGCTTGTTAGGGGTTCTGACCGCAGCATGTCCAGCCGTAAGATATGGCTGGCTCTATACAAAAGAACTAGAGAGACAGAAATATTTAGCTCTTAAAAAATATCAAACATACGAAGCTAAATTTAGACCTTCTGCTGTAATCTTACCTGACTTAGAGTGGTGGATTAAAAATATAAATTTCACTTCAAATCCTCTTGAATCTCAAAATTTTGTTTTAGAAATCTTTACTGATGCTTCTAAAACAGGTTGGGGTGCATTTTGTAACAACGAACGTGTCAACGGTGGTTGGAAAGATAGCGAGCGCAATCTTCATATTAATTATTTAGAGTTGCTTGCTGTCTTTCTTGGTCTGAAATGCTTCGCTCGGGACCCAAAGTACAATGATTGTAATATTTTGCTACGCGTTGACAACACCACTGCAATTAGTTACATAAATAAAATGGGAGGGATTCAATTCCCTCATTTAACTAACTTAACTAAAACTATCTGGCAGTGGTGCGAGAAACGGAATATCTGGCTGTTTGCGTCATATATAAATACAAAAGATAACTTAGAAGCAGATCAAGAGTCGAGAAAAATTAATCCTGATATCGAATGGAACCTCTCTAACTCGGAATATCAGAAGGTATTGGCATTTTTTGGCGAACCAGTAATAGATCTCTTTGCTTCCCGCACTAATACAAAATGCAAAACGTATGTCTCATGGAAACCAGACCCTGACGCCATGACAGTAGATGCATTTACAATAAATTGGAAACGCACTGGGTACTTCTACGCATTTCCACCCTTCTCTTTGATTTTGAAATGCATACAGAAAATTATTAAAGACGAAGCAATAGGTATAATTATTTTCCCTTATTGGCCGTCACAGCCTTGGTTTCCATTACTCAATAAAATACGTCAGTCTGATATGTTATACTTAACGCCTGATTCAAATATTTCCTTGTCCTCTTTCAGGACCCCCCAACCTCCTCTGAGACAGTTTACCCTGGCTGCAGCGGTGCTCTCAGGACTGCCTTCGAGTTCAGAGGAACACCAAGCTTAGCGCTCGACTTAATGATGGCTTCGCTATCCCAAAATACACTGTCCCAGTACAACGGTACCTATAAACTATGGTGGCAGTTCTGTGAAGCAAACAGTCTTAACCCTTACTCTGGTTCACCATCATATATTATGTTATTTCTAACTGAACTATTTAACAAAGGTGCCGCTTACGGATCTCTAAATTCTCATCGCTCAGCTCTTTCCTTGCTGTTAGGCAGTATTGTTACTTCTGACGACCAAGTTAAAAGGCTTCTAAAAGGCGTATATAAATTAAGACCTGCCACTCCAAAATACACTTGTACCTGGGATCCACAAATAGTTCTAAATTTTGTCGCAGAATGGATACCCAACAGAGGGCTGTCAATTGAAAAAATCACCAAGAAGTTAGTGGTTCTCCTAGCATTATGTACAGCGCATAGAGCACAGACGTTCTCTCTAATAAAATTAGAAAATATTGTGGTAGGTTCATCTGGTATTCAGATAGGTATTTCTGATGTCATCAAGACATCCGCGGCTGGACGGGAACAACCTGTACTTATATTACCGTACTTTAAAGAGAATATGGCAATCTGCCCCGCCACTGTAATAGAAGATTATATGTTCGCCACAAAAAATGTAAGACCTGAATCGACAAACAGCCTTATATTAACTTATAGGCGTCCGCACAAACCAGCAACTGCTCAAACCATCAGCAGATGGATCAAGCAGGTGCTGTGTGCGAGCGGCGTGGACGTGTCTGCGTTCAGCGCGCACAGCACGCGGCACGCAGCCACGTCCGCGGCGTCCGCCTCTGGGCTCTCGTTAGATGCCATTAGGAAAGCAGCTGGCTGGACCAGTACTTCTCAAACCTTCGCAAAGTTCTATCACCGCCAAGTAGTGGACAAATGTAACTTTGCTCAGTCAGTATTACAGACAAGCAATAATACTTAGTGATTGTATTTACAAAAATTAATTAAGTAACTTAGAACAGAATTTTGTTATAATTATATACACAAAAAAAAAAGTTGTAATATTTAAGAAGTTATTGATTATATAGATTAGCATTAGTGCCGTACTTTACATGCCTATATGAATAATAATTAATATTTAGAGTAGATATTAATTACCTACAGAAAATAAAAGACAGATATTTTCCTTTCATAAATCTGTTTATTTTATTTCACAAAATTTTCAACTCTGAACATCTACATTGTTGATATATATATCTGAAGAATGAAACGTCGAAATATAATATATGATCAAACGAACTTGCAAAAGTGAAGTTCGATCGATATTATATGAGTACGTTTCATTCGAAGATATATACTCCCAACCCTCCCAATACCCAAAAATGAAAATTTTGAAAAATATCTCTAAAATAATGACGAGCCGACATAGTGCCTACCCGGAGGTAGAAAAAAAAAAAAAAGTAACGAAATTACTCTTTACCAGTGCGAAGTTGCCAGTAGGATAAAAATTACTACATTGTTGATATATATATCTTCGAATGAAACGTACTCATATAATATCGATCGAACTTCACTTTTGCAAGTTCGTTTGATCATATATTATAGCCTTCCTCATAAATTGGGCTATCAAATACATTTTTTTTTTCAAATCCGGCTGGTAGTTTCAGATTTTAGCGCGTTCAAACAAACAAACTAAACGCTGAAGAGCTTCCCCACCACTTTAAAACAGGTGGCTGAAAATTAAAGTAGGGTTATGAGTTCATAATTTTACATTGTTTTCTAAGCTTCGAAGCTAAGCTAATTATAAAAGTATTAAGTAGCTACTAGAGACTTAATCAAGGCAACAAGGATAGTTTCTGCCCCGGGGATACACAAGCTATTACCACACTGTGCACATGAGGACTTATAAATGCGCTTTTTAATTAACTCATAATACTTAGTTAAGGTTTATTGGTTACAGGAATTAGATTACGGGCGAAAGCGTTTGATAGTAATAGAAATACGTTAATTGAAAATTATATTCACGAGATTACGTGATAAATGTAGATTCATTTTAAATATATCTAACATTTTAAAACCTTTTCAATTTAATTTTAGTTTGAACACATGTTAACTATTTTACCGGGAACATATCCGATCTTGAGCTAATCAACATAAACCTACAATCGGATCCATTAGCTTTTTACCCAACCTGCGAATGGACCTAACTTCACCGACCCTAACATTACACCAATGGAGCTTACTTACCTCAAATTCTATTATACTAAAAACGTACTAAAACTTTATACTGTGCTCCCGAAAAAACAAGAAAAAGCTACCTTATCAACCGATGGTAAAGTCGTGTTCTCGTTTCTTGGAGAGGATTTACTTGAAACCCTGAGCTTGGAGATGCGTGCGAGTTTGTTTTCCAAATAATATATCACACTTAGCTAAGATTACTTTAAGCCCCGTATAAGAAGATATATTGAAGGCTTAATACAGTTCAGGGTTATTTATTCTTTATTGGAGCATGTGCAAAAAGATTACAGGGTATCAATGTTTTACATTGGCAATTAGAATACTCAGCGTCGTAGATTATTTTGCTAGTTACACATGTATTTTGACGAAGTAAATTCAAGGCTATTTTCGACTGAAAACGATGAGAAAATGTTACATTGTTGTTTGTACAGAATAAACATGTTTTCTTTCTTTCTTTCTTTCTTTTCTTTACATAACATCACGCCGGTCTTCTCTGAAGGGTTAGGCAGAGGTGTGCCTGTAGTACAACCAAATTTCACCAGTTATGTTTAGGTCCTATGTAGCAAGGGCGGGCTTATTGCCATCAACCAGTCACACATCCAGACTCCAGGCTGCTACTCAGAAATTCCAGGTCGAAGAACCCGATAACACCTTGCCCGACCCGGGAATCGAACCCAGGATTTCAGGCTCAACAGTAGCACTAGCGACCACTAGGCCAACGAAACTAGGCGTTGACAAATATTAAAATCATGAGGAAATAGGATGAGAAATATTATAGTCCTCGTAAAAAATACTTGGCCACTCGTCACAGTCAGTAAGGCTTTTGTAACACGCAAAGGAAAAAACAGCATTGACATCCGGTACACTGTATAGGACCTAACTCTACAATGGAAAAGGGCAAAATACGTCGATATAGCCCCTCAAATGAGAGCTTACTCCCATCAGGAAATGGTCATGCGACATCCTTTGAGGTCGCGAGTACATTGCCTTCGTCGCGTATTTCTCGTAAAAGGGAGCTCGTCTGAACCTGCCTTATTCATATATGCAAATGTATCTTCGCCCTAATGCTGTGTCTTCGCAATCACAAATAGTGTACTGTTTTATACAGTTTCATACAAATATTTATGGATCAGAATATTTTATTTTGAGAGCTTTCTCGGGAATTTCCTTCAATCCATGTTGATCGGTTGATCTGCAAATAAAAGGGTATCTGCATAAAGACGTGAACGTAAAATTTTATGGCATTTAAAGTCGTCGTTGTATCGTCGAGGAGAACATTTGTTTTTTTTTCAATGAACTCTATGGCTCATTTATAAAGTAAAGACTATCATTAACTCCGAATCATTGCTTCTGTACAATGATTTAAATTTGCAATCGTACAAAAACATGGTTGCTTATATTTATAGCACTTGTTTTCGTTGCCATAATCGTTCGCTTAAATGTAAATACAAGATATGTTCATTAGGATCGTTAAAATATGTAAACACTCATTTGATAGAGGGGCATTTTCACTTTTAAGTGTACCCGCCATTTTGAGGCTGTCCCACTTATTCAAAATTTTATAGCGAGATCAATAACGGACATACTGTCTAATTTTTTGAATAGAAAGTTAAAATATATAATCAATTCACGAATTCATCTGCAATCCTGGTAAAATACGTATAAATGATTAATTTATGAGTATTTTAAATATTCAGAGTAACAGTTTCTGGCATGTCCCACCCCTTACCCACGTTGAATTGGCCGAAATTACTGAAATAGTATACTACGAATACATTTAAACTTTTGGCGTAACCATAGAGCGTTGTTTTTGTAGTCACATAAATTAAATTAGTGCAATAAACTCTTAACAACACAGGCTAAAACACATTTTAAAATTAATGTTCTAAACTTGAACCGGTCGGACATGTCAGTTTAGTGACGCTTTTAGTTGTTCAAAATAATTACTAAAGAAACTCATGTTACCTAAAATGGCAAAATTTGTGAAGAAGATCACGGCTGGCATTAAAAAACGTCAGTTTTGAAACAGTGTCTCGAGTTACAGGGTGTTCAAGTTTGTGTCAGCAGCTGTCTCCACTTTATTTGTCAGGTTAGTGATGTTATTTACTTCTTAATGTAGACGTTTTACATGCTTCAACTGTTTCAAACAAACCAAATATAACATAGATATATTTTAACACACTTGATTCTTACAAAATATCTAATTGTAATTAGAAAACATTTTTCTTTTAATATTGCCCGTGAATGTGACGTCAGTTTGGTGACATTTTGATCCTGTCACATATAGGACTGACTACAAATATCACTAAACTGACACATAAGGCAGGGATCACATCCACAATTCGCCAATATTTATTTTCAGGTAGTTTTTATTCAAAATAAAACCTCACTATGCCACTAAGTGGTGCGGAAAGGATGAGACGTTATAGAGAAAAACTAAAACAAGAATGCCCCCAGAAATATAAAAATCAAAGAAACATTTAGAAAAAAATTAAACAAAAAACAATAAGTTTCAGAACTGACGCCAGAAGAAGCCGAAAAAAGAATAGAAGAGTGAAGAAGAATAAAATAACTAGCCGGCGGCAGAAACAAATGAGAAACAAAGAGCACAAAGAAAAAGAAAAGAAGAGAAAAGAGAGAGAATGATATTTTAATTCGGAATCCAAGAAAAATTAAATTAAGTTCTTGTGAATAAATATGTAAATGGTACATGAGATCAAAATTAAATTAAGTTCCTCGTTTGTTCATAGATAACTCATATGATTAAGATATAATAATATTAGTTTAAATACTTCTAATAAGAATGTGTAACATTAAAGACTTAATTACCAACGCTATGTTTTATTTTGTATCATGTAACCTCAGCTTAAGGTTTATCGATGTGTCATTTTGGTGACTGTCCCAATTTATATGTGGACAAAATATTTTTTTATAACTTTTGTTTTGTTGTTTAACTAAATAACTGTTTGAATATTGTTTTAGCCAGTTACAATATTGAACTCTACAAAATATATTCCAAAACTAACACTTTATCAAAGAAATATTAAAACAAAATCGATCTTCGTAGCATCACTTGTCACAAAACAGAAGTTGATACTTCATTTTAGAAAAACGAGATTTAAATTCAAGGTTATTTTCTGTTTTTTTCGATAGATTGTAATATTCAGTAGCAATAGAAAATAAAAATTAAGGCCTAAACTTAAAACATTAAAACAGGACGACTTTTATGTAGTCACCAAACTGACCACTATTTTACCACAATGTCCGTTTATTTTGCGTTTTTATTATGGAAAGTAGGCTATTTATTTGAAATAAAATACTATTTTCAGTCCGTCAGACTATGTAGTATAGACTAGGACCTTTAAACATCTTAAAAACACAACTTTAAAAAAATACCCATATTTTTAATAGGGTACACTTAAAAGTGAAAATGCCCAGAGGCTCAAGTTACATACTCGTAGCCTTCATCACTAATTCAAACACGTTGAGTTTTCTCTTAGATCGCGTTGCATCTAATCAGTATCGTGTGCACATATTTCTGTTTGTATTTCAGCACTTTCATTAGTACTAAAACGTTATATCTACTTTGGCGTAATTTGGTGGCCTGCTTTATTGGGAACTGTGTGCTAAGAATTCAATATGCAGTTCACTATTTGATGTTGCCTTGATCTTTTCTTTAATGTCTATTGGAAATGCATCAATGTATTGTAATCATCACGCTACGCAAACATTTTTGCTGATAGCAGTATACTCTATTTTTAATACAAAAGCTTTAAAGACCCAACATTTTTTTGCTGTCCGTCCTCCGGACAATGGCTAAATATGACGCATAAACTTAACAAGGAATGAAGAGGTGTATTTATTTTTAAGTTAAGCAATTTTCGTAGAAATGCTTAAGGATATATTTCATGCAAACACGTCTATAATTACTTGCATTTGTGTGTATATGAATATGTTCCTCTTTCTTGTTGGCAACATTAAACTTGAGAGGCGCTTCGATAACAACCAAAATGGCGTTCTAATGACATTTTAATAGTGTTTCAGGAAGCACTAATACCGTGATAAACACCAGTTCCATACCCGTCCTGACAAACTACGGATTTATTCCATTATATCCACAAAATCGTACATTTATGCACATTAATGATTCACTCGTTCGGAATAAACGGGCGGCCGGTTCGGACACAGCGTTTATTCCAAGGGCGAAACAAAAGAGATTTAAATGACGGACGCGTATTCATAAAAGATAGTATAAAATAAATATCTGGAACATCCGACGGGAGTTTTGTTGGAGCCGGAATGTTTTATTATCTCTCACTTTATGCTCATAAACCATACCGGACTCAGAATAGCGACATTAAATTAACCGCAGGAGTAGGTAGGTAGGTACGTCAGTCCGTGATGTGAGTCGGACCAAGCAGGACCGAGTTTAATCCCACGAGAATGTACGTTTAATCTAAAATGTATTTTTATCAGCACCATGTTTAGACTTGCTTTGTATTTATTGTATATTGAATCAAACATTTTGAATATAGCTAGGGGATGAACAAAGAGAAGTTGTGAGGAAATACAAAATGCGTAATTGCGTTAAAACGCCGGCAGCCATTGCTACAGTCATGATGTTGTATAGGGTTGTTTCAATTGGCAAGTTCAATAAACAACTTATAGGTAAGGGTTTCTATAAACAGAGACTATCAAATCATCGCTGTTTTTGTATATGTACATTTAGAGGAAGCAGCCCTATTGAGCGCTTTCGTTTATTTTGATTGTATTATGCTGCTATTTCGGTCTATTTCCAGATTTCGCTGGTTTATTTATTTAGCATTATCGTTCCCGAAAATCTTTGATTCAATATACTGCTCTCGTAAATTATATGTAGTGCTTGGCAGCCACAATTGTCTGATGAACTGAGTGAGTCAAAAGGTATACCTGTATGACTTTTTTAGTGTACAGTCAACATGATAATAAATAAAATGTGTTCGCAGTACAAAATCAGAATCAGTGTAAGTATATGTTTAAAAATCCTCTATTAGCCACAAAATAAAAGGACGTATAAACAAGGTAGTCTGAACTGAATAGCCCGTCGGCTAAGCGAACCTTTCAAAGAAGAAACGAGGAAGTATAAATTAGGAGAGGGCGTGAAATTCCCCGGCTTGCTGTCAATCCATACAAAGGCATGTATGAGTATGACGGAATTAAAATTCCATACAAATGGGCATTTAAACAGGCATGGTCGTGGAGGTCGTTTTGTATGTTTGTATGTGTGTGTGTTTCGCGTGTATGTTTCTTGTTCTTTGTAAGAGATTGTGAGTTTAGGGGTAACGATATAAATTAAAGTCTTAGGGTAGATTAGAGTTGTATACGTAAAGGAAAGGAAGAAATCTTTGGGTTAAAATCTAAGCAATGTATTATGGCTCTTATTGTTATACTGCGTCAGATGCTTGGGGTTCATATATTTTAAATTAAGCTGCAATAATTATGTCTGTACCGATGTTATCTTATAAGTGTAGTACCTACCTATAAAATATCAACGTCATCTAAAAACATCTAGAATTTTCTACAACTGGCGACAACACTTTCGGGTAAGCCATTTATGGTCAGAATCTTTTTAAACCGGAGTGCATGTTATCGAATCCTTTAAGTGGCCTCGAAGATGTCTGCTTACCATAAAACTTGCTGATAAGGGATGCATGTCAAGGACCATAGCATTTCTTTACATTCCTGAGATGTTTCCGACTGGAGTACAGTTATATTACCTGTTCTTATCGAAAGTCTTTTTGGAAGAAGTTTTTTTATGTGACTGTACAATCTTTTAAGAAGAATGTATATGAGGAATTCTCTTTCGTAATCTGTATTACGGTAATTCGAACTTGGGTTAAACTTTAGTGGGCAAAGTTTAAATTGTCAAAGTTTTAGTAACTAAAACGTAGGTATTCCTATACCTACGTTTCAGTTACTAAAACTTTATTACACCTTCAACCAAATTACGGAGTAATTTTACTTGAGTTAGTAATTTACGTAATTTTTGAGATAAGAAGTTACTAGGTTACCTAATATTTAAGAAAACTTTTGCTACCAAGAAAATCTCATTTCAGTTATCAACATAGGACAATTACGTTTCCTACAAAAACTAGTCACGTAGCTTTCGCACAAGGATCTGTGCCGTAAATTATTACAAAGCCCTATGGGGACAATTTCCTCTCGTGAGACTGCATCTGTCAAATAACTCACAATCTATGGCAAAAATGACCTCTTGGACTGCCAACCATTTTTATCGAGGTGGATCTGATAAATTGCAACCGAAAAATCTCTCATAATACATAGGTGCCTATATACTATACAAACTCATGCCTTCTTACTATGGTTGTTGGCAGAATCTACAGACCGCCACTTGCTTCGATCCTCACTTACTTATTTTGAGGTAAATACCTCGCAGATGTGTGAACGCATTATATAATGCGTTCACACATCTGCGAGGTATTTACCTAACACACTCACAGTAGGAATGGCTTTCATTCTAACAGTTCAACAATATTCATTGCATCTAGTGATGTACCGACTAGTCGGGAAAGCCGACTAGTCGGTCATATTTGTAGTCGGCGACTAGTCGGTGACTATTCGGCTAAAACCGCCGCGCCGAATAGTCGGCCCATTTTTTACTCGTATTAATATGCTTCAAAATTTAAAAGACGGTAATTGAAATGAAATTAAAATCTTTACTTTTTTTATTTTCTATGAACATCAGTTTTACAGTCTACTTTCAGTGCAATCTAGAATAGGATAGGAAGGAATGTGGGCTCGCACGTAAACAATGATAGAAAAAATGCAATGTAAACAAAAACATGTCCAGCAGGCTTAGCACGAGAACCGTAGAGAAGCGTTTTGTCGACGGAAGAGTAGACAACAATGACGTTTCCGTGTAGATAGTTGATAGTTTTGTACCGAGAACTGTAGACAAGCGATTTTTTTATTCTACGGTAGAGTAGAAATAGAAAGCGTCATGCTAAGCCTGCTGACAAGTCCGCCCTGTCGCCGGGCGCGGGCGCCGCGCACCACTTACGAGCCGAAAACATAGTCACACACAAACGTTACCGATGTCACCCGAACTCAACCGAAAGCAAAGGTCGGCTTGGCTGACTAGTTGGCTAAGGTCATAGCCGGCGGTATCGGCACATCTCTAATTACATTATTTACGTTGCTGAGCAGACATTTTTTTCAAACATATGAAACAATAGATTAGCAATATCTTTCAAAAGTATTCAGATAGTGCTTGATGTTATTAGGTTACTGGTGAGACACGCACGCCGATCGCGAGTGCTACGCGCTAAAGAATATCACCCATAAGGTCATTAATAGCAAGAAGGTTTCATAAAATTTATTTACAAAATCCACCAAGTATTATTTGTTAAAATCCGTGTCCCACAATACTCAATTTTTGCTCTGTACGAAAGGCAAAACAATACACAATTTGTGGAATTGTCAAGTTTCTGTCTCAGCACTTTTAGCGGTCGGACTGGAAACGAATTGTCATGACAATAGACTCTCTGGAATGCCGCGCTGGGTGCCAAATTCAAAAACATTTTTTGTGCACCCCAAATTATCTTATTATCAAATTATCTTATTAGCTTATTATCTTTTGAAAGCAAAAAATGGGCAAAGGAAACACTTGTGGGTCATTGAAGGCGGGGCCAAACTAATTTGGCCCAGTTGCGTGAGCTCTTGTCTTTGCCACCTAAAAAAAAGTTTCAACGTGTCTGCAAACGTAATTATTAAGAAGATTGATGGTAGACGCGAAACGAATTTGTAGATCCATTTACAAACATTGGTTAGATGGAACCTACATACTTAACAAGAATGCGAATAGTTTTATGGGTGTGTCAGGTTACGATGGTTTTTAAAGTCATTTGCCAGTCGATCCCCAACGTATACAAAAATTTTATGCTGGGAAGTCAATGCCTTCGCGCATTATCGCATCGGGGGTCAGAAGACATAACTTTTATATGATTACTATCGGTTTCATAGAATTTTATTCTCTATCTTTCTCATTTCTCTCTTATTGTTCCCATATTACCGAATATTTCCATTTTTATTGGATTTTAAAAGGCCAATTTGTATCCAATTCCAAAGGTTCACTTCACCTTTAATTCTATTAGTATTTAATGTTATATCTGAAGAGTACTTTAAAAGCTCTAAAACCGAAAATGTTTGAGAAAATGGAGGAACAGTTACTGAAGGTATACATTAATATTTGAATTTAATTTTATAGATAAAACTTTTTTGGCTATTTCGTTAACATAATATTATCATAGTCTAATGTTATTATGGAGTTGGCCTTAATTTCATACAGAATATAATACACAGAAATTTGGTATTATTTTTTAATGGTTTTGGCCTTGTGTGACTTGATTATCTAACCCTGAGCATCTTTTTCTCGTTATCCACCGGTATTTAGGAATTTTCTCAGAACTGTCTATAACTCCATAGGTTTAGGTAGTTAAATAAAGGTAAACAAATCGTAAAAAGGGTTTTTTTTATAGTTAACACTTTCTTGTTTAAAAATACGGTGTAACAAAATGAAGTTTATTTTCGATTTATACTATAGTTTCCTCTTTTATTTTTAAATATTAAACTTTATAATTTATTCTTAAACTAGTCTTTCTAGATGTAACTACTTGAGCACATTTTTTTTGTTAGATTAATTATAATAATATAATATTTTGTAATCTGCCTATTGTAAAGAGCCCAAAATGACAGGTAGGGAACCCTTTTAGAAAATACAACGAATTTCTAAAATGAAAAGTAGGTACAACTGTGATGTAGTATGGCAACTGAAGTGGCAGGGATTACATTTAGTTGGTTAATTAGTCTTTGACAGCGCTCTCAACAATCGACATTTACGATTTTGCGAGTGCGTTTCGATTTTGTAAAAATGTGTTATTAAAGCTAGCAAAATAGTTGATGACACAACGGAATGATTTATTATTAATGTGCCAGCTAGTTCATCAGATTCTGATTCAGATTCAGAATAAAGCCTATTATTATATGACTATAAATAATTTGATTTTAATACTTGAATTAAAAGGTTTCGCATCTATGAGTCACGTGGTTTTTTTTGTTTACCTTTATTTAACTACCTAAACCTATGGAGTATAGTCCCGTTGATACAGATCTGCGGAAATTGACAAACCATTAGCTATGTGTAAATTGATATTATCTAGCAGGCACAGCAATGTAGTATCTTCGTTATTAATCCACCCAATACCACAATTTCAGATAACCGAAAGCAATTAAAATACATCACATTTTGCGTCCATTGCTCTAATAGCCTAAAACCCTAACCAAAACCTAAGCTACCTTAACTTATGCCACGTCAGCTGACCAGCATTACCTACGGGTAACTCTTATCTACGCCTATCCGTTATCAATTACGCGACGTGGCAGAGTATAAAGGTTACTTCGCAAAGGCTCCTGGCAAACAGGCGCGACGCAACTCTGGTAGAACAATTTCCATGAAATTTTCATAGAAGATTTTCCACCAGAGTCGCGTCACGCTGTGAAGTCTACTGGAGCCTTAAATCGGCGTACACACAGGATTCGAAATCGCGGTGGGATTTTATCGCGTACTGGATCTTTAGAAGATTGCACTGCTTTCAAAATCAAAAGGCATTTATTCAAACTAGGCTGAGAGTCAGCTCTTTTTGAACGTCAAAATTATATAAGATAGTTCCCCTAAAACGCCCGCCCTTCACCACTTCCTAGTGCTTTAGCTAGGAAGAAGAAGTGGCGCAACAAACTCCCCAGCAGTACAGCTGTCTGAGAACTTGATTCTATACAATAGTAAGTAATTAACATTACGAAACACAAAAAAAAATTGCCATATTTATGTCAGCTAGCAGTCTAGCACACGCCAATATTTGCGTCGAGAGTTGAAATTCGAACAGTAGAACACACTGTTCATTTCGACGTCTGAGATGCAGTCCGTTGGATTCTCAATGCTCGGTTTGACACCAAGAGTTCAAAATATTGTGCGCTAAAAATTCTCGCCGCGATTTTATTACGTCCGTGTGTCCGTCGACTAAAGGTCGCTTCGTAAATCGTCGTGCGTAAATCGCGTGTGATATCCCCTTGTTTGCAGGTCATTAGAGGACAGGCTGATCTTTACATTTTCACGACGTTGCCTCCGGCCCCTTTTAACACCGACGAATTATCCCTAACGTGTCAACATGTTGCGTACACATTGCATGTGTTATGTTTATGTAGATCTTGGAAGGACTTCAAAGACGGCTGGATATGATTGGAGTTGATCTTACGATTACTTTTGATGATGATTTTATTTTTATTGACAGATCAATCAAGTGTGAATGAATCGCGAAAGAGTATATACAGGGACTTATATTTCTTCCAAGTTTTGACTAGGATGAAGCAGTATTTAGTTTCTGCCACTTCATTATTAATCCTACGAAAGAGCATCGTGTTACTCAGTGACAAGGTTCTGGAGGTCAGAAAGGCAGTCATTTTATGTCAAATACTGGTATTCAGCTGCATCCGGTTAGACTTGAAGCTGACCCCAGCATAGTTGGGAACAGGCTCGGCAGATTAATTGACTTCATTACTTGTATACTTGCCATCTTTTGCTCTTGTAATTATATTGTTTATGTAAATCAACTGGTCTGTAGTTTAGCATCCCATCATAGAACTAACTTACTTCAATAGTAAACTATTGACTTACATTTAACCCGTACATTTAAACTATTATAATATTTACAAGGTTGAGCAGTAGTTCACAGTTATTATGGGGATGTCAATTAAGTAACTGGTTAGGTATTCAACGACGGGAATTTACGCCATAGCATTGGCTTTTGCCCCCTCATTAGTAGAGTCGGTATCATAAGCTTAGGCTTTTCGGGTTCTATTCATATTCGTATAGAACTTGGAAAATTTTCATTACTTTCGTAATTTTTTGCACGTTTCGCGTGTACTCCTTTTTCACGTAATAATAAGTATTAGTGGTCGCCCAGTAGTTTAAATTCGACCATAATCAAAAAAAATAGCTTTCTGCACTGCTCCATATTAACTTTAACTACTCATACTCCTCCGTCCACGTAACTTTCGTAAAAAGCGGTACAAAGCTTTTGCTTAGCGTATTAGTATAAGTATAGATTTCGTAGAATATGACTACTCTAAAATATTATTCTGATATCCAAAACTATTTTTCATAAAACAGGTTGAAATGAGCAGTACCTAGATATGTTAGCGTCGATAATCTTAATTCGAATGTAATGATTTTTTTTATTAATCGTAAATAGCCTCTACGTCCGTACTCCGTACGTTAGTCAGTTACGTTAAAGTCACTTTATTCCAAAGAGTTTAATTAAGGAAGTCTTTTATTCAAAACCGTTTTTTGTATTCATTATCACATAGCCTCGAATGATACAGTCTCCACTTTTATTTACATGTGTTTCTAAAAAGAAACGAAAGTGAGTACTATTCACATCATTTTATTTCCTTTTGCTTTCTCACTGAAAATGAATCTGTATTCAGAATGCATGCAGCTGTTTGACTGTTATTTTTATGTTGTCCCTATGCTACTTAAAATGAGAAAATAAGTCGTATGTGGAGCCCTGCCCTGACACAGCTAGTGGGCGTCGCCGCTGACCCCGTTGAAGATGGCGGAACAAGCTGGAGAAAACAAATGACCAGTGGTCCACATTTAAAGCCCTGGCTCGAAAGAGCTAGAAGTCACGCCTTTGCCCAGCAGTGTGATTATGCAGGGTAACTGAAACTGAGAAATGCTACTACTGCTATTAATGTTTATTATGAAAATTTAGTCAGCACAAATCACGAAGTCAGAATTCACTTAAACACAAAATAGTTTCCATACATTAGCTGTCTCTGACGTCACCGCCACAAACTATCGCAGGCAATCCCAGGCTTGAATCCAGCACTAGGTATATAATATACGGCGAATTACTGCAGCCCACATTCTTGGCGACATGCCACGTGGTAGACGTTGTGACATGAATACCATACTTGTGACAAACTTCTCAACTGTGAGGAAATTATAAATTTCATTTCATAGGGCACCTCTGCCCTTTATTGAACTGTTATTGTGCATTTGTTTGGTTTTTATTTAACTTGATTTTCAGTTGAACATTGGATTGAAAATCATAGACTTTCAAGTCGGAAAACGATATCCTGTAATTTTAACTGAAACTTACCTAAATCAGAATTTGTAATCGGAATCAGAAATCTGAACCCAAATCAAAGAAGAGATTCCTCATCCATAGACCTGAATTGCTCACTTTTAACAAAAGTATCCCTATGAATGTCCCCACTGTCTATGACTTTATTATGAACTCTAAATGAATGACAAAGAGTGTATATTTTCATTATTTAATTACCAAACCTGACAGTAATTTTGTTAATCATAATAACAGTTTGTAACGTATCAATAGTTTATCAGCAATCAACTCACAATATGTCAAAGTTAAACGGTTGTTTAAAACCTAATTAGAAGAAAACATGCAGAAATGTTTTAATCGTCGTCGTTCCAAATAATCATAATCTTTTAACTAACATTTTTATGTCAGACAATCGCATTCAACAGTTCCACTAAATTGGTATCCCGCTGCACCGGTTAAGTGTTTTGTTTTATCCCGAAACAAATCACTTGTCAGAATTCATTACGTTAAATTGCTCAATCTTAAGAAAGCATTTTCGAATCCTGCTTTGAACTTGATAGAAAACACGTTTTGCGTTTTTGTTTCTCCAAATAAAAAACGATTTCTGTGTTGAAGTTCCAAAGTTTTTGGTCTAAGTTAACCAACTTACTTATACTTTTTCTTTAAGTGCAAACCCCTTTGAATATTGTACTGTTGTACCTAAGGGGTCTAGGTACCAATAAAATATTGAATACGTTCAATATCATATATTTAGATAAGTTAAGACTTTACAAGGCCGCGCCTAATATAATCATTAAATATTTTCTTAGGATCAAACTCCTCCTAATCGCATTGACGGATAGAATCCTAATCTCATCATCTTGATAGTTCAAATGTGACAGTCATTCCATTACCGGCCTGTATTAACATAAAGGTTGCATTCGTAAGCAACAAACCTTTACAGTACCTACTATAAATTACACAGGGTGAAATTGAAAACATGCGACAAACCGTAATGGGAGATTGTACTCATCATTATGAACAACTTTTACTGAGGGACCAAAGATGCAATCGCAAAAAAAAAAACAGCTTTTCCCTACATTTTGACGAGTTATGCGAACATAAATGTAGGGAACAGATGTTTTTTTTTTCGCGATTGCATCATTGGTCCCTTAGTAAAAGTTGTTCATAATGATCAGTACAATCTCCCATTTCGGTTTGTCGCATGTTTTCAATTTCAACCTGTATTTGTGACTTATTTTCACTTAATTTTACATTCTGGTATTTACGATGTTCTAAAGCAGGCTTGACTTATTCATCATCATCTGCATAGCTTTGTCCCAACTATGTTGAGGTCGGCTTCCAGTTTAACCGGATGCAGCTGAATACCAGTATTTCACGTAGAGCGACTGTCTATCTGACCTCCACAACCCAGTTACTTGGTAATACGATACCCCTTGGTAAGACTGGTTGTCAGACTTTCGGGCTTCTGACTACCCGTAACGAATGTCAAAGATCAACAAATGACAGCCGGAACCAACGGCTTAACGTGCTTTCAAAGGCATGGAGGGTCTTGGTATGTAAAGATGGTCACCCATCCACGGACCAACCGTGGCAAGCGTAGCTTAACCTGATCGATCGACCGTGTGGCTGTTATTACTTAACCACAAGCTTGACTTATTCATATCATATAAAAATAATTAAAATGATAACAGTAAAAAGAACCCCGTGAGGCAGTGTTGATGTAATCCACTCACGCGATCTGTCACATAAATATGCCACGGGAAGGTCGCAAATTTAAGACAGGTGCAAATAAAGAGATGCCACAAATACCTCAATGAATAAAGGCATACTTCTTTTTAGGCGACGCGGGTGCGTCTTAGAGAGGCCGCCGACCAACTTCATAATAACATATTTTATGCATCGATAAAGCCCTTATCTGGGAGCGCCCTTTTCTCAATAGTACATTCTCGGCCGTATGAAAGATACAAAGTCTAAAGTTATTTTTAGTAAGTTTAGACCTTCTCATTGGGATGTTACGGTTGTTATTCCGCTCTCCCTTTGTGGCCGAGGTATCTGATTTACGGCCAGGTGTGGGCTCTCGTCGCTCGCCACTCTTCCATTCAGAGCTTGCACAAAGTGGGACACCTCTAGATTGGCGGTCTCCGATGAATTCGCTCCATTTCAACGTCAACTCACAGATTTGTAATTCTTTTTGCGGACGACGGTCAGACGTACTGACACTGTAATTCAATTTCATGCTTTTATCTTCTGATTACAGTTCGAATTACTTTAGTAATTTTGATTATTTAATGGTTTATTCTGTCTGTTTTGGTTAGTCAAAGGTTGGTTGGTGTCATAACACCCAATGATGCTTTAACCGAACCTGCGTTTGCGTAAAAATGACAAACAAATTCCAACAACTCCTCGACGGGCCGTATTATTCAAACAGATATCAAAAACTTCCTTTCGCTTCTCCTATTGCCGATTCAGCGATATATGAATTCAGTATTCAGTGCGAAGTTGAGCGAACGCCTACAGCACTCGGACGAACACCGGAGAATTTTATTGGAAATCGACGTTCATCGAAAATGCACTTTAAAAGGTAATTCAAAAATAGTTTTATTCCTTAAAAATAGTTAATGCATTCAGAGAAAAAAACCTTTTAGTGAAACAAATGTATGACGACTATTTTTATTTTAAACCGAAGCGATACACGGGTTCGTATACCGGAGTTAACTCTCCACCGTTAAAGTAAATATTTGATTCGAAATATTGAACACAGGGTCTCTACTCTCGACCGAACTGTCAGCTGCAACAACCACAACTTTGAATGAATACATGAACTAAGTAACAACATGTTGTTTAATGTCGGCTCAGTTATGATGAACAACATTTAATTATCTCGGTGCTCCCAGCTCTAAATGCTAAGAACACGGAAGATAATTACGGGGGTGGTAGATAAATGAATTCCAACAAGTGCTACACAACAATACAGGTAGCGCATTCCGGCTCGCGGCCTCGTTTACACCCGTACATAAACAAAGGCCCAAATATAAGGCACAAGTAATTATGGAACGTGCAACACTTTTTACATTCTTTGCTGAGTTTTTTTTTATGTCTTTTAAAGTGTGCATTTGTTGGAATGAGGTATTGGGGAAGAGAGATGGGGGGTGCATAGTCACACTAGCTTTCATTCTGTCGCCCTCCGGCGTCCGTCTGCGTCAGTTCAGTAGCTTCAAGCCCCTGGTAAGGGATGGTCGTGCGCTCTCCCGCGATGCCGCAATACGGCCTCTTCCGATACACCCGTGTATTTTAGTGAAGTTTTATTTTCAAAGACATTTTATGTTGTTTGGATTATGCGTGTGTTCACAATTGGCTGGAAACCTTGATGATTGTTTTCGAAGAGGCTCCTTTGACCTCAATTTTCTTATTAATTTCACTTTGAAGAAGTTATTTATTGATAAAAGATTTACGTAAAAAAATCTTTTTAATTTAATTTTGTGAGGGTTCACTGGGCGGAAAGTATTTAATTTAATCGATGTTTAGGTACTTTGTAAATAAATTTAGTTCATAGTATAATGTAAATAGCTGAAACTCGTAAGTATACTGTGTAACTTAAGTTGTGTTTAGGTTATGTTTTGCGGGTACCTGTGTTTTTTTACACTATAAGGGTCGGCTTTGTTGGAACTGTTTTTATTTCGTACTCTTGAGTTCAAGTTTCTGTGATGTTGGGGCAAGTCAATGAGATTATTCATCTTGTGGCCATATGTTCGTACTTGAAACCAGAGAGTCAAGTAGTAGAGCACAGTTTGAAAGCGATAGACATAAATTACTAGGACTTTGGTGACCATAAATGATGTGGACACATTATTACATGTCCTAATTGATCAATAGATATATCAGTATTACTATTGTAACACAACTTTGAAAGAACTTCGCATCTTGAAGAAATTACGAAATTTTTTGGATCTTTAAAAGCTTACAACTGACTTCCAAATTTTTTTATACTGTAAGTTTAGTGATGCTTACTTTAGACTTTTCCAGCTGAATGTTTACATGTTTATTTATAACATATGTACGTCACAATCCCACGATCTGAAACGGGTTAGGCCAACTTGAAGCAAATATACTATAGTTCAGAACTTATGCCTAAGTGAGTAATATACACATTACACTTGATATTTTTATAATACTAACCGCAACTTATCGCTGTGGTTAGCATGAGGATTTCATATCACGTTCCAAAGAGGTTTCTTAGTCGGGTTCAATAGAATATAAACTATTTGCTAAGTTCTTGAAGAGTTCGAACTTTGAAGTGGAATAGGCAGACCCACAGTTCTTGATGACGACTTTTAGGGCCCTTTAGGTATCTTATTATAATAGTCCCTTCAAGAACCTAACGGCGACCTTACACCACTTATAGATTTGACCTGAACCTCGAACTCTTGAACACAGACAAAGTATCTTTTGGTGTCAAATCGTAGTGAAGGCCGATTTTTTGGAAAATGACAAAGCAACCTTTATCACTTTTGATGTTCTATTAAATTAATTAAATAGCTATAAATTAAACATCACGCCGGTAATCCCCGAAGGGTTAGGCGGAGGTATAGCTATAGCACACCCACATTTTTCCAGTTATGTTTAAGTCCCATACAATGGGGGGCGAGCCTACCACCATCAACCGGGGCACAAATACAGACTACAGTTTGCTACTGAGCAATTCTTGATGGTCAAAACCGAAATACTCGTTACCCGACCTGGGAATTCATCAAATACATAGTCATAATGAATTTCTAATTAACTTATAATAATGTAAAATACCTATCCAAGTTTGTCACGACAAACGCGGTATGATTTACAGCGTGAAATATATACTTGGACGAATTGCGTGGGAGCATAAACAGCTGGTGCCCAATTTTGTCGTCTATTTCATTTTAAGATCGCCAAGAAACGTTTTTCTGTTTGGGAATATTAAGTAATAGTATGCCTGACTGATTAAATGTTTTTTTTTTTAAGTTTCTTTAGTACTTTTTCTGACGTAGTCAGACCAAGAAGCAGAGTACTATAATAATATGGTCATAAGGGAATATTACCAAACTACCATTAGTGATTATTGTACACTGTTGTTACACACCTATTGTTTTAATAACAAACCTGTCGTTGTCGTAGACTTACACAAATACCTATCACCTGCACACATTCATCACCCACAGCATAAAAGAGGTAGTAAGAGGTATTAATATATTTGTATGGAAATCACACTCAACATTTACACTGATTCTATTTCGAATGAACACCAACCCTATTTTAAAATGGCCATTAAACGTGCAAATGCTGCCAGTCTTCTGGGCATGTTTCTGGATGACAGCGATTCGGACTGCTACTTCGACGCCTAAGTGACCAAAAAAGAAAAGGATTTTTTGTATTTACTTGAATATTTAGATAGTTAGTCATTTAACTTAACACCTAGAGTAATTAGTTAGTTGCGTTGTAAATAAATTCAATTTCATATCTATTGTTTCACTTCTTTACATCCACTTCCACGGGTTATTATTCAGCTTCTCCACTTATGAATTCATAATTCGTGCAGCTAAAATGCAACATATTCAACTAGGTCTGTATTTATATTTGCATCAATCAACCCTGACAATCCTTTAGTCAAAATCCTTTTTCCATAGAAACATTGACCCATTACGGATTTCTCATGTAAGCGCGCACGTACAAACACAAAATCACACATGCACAAACAATCAAACCAGGAACAACTATCTGTAGCCCAAACAAATATTTACTCAGTTCGAAGCCAATCGTTTGACCACTGTGCCAACCGTTGTGCCGTCAAATCTCCAATTCACTTTTGGATATTCACCTAGCTCCTAGGTCACTCTCGAAATACCTTTTCTCGTCAAATATCAAAGTATTCTACTAAGGGGGAAGTGATTTCGGAAGACCTTGTACAGGTAAAGACTTACACACACTCACTCATATTCTTTTCACTTTACACTTTTGATTTGATTTTTTTTCAATTAAATGTTTTTCCTTCTTTCTGTTATACACGCGTACTATATTTACCTATATATGTAAATATAGTTTCGAGATGCGTGGAGCCACTAAATTCCGTCCACATGTATTGTGCACCTCTTTTAAATAACTTTGCGTGAATCCAGACACTATATTCGCTTTTTTGCGTCCAGAATACACTCAGAAAAAGCTTTATCCAGATATTCGCAAACCCTAAAGTATTTACTATTCATAACCCTGAAAACATAAGACGATCAATCATTGGTCCTTTACCTTTCCTTCGAGCCCCTATTGGCGTAGAAACAGTTCAGAAAACTCTTCAAAACGGACCTGAAACTTTTATACTAGGGTTGTCGACTTTAGTGGGGCTGTCGCGAGTTTTGTAAGGGGTTTTTGTGTTCACGGGTTATTGGGGTGACACCTTACCCATGGGAGTCGGGTCAAGGCACCTGTTACGACCACTGCGTTTCTATTCAATATTTATGACGTGGTTTGTAGGTACATTTTTATTTGAGGGGTCACTCTTCTTTGTGTGTTTTTCTTTTCAAGTAAGTGTGGCAGTTTTTTCAATGGGCAATAGGATGTGATTTTGAACAAACTTGAATAATAAAATCTTTTGGAGAAAGTTTTTATTTTTAACTTTTTAGTTATAGACCTACCCCACATTAATTCGAAATTTCATCATCCTTGGGGTCAAAACATATTTATGCGATCGCAGCAATTGCGGTTGATTAGCTGAAATTTTTTGAAGAGTTCAGTCGTGTGTCTCCGAAACGCATCATCAGATCTATATGAAATTTTAATGGGACCACACGGGAAGCGCAAACTTTCAAATAAAAAAGAATGATCAAAGTCGCTTCACCCAGTCGAAAGTTCTGAGCTAAAAATTTATTTTTTTAATACAGTCGAATTCAGAACCTCCTCCTTTTTTGAAGTCGGTTAAAAATATGAGCTTGTTGCACTTCTTCTCGGTATAAATTTTTACTGTGCCAAAATACATACTACTTCGTCCGCGTAACATTGGTAAAAAGGGGTACAATATTTTTGCTTCACGTATTATTATTAAATGTATAGATAGATAAGCCATAACCTGCAATGCTGAGAATAGCTGAAGCTTCAGCCGTTTTTCTTTACATTATTCTTAGCCGCTTTATACAAAAATTCAAAACGCAAACACGTCAAGCTCACTTTACAGAGGAAAACTTCAATTAAACTCCTTACCCTATAAAACAACTCACATAAACTATTAAAATTATATCACTTAATACGTCTAAACCGCCCGAAACCATAACTAAAACGACTATAATCCCTTAATAGTCCATTTGATAAATAGCCCATGTTAAACTTAATTAGCTAACACAGTTTATGAATGCCCCACCATATCTTAGGCCTTGTGATTGCAATTTATAACCTCGATCATAGCTCGACTAGTTTCTAGTTAATAGTTCAAGTTAACTGTACCTAAGTCCTAGGCTATGGATTACTTGTTTACAAGCAACTTGTGATCAACATTGATTGCATAACTGTGTTGTATGAGATTCAGAATTAATTACTTGTAGCAATTAGGGACAGTCGACCTGTGTTTAATTGCTTAGTCTCCTTGTTAAGTAAGTGTGGGGACAATTGGTTTGTTGTGTCAGCAATTGGTATGGGGCATTCATGGAGTGCCCCCACTGCATGCGTCTATATTGTATTCCCTTTAGAGTACTAAATATAATAGCTACGGTAGTATGTCATTGTTTATCGGTCTACATTCAATCTTAAGGCGGTAGGTAGCTTAGCTATTTGAAGTAGAACAATGCAGAATATAAAAGAGGCATTTTCTTTCTTTAAAGCGGAAAGAAAATTCTATGCAGTTTGTCACACTAACATCGCTGCGAATCTCGTAGCACACTCTTATGGCCCTGGTAACTTTAAATATTGTCGTTATGAGCGATAATAGTTCTTATTGCAATCCGATACGGGTTAAAATCTGTTGTAATAAATTTGAATAATAAATGAGCAAGTGTTGTGGTAAAAATGCAAATAAAATCGTATAAAATTAGGTATTAACTATTTAATAACAAATAATCCGTCACTGGATGCAGTTTGGCATTTGGAATTTTATGGTATTTTTTTAATTATAATTATAATTGTTATTGAAGGGATAAACTGGTTTTAAAGATAATTTTGAGGTGACTTTGATGTTTTTTTTTGATGCTTTAAAGTATATTTAATTATGTTTTGAGTTCCATCACTGTATGCAAAAACACATTTCATTCATTCATTTTCATTTCATTTGCATTTTTTTTTTTTAAACACTTGAAAATATCATATATTTTTTTGCTTTTAAAATTATTTACGGTTAAGGAGATACCTACACTGGTTTAAAAAAAAACACCTTTTTAAAAGCGTTTTCAAGAAATCACCGCCTTAACACACGAATATTCACAACCTATTTTGTGTTCCTTTTTTCATTTTATAAAAGTAATCGTATCTGCTTTGCAAATAACTTTTGTTAGTTGCCTATGATTCATACTCTCAACATCTAAGCATACATAATTTTTGTCACTACATATTAATTAAACAGCAGCGTTACCTTATCACATCATTCCGCGATGTTAAATCCCTTGACCTCATGGCAGTTTTGAGGAGTTACTGTTAAAAATGCCTTAAAAATATCATAAAGTGAATACTTAGACTTTCCTGAAAGCCACGAAAAGCACAGTAATTATTGTTTCACCATTTATCTTCACAGTATTCCATCCAACACTGTTAGCGTTAGTATAAATAAACAAATAGGTTGTTTTCATAAAAGATGTTCATGTAAACATCCACAAACATCTTTCCTATGTGCCTACTTATATTTATTCAGGATATTGTTTGCTATCTGAAATGTGTCGCCTTGACCTGGCTTTCATTGCTAGGAAAATTTCGATTGATTTGTCAATATATTGAATTCGTATCAATAAATAAGAGTTTTTGGAGACTTAAGTTTTTCTGTTTGTACAGAAATAATAAAATAAACAAATCATGTACATATGTTTTGAAAGTGATTTTGGAAAATTAACGAAATATTGCGAAGATTTTTTTTTGATTAAACATTTATGTATCAAAATCAAATATCAAAGAAACAGATAATATATACAGTAGTTATAGGTACGTCATATTTATACACTTTTTGATAGATCAAATAAATAAAGAGACTTCAAAAAAGTTACTAATAAAAATTTCTTATAACAATATAAAAGCGTTTCAAAAGAGGGAATAATATTCAAATTAACTATTTTCATCGGGACTGCTCTGTATTTCAATGAAAACGGTATAAAATAAAACGGGTGAGTTCATTTTATGCGGTATATTGAATGGTTGGAATATTTCAGTGTTGAACAATCATATGGCAAATAGGTTTGCAATGCTAATATGGCCCAAACAAGGTTTATATGCGCTTGCTGACTTTGCAAACGCTTTTCCACACAGGAAACAGCGCTTGTATTAGAAAACAATTTAATTTTTAACCGACTTCAAAAAGGAGGAGGTTATCAATTCGTCGGAACCTTTTTTTTATGTATGTTCCCCGATTACTCGAAGTTGGCTAGACCGATTTGGATTTTGTTTTTTTTGTTTGAAAGGGTATACTTCCCAGGTGGTCTCATGATCATCAAGTCAGGATCTGATGATGGCATCCTGGAGAAATAGAGAGAACTCTTCAAATTTTATAGGCACACGAAGCGATTTAGCTATTTTTTAGAAGAGTACTTTCTCGTAGTGGTTTCATTTCAATTTGGTAAAGATCTGATGAAGAACTTTGGAGATAGGCAACGGAACTCCTCAATAAATGATAGCAAATGGACTGGGATTGCTGAAATCTCATGTCTGTCTATTGCTTACACCACTTCATAACATAACATCACGCCGGTATGCTGTGAAGGGGTAAGCACATGTGAACCACTAAAAAGGGAAAAATAAAAACTTTTTCCAAAAAAAAAAAACAACCGACTTCCAAAAAAACACTACAAAGTGAAAAATAACTTTAATTTCGGAAGTCGGTGTCTTTGGAGCTGTATTTGAATTTTTTGTTACCGCCTTCCGAAATTAAAGTTATTTTTCACTTTGTAGTGTTTTTTTGGAAGTCGGTTGTTTTTTTTTGGAAAAAGTTTTTTGTAAACTCCTATTCGTTTTTGTTCGGAAAAAGTATTGTACCAAATTGTTGTATTGTAATTATTGTTCTGCCTTGTTGGTCAGCAGTGGTGGCCCAGTGGTAACGGCCGCGACTTACGAGTTGTAGGTCGGAGGTTTGAACCCAGACAGGCACTTTACTTTATGTAAATTATTTCTTCACCACTGCTCTCAAAACCGTGAAGGAAAACATCGTGAGGAAACCGACATGTTCTAGAACAAAATATTCGAAGACATGTGACATCTACTAACCCGAACTGGGGCCGCGTGGTGGATTACGGCCCGTTCCCTCTCACAAAGAGGAGGCCTGTTTCCCAGCAGTGGGAACATTATAGGCTGATTATGCTATTATGCTTGTTGGTCTAGTGGTCGCCAGCATTACTGCTGAACATAAGGTCCTTGATTTGATTCCCAGGTGGGGCTAAGCGGTATTGAGTTTTCCTTTCTGAAATATCTCGGTAGCAGCCCGGAATCGCCCCCTATTACATGGGTACACCTCTGCCCAACCCTTTGAGGAAACAAGGTGTGATGTTATGTTATGAATAAATTATTTAAGAAGTAACCTGTTTATTTTTAAAACCATACTTAATCATATTTCACTATTGCTCACTATTCATTACACTGAAATGACTAAACTTACATAATGTTCGTAGACAACTTTGAATTCCACCCACGTGTAGCCTGAAACTAGTGCGTAATAATAAATTAAGTAAAATTATACAATACACGTCTCTACTACTGTAGGTAAGACACAACAAAACCTACACAAGATCGACCGACTATATACAGTATAACGTACATACATACACGTATGTACGTACATTGTGAAGAATACTGTATGCGTTCTCTTCTATGTCACCTTCGTGTACACATGGCTTGCTTATCAAAATATTGAAAATCGATACCTACCTTGGAAGCTTCAATAACCTGAAGTGTAGGGAACATAAAAATACGCTACACGGAGATTCTTACGCGTTTCCTAGCGTAGCTTTGACAATGTAAACAAGAATACGTAGGTCCGATATCTAGTAACTTTTCGAAGAGATCTGTAAGAGACCCTCTTTGTCTTATTACAAAAAGCTATCTAACTTTAGTTCTAAACTAACACTCTGATCCAGTTTTTGCATTTCGAACTTTAGTTCGATTTGGGTAAATTTCAATTATAACCAGAGATCGAAAATTCGGATGCATATTTACCTAAAGATAATTTTTAGCTATTAAATTATGGAAGTGGCTTTTAAATTATTTGTAATATTTATTAAAAACCCCGGGATTCTTGGATTGCATAACTATTCAGATGTTTATTAATTTCAAATTAATGTTTAACCCGATACAAATATGTGTATGTACTGGAGGAGAGGTGGTGTGTATTAGTTAAAACAAAAAATAAACAATTTATTTTCCTAAATTAAGACGTTTTCGTTACAAAAGCGCATTCTATGTTAGCCAACATCTCAACTTTAGGTGAATATGCATCCGAATATCCGATCTCTGATGATAACTTAGCGCCGGACTAAGTTGTCAGTTTTGTAAAAAGAACTGAATTTCGATTTCGGTTTTTTCTTATTTCAAATAACAGGCTCGATGGTTTAAACCATACAAGGAAAACCTTGTTTTGTAATAAGACCGTCTAACTTGATTTAATGACGACATGAAGACATCCACTCTAAGTCGAGCGGGAGGGCGTGTCAGACTTTTACTGACTAAAACCCACCCGTGTTCCTTCAGTTGCCTGTGTGCCAGGGGCCGCGGTATCTCTTTCGATCAACCCGCACAGAATGAATGTGGTTGTATTGATCATTTTATTTTAATGATTATATTTCTGTAACTTCACATTTTAGTTACGGTTGCGAATCATATTTTAATCAACTTACAATCTGACACTGACCTACAAATTGAACAAAAAAAACCTAAGAAAATTTGAATTTCGCGCATCCACTTTAAATTCGCACGTTTTCAAAGTACACTTCGAAATAGCGTCTGTCTATCAAAATTACACTTAAAAACATAGAAATACAACATGTAACTTAAATAACGTACATCCTCTGGAGGGGTTATTGTACTCATAATTATCAACAACTTTTACTATGGGGCCAAATCTGAAATCGCGAAAAAAAAATCAGCTGTTCCCTACATTTTGACGAGTTACGTGAACACAAGTGTATGGCACCGCAGATTTTTTTTTCGCGATTTCAGGGTTGGCCCCATAATAAAAGTTGTCAATAATGATGAGCACAATAACCCCTTCAGAGGATGTGCGTTATTTAAGTTACATGTTGTATAGTTTCCATTTCACGTAAATATTTTGCTCCACACTTACATTTCAAGCACCTACCCACGCGGCATAAAGTAATTATACTTGAGTGTGAACTAGTTAGTTCACAGAACATAGAACAACGTTTCTAGCGTAACTCTGTACTATTCAAACTTAGCTTTCAAAGCATTAATTTTGACATGGACAATAAGATGTATAAACAGCTACCGTTTAAATTAATATTTCCTTCAGTGAATAATGACTCCATACCTACTTAATTAAATTAGTTGTAACAATAATTATTATTTCTATAATTATGACGGCTGAATAGACTCCAATATTACATAAATGTTGTTTCTAGGCAACTAACAAAGCAATAATACTGTTCAAGTATTTATTAAAAGGAAAACGAGCGTGAAGGCCCTAACTTTTTAATTACAGGACATAAAAGTTAATGTCCACTATTGAAGATGGGCCTCCTCGACTTAACGAACGGTTGTTGGACGGTATTTCTTTACTGTTGCCTTTCATTTTAATGTTAATTATTTTCTCTTTATTGTATAGAATAGTGTTTGATCACTATCTCACAATGGCACACCCGTGCCTAGAAATTAATTATTCACTCATTTCTCGAAGTCTCCCAGATTATGGGTAAATCTTCATCGAAGTCTCCCAGATTATGGATAAATCTTCATCGAAGTGTCCCAGATTTTTGGATTATTACGATAAATAAAAAATATTACAAATTCAATATTTTCGTCAGCTCCAAAACCAGGAACTTTAGAATGATTACGCAATACTTCTCTTATTTATTTCCATACGAGATACTTTGTTATCTCCAAGTTCATTTTCAGTTCAAGAACGAAGATATTATTATACAAAATAATGGTTGAAGGCATCCCGTTGCCCGCAGGCTACAATAAGTTATTTTACATCAGTTAAATACTTGGCCTTGATAAGGACTATATAAATAATGTTATTCTGTCGTCCAGTATTGAATTATTAATTTGCTATTCAAGTTTTCAACTTATTACAAGTCTGGGCAGGTATATCTGGGCCATATTGATTTCCATTTCAAACTAGACGTTGTCATTTTTAGAACTAACGTTGGCTACTAAAATAAAGTGGGTCGTTTTACCCGGTAAACTGATAGTTTGAAACGATATGAGTTTATTTTGGTTCTCTTTTCATTGTTCATAAAACTTTAAGGTTTATTAAACTACCAGAAAATGGAACACAAAAAATATATACACCTAAGATACAGGTCTATGCCTAGTTCACGGCCCCAATATTGTAAATATTTAAGTACAATAAATAATTTCATTTTTTCAATATAAAATTCACAACAATATTCGTACGTTCTCCCCACGCGAGCTGGCAACGACGCATTTAAGGTTTTTTGTGATTATTTCATTAAATAACAAAAGTTAACATTTTTCAAGTTTGTATACAATTTTTTCAGTTTTTTTGGTATTTACTTATAAAAATCTACATAATGTCAATTATTTTATATTTGAATTACTACGTACGATTAAATGTAGAAAATAATTATAAATACCAACGATGTAGTGCTTGGCTGGAAAAAAACAGTAGTTTTGTTTGCATTAAATGAAATAATCACGAAAATCTGCTATAAATGCGTTGATGCCAGGTCGCGTGGAATGAACGCTTTTAAAAACTTTCAGGAAAATCGATAGACGTAATGAAAAGGTTTGATAGCAATCCTTTCTCTGAACATTCCATTTATATAAACAGTCCCCTTAGTTTTGTAATCCCTAGCTTTAATATTCTACGTTGAGAAGTTGTAGGTGAGTGGGTAGGTATGTGTTCCTAAGTAAACGTAGCAAAAACAGAAAAGTAGAAAACAGGATAATACATTTTCTCGGTCACAAACTTTCATAAAACTTTCTCAGTAGCATTAACCACAACGTAGGCTAAATGACTTTAGTTTTGGGTTGGTGAGACCTAAGATCAATAAAATTTTATTGGGTCGCATAAGGTTCGCGTGACAGCCCTAAGCTTACCACAGGGTAAAAAGGACTTATGTTTGAGTAGTTTAGGGTTATGTAATAAATGTTGTCTGTGGGGCCCTTCGGTAGGCACTATTTCGTAATTGGCGAATAGCGAATAAATGGAAAAGAAAACATCGGTGTTCATTTTGTTTGCTTAGTTACGAGCAGAATAAATGTAATAATACCAGACGAACCTATTTGTTTTCTCAATAAATTTTATCAGCTAGGTAAATATGAGAGTCCAGTATCAAAATAAATAGCAAAAATATACTTTATTTTAGAACAAATTTGCGTTACCGCAGAAACGAACATTATCTAGTTTGTGATTTATAGGGACTCACACAATGTGTCATCCTTTTTTCTGAACCCTCTTTGTAATAGCGACAAACTGTATCCTTCTGAGATTTATATTCTGTGCTAAATAGCCAGTTAATTGTACCTACCATTACCTTTTGATTATAATATAAGAGCTGTTACTCAGTTTCAAGGGACGAATTCATTTTGACGACGTCAAGGCTGAAATATATAAAAAATTGGAGTAAAGAATGTTGAGAGTGGCCTGAAGTTAGAATATTAAATAAGAAATTTTCTCATCCAATTTTCAGGATAATTTTCGTGCAGGTAAACCATTTTTAACCGACTTCAAAAAGGAGGAGGTTATCAATTCGTCGGAACCTTTTTTTTTTTTTTTTTTTTTTTTTTTTATGTATGTTCCCCGATTACTCGAAGATGGCTGGACCGATTTGGATTTTGTTTTTTTTGTTTGAAAGGGTATACTTCCCAGGTGGTCCCATGATCATCAAGTCAGGATCTGATGATGGGAACCTGGAGAAATAGAGAGAACTCTTCAAATTTTATAGGCACACGAAGCGATTTAGCTATTTTTTGGAAGAGTACTTTCTCGGAGTGGTCTCATTTCAATTTGGTGAAGATCTGATGAAGAACTTTGGAGATAGGCAACGGAACTCCTCAATAAATGATAGCAAATGGACTGGGATTGCTGAAATCTCATGTCTGTCTATTGCTTACACCAGTTCATAACATAACATCATGCCGGTATGCTGTGAAGGGGTAAGCACATGTGGACCACTAAAAAGTGAAAAATAAAAACTTTTTCCAAAAAAAAAACAACCGACTTCCAAAAAAACACTACAAAGTGAAAAATAACTTTAATTTCGAAAGGCGGTGACAAAAAATTAAAATACAGCTCCAAAGACACCGACTTCCGAAATTAAAGTTATTTTTCACTTTGTAGTGTTTTTTTGGAAGTCGGTTGTTTTTTTTTTAAACTTTAGCTTACTTAATATTAATTTTTCCACGTTAAGTTTGGTACGTATAAACGAATTCGTCCCAACAGATGTTAAAACAAACCCTTGATCAAAGTTGAATATTATTTGAATGCTAATAAAAGATTGCATTCAAATCTAAAATTATTTTATAATTTGAATTTGAATGAATGCTTTGTTGATATTGTAGGTGAAAACACTGATGATTAAAAAACAGGATTACAATATTGAATGAACACCACTACAATGTCATCTGCAATGTCGATATTATTTCAACGCGTAAAAATGAACTTGGAAATGTGGCGTATTTATAATTTAAACACGATGAAATAATATTTAAAGCTTCATCATTATTTACGGTAAAGGCTAAAATTGGTTTATTAATTAACGTGTTAACTGAACAGTTTATGAACGTACTCGATGTTAAGGTGGATCTTGTCGACATTTTTTCCATACAAACTTCGGGAGTGTAACTCCACTGTTCGACAATGTACATGAAATATTAAACATGTTATAGTTTTGTCTTATTATTAATATTGTCTGTATGGAAACAGAATACTAAAATAAAAAGCCATTCAAAAGTTATGAGCCAACAAAGATTCGTTTTTCTTGCTAATTTGACCTAACTTTGGACGTGTTTAAGTAATAAAAGCAGTGTGAAATCTCCAAAACCAAGTCGGTACCGATAAAGTTCAAATATCGAAAAGTTCAATGAACTTCATTGGTTACTGATTTATGCAGTGGTTTTTTAATAAATGCCGATCTTCCGAAGGACCTTTCTTAATTTTTTATGCGCCTGTTTTACTATAACTGATCTTGCATCTCATTCAATATTTTTTGCGTGTAGACTAGCGTCTAACTGCTTATCACGGTTACTAATTCTGTTGGACACGAAGCCTGGTGATATAGCGTGCTTTTTAGCCAGGCTCACCAGTGAGTTCGAGCCCGCGACTAGATTCCCCTTAACGCGTCGTCTCGTCCCATAGTGATTACGAGATTTGGTCAGCCCGGGACGGATATACAGTGCAGCCACCACAGAGCAACTACATAGCTACGTAAAACGTATATCTACTGCAAAGTTATCATATTACTGACTGTTCTCCTGGGGCTTCCTGATGTTTTGTAGCAAGCTTAACATAATTACATTTAAGTGCCTTTGTTTTATTAACTCGTGCTACATAAAGCTTTCCTTAATAATTGTTATATTTGTAATCAACTAAAATGGGTCTTTTTGGCAGAGTAAGTAAAATAATATCTGCCTGTAGGCTACGTTTTGTCTCGTTTGATTTTCTCAGTGCCAATGATTGTCAACAAAAATGCTGAATTAAAAGCTATGTGTTTGTTTTTGCCGCATCTTTTACCAGATTTTTGTGCAATCTCATCCCTACAAATTCTAATCCACAAAATAAACTCCACAATATTGCCCAAAAGGAAATTGGACTGATCTTTACCCAATATTTATGTAAACATATTCGGTATGTTTACCACAGTTTATTTACCCTGGAAAGCATCCGTCAGTTTACACATAAACAACAAGTTAGCATTATTCCTTACTGCTGACATTTGCCATGTTTTCCGTATAGCTGACTTCGTAGATGGGAACTGTCTCCTTATACGTCGTATATGTGACGTGGCCCCGTAGGGAAACATACAACCGATCCATTGGATTTACATAAAAGGTTCAATGAATTTGCTATACAGGCTCATATTTGCGGTGACACGTAGGTATGCACCTATCTTATCTCTTTACCCGACTACGGCGAAGCAAATAAGAGGGTTATTATTTTGACCGGCTTGTATGTCATTTATGTATGTTCATCCGTTTCCTCATAACTCCTAAACTATTTATTAATGATTATATTTTGACAAATGCGATATCGATGAAGCGTCATGATTGCCCGCTGGTTACAGGCTATGTGACGTCACATTATATTCAATGTGCGCCCTCTAGAGGACATAAAGTAATGAACGAGCACATTTCAGCGACTACTGAAAATTCACGCTCAAAAAAGTATTAAAAAATAAAATACGTTCTCACCTGAAAGCTGTCGTCGGGTATTTTTGCTTATCATTTTCTTTCGATAGGAAGACAGAAAGTATACCAAGTTTCATAACACAATGTTTTTCCAATTTTCACAGCAACTTCACCCTTAATGGAGTAACTGCTTAATGTAGGTCGTTCTTCATAATGAAGCAACGTTGAGGAATTAACGAAGTTAATTTCCTAACAAATTGAACGCGAACGAAGCAAAATGAGTATGTAAAGATTGTAGCAGGTGGGGTTTCGTAGTTTCTGCCTACTCCTATGAGAATAAAGCTTGAGTTTATGTTTGTGTATTGCCCTTATCCGGGACAGAGGTTTCCATATTCACCTTATCTTTAAAAAAAATCAACGTACAAATGGGGAACTGAAAATTCAAACCTACTACTAATAAACACAGAATGCACTTATTTTTTTTTACTAGTCTACACTATCCCACAGCTGAGCAAAGGCTTCCCCCAAATCCTTCCAGGCATCCTTTTCCCGGGCCGCCTCGATCCAACCCTTGCGATACGCGTCTAGGTCATCTCGCTACCTCTTCATGGGCCGGCCTCGGTGGCGCCGCAGAATAAACTTATTCCAAGTTTAAACCTATGAAAATGTATGGTTATTCCTAGGTTATTCCTGGTATAACGTTATTCCGTGTTTATTAGTATAGTTTCATCATAATAAAATTAACACTACATAATTAGCCGGTAATGAAGAAACTCGTTGCTTTTTTAATAGGTACTTCACTGCTAACTGTTTTGAGGCTCATAGGCTCTAGTTAGTTAGCAATGAATGTGTTAATAGAATCGATGGTATTCATTAAATGTTCTAATGTAGTTCTCTTGATGGGTCATTACGTGTAGGTAAGTGCCATAAGCTTGGATTAATTACGTCTTGTGATGAGCCACAGTGGTTTCTGTGTGTGTGTTGTTGTAGAAAATCGTCAGATAAGCTACAGTTAGATTAGTGCCATATAATCTTATGTTTCGCACTTTCTGTAAAAATATAGTTTATTTATGTACTACTAGCTTCCGCCTGCGACTTCGCCCGCGTGGAAGTCGGAAATTATTCCACTGGAACGTACTACCGAGATAAAAAGTATCCTATGCGTTAATATAAGTTATAATGTATCTGTGTGCCAAATTTCATCCAAATCCGTTTAGCCGTTTTTGCGTGATTGAGTAACAAACAGCCAAACATTTTCACAAACTTTCACATTTATAATATTATAGTAGGATTTGCACCCCGCGGTTTGACCCGCATAAGTCTCGATCCCGTAGGAATATCAGGATAAAAGTATTCCATGTTCTTATCCAGGTCACGGCTTACTCATGTGCCAAATTTAATCAAAATCCGTTCAGCCGTTTTAGCGTGAAAGCGTTACAAACAAATATACAAAAAATAATTTATTAGATTACATAATGTTAAGACTTGTATAAGTTTAAATTATACACAAAATGGAAAGAAGTGTTTCAATTTAAAATGTACCTATACCTTGAAATTCGCGAACTGTTTACCTACCCTAAATATGATTTCCAAGGTTGGGTTTTCATTAAACTATTCTCAATAGTGTCACTTTTTATGGTTTTACAATTTACTTACTCATTTTCGTAACTGTGGGAAATGTCTCCGAATTAATAAGTAGTTTATAATCTGGTCCTTACGGGACATGTTCTGCCTTACCTGCTAAATTATTGATTACATACACATAACATCACGCTTCTATTCCCTGAAGGCTTAGGCAGTGGTGCACCAATTACCTAGTACCACTAATGTTATAGGGGGCGAGCCTATTGTCACCAATCGGGCTGCTTCTGACAAATTTATTTATTTGCTCTCATGCACATCACAAATTTTACAATAACTGTCGGTTTTTGTACATGAACCCTGTCAGGGCACTGCAAAGCACAATGTTGGTTTGCTGTTGAGTTACTGAAATTAATTAACATAAATAACACATAATTAACGAAACTAATATTATTACGAATTATTAACTAACACAATACAATACATTTCGGTAATCAAAATAAAATAAAAAGTCATTATGATGTCCAACAGTAATAAATAACATACAATAACACACATAAAGTCACATATAGTCAGATTGTAGTAGTACGGGTAGATTCCTGATGTACCGGCTCAGTAAAACTATTCCCGCCCTGAGAATCAAACCCAGGACTTCACGCTTAGCAGTAGCGCTTGCGACCACTACACCATCATTGATTACGTAGATAGATATCTACTTGTGCAATAACACATTCCAGATGTCGGATTTCAAGTACGTATCATAAGATGAAAGGTCTTATACCACTTCTAAAGGCCTCCTATACAGATCCTTCTCCCTTCTAATAGCCCTTCAGCTCTTTTCCATCCATCCTTGAGGCAAGATAATAAATCTTCCGAAGAAAGGAAGGCACGGAACAAAAATGCGTCATGTAAACACCCAAACACTTCGGGGGTCCCGTAAGCCAAGTAAAAGGGGGTATTAACTTAATGATCCAACCACATCCAACAGGTAGAATGATCTCCGTATACCACGGGCCAAATGTTTGGGGACTTTCCTTTATAATGTTCTAGAATCGGTCTGTGTAGACCGTGTTGAAGTAGCTTCAACATCTAAACTTATATTATAAAGATTTGATTTTTTGTATCTTCGTTACGTTGCTTTTACGCTTAAATGGCTGAGCGGATTTCAATGAAATTTGTCACATATGTAGACTATGATTTGTATTCGGATATAGAATACTTTTTATCCCGATATTCCCATGGAATCAACACTTATGCGGGTGAATCTACGGGGCGAAGCTAGTATTACATATGTGCTTCTCTCTTACAGACAAATGTATAGTGGTATAGTACAGTATTGTTAGTAGGATTAGATTGTATCTTCCATAGATATGTCTCGTCGAAATAAAACTGTTATAAATTATACTTGGATATATCATGTTTCCAAAATGTTACCAAAACCTTCCCGAATTAGGCACACGAATAACGTAAGCCGCTATAAGTACTCCCGAAAGTAGCAGATGTCGCGTAAAGTTACTATATCCACATTAAAACTTCGCTACAACGGTTTTGCGATCGCAACTCGATTACGTCTTGCGACTTAAAGTTGCAAATATGCGAGATGCCTGTTATTTGGGTCAGGATCAGACCATGCCACTATCGTCCGTTGATCGCATAAATGGAGAAAAGTCGTATGTTATAAAGCTGTATTTACGTACACTTGTATAATCGCTCAGATGAATGAATGCCCTTTCTCTCTTAGAAGTCGTAAACGGAGGGTGGAGTACAAACATTTGCTCTTCTTTGGTAAAGTGATTTATTCCGAATGGCAAAAAGCGTATTGTTAAGCTTCGTGTTTCATTCATGCTTTGCAGATTTACATTTTGGAGTCTGTTTGCGTATGAGCATGATGTAGTAAAGTCGTCACTTTGTAAGAAAATGTTCACATTTTCATAAAATCTTCAAAAGTCTAGCTAGAAAGTTACTTCATAAGGTCAAAAGGAAATTTTAAAAGCTTTATAAATTACATATTAAATTAGTATTCACTGAGATGAAAGGTTCAGGGAAGATTGTCAAAATGAGGTTCCTAGTTTAACACCAAAGCTTATTCTGTTGTGAATGTGGCTTAGTTTATTAAATATTCCATCTAACTTAAACAAGTAAACAAGGTTTACGTAAAAGTTTGGAGAAAAATTTGATGTTGACCAAAATGTTGTGTAAACGAACTTGACAAGTAGATAATTTTAGGGAACCGATGAATAATGGCCGTTCTTCCTTGAAAGTAACAAATGAAAGATACTGACAGCGCCATTATCAGTATCGATGTCTCATAAGCGGTGGGAGGAGACGTGCTCGTGGGAGCCACGGGAGGCTCTATAAAAGTTAGCCTCATCGGCAAAGGCCAGGGTTGAACGTATTATATTTTACGAATTCTTATTTTGAAATTAATGCTGGCTTTTGTAGTTCTTTTTTGTTTTTGGTGCTTCCTACCCTTCATTGTAAAGCGCACTTTACGAGAATAAATACACAAGAAAAAATGTGAATGTGTTCGATAATTTTTGATCCTAATTTATTGCTTAACAGGCCTTACATAACATAATCAGCCTATAATGTTCCCACTGCTGGGACACAGGCCTCTGCTGTGTTAGAGGGAGCTAACCGTAATCCACCACGCGGGCCTAGTCCGGCACCCTAATTGCGTAACACGCGATTAATCGTAATCGGTTTAATTTTGATAGTTCAACAATATTCATTGCGTTATTTTCGTTGTTGGGCAGACACATTATTCGAACATATGAAGCAATGGTTTAGCCATCGGTTTCAAAACGAAACAAATTATTATGAATCGTGAGTTACGCAATTAGGGTGCAGGTTGGTAGATGGTCACATGGCATCGAATTTTTGTTTCTAGAACATGCCGGTTTCCGCACGTTGTTTTCTTTCATCGTTTTGAGAATAGCTGTGATGAAATAAATTTACACAAAGCAAAGCGCCTGTCTGGGTTCGAACATACGATCTACAACTCGTAAGTCGCAGCCATTACCACTGGGCCACCACTGCTTTCAGGCCATAATCTTGTATATTCCGTAAAAATCTACACCCACCGTCTCGCCTTTTTAAAGGCACTCCATTTCCCATCACATCTTTAAAACTTCAATTGGAAAACTGTTTCAACTAGTTTTAGAACTTATCAAAGTTAAATACTGGCATGATATAATTTCGAAGCAACCTTTAATACTTCATGAGCGCCAATGGAGCGGAACATTGAAGTAAAAGCTCGCTGAGCTAATTCCTTCTAAAGATGATATGAGTTCAAACTTCCACTAAAGAATACTTAACATTGTTGCTTTAAGCTGTGAAGTTCTGTTGGCTCAGTAATTTGGTTTTAGTATGGACTTGTTTAAAACTCAATTATTAAACCAGTATAGGACTACACTTTGATGTATCTCCCAAATAACCACTAAGAAAGAAATAACCACTTTTTTACTTATTGAAGACTTCTTAAAACAAAAATTCGGTCCAATGATTTATGTTGATTGGCTTGATTGGAAACAAAAGAAACACAAAAAGTCGTAAATCTAAGTATCCCGGATGTCAGAACAAACAATGGATACCTTTGAGTTCCTGATTTTCCGCTGGGCAATCTCCTGTAGATAATCTTTATAAAATAAATCACGCCCCTTTGGACAATTCAGACTCTGTGTAATTAATATTCCATAATGAATCAAAGCAGCCTTCGCGGGCTTCTGTTTTGTGCATTATTTAATAGCCAATGTTTCGGCACGAGTAAATCCTGTATGTAGCAAAAATTAAATTTAGAATTGGGGGAAATTACCTTTAACGGATATCTTCCATCTGAATTGTTCTCTCAACTCAATTAGAGGTTTGAGCCGAAATTGATTTACGGCAGTTTAAAACTAAGCTCGTTTTCTATTAGATTATTTGGGTTTAATAGTCGTTAGATTATCCACCGGCCGCCCGCACACTATGCAAAGCGAATTATTTATTGAGCCTATTAGGGAGACGTGGAGTTATCAATAGGTGTGTGGACCATGGAATTGTTTAATGACTGCAAAGGATACGCAATTTATTATGTCTGAAGGGAGTGGTTTTGTTCACAATTGTTCAGAATTGAGAATTATTTTATTTCTCTTCGTCTCGGTGATATCAAGCGATCTGGAATTAAATCTAACCTCGCAATGTGTCACTATTGAACAGTGGGTTTCTAGACTTTCTCCTCTGAAACTCTTTTAGTGGTTCTTGTGCTCGATTTTACAGCAGAAGTTTAACTAGCATACAAACTAATTAGTTACCGAAAAAAAAAACTGAATGTCACATGCCGTTGGAACGCTAAAAGAAAAAGTCGTTCAAAGTTTTATGACACCGGAAAAGTTAAACTATTTTATACGTTGCTAATTTATCAGACTCTCATAATTTCATCCCTTTCGGCACACTTTTGAAATAATAAAAAAATATTTGAAATATGATTTTCTGCACAATCTAACCAGATTCACTTATGAAATCTTAAATTTTTGGCGGACGTAGTTTTGGTTTATTTTAAAAAACTATTAATAGAGTCAAATAAAGTTTAGTTTCCACACATAATTATGTTAACAGATTGCCTTAAGTAAGTAAGTGATAAACCAATTACTAATATGAGTGCGAACCTTGGTGTAGATTTATCTCATTACCGTGGAAGTGGCTGGCGGGATTAGAGTTAAATAATAAATTGCTTTTGTTTCATATGAGGACGGAACAATGAGGTTTCATTACGTGGTTATATTAATATGGTAGTGGTTGAGATAACCACGTTAATTTGCTTTGAAAAGATGTTAGTGCAGTGTAGACAAGGGGAAGGAGAATGCAGTTTTACTAAAAAAATAGTTGGATTAAAAAACTGGTAGTAGAGTATCTGAGGCTTTTATAGATATGGCTTTTCTGTGGTCGCATTATAGGTTATACATTAGTCGTATGGTATAATCGCAGATAATAGCGGTGTATTACTTTTCAACCTTATACCTTAAGCAATAAGGTTGAAAAGTGGTCGACCGTCAATATTCGCGATGGTTCATAACAACAGCTCTAGAAAGTTATTGCGGAAGTAACTGTTGTCGACTTTAATCTGTAATTGCTACATAGTTATTTTTAATTAATAAGAGTGTCACCAACGGCCAAGGTCCTCTATTATTATTATGTAAAATACTGGTATTCAGCTGCATCTGGTTAGACTGGAAGCCAACCTCAACATAGTTGGGAAAAGGTTAGGCAGATGATAAGTAAGGAAAATTAATAAATTAAACGTCCCTCCATTAAGGCAGATTCACATTCGCTCGACTACTCAATGCGGGCGTGATAATTAAATCTCACTCTAATTGAGCAAGGATCGATAGCAGTACCCATCCTTGATGAACATACTCCGAACGTGTCCCCCCCCCCCTGTTTTATAAAAAAGACAGTGTGAAGTTATTAACAAAACTTGATCACTGAAAACTGAAGTGGGCTCTTCAGTATAATAATAGTAGCGTTAATACGATGTCATCTTTTCTAATTAATTATAAAACTGTCGTATCCTTCAGATGAGTACCTTTTTGGCCCGTTATAAGTTCTTAATTAAACTTTATTGCGTATTCAATTAAAATTATATCATTCTGCTTAATTGGAATCTTATCTTACGCATTAAGTTTAATGATTTAATAAACAATTTAAACATTGTGATAAAAGAATCGTGATTCATTTTTCAAAGACTGGGTGAACGCAAACATTGTGTTTAAATTAATAAAGTAGCCTAGGTCCCGTGACTAACGTGCTAGGATATTTTTTTTTGGCTTTATACCGTTTCTCATGATTTTTATGAAAACAGGGCATAATTATTAACGATATATTTTCGAAAAACTAAGTGAGCACAACTTATTCCTACTGCAGCTCCTCTCGTTTAACCGCAATTATTATAAAATTAAATTCACGGCACCTCTAAGCGCTCTGCAATTTCTTTGTTATAAAAAAAAAAACAGAACATTTGAATTTCATGGAACACTGTCTATAACTGCGTATAAATTTAAAATTTCTGCGTGAAAAACTGTTACATTTTTCTGTGCAATAACTTTCAATTAACAGGCGTTGCGCCGAGGAGCAACTTTTTGTGATTAATGTCACAGTAGAAAAACGGTTTTACGAAGTTACAAGCAATTTCACTAACCATTGTGTGAGGAATTCTTCTTAATTTTCCGCTAGAGCGTCGGGTTGAATAATAACGCTTTTTTAATGGGCTTTTCCTGGTCCTTTATTTCGAGAGTGAAGTCTTTCTGTGAGTGAATCAATGGGATTTTTGCGAATAGACTTTTAAATGGAACTTCCAACGCATTAGTATTCCGAACACGAACGAATAGTGAGAAACTAATGAGTTTATTTAATAGATACGTCTTGTTTCCATGGTAACAACTAACATGTCTCCTCACGAACACAAAGTAGGTAATTTCCTATTTCCAAAACTGTAACTTGTCTAGTTGCGAGCTAGTTGACGCTGTATGAAGGTGATAGGGGAGGATAGGAAGCTGTGGGTGGAGGCGGGAGAGTCGGTTCACTTTGGCTTCCGAGCCTACTTCCGATGTGGCAGTGTCGTGTGCCCTAAATGTGCGCACTTACTCTCGACAATATCTAACGTCACTAGCTTTGGGCAAGGTTAACAACCTTTGTACTTTGTACAGTAAGTGAAGTGTGTTTTGCTTTTAAAAATTTACTTATCACACATTATGTTCTGCAAAATTGTTACATTTTGACAGTTACGACACTCTTGTCTAGCTCTCATTCGCCAAGCATTCAAAAGCGAAAGGATTTCGTTCCATCAGCCACCCTAATAGCGGAACACATTATCGATCAGAATCTGAATCATTGTGAAGGATATTGGTAAACCATTGCTTCATATGTTCGAAAAAATTGTCTGCTTAACAACGTAGAAAACGCAATGAATGTTTTTGAATTGTCAGAACACCTCTCGTGTGTTTTTTTTAATAATTTACGACCGTAAATGACAAATAATAAAACGTCATATTTTATTGTGTAGGACCCTGTCGTAGTATTCGTCTATGTACATAACGAACGAACGAAAACTGATTTTAAAATTAACTTTCCTCAAGATGAAATTTTAATTAGGTTTCTCGAAATAAACATGTAAGTAATAACGAGTTGCTGCTTCGTCCATTAAACACAAAACCTATACGAAAACTGTCTATTAAAAGTTTCGCTCATGCTTGCTAGGTATAATTATATTTTAAGCATAAGCGTAAGTTATCACCAGAGGTCGGAGTAGGTAGATTGATTTTATATACTTGCGTCAAGATATTATAATATGGACATGCCATTTTATCCATAATGTGCGGGAAGTACCGGAAAAAGTTCCGGAATTGGAATTATGGAATAAAATAAAATAAAAAATATACAGATAGGCTAACAAAATCGTTTATTATATGAATGATTGATTGACTTCAATGAACAATTATTTTTAATTAAACAAAAACATAAATAAATTATTTTTAATCCGGATATGAGACTAAAAATGTTAACATTATTCTTTAAAAAAAGAAAGAAAATTATTAAAGCTTACCTGAAGCGAAATAACTTGAAGTAGAGATACAATTTAAAAACAAATCGATGTCCGTAGATACAAGCCAAATTCGTCGTTTTAAGAAGGTACCAGAAATCAGTAAACAAGCCAGGTGAGATTATTACGTTTTTCACCTTAAACACAAATTCGTGCTAATTTCAAAATTCCGGAACAAATATCACAATAAATATGAAGTTCCGGTATTTTGGAGGCATATCCATATTATCCTCTACGTTTGACGTCAACGACCTTAAATCAATCTACCTACTCGGACCTCTGGTTATCACTTTATATCAAGTATATCCAGTATAAAAAGTTATGGTTTTTATTTAAAACTAACTTTTGCCAGCGGCTTCGCTCGCGTGGCGGTCGAAAATTTTAAATTTTAAGTTAACATAAAGTTTGCATTGTTTAGCAATGCAAACTTTATGTTAACTTTTTATTAGACAGGATACATTTTTAATCAGTGCGCCAACTGTAACCATCAAATTCAGCATATCATTCTATACGTTCCATACATTTTGACCGCGTATTGCACTTTTCTATGAAACAGTAGATTTTTTTTGTTAAACCGACGAAAAATTTCTACGCTAGGGGGTCTAGAATGATGCGCACTGGTTAAAACCCTGTATAAGTAGGATATGTACTCTGCATCTTATTTATGACGTTCTCAATCCGTCAACGACGTCCATTCAATATTTATTTACAATAAAATACTGTAAAAACTTAAAACGGCTTTGAAATGTTCCGACGCGATTCCCTCTTGCAAAATGAATGCCTTATAACGGTTTTCAGCAACTTGAAATTAAATTTCTCAACATTGTGGAACCTGAAATTACATTTCTTCGTGACGTATATGGGCCTGCATTTTATGCGTTTTCATTTTCATTGTCAACAGTGATTATACAGGGTGATTGGAAGATGGGTGCAAAGCTTTAAGGTGAAGATAGTATAGACAATTTAGAACCATTTAAGCCATGGTTGTCTTAGACGAAGTCTTACCAAATTTTTTTTTTTTAATAAGGTTTAAAAGACGTATTGTACAATTTTTTTATTTTTTCTGAGCTTTAAATGTCTGTAAAAAAAATGTCTAATGACACAGAAGCCTAAAACATGTTTTGCTTGATTGCTTACACATTACTTTAATTAAATAAATAAAAAATGAATTCATTTATCATTCAATTTGGCCATAATTATGCAGTTTACATTAAATTTTGAGAATTTCCGAAAAAAAACTTAAAAATTTGGTTAAAAATATTTGGTAAGACTTCGTCTAAGACAACCATGGCTTAAATGGTTCTAAATTGTCTGTACTATCTTCGCCTTAAAGCTTTGCACCCATCTTCCAATCACCCTGTATATTCCGTTCTTTGAAATATGGGTTCCTCGTTCCCAGAGGTTTAATTATAATAACTCATGAAATCCCAAACATAATTAATTTCATGAATAATAACAATAATATTGCACTTAAACTTGCAAATATTGTGACTATAAGTATTGGCAGCGTACACAACAGTAAATTAATCATAAACAATAAGCCCTTTTTGTTTGTAGAGAAAAAGTAAGAAATAACAAAGCCTTGACCATCGTTTATCTAGTGAATTTAAGCTAGATCAAATAAGAAAAATAGCCTTGAATACCTACGTAGCTGACGGCCTTCTTAGACTCAATATTAAGCATTCCGTCCACTACACCTGACCATACCTAGATATTTCGGCAAGGACTGAATTCCTTACGTGCAAATTTTGCGTAGTACCATCCACTTACGTCACTCGAGCTTGTCTAGAAAAGTTTTTCTATTTATAAGGTAGAGTTAAATGGTAAAAGGATGGTGTAATGCGCTTAGACCCATTTAATACTTAGCTTGAAGAGCACACCAGGAGAGTAAAAAGTTTCATGTGCTTTTAACTTGGGAAGTGGACACACTGTGGCATGTTTGCTTCATCTCACTTGAAAACACCTATTTGGTTTATAATTCACTTTGTACTCACGGCCCAAAATAGAATGTTCACATTTGGTGTTGACTTTAACATTTACTTTCGAATTATTGTAATGTAACAAATAATATTTTAATGGGTTCTCTGAAAAACATGGAATTTCGTTACAATTCCATTTATTTTATACGCGAAGTTTATTTGGGGCGTAATAATGTATTCTCCATTTTTGAATAAAATGATTTTATGCTGAAACACGTCAGTTTATTTCAGGAAACGTCTTTTCGGTTGGTTAAATATACTTAATGAAATAAAAACCTTTTAGTATTGACAACGTAAAGTATTCTGCCTATAAATTGTTTCATTTTGTATCGAACCTATTCGATGTGTTCATTTTCATTCTTCCGAGACTATATTTCATGAGTAACCGTCCGTCATTGTATGGAAATCGTTCAAATGTAAATGATTGAAGGGAATCGGCCCAATTGTTGTTTTTTTACGGGTACTCAAAGTCTGAACAGTGAACCAAAGCAAACCCTTAGCATTTTATTGCTCTTACCTGATTGATTATTCACATAATTATGCAGTGGGGAGGGCTTTGGTGGACGCTTTTAGATATGAATGCTCTTAGGAAGGGCAGCCATATTGCCGGTTGAAATTTATGATAAAGGGCGATGGGCTAAATTGAAATAATATTCAACAAAGTTCTTCAGGTTTTGTTGAAGTTGAAAAGAGTGCAACCTCGACAAGAAAATAGTGTATCTAAACCGCAACAGATCTATTCCACGATAAATACAAACCTCTGTGAGACATTGTGACATGCTCGGGCAGAAAATCCGATAACGTCAACTTTTCAGTCGTGGCGTAAGTACGTATACGAGTGTATGCGGAATAAAGCAGTAACTGGCTTTTGAACTTTTTCCTCCCCAGAGAAAGGATCCGGGGACAAAATGTTTGCGGTTCACTTTTGGTTTATTTTGTTCAGTAAACTCTATAAATGACTCTGAATATTTTCAGATGCAAATACTTCTTCCGTGGGATTTGACAGTTTAAAGACTTGAATGCAGAAGTTGTTATCAGCACTATCTGGATTATTCCCAATTGTTCTGTATACAATGTGTTCGTTACCTAAATTCGTATGTTTTGTATATAAAAGAGGAAGTCAGTTCTAAGTGAAGACATTGAGCATCCAAATGACGGTGATGATTACGCTATTCAGTTAGAAATAACATGGCTCCGCAGCTGGCGGGAAGTTTAATGTACGCGTCATACGCGTGTGATGCATTATGAGTTATGTTACATTCATATGTAGCTACTTACGTAAATACCTCACGTACACTGTCGCATTTAACTCTGTATACGCTGCAGTTTTGTCTTCATAACCGAGTTTAATCTTCAGCTAAAATATTAATCTTAGTACATAAACTGTTAATGTTCCACAAACGGGTGAAAACACTGACTCCTGGTAACACAGGTAACACCTAGCTCAGGAGTCAGGGCGTCAATTGAAATTGGCACATCTTCTTTATGTCAATAAACCATTTTTATTACTATTATTATTTATTATTAGCCTTGATTTGTTTCATTGTTTTGTAAATCAACAGGGTTTCCAGCTCCACGACTACACTTAAATATCTTTAGTTAGTAAAGTCTCGTTACACCATAATAATACACCAAATATGTGAGTGATAATAGTGATAAGTAATTTAAATGAATATTGAAAATGTTAGCTTGTGTGTGTCAACCAACGGAGACGGCGCTATTATTTAAAGGAGGACCACCAGTTGCTATGGGGCCACTTGGTACACACAAAATACGTCATAACCCTGTTGATACCATGAAAGCCATGAAACTCATACCTGCAACAGTTCGACGTTCCAGCGATGACGCAAAAGATAGTTCTCCGTCACACAATTCATCGCCAACCCTCATCAACACAAACGGAAACTTACTCAACTTAAGGAAAATAGAACGAAAAGCTAAATCAACGAAAATCCTAGTTAACCCCGTCTGCTCTGACAGCGTTGGCACAAGCGACGATAGCAATCGATCCAAAAACGTCACCTCCAAGTGGAATGGAAAGAAAAAACGCCTCAAGTTGGAAAACGCCGCGAAGAACCACAAGAAAGACGAACGCAAACATGATAAAAATGATCCAATTAGTAGAAGCGATGTTAAAGAAGATAAGAAATCGATATCTTGTTTCAAAATAAAAAGTTCCCAAGATAAATCACGTTCAGTCGAAGACCGAAAATTTGGAAAAGAGAACTGTACAAATGAAAATTCGAGTAATCTGATGAGCGCCGAGAAACCCGATATAATTAACCATTCAGGACCGTTCAATAGGAAAAATAACAGAGACATGTTAGTAGACGAAGGAACAATGACCGATGAGACAATGTTAAGAAATGACCAAATGGAGACAGGAAAGACTGATACTACTATAGCAGTTAAGGAAATGAAGGTAAGCAACTAGGTAGTTATACTTAACTAGCGTTAGTCAAAAAAGCTTAATTTCACGTTTCATAAAAACCAAAATCAATACTCAAAGGAGAGTGGCGGAAACAGTCACTGAACTGCATTCCCCGCGCTTCAAAAGCACTCTAGTACAACTTGAAACACAATCATTCAGTGCTGTATATTGAATTGGGTTCATTACCAGCATTTCGGTCGTCTCGGCGTGTGGATCAATCTGTATGCTAATGACGAGCTGGTACATTCTCGGATTGCACTCATCTCTTCTCCCTTTCATTAACATTCCTCTCAATGGTCTAGTGATAATATTCATGATCGAAACCACGTTTCGGAGCGTTTTAGTGCATAGTTTGGATTTTGAGTTCTACCATTATTTCTTTTAGTACGTTGGGTCGTATCAGTGGACAGAGCAGTGGTAATAGCTGCGACTATGTAAAACACGACAGTTGTATCGTGGGTCGAACCCCGAAAGGCGCTTTCATTTGTGTAAATTATTTAATCACCACTGCTCTCAAAACGGTGAAGAAAAACAGCGTCAGGAAACCGGCATGTCGTAGAACCAGAAATTCGAAGACATCTGCCATCTAACAACCCGCGCTGGGCTCACGTGGTAGATTACGGCCCTTTCCTTGTCTCTCACAGAGACGAGCCCGTGTGCCAGCATTGGGAATATTATTGATTATGCTTAAGCTTTCTAATATACGTTGTATCATCATCATCATCATTTCAGCCGAAAGACGTCCACTGCTGGACATAGGCCTCCCCCAAGCTCCGCCACTTCGACCGGTTCTGTGCTTCCCGCATCCAGCGGACTCCTGCGGCCCTCACAAGGTCATCGGTCCACCTTGTGGGAGGCCTTCCAACTTTACGTCTTCCGGTGCGCGGTCGTCACTCCAGAACTTTTCGACCCCATCGGCCATCTGTTCTGCATGCAATGTGCCCTGCCCACTGCCACTTAAGTTTGGCAATTCTTCGGGCTATGTCGGTTACCTGGGTTCTCCTGCGGATCTCTTCATTCCTGATTCGATCACGCAGGGAAACTCCAAGCATAGCCATCTCCATTGCCCTTTGGGTGACTTACTTACGCTGTATACCAAATTTCATTTTAAAAAATCTGTGGTGTAGGCATGAAATCGTAACATACAAACAAACAATTTTGTATTTACAATACATATTCACAACAAGAAGGCCTGTGTCCCAGCAGTGGGGACATTATAGGCTGATTATGCTGGGTCTCATCAACCGCTTTAAACAGATTAATAACATTACACAATATTTATGACAAAAACTTCATTATCACCCACTCCAATTCAAATGTAGGTGCATTGCCACTATGTATAAAGGCATAGGCACTCATGAATACAGTCAGCACAAATTAATACTTAATTAATTGTAGTGTTGGACAAAACAGTGTATTTCGCTGCGTTATTGGAATTATTAGCTGTGTGATTGTCCCTGCCCATCTGTGTTTAATATCCGGTGCCCAAAGCCCGGAAAATTTCATTGTGGCTTCGCTAAAACCTCATTGCGAATCGATTCTGTGTCGATTGCGTACCGAAAAAGGTTCTCTGGGCCGTATTTGATGCTTCATTGATATTCTGGCTCGTGCCTGGAATGATTTTAATATTGACATTTGCATAAATATTAATATTAGACGCTTTAGACTTGATGAGGCTGATTTTGTTTTTGTTTTCAGCACGTTTTGCCAAACGCTTTAACTGAATCGATTTGGGTTTTTATCAGTTTATTGATGTTAATCGTAAATATATTAAAAATACAAATAAGGGTATTCATTAACTTGTATCACCTCCATTATACTTCATTAGGTAGGGACTATCCTATGTTTAGCAGTCTTATAAGCGGTTTATTAATAAAAGTTGCTTATAGTAAAGTAACACTTAGCAACTGTTTAACCGTATACAGGGTCAAATTAAATTAGCTAGCGAAACTTCGCAGACGGCGTAAGTATCGATGTCTAAACACGATAAAATAAAAATCATAGTGGTAGTTTTGTTACTTGAAGTATGAGCTGAGAAAATCGGTTTCCTTTTATGATATCGTAAATCGGTATCGACACTTATCACGTCTGTAAAGGTTACACAAAAAATACAGTTTTTTTTTTAACTTCTACATCAAGTTACTAAACCAACTGCGGTCGATGACCCAAAAATTATCATCAATTTAATTTCGTTTTATCGTGTTTATGTAATTATATCGATCATTATCGATACCCATCACGACTGCCGAGTTTTGCTAGCTAATTTAATCTAACCCTGTATTTTTGACGTGTAAACGTCTGTTAACTTTAAACAAAGTTTATAAATAAAAATTATAGCGTTGAAAGGCGTTGTTTCCAAGTTGCATCTTTTATCGGACACTATTGGAGCAACAGATGTTCCAGTCATTGCAAATGTTCCGCTAGGAGCTCGATTTATAGAAGCCTCGGAAATGATAAAGCCTCTTGTGTGTATCCGACTGTGGCGGCAGAGCCAACAGAAACACTGGCACTGAACACTAGAGCACTATTACACTATATCAAGTTGTATAATATATATATTTCGTGTTCAACGCGACTGTGAATATATATATTTCAATCTGAGTAGAATTTGGATTCAAATTCAGTGCAGCAACAATGATTCAATGAATTTTAACTACTTAATGAAACTATGTCACTTAAAGCAATGTATGTTCTGTGTCTTTTAATAATTCCGGTGACTATTAGTAGCTTTGTTGTACAGAGTACAAAGTAAAATTTGTGTTGTATTTTGATTTCAGCTAAGGTTTTCATATAATATTTTTGTCTTATTAAAAAAAAATGGGACGGTGGAGATCTTATTCCATGGAATGTTTTACACCTAATTACTTCAGCGAGTTTTAGTTCATCTAGCACAATACCTAGATTTTTGAACTTGAAAAATAAATTAAATGTTTCCGTTTATTTGTTTCAGGTAAGAGTTTAAATAATGGCGCCCGAGTGTACGCGCCGTGTAAAAGGTATTTAATTAAGAACAATCCACCTCTCGCCTTACGACTGGTTCTTATTATATTTTGGATATTTTATTATAACTGTGTGTAGGGTATGCGAGTGTGTTTTGTTCAAAAAGAATTTATAAGTAGCCGTTTATACATTGATCGACACAAGAAAAGCTAAACAAATGAAAATGATAGATATCGATATAATTTCGTTACCTACACAAACTTTTTGTTCTCGTCTCCCTAAAATAATTAAAACAATCTTCTTCGGGGCAACAAACTACACAAATTGAAATTACAAAGAAAAAAGGCAGACCTCGACTTCTAAACAGAACGTAATTTTCGAAGGAGTTAGCAGGCAAGTAAAGTTTTTGGGGTTAATTATTTTAGCACAAAAGCTGAATTTAGTAGGGGTTGTTTGACGAATAAACGTTGCAAAAATTCCCGCGTTCACAGTAGGTGGGATAATGAAGTTAGCGTGTGGCGAGTTTCATAAACTTAGTTTTCACCGTAAAATGGCCACTATGACGAGGTGTAAACACACCTCTTTGTTGTGGCACAATCGTTACGCTACATTTATAACTCAAATGACTATTACACCTAGTTTGTTAATCTCTCTCATTGTTTCGTTTGTTTCTATCTTGCTTTTATACTGAGTAATTAAAAGCCGAGGACCGAGTGCTGAGAACTTTGAAGATAGCTATATCAAGTACACTGAGAAAGCCTGAATTGATTAATGTAATTAGTAAGAAACTGGAAATGTTTAAATTTCAACTAAATAAATCATAAATAAATAAAAACATTATTCTGTCTAGAAAAAATACGGTGGGTACAATATTTAAAGAAATTAGTAACAGATTACATAGGAGCCTTAGGCGATTCGTATATTTTCTATGTACAATTGTCATAAGACTTTTCTCGTACTTTGTTACGTTTACATTAAGTGTCGACGGTGTTGCAATCCATCTTAGAAAGGTGCAACTTTTAAACTGAAAAATGTTTTTGCTCCCTCGCGAGACTGCGTTAGTAAGTCCCATTTACTTCGTAGCTATAAAGAGTCAAATGGTACAAATTATGAACGCAGCCAAAGTATTACATTATCGTTGCTTATTCATTGTTTACGTTTAACATTTTATGACAAAGCTCAATGTAGCTGTAAGTTCTATAGAAATAGGGCAGGGCGACATTGAGAACCTGTTTCAATGAGGTACGTCAGTACTGTAAGGAGTACCTATTCTTCTTCGTGTTTTTTTTTCAAATATAACACGTGGAACAGGGCGTCTTTTTAAGAAAACGCGCTGTCACTTAGTTCTTTTTTTAAATGTGAAAAGAAAACAGGTCGTGATGAGCGGGAGGGAGTGTTGTTCAGGTTGTTTGTGGGTCGTGGCCTTGTCTATTTACAGTTGGTCAAAGGTTGGTGCAGTGTGGACTTTTAGACGCGAAATGAAAGCTCTATGACTAAGACGGATGCTCTATTGAGACTTGGTTTGAGTCGTCGCTGGTTTAAGTGCTTTCTTGCTTTGGTACTTTTAAGAACCTACGAATAAAAAATACTGACAAAAATATTATGTTTCTGCTTCAATGGATTTTTTTTCCTCATTCAGTAATTATTGAAACAAAACAAAAATACTTTTCATTTCCTTACATTTTCTCCTCGAAAAAATAATGCCACGGTTGAAAGAACTGAAATCAAAAACATCACTCAATTAGACATCAACTTCGCCACTTTTATTAAGAAACCTGGAAAATGAAGCCTTTCTCTTGGAAATTTTGTTTTTCAATTAAAACTTTCTATTTGTTTGGCAAATGAAGTTTATTTTTTTTGCTTGCGAAGTTTATACGCGATTCTTTCGAAAGTTGAGTAAAGTGAGGCGGCCATTTCATAACGTTTCTGGTTTGAACAGACCTTTTTAATATCAAGTAAAATTTGAATGGAAATATCTAGGTTACTTAGAAATCTCGAATTAATAATCCTTTCAAAAACATATTTAAGAGATATAATTCATTAAAATTATCATGATAAATATTTAAGCGGCCTTACAAAGACACTTGAAAGAGTATTTTAGGACTATCCCTGAACACACTGGAGGAACAGTAAAATGACCCACCTGAATATCACTTGAGGCGATTTTAGTTGAAAACGCTTATAAGCGCCATCGTCTGATCATGAAGATGTGACGTCAAAATGCAAATCCTCAATTTTAATCGCCCCGTCTTACACGTCACCTCAATTGTCGTAGGTAGTCTGCCCGTTTTCTGTTAAATATCCTTAAGGAACATACTTAAACAAAGGAGAAAATTGTGTAGCTTACAAATATTGGTTCTAACTTCTGGTAAACGACGAACGTATTAATTAGACAACCCTATTCTCTATTAGGTAAAATTAACAGGTCAAAGTTGTGTGTTTGGGATGGTAACAAATACGGCTTATCCGGTTTTCCGATTGAGCGTAGATGATATCAGGAAACCAGTCACATAGGATAAATGTTCCTTTCAAAAACAAACAGTAATTAATTTAAAATAAATATTTCATTTTAATTCACAAGAAGTAAGTAACTGTCTGCAATTCATTCAATTTAACATCTTAGCTGTTGAAACGAAAAAGTTAATCTGCAAACAGTATTAGCTAGTGCATCGCCGCTTTGGTTCGTTCAGCTTGCCGAGATGAAGTTTACTCGGGCACTCTCCGAACTACCTAGTTAGTTAAACACAAATTCGTTTGCAAGTAATCCACTAAAATATTATTTTGGCTATCAGTGAATATAGAAAGGTACCTACTCAATTAATCTGAAAATATACTATTGAACTATATTTGTACGCCCTCTGGTAAAATATAGCGCACTCTTTATTATCTTTATATGTATTTCATAATTATTGTAGGTACGTTACCTATGTTAAACAAATGAATAAATAACTTCTGACTTATAAATTCTCTAGTAGAGATCCTATTAAGGTTTAAACAAAATTAATGCGTAGGTAAATTATTTTGGCACGAAGTGTAACGCAATTAATCAGGTAAAGTATTTGTCTAGGATTCTTTGGTACTTTGTCCCTTTTTCATTTATTTTATTAGCTTTTGTTTTAGTGAACAATTTAATATTCCTCCTTAACTTAGTTAAGGACGTCACTTGAACACTTATTAAGTTACAAGGTGTTTTCTTTTTAGTAAAAATCGTTCCTAGAATGTTAATGGCAGCTTACATAGCAATCAGGTAAAGACAGCTGCCTAGATAAAACAGTGCTGATAACAAGTCTAGCGTATCTATCAAGTCCAGTAGATATCAGCATCACGACTTAGCGAGTTATGGATAGGGCTGACTTGACATCATTTACATAATAATCTGCGTAAACAGATGCCTTATAAAAACTAGATAATTATTACTTGAGTCTCGATTCGATTGACGCCCACCGAAATAGATAGCATCGGTTTCACCCGAGAACCACCACGCAAAAAAGGGAAATTAGGTTTGCAAGCGAATTTGAAAATTCATTTTTCTTTCCATGTAGGCGGATTTCCTTTAATACGTATACTGTTAATCGTAAACATTTTTATCACGATTTTTTTGCGAAAATTCTTTTACGTCCGTGAGTTTTCCGATAGGCAACCAATTAGGCTATCTCCACCTATTTGTGACGTAAAGACCGACGCAATGTTACTAAGACGTGTCCATAAAACTAAAGAAAAGCCGCTTAGTAGCCAGGCACCAGAGCCGACTATTAGTGTAATTACGAATTCAATTTTCTCCGCTCACCCAAACCCAACCTCAAACACTTAATCCCCACTAACATCCAAGTTAATTCCGTAAACCGGTGCAAAGACGAAAACAAATCCGACCCGAAACAAAATCACTATTTACGCTTATGTAGATAAGTGTTTATCTCTTGCTATAAAGGCTAAAGGCGTACCTATCCCGTGCCGCTATTCTGAGGGTACGGCATTAACAGACTCGGCCAGTCTACTTACTTATTCACGGCATTAGGGCGGTTGCAGATAGACAGAACAATGTTACCGAAAACGATTGTCTGAAGTCCGAACCTTCCACACGTGAACCACAGCCTAAACAAACTTGACGTGAATGTTAATAGATTCTAAATTCAAACGTGAGGATGGAGCTATAGGTAGGTTTGTACGTAGTTTTGTTCACATATTTTCTTGTTAGGCAAGGGAGTATATTTGCTTCGAAGCAATATTGCGGTGCATTAAGGAAGGAAGAGCGCTGCAAAGTTTACTCTAGCACATAAATCTAATTTCCGCGACTTGTGTGCTCTATTTCACAATGGCGTGTAAAACCGTTTATCATGGATTAAATATTGGTAGTTTGTCGTTCCATTATTTAGCTAAAATATGCATTTTACAACGTTATATTATATCTTTTGTGGCTTCTTACATTATTACCCTGTATATGATACGAGAATTTTTGCAATGCGCGAACTCAAAACTGACAGAAAGTCAAGAGGCTTCACCCTATGTTATAATATTAAAGGCACACAAAATAATCAGCCGTCAAGATATACAAATAATTATAAGGATTAACACGCACGGCTCGTTTGTATAATAATAAGGAGGCGCCTCGCCCTTGCCACCGTCCCTTGCAAATAGGATTACGTGATGCGAGAATTCGTATTATTCATTTCGTCACTCTGTGGAATGGGGTGGGAGTGGTCTTGAAGATTTATTGTTATAGGCTATGATAATTTTTTTACTCATAGAATTTATTCTGAATTATTTGTTAGCTTTACTGAAGAAATACTGTGGTCTGAAAAAGGAAACTTATATTTTCATTTGTAATGACATCCACCTACTATTCTATTAATATTATAAAGCTAATATTATGTGTAAGTTAGGATAGATTTGTTACTCAATCACGCAGAAACGGCAAAACGGATTTAGATGAAATTTAGCACACAGATAGTTTTTAACCTGGAAAACACATAGGATATTAATTTAATCCCGGTTGTACGTTCTTGTGAGATGATTTCCGCTTAAAGCTACTATTAAATATTTGCTCATGAAGTCATGACTAACCTTATTTTTCTCTATACAAATTATTTAGAACCTCGGTCTTGCTATTACTTCCATTGGAAAAATATATACTCACCTAAGTAAACCGCTACAGATTGGTTCTAGGAACTTGAACTAATATCGTGCTAAGATAAACGCAGACGAAGAGAGCTACTGTTTGTGTGCCTGAAAAAATAGTTGCTGATTGCGATTTATTTTCGTTTGACCTGGAAAAACTGATAGATTTTTTTAACATTTGAAATTAAAAAAAAATATTTTAAATCAGAGCATTTCGCATAACCATACATAGACATATATTAAAACTCGCTTTTGGCTGTGGCTTCATCCGCGTAAATGTCGAAATAATTGGGAAGGGAAATTATACACGGCTACACATCAAGCTATAGGTAGATTTCCAGTTTACGCTGATCTCGCACTGTACGGAAATCCTATACAATGCGAGATCAGCTTATACTGGAAATGTATAGCTTGATGTGTACCACCGGGATAAAAAATATCCTATGTGTTAATCTAGGTTATAACCTATCTGTTTGCCAAATTTCATCCAAATCATCCAAATACACAAACTTTCACATTTATAACACCTATATTAGTAGGATACGTCAGAATTTAGACCCACGGTTTCAAGCTGTCGTTTCCTATAGAGAATTAATATCCATTTTACACGAGAATCTCAGAATATCGGTCGGCTGCGTTTTACTAAAACGGACTGACATATTCCTCGGAATAGTCAAAATGTGGTGAACCTATTCAATGTATGCTTCGAAGGGATTACGCCCAAACTAACAGACGGTTGGAGGATTAGCTTCCCAGGACTGATGGGCAGACCGCGATGTACGAGTAATTTCGAATACGACCTTTATCGGAATATAGACTGCTATAGCACTATTATCGACATTATCGTGTATCTTTGCGTGACTATTCTCATTATATTTCCCTTCGATTCGTTTGAACCTTGTAAGTAATGTATTTCATGGACATTTCATAAATACTATTTCTTATTGACATGGCGTTTAGAATAGATAGTGACGTCATTGCAAATTAAACGTTTTTCCTGTACCAACAAACATAAAATCACACTTGTTTTTCCCAAAAGGTTAGGCAGAGGCCGAGTACCTGTAGACCCTGTAGTACACCTACATATCTCCAGTTAATATTTTTATCCTAAGCCTACCTAACTACTAAATCTTAGTTCATAATACAAACACTCTCCGTCTAACTTTAGTTCCAGCCAAAAGCTCTGAGCCAGTTTTTACGCAAATCGAAATAAGGTTGGGAATCAACCTTATTTCGATTTGCTTAAATTTCTTAATACTAAAATGACAACTTAGCACCAGACTTGTCAGTTTTGAAAAAAGAACTGTTGTTCGATTTTTGTAGTTCTTATTTCAAACGCAGATTTGAACCATACCTTGTTGATTGGGGCTTATTCGATTTGCCTACTAAAGCTTAGTTCACATAATAAACATTCTATGTGCATGCCTACCACGAATTATTGTCTCTACCTACCAAACCCAGGCACACAGATACGACCAGCCCAGCATTGTTATTCTCGCATTGTAAAGCTACAATATGGTATTACACTCATTTTTTAAAAGTGTCTTAGTTCCATTCTAGAGTGCTAATAAATCACTAAAAAAAACACAACAATTTTATTTAATCGATTAGTGCCATAAAAATGCATTTAAATTTTACATTTTCAAATTTCGCGCGTAATTTGTCAAAAACGCTGGACGCAGTAGACGCCATATTGCTCTGTGGGTATGACGTCAATTTGCTAAAAACAAATGCGCTGACATTTTGTATGACAATTGTTTATAATTAATAAAATGAGTTATTTTACTACTTAACGTTGGTTTGCTGTTCCTGAATGCAAAATATTATTTAAATAAAAATTACTTTGGTTACGAAAATAATAAAAGTACAAAGTTGCTCAGTTGACATGCCGTATGACGAAATAACATGGCGACTACTATTTCATGGTGTTCAAACACAGATAAAAAAAATTGAAATCTTTAAATTGTACCTATTTTAAAATTTATTTTGTTGTTTCATGAACTAAAACTAACATTTTCCGACTGCATTTTGCCTAAACTATCTCAATAATATATTTTTAGATTTTTTCTCGTATAAAGTAAAATACCCTATTGAAAACAGCGCTTTAATCGCTTCCAATCTGTACTCAGCCTTAAGAGTGCTACTGCGCTGTAGTTCAATAATGATCTAGTTTCCACAAAGCCCGTTTAATCTACAAAGCACGAGGACCTCGTTGACCAGCTGGTAACCAGCTATACATCAAAAACTTGTTCCTTCTTGTATTCCTAGGAAGAGCCCGCCATTTTAGATAATTCCATTGAATTGCAATCACCAAAGTTTTAGACTGAAGTTTAAGGACCATAAATAAACTTGTATGGGAAGCTGGATTAGTATTTGCTAAGACTGCGGATAACTTCGGGAAGTATGAACTGCAGTGGAGTGATGTTGTTAAGACTTGATGAATCGGTTGGATTAAGTTAACTCCAGTTACAAGCTAACAGGGGATTGTGGCTAAGTAATAATAGCCGCACGGTTCGATCGGTCAGGTTATTCGACGCTTGCCACGATTGGTCCGTGGATGGGTGACTATATTTACATACTAATATCCCTTCGTGCTTCGGAAAGCACATTAAGCCGTTGATCCCGGCTGTCATTCGTGGATCTCTGACAGTTGTTACGGGTCGTCAGAAGCCCGAAATTCTGACAACCAGTCTTACCAAGAGGTATCGTATTACCTAGGCAGATGATGGGTTACAACAGAACTGTTACAAGCAAACAGTAAATTCCGATTTTAAACATAGGTTTTCAGGGGTTTTCATACAATGGTCGTTACAGCTAATTATGATTAGTTTTTTAAAAGCGAAATAATGTGTTTGGTCGAAAACTAATTCATCTAATCTAAGGCATAATTTTTTTCATGAAATACGTATTGATAATAAAACCTCGTCCCTAATCCAGTAAGGGTTGAAGATGATGTATCGGCCACGTCATACATATTGTAAGCCCACTATTTCGGTATGATTTCGTGGGATCTACTCTGTGACCTCGAAGTTAATAATTTATCACTTGGCCGGCGCCCACGCGGCTTGTCGGAAATTGTTACATACATTATGTTTTACTAAAGAAATTGCTTTGTATTTTCATGGAAGTTGTGGATTAAATTTTATTGTCGTTTGATTTTAATGTCGCATCGATTAGTAAAAAGGTTTCTTTAAACAGTCGTGGCGCGATAGCGCGACTCGACACTTGTAGAATAATTTCCATGAAGTTTTCATAGAAATTAATTGTTCTACGTGAGTCGCATTACGCATGTTTGCAGGAGCCTTAAAGCTGTTTTTATAATGCAGACGTGAATTGTATTTAGTACCTAGGTACTTACCTACCATGAATTAGTTTAGCACGCAGGTGGATATTAGTCTGTAGTCATACCTACTGTGCTGATCTTTTCGAAGTTTCTTGCCCGTTCTTCTCCATAGAGACCTAGGTTTTGGAATGGGCAACTAGCTTCAACTTTCCAACTGATCGACTTTTTGGCAATTCAAAAGCGTTAATGAAATAAATGCTTTGAGTTTGAGTTTGATCTTCAGCATCCATTTGGACCCATTTTTTTCCAATTCGTGTGAAATAATTATATCTTACTAGCTTCTGCCGCGACTACGTCCGTCTGAAATTTCTTGTTTTAACACAAAATATATCGTTACTTCGTTTTCTCCAAGCTTTCCTTTTCTTTCTACCCAGCTCTTTAGGGTTGCAACGTGATAAACCTCCTCAGGAATTGAGCTATCAAATCTAAAAAAAAAACCGACTGCCAGATTCAGAGATTACTCACCTACATACGAACTTATAAACAATGAAATTATACCTCTTTATAATATTAGTAGGTATAGAAAAAAAACTGAAATTCTAGACAAATTATTGTTAAAACGTTAACCATTGCCGTTTATGTAAAGTGTAAAACGTCATGTCAGTATCCAAAGCTGTCATTTTAACTATGACAAACGACTCGCCGCGACAGCTTTCATGAGATGTCCCTTCACGTAGGTATTTGAAAATAGAAGAAAAAATATGATTCAACAAATGAATGAACACGGCTGTTTTAAACCGCTACGACACACTGATAGTGACATCTTTTCATTCTTTATTTCATAAATACCGAAGTAGAAGAGTGAACTTTTTGGCTCATTTGTCGATTCGCCCGAATTTGCTCTCCCGAAACGGGCGAAAATACACTTTAAAGTAATATGATCATTTTCTGTAGGCGATTCGTGTGAAGTAAATTAATTTGTTGGCGCATCGGATAATTCCAGAAATACTAAATTCTAGAAATACAATATATCTTTGGTATTGTCGCAGCGTAGTTTTCAAAGTGCAGAGTTCTATCTGTTTAGAACTCCTTCAAAGGACCAGTTACTACATAGTTACTCATAAAAATAACCATCTCGTTACACCTTACATATAACCGGAAACAACCAAACATACAAAAGACACAGATAAGTAACATTTCCACTAAAACCCACCCATCCGTGCAAAAGCGTATCTTCAAAATGTTCCGCACAAGATAAGTAGTATAAGTACGAACACATACGACTTCCTTACCTTATTACCTGGCTTTCAGCCCTCACAGCTTTGCCTACCGCAAATTACAAAGCGGTACTTGAACTGGCGGTAAGTCCTGAGATTGTAATGTGCAGTTCAGTGCTACGTCAGATGGCTAATCCATTGCTGAGTAGGGAAAGTAGTTTAGTAAGCTCGGGTGCTTATGGTTGGGGAAGGTTGTGGTTTTTTTGATCTTAATGTGTGCTGCTAATAATATGTTTTGGGACTCGTCTCTTTTTAAGGAGAAAATACAACTGTCTTTTTTCTAAGAGTGTTGAAAATGGAAGTATGTGTGGCCAGGAAAACGACTTAATAATCCAATTGACACACTTCAACAATTTGTCGTGTTATAGCTATTTTATACAACTGTCAAAGAATGACAGTAGCATGAAATGAGTTGTGGTTTGAATATACGGATAGTTTGAGTTGGTACCTGGTCAATTTGATAATCAGTGAATTTCCCTGAAATTACGTAGCTTTGCATGTGCCTACCCTTTGATTAAGGTCGTGATTTTTCCACCTTCATGTGTGCTGCTAACAATTGGTTTAGAAACTGTATTCCTTTTTGGACCAAACATAACTTTCTTTTTTCGTAGGGTGTTGAAGTTTTCTTTTTTACGGCCAGGTGAATTATTTGATTATCTATTTAGCACACTACGACAATTTGCCGTGTTATAGCTATTTCATTCATATAACTGTCAAATTGTATGCTGGCAATTTGATTAAAAAAAATCCTTAACTTTATGAAGCTGTGCATGTTACACCCTCTGAATTTCCTCACGACCATTTATTATGTAAGTACATCAGCCTTTCGACAGACAACTTCCCTCCTACGTTCGTTTTGACATAGTTAGCTCTAGCTTACTGGGAATCCATTAAAATTTTAATCAAACCCTCGCTTTTATGTGTTAGGTTTATTTTAGTATTAACAGCTCTCGTTATCCTTATCAATTTTTGTTTCAAACCCAATGACGGTAGCCTTTCAATATTAATACAGAATAATCACTACGTTTATAACATGTTACTCTGTAATTACAAGGTGTAAAATTTTATGACAGTGCTACCGAAAGGGACGGCACTTATACAAAAGAGCGGGACAGCATACTAATGTCCTTTAACATAGATAAACACTTCATTGCCTTTTAACAGTTGGTTTTTAGGTCGGTAGCTAATTACTCGTTTTATCGGGAAATAAATATTTACCACTTATACTGTGCTGGGATTGCTTAGGCATTACAATTTAAGTATCTGGAAGTCTTTATGTAGTTGTCTTTACCATCAATTAAAATTGGAAAACTCGTAGAGGTCCTAACCGTAAAAATTACATGTAGGTAGGTACCTATGGTAATTTTTATTAAGTCGTAATTTTAATCCTAATTAAGAGTAGGTACATAACGAAAGTTCAATGATCCTCGAAATAAATAAATGATTTACATAGTATGGCAAACTTACATACAGTCATCATTTAAAATGGAATCTAGCACATATTTGCGAAATCGTAAATACAAATCGGCAGTCAAAATTAATGTAAGGGATCTACCGTAACTGGGAGTCGTCTCGTATAATTTTATTGGCTCACTTGGCAATGTACGTACGTACGGCAATATTTGACAATTACTGCCAAAGGTTATTGAAATGTTTGGAGTGTGCGAGATTTTTCGTCAATTTGTTCTTGTATGAAAATCTAGAAGTCAATATGTGATTTGAAAATTTGTAATGTCTCACTAGGAGCAGCTACGTAGTTATTAAATATTTATTCCTCAATTTTCGTAATTGCATCTACAGCTATTTGTCTCTGCATCACCTAAAGGTTGACTGGTAGAAAATGTCTATGACATTACCTAAGTCCGGCTCTATACGTCTTTGTACGTTTGCGTGCTTATAGTATAAAATATATATTCAAAGATTTTTAAAGATTCCGATTTCAAAAGATAGCTTTGATAACAATATTAAAATATCTAAGTCATTCTTAACAGATGTTAAAATATCTTGTTCTTGAGTCACTGCGTGCAGCATTCATTAAATCGAAACCACAAACATTATTCCAAGTTAATTTTGGATTCTTTGATAGTGTCGCAACAAAAGTTTTAGAATTCCTGTTAATCCAAACCATTATTTATATCTCAATAAATTAATCTACTAAATTATTCTCCATCCAATATTAATCTTTCCACAATAATTAATAGCCTCTGTAAATATAAATTTAACCAATGCTATGTAACCAAAAACGAATGGAAGCTTCAGAAGATGAATACTAACGAGAAACTGAATACAATTTTGTTTTACGCTCATAATAATTGAAGGAAAACTGTGGACTTTTTGTAAAAACTTTCGGATTCCATTTTGTTTTGATTCGTTTATTTCCGAACAACAAACCCATTTACTTCCTACGTATTTGCTGATATTTATGAGGTAGGAGTTATGTTTAATTCAGACCAATTTACCTTTTACTGTCGTAAGTTTTCGATGCTTATCAAGCAACTTTTGTTTGGTTGATTAACTTCCGTATTTTTTGGTCATAATCATGGAAGCAATTTTTCACAGCGTGATTATAGATGATTGAGCAATTATTGCCCTCGCTTTTGTGTAATTTTCTTTTAAAAACCTTCATCTATAAGCTGTTAAGATATTCCTAGCGATAATCCCCTGTGAGGAGGATTTACAATCAATCAGACTATGAATCTAGTTCTATTTGGCTCGACATTGGTGCAATCGATGCTCACATTATTGGGTCCGATATTAACTTTCACGAGGCGCCGTTCAAAAGCAGTTTATACAGCTTAGTCAAGCTAAACGCTAACTCCAAGAATATCCTATTTCGGCAAAAGTTTCTGTTGTTGTACGCTTGGAAGTTGAGAGTTTTCCAAATTCCGGACTTGTGAATACAGGCGCCGTCTTCACTTCAGTTCGTTCCTAAGGGACTATAGTACGTGACTTGTCGACTAGTTAGCGTACTATGGATTTCGTTTATTTACGCCTTTAGGAAAAGTATTAAGTGTATTATCAAAATTGGGTTGAAAGTAGTATCTTTTTTGGGTTCGTCCCTAGTGGGAAATAACTGCGATAGCTCTTGAAGAAATTCAAAGTGTCGCAAGATCCCACGAAAAGATTATGAACGTGTAAAATATGATCAAAGATTACTCCCCTATAAAAAATAACCGAAAAACAAATGGATACAACAGTTATCTTTAATATTTTTCTTTTTTACAAAATCATTCTATTACTCCTAATAGTTTTAGCCCCTTTTACTTAAATTGATTTTCCGGTAGGCAGCCGCTCCATGGAAAATACTGGTATTCAGCTGCTTCCGGTTAGACTGGAAGCTGACCCCACCATATTTGGAAAAGGCTGTTGATGACATAAATTGATTTTCCATGAACAAAATTATCTTATAACTCGTTAAGGAAATCATGATAGAGAATATAAACTTCTCCGATCGTGAGTTCCGTTTCGACACCGCTCGTTTTTGTATGGTATCCTAGTACCTGGATATGATGGCATCATACAATCATCATACATCTGTACAAAGTTTGAAATATACCTACCTCTTGTTTAAATACAGACTAGTTCAATTGACTGACTGCTGGAAGTACGATTTTTGAATGGATTCAAAAATCGGAATAGATTATCTCTGCGTTCGAAATAGTTTACAGTTTCACCATTATTATTTGGTATTCGTTTATTACTGCAAGATTTGTAAAGAATGTGCTTATACTTCTATGTCAAGACGCGAGTTTTGTTGAAATACATGCTTATTATTATCTAACTAGCTTTTGCCAGCGGCTTCGCTCGCGTGGATGTCGAACGCGGGTTGCACCATAACACTACAATTATATATATTAATGAACCTGTGGGCCAAATTTCATCCAAATTGAGTAACAAACATCCGAACATTTAAACGGAACTTTTACATTTATAATATTACTACGAGGACTTAGGTAGGTACACCTTTTTTTTTCTATATTCATGGAAAACTTAGTAAGTTGTAGTAGTAAAAATTGATAATAGGTATCTTATTTTTCTCCTCGATAATATCATGATTTACCAGTGTCACTAGCTTACGTGAGCACGTATTATATTGCGCGTTGGTCGCTAAAAGCGATTTTCTATTACTTACTTATAAAACAAATAGTAACTATTCGAGTAACCAATCGCCACATTTTATATCGAAGCAAATAACCGTCCTTTACACAGCGGATACAAACATTTCGAGCTCTTTCAAGTAGAATGATTTGCTAACTAGAACCCTAGGTGTATTAGTTATTTACGCGCAGACATACCATGTGGGTTCTGTTTAACAGACGATAAATTGTGTTTGTAGGTAGCACCTTACATAGGCAAAATGTTGTGTAGTCAGTCACTTAGTTCATGTGTCTATGATAAATTGGCCGAAATAGATATGATTTACAGTGGTTCTTTGAAAAATCACCTGCAGGTTAATTCCGGTAATTGAATGCGTTAAAAATCTAGTCGCAATCTCATCTCAAAAACTTGTCAAAACTATAGGTAAATTAAACGTATTTTTGACAGATTGAGCTAAGATTAGAACGTTCTTGAAAGTACCAGCAGTGGTGGCTCACTGGTATCGACCCTGGAATTACGAGTAGAACGTTCTTAAAAGTACGAGCAGTGGTGGCTCACTGGTATCGGCCCGGAATTACGAGTAGAACGTTCTTAAAAGTACGAGCAGTGGTCGCTCACTGGTATCGGCCCGGAATTACGAGTAGAACGTTCTTGAAAGTACGAGCAGTGGTCTGCCACTGGTATCGGCCCGGAATTACGAGTAGAATGTTCTTGAAAGTACGAGCAGTGGTCGCTCACTGGTATCGGCCCGGAATTACGAGTAGAACGTTCTTGAAAGTACGAGCAGTGGTCGCTCACTGGTATCGGCCCGGAATTAAGAGTTGTAGGTCATGGGCTCGATCCCTGGCAGGCGCTTTACTTTGTGTAAATAATTTCTTCACCACTGCTCCCAAAACTGTGAAGAAAAACATCGTGAGGAAACCGGTGTGTCCTAGAACCAAAAATACTACCCAACTGGTCTCTCTACCTAGGCGGAATTTACATGAATGAATATTTAGAAAGTTTGAGAAAAATGGGTGAATATTTTCACGAATCTAACTCATTTCAATTTCATGGCTGAAGTGGTTGGAGCAATTCATCAAAATACCTTATTTGTCGAAAATGAAACAAGGGTCGACGAAAATATCATAAAATATTCATATTTACTTTCACTGCTTGAACATTAAATCTTTCTTTTAAAGGTAGGTAGGTACATTTACTTCATCAAAGATTGTTCCTAATATAAGTGGCTACTTACTTAAAATTGAGTGGACAGGTACTCAGTCTCAATTTAAACATCTCCAGACTTCAGAAAATTTCAAGCTGGGCCTTAATAAATTGGGTAAAATAATGTCTCAGGAAGAGCAATTACTTACTGAAAAGATAGTAGATCTTAAGCCATGACAGAGATAACGCAAAGGTAGAAGAAGTTTCAAACTTGCATCACTACGACAACTTAATTGATTAAAACCACCGCCAGAGCTCGGCGGCTGAGATAACCGAGTTACATAACCTTGTTTAGTCTCGGAAAAACTAGTGTAGCATTCGTTTATGTTCAGAAATATTTATTGCATCGTTACTCCATAGAATCGTCGTCCCATTAGTGCGGGAAATCTTATTCTAAACGAGCAGAACGCTAATGAATTGCTAAAAAAACAAGGCGCCCATAAATTCGTAGGCAGTCGTCCGCGTATTAAGGTTTCCGTAATTGTAACCGACGAGGGCTTCGCAGGCTTTGTTCCGTCTGCCGCAAACTGCTAGATGCGAGACGCGCTTTTATCGCAATTTATTTTCTTGACAATAAAAGCGTTCTCATTTTTCCAGCAACGAATTGCGGTCACATAGTGGCCCGCCATACTGAGACGTATGTATCCGAGGCTAAGTGCAGAAAAGTGTCAGGATGCCTCGGCGAGTCGGTGAGTCGACGCTCGCGGCCAAAGAATGTCCGCAATAGGGCTTTTAGATGTCGCTTTTTATTGAACGCTACTTGGCTTTCGCAATGGACCTTGTAAACTTTAGTAGTCTTAAACTATACACTTAAGTCGACGTTAGATTGTAAAGAAAATTACATTCACTCGTTTCGGGGTTTAATGAAAAAGACGAACGTTTTATGGGTAGGCTCTTAAACGGGTGTAGCGAAGCATTCTTGAAGCATACAATGCTTTATTTTTCACATGTAGCAAAGGCCGTGGAAGACAATAGAGCAAGTAATAACGTCAACCAGAAGAATGAGAGTGGAACAAAACAGGCTGAAGTGGCGAGCCAGGGTCGAGCTATTGTTGCTCGAGATATTGCAGCACGAGCCACACATGTGCTATGTATGATGAAGAATACGCCAGTAATTACTGAAGCTTCAGGTTTACATTTTCCTTTCATCGCTACAGCTATAGCGGGATTGGGCACGGATTAATAACAACAGCAAAATATTGCCTACTAAAATTATAAATGTGAAAGTTTGTATGTTTAGATTTTTTTTACTCAATCACGCAAAAACGACTGATCGGATTTAAATGAAATTTGGGACACATACTGGTTTTATCCCGATAGTACATTCCTATGAGATCATTTTAGACCTCCACGCGGGCAAAGTCACTGGCAGAAATATCTAATACCTTTCAACGAGCAATTCTTTTATATATATATTAAATATGAATCTCGGAAACGGCTCCAATGATTTTTATGAAGCTTAGTATGCAGGGGTGTCGAGGCAAAAAATCGATCTAGCTAAGTTTCATTTTTAGAAAACGTCCAACAAAAAAAAACGAAAACCGAGCAAAGTTCGGTCATCCAGATATTATAATGTAATAAATGAAATTGGGGTATAATGTTTTCACTGAAAACCCAGCTTTCTTCAGAAATCGCTTTTCTTGCATTTTTATATAGTCTAGTTCAATAAAGAGAGATATGAAAATCATTTTAAATACTTTTTAAAAGTAGAGATGTTATTTCACTACTAAGTAAGTTATGTTTATGGTACAAAATAATAATTTTCACAATGTTAACTTTATTAGCACTGTAACGACTTTTACAGGCACATCAAAGAAGCATAAATTCCGATTTCCATCCCAAATGTTTTACCAGAAGACATTACATAAGTTCATTCACCTTAGAACATATTTCTTGAAGCAGTAAGTTCGGGGGCAGTGGTGCGAGCAAAGTTATGGGCCCAGCAAATGGCGCGGGACAACCTCGGGGGGACTACAGATGTGGGCTATTGGCACTCGCATTGATATTTTATCTCGTTCTTCCATTGTTAATGATGAGTTTTCTGTCTCGATATTGAATGAAACCGTTTGCGTCTATGAATGAAGTGGCTTAGTTCTCTTTCAGTTCAATCTTTTATTCGATAATAGGTAGGGCTGCGCTCACTCGAATAGTTTTGAATGTTCCTTCTATAAAAATTACTCTTATTTCTCGGTATCATTTCAACAAGAAATTCTCTCATCTTGATATATTTAACACCAAAAAAGGTGTATTCAGGAAACTTTTAGTGAATTCTGTATGCGACGAATTGACTAATAATTCTAAATAGAACTGAATAAAGTAATCCGTGACCACACACCCCACGCCACTACAACTCCTCACACACACTCCTACACACCCACCCACACTGCACACTTAGATATGCTTAGAAGGTGCTAGCATGACATACTGTTTGTTTCTGATGCATATAATAAGTGTAGTTATTAAATTGTAAATCCGTAATTGGCTGTAAGATTAGTTTATTTATCCTAATAAATAAATCATTTAGCCCACTTTCTCTCATAGAGAGGAGGCCCGCGTCCCTGAGCGGAGTGAACGTAATAGGCTGTTGTTACTGATTATATTACCCCTTTAAAAGAAACAGGCGTGATGTATGCTTATTTTGTCTAGTGGTCGTAAGCTCTACTGCTGCGCATGGGTCCCTGGTTTTAATTCCCGGGTCAAGCAGAGTGCTATTGTGATTTTCCATCTAGAATTCCATCCATATTAACCGGTTGACATCATCACATCAACGCCGGCTGTTGCTGAAAACCAGACCGACAATTGCAATTGTTCATGATGAAAACGTAACAAACAGACATACCAACTGACAATAGGGGTAAACGAATGCTGTCCTTTGTAGCATTATCTCTGAAGTATTTCTAGCCACGTAAACAAACGGGTCATGTCAACCATTTATTTGAAATGCTAACTGCACATACCATTTATGTGTCATCACATTCCTGCGAAGCAGCAGCTCTTTAGATTGATTGGTGAAAACAAAACAAAAGCATACCGATTTTTTTTTTCGGTAGCTAATATTCTGATACTGTCAGGTTACTTCCCTGGGGTGTTGTAATAGGCTACTAAAGGGTTATTACCCTGAGGATGGTCAGCATCCTGTGAACATACGTAATATCGTTAATCCGGTTGGGGGGTTGAGTATGGCAATATACCCCGGGGACATTCGTGTAGTGAACTGTAGGCATAAGGTTTAGTAGTGGACAGTTTCCTACTGACATGGATTCTCAATTCTCTTGAGGTTACTTGGCATGAGTTGGTCAGTGTTATGTTGAACATTTTGCATGATGTAGGTACAGATTTATGTGTCAGATTATTTTGATAATTATATTCACGTTCACAACGAAATGTTTATAATCATAAAAATGGCTTGCATTGTTAAAATGTTCCTACAAAAACTAAATGAAAAGCGAATCAACGGGAGTAGGGTCCAAACAATCAGTGGTTTTGATCAAAAAGATCCTGTGCACCGCTAGAACACCACAACACTTAAGAGGTATGAGAACCAGGGTGATAAGTTCATTCATCCCCCCCTACAGAAAAAGGAGAATCTTCCGGCCAGACTAGTATTGTGTCTGGTGGGATACTGCCCGACGATTGCCGTCGGGGAGTAGTATACAGGGTCAAATTAAATTAGCTGGGAATACTTTACCTACATATTTGGGTAAGTATCGATAACTAATGAAACAAAAAAAAACATCATTCGAACTTTGTTACAAAAAGTATTTCCAGCTAATTAAATTTGACCGTCTCTGCTTGCGCGATGCAGGGTTTTGCGTGACGTCATTGTGATGCGTAGTTCGCATGTGGTGATATAGATGTGGCCACATCTTGCACGACTGTTCAAAACTCGAGCACCCCTGTAAAAATGAAGCATGGTTGTGAGCATGTGTGTGTTCTATCCAATATAGCCCCGCATCTTCGTTCATAACCCAAAACATTACGCATAAATGTAAACATTCCCATATTGATTTTTGTAGAAATAAAACAAGTTTATTATGCACGACAGGGATACAGGTGCGGTCGCCACAGTAAATCAATGTCGGCTCCATTTAACCGGTCTAAAACAATACCAATTCAATTACAACTTGTGTTTTATGTTTGAGTGTACAAACAAAATGAATGCGAACAAAAAAAGGATAGACTTTATCGTTTTACTGGAACTGTCATTTGCAGGAAATGGGTTCCAAATTTGATTTTTTATAAACTGGCAACTTACAAAGGCATAGGTTTTTAGATAGTTGAAAAAAAAAGAAGAAACCATTAACTCTAAAAAATAACGATTTTTTTGTGGGCAATCGAAAAAATTACGCAGCATGGTATCACTGGATTCGACGTTCAAATGTTTTTACTGATCTGTCTGTTGTGTCTTAGATGGTCTACCTTTTTTTTGTTTTCGGGGGGAAATCTTCAAAAGGCGGCCGGACTTTCAGGATAAGACCGGGGAGTGTGGGATTTTTACACATGGAAGGGGCATCATTACCTCTCAAAAGACTGATCCGAAGCCCCCTCTGTGCAACGCCTATTGGGGCACATCTCTGGGTACTGAGGACTGTAAAGGGGTCTCCCCGAAATCGAACTCTGCGAGTCCGCAAGGCAGCACGTGACCACTGTGCTCAGTCTTCTCTAAGGCAACTCAGTGGGCGAACAGAATCCCCACTCTGAGCGCCCGCGACCTCAAATTTCTGCCTGCCTTCAATTATGCAGGCGGGGTTTCGGCGTTTTAGGCGTTGAGAAGGTTGCCTCTCTGACGCCTTGTTCTCCGCGTGGGATTAGCCCTCTCACGATCCCGCTTGGCAGCCTCTTTTTGGACCATCACGGTCTCACAGAAAGAAGCAATTTCGCTCCAGTTCACCGACTCCCCCAGCATAGACCCAACGACTGCTGGAAGTGACATATCTCGCCCGATCCTGGCGACTACGACCTGTCTTTCAAAAGCCCACCCCGGGAACTCCTCCAGCATGTGCTGTGCAGAATCGAAGCCGCCTTCGCAATGGTGGCAATTTGTCTTGGCCTCTCGCCCAATCTTGTTCAGGTACTCACCGAAGCAACCGTGCCCGGTCAGCACCTGAGTGAGCCTATAACTGATGCGGTCCTCTCTTTTCATCCAGGCTTCTTAATGCGGTAGGACGGCTTCGACAACGCGCTTACGCGAATATTGCGGCTATTGCAGCCGCTCACGCCACCGCTCGAGCGCGTGTCGCCGTTCCCCCGCCTCAGCCGAACAACAGCGATTCCTGGCAAGTAATTGCCACTTTGACGGATAGTATGGATTCTGTTGTAGACCCTTGCGTCCATATCCGTCAAGATGTCCAGCGGCGGGAAGCGTGCAAGGAGAGTTGCCACCTCAAAGGATATACTTCGGTATCCTCGTGCGATACGAATAGCCATTTTCCGCTGCAGGCTGTTGATTTTATTCCTGCAGCGTAAGACACCTGACAGCCTATTTGACCAAACAGGTGCCCCATAAAGGACCATCGATCGCACTACACCCGCATAGAGGCGGCGAACTTCTTCTCGAGGTCCACCGAGATTGGGCAATAGTCTGCGTAAAGCACCCACTGCGTTCCCGACGCGGGGAACCAGGCGCTCGAAGTGCTCTTCGAAGCCCCACCGACCGTCAGGGTTACATTACTATTCTCTATGTAGTTGTTTTACTAACGATACTAGGTTCAACCATCTATCTCGTTAAGCTATATGATCATCATTATACTATTGATATAATAATTGCAACAATTTCTCTGACTGGTCCTTTTTTAAACACTTTACAGGCATAGTTGTTGTTCATAGAAATTGGCAATCCGAGTAGGTATCAGTCGACAAACTTACAATAAATTGGCACTAATTTGGTTTTCAATCACAAATAAATCGAATTCTCTCTATTCAATTAAACAACAATTTCAGTTTAATTATTCGCATGTTTGCTTTACTTTATTAGCTCACTAATTACTTCTGATAAGTTTGAGTGACCATAAATTATGTAAGTAGGTATTTAGTTAATCCTAGTTTCAAACTGTATAAAACCCTGTAGAGAAAACTTTGTTTCATATGGAAATGACAGACCGTAGCCAGAGGCTCGGGCCACAAGCGTCTGTATAAAATTCTTGTTATTATTGTGGTACATCCACACAAAAAATGGAAAGTAATAATATAAGCTAGTTTACCGCACGCTACGTCGACCTTTCATGTTATAAGTTATATTATGACCCCTATACTCGTAAATGCCACCTTGACCGACTTTTGAAGCATGGTATACTTGTGTAGGTACCTGTTTAATTTAATGTTACGTTTAACCATTATTGAACGTCGACTGACTGTCAGATCGATATTGTCACTACCTACCATTTGAATGCGCCGTTCTTTTGTTTCTACATTCAAATATCTACTGCTTTTCTCTGCTTTCAAAATTATAAAGATTCGAATTTGGAATTTGTTGTCTAATGGAGCAGTAAATTCCAAATTCGAATAAAGACTGTCGAGAGTTCTCAGAGTCCGCCAGCTTTTCATTCTTTCTGCCTGTATTAAAACGCACAAAAATATTAGAAGTAGATTCGACTATACTTCAATAATAAGCAAAAGAAACTATAGAATCCCAACACCTGACGTCACCTCATTGCTAGCTAGACGCTCCCCGGCCTACTCTCTCATTAATACGTACAACAAAGTCTGCAAAGTCTGCGAAATTAAAAACACTAACTCATTCGAATGCAAAAAAATTGTAAAGAAAATGCTGCATATTACTGGTTATGATGACTCGGAACAATTAATATAACGACCCTGACCTGACACTGAATCAAACGAAGTATATTGTATGGGGAACAAAATACACACTTACACACATTTTACGCCACATACACACACCACACACACGCACCACACACACACCGCACACACGCCAGACACTACACAAACGTTACACAATACATACACTCATAAAATAACATACTTGAAAGTACCTCTCTAGTCTCCACTCTTGTATTCGTATCCTGAACCCCAAGATACAGACTAACTGTCTAGTTTGGGGTTCACTGGCAAATAATATTTGTAACTAGCTGTAGGTAATATTTAAGCTACTCATATGTCGTCTCAACTTGTTGTTTAATCTGTCTATGCTTACTGTATTACCTGGACAATAAATATTTTCTATTTTCTATTTTCTAATTGTTTTTGGTTAAGACGATGGTTGGTTGAATAATTTTCATAGTTTATAGAAAGAATCAAAGTCAACCACCGTAGCCTTTTCTCAATTATATTGACTAACTTGTATTTTACATGACCTACACAACCCAGTAACTGGGTCACACGATACTCCTCCATAAGATTAGTTGTAAGACTTTTGGACTTCTGACTACCCGTAACGATCGCGACGGTCACAGATCTACGAATGACAGGCGGGACAAACGGCTTAAAAAAATTTCGAGGCACAGAAAGCACATTAAGTGTAACGTAGAAAGCATCCTGACTTCTTAATTAAAATTTTCCTAAAAATATGTGTTTACTTTCACGGAATTACATGTTCTAGTTTAGCAATGTGTTAATTATTCAGAAGATACCGACATAAACCGTTTCTGTAGTATAACGTGTGCTCTGTTTGTAACGTAAATCAAGTTAGCTCAATGTCAGGTGGCGTATGATTAATGACGCTCATGATAATGCTGTAGTTGCTCTGTCGATCATACCCTGTATGTATAGGTCAGTATAAATAGATATGGCAACCCCTAATTTGATTAAATATGTACTGTGAATAGATGTTCAGTTTTGTTCATTATTAGCTAGATTTCGCCTCAAAATCTTGAACCAAAGACAAATTCTGGATTGTTTTTCGAACTATCTGTAAAGGAGTCCTGAATTATACAGGGTGATTGGAAGATGGGTGCAAAGCTTTAAGGTGAAGATAGTATAGACAATTTAGAACCATTTAAGCCATGGTTGTCTTAGACGAAGTCTTACCAATTTTTTTTTTTTAATAAGGTTTAAAAGACGTATTGTACAAATTTTTTATTTTTTCTGAGCTTTAAATGTCTGTAAAAAAAATGTCTAATGACACAGAAGCCTAAAACATTTATTTATTTATTTATTTCCAACTTACAACTATCATTACAGGATTGCACCTAATGCGATAGTGTGTACATCTAAATTCTTATCTTAACTTATTACTAGCTTATAATTATTTTTATAATATTTAAATTTTGCAACATATTACAAATAATGCATTTTTTGTGAACTCACTCAGAGAACAACCGAAAAGGTCTGAGTCACTAGCTATGAGGTTGAGAGTGCGGAGTGCACGCGTCAGTGGCGCCTCACTCAAAAGATTGGTCCGAGCGCGCGGCTCCGCCAGCAGCCGTGGCTGTCGTCGGCGCCACACGTACCTGTCCGGAACACACAAACCTATCTGCCCTAAAATGTCCGCATTATGTACCTTCCCTCTAAGTACCTTGAATATGTACGAGACGAGTGCGAGATCCCTCCTGACCCTCAGTTCGTTATATCCAACCATACCCAAAATAAATAAAGTTGGGTACATAAGCGGATAAAATGGGTATACACCGTACAAGCGGTGGTACAAGTACCTCACAAACTTGTTTTGTACTCTCTCCAGCATGAGTCTATATTTAGATTCATGTTTTGCTTGATTGCTTACACATTACTTTAATTAAATAAATAAAAAATGAATTCATTTATCATTCAATTTGGCCATAATTATGCAGTTTACATTAAATTTTGAGAATTTCCGAAAAAAAACTTAAAAATTTGGTTAAAAATATTTGGTAAGACTTCGTCTAAGACAACCATGGCTTAAATGGTTCTAAATTGTCTGTACTATCTTCGCCTTAAAGCTTTGCACCCATCTTCCAATCACCCTGTATATTAGGGTCTATTGAAAGATTTATTTGAGGAAGAGCGAAGTTTCAATATGATTTATTGTAATAGTTAGATACATACATTACTTACGTGGTTTTTTTTTTTAATTAACTAGATCATTTTCGTTTCGTAGCTTTGACTTTTTAATTAAGACAGTAAGTCAAAAGTATACGCAGCATAATATAATTTAATTATATTTTCAGGGAGTTTTCTAACACAGAAATGACGAAACTACATAACCTACAAAATATTTGCACAAAGAAAATTGCATCCTTTAGTTTCCCAGTAATATTCCTAGTAGCACTTTGTGTTTTAAAAACGTAATATTTAATTAGTGGTCCGTAAAAATTAAAATATTTTCATTACTGAGTGCTAAAACTTTATTAATTTAGCTTAAACTGGAAAGTAAGTAACAAAGACGGAATAAGTTTATTAAATTGGACAAGAAATCCCGGAGAAATATACAGAGTGGTTTTTTGTGATTTTTTCAAACCCGTGTTCATATAGATTCTGTACTTATAGGTCCTAGACATTTGGATATATCTTATAAAAATGGTATATTTAATGGTATATTTTCTATACCTTCTAGCAACAAAAAGCCTTGACCGTTTCATGATTTACCTAGTTTGTAATGTGTATATAGGTAGAATATTAAAAGTTAAACATCTTCGAAAATACATATTTGGGTTCCGTACCCAAGGGGTAAAACGGGACCCTATTGCTAAGACTCCGCTGTCCGTCCGTCTGTCACCAGGCTGTATCTCATGAACCGTGATAGTTAGACAGTTGAAATTTTCACATATGATGTATTTCTGTTGCTGCTATAACAAAAAATACTAAAACAGAATAAAAATATTTAAGTGGGGCTCCCATACAACAGACCTAATTTGTTTGCCGTTTTTATAGATAATGGTACAGAACCCTTCGTGCACGAGTCCGACTCCCACTTGGCCAGTTTAAAAAAAATCAATGTCAATGTCAAATCAAATCAAATGTCATTTATTCAAACTAGGCTGAGAGTCAGCTCTTTTTGAACGTCAAAATAAAATTACATAAGACAGTCCCCCCAAAACGCCCGCCCTTCACCATTTCCTAGTGCTTTAGCTGGGAAGAAGAAGTAGCGCAACAAACTCCCCAGCAGCACAGCTGTCTGTCTGTGTCACTTTCCAGCGAAGCAAAGTGTCACTTTTATTTCCATTTAAATTTAGCCTATGGTTCATATCAGCAATTTTATCAATGAGCTTGTAGGCCAAGTGACTTAGAAAAATGTTTTATTAAAAAACCTCTACTCTTAAAGGCTAGAAAATTAGGTACACTCGAATTCACCGTCTCTTTTTCAAGTCGGTTGAAAAGATAGTACGTCTGGTATAAATCACTCAAGCTTAGCAACTTACTAATTACTTTGATACCATATCTAAATACGTATAAAGTGAATGTATTTCTTGTTGACTTGATAAGTGAGCGAGTCTATTTGCACTGCAAACGTTTTGTAGGCAATCGTCCTTCCGTTTAAATTGCCGACGAAGTTACGCATATTCGATTAAAGATGCTAATGTATCATAGTAAATTGCCCAATGACAAAAGAGATCCAAGAAGAGGTTCTTCATACAAAAAAAACCTTAAGGCACCACATATTGAACGATTTCTCTCGATTTTAAATCAATCCCCTGTTTTAAAGTGTTTGTATTATTTTTTTAATCCATTAATTTGCTTCTACTAAATTACATCATAACTTACTTAAAATACATACCAAGATATAAAATACATTGCGGGACTAAGCTATCTTATCATTTAGAAACATTAAAAAATTAAAGATATTGTAAGCTAATATTAACAATGTGTAAATCATCAAGTCATTTATTCAGAATAAGCTGAGAATCAGCAGTTTTCGAACATCAAAATTACAAAAGACAGTCCCCTCAAATCGCCCGCCACTCACCACTTCCTAGTGCTATATCTGAGAAGAAGAAGTGTTATGCTGCACTCACTATTTCTTGTTACCCAAGCACTGTAAGAAAAAAATATGTGCATCCACCGTTCTTCATTAATTCGTGAATTATGTATTAAGATAATCTTGTATTTCACATGAAGTGTATTGTATTTGTTTTAGGAATTGAACCGTATTGTATTAAACATACGTTCTATTTTTCTATTTAGTTTCCCAGAAGCTTGCTTATGAGAGTTTTCTTGGAAAAGCAGGTTACTAACATGAATGGAGAAAAGGTGATCCATCCATCACTTAACACTATTATGATCAGTAATATGAATATAATGCTTCAAGATAAACTATAAGCTATGAGACCCGCTCTTGGTCAAATAATAAGAGCAGTACGGGTCAATCGAAGGTTAAGCTACGGTGGCCGTGGTCGGTTCGTGGATGGGTGACCGTCCATTACTTATGGAGACCCTCCGTGCCTCGGAAAAATCGGTCATTTATAGATTTGACTGTCGTTACGGTACGTCAGAAGTCATAAGTCTGGCAAGCAGTCCTACCAAGGGGTATCGTGTAACCCATTAACTGGGTTGTGTGGTCAGATAAGCAGTCGCTCTATATAAAATACTGGTATAGCATTGAATCCGGTTGGATTGAAAGCCGACTTAATTATTATTTAGGTATTTAATTTCAAGCAACAAGACTCATAGCGTTAGTAACAAAAACTTACAAAATATGTTCATCATCAACATATCAGCCGAGAGACGTCCACTGCTGGACATAAACCTCCCCCAAAAGGGGGGATTTGCCATTATTGACACGCTTGGCAGGCGGGTTGGCGATCGCAGTATGATGGTAAAATGCATAGAGAACTCTGCTGCCCATTCTCTAGTAAGTCCCTTAGTCGCCTTCTACGACACCCATGGGAAATATGTTAATAAAACATTAACACAGAATATAACAATCTGCAGCAAGATGACTGGCCCAGCCGATACCTTGCAGCAGTGGCTCACAAACGCACAATCTAACCTGATTGCTACCATAAATAGGATTCTGTTGGTGGTTAATTGTATTACAGTTTCTGCGGAGCTTTTGTAGGAATAATGTTGTATTGTCAATAGATGATATAAGTGTGCAGGCAGCTAAGTACATTGACTTTTTAATTCACGTGCGAGAGCTGGTAAGTCAAAACTTCAATAAGTTATTAGGTACTACTGCCTGCATACCTACTAATCTATTTTGTCGACTGTACCTCAAAGCTTTTACAGCACTTAGCACGTTGTGATTTTAAACCTGGCTGTCCTAAGTGTTACTTAAACTTAAACAACTCAACTCCAACTACATACGTGTAGTTCCGTTGTCAGTTCTTCCATATAAAAGGGAAGCGCGACGTGACACGTCCTTGTTCGAATCGATTTTTCCGGAACTAAAGTACCTACCTAACTATTTGCTTCGAAGGTTTTATAGTACACAGATCCGTTATTTTAAATATTTTATAAGTTATTTATGTAACACGTAACACATCATCATGTTTTATTTCCTCGAAGGGTAGGCAGAGTAGTATCTATAGTCCACCTACAGTTCACCACTTATGTTTAAGTCTCATGTAACAGGGGCGAGCCTTTGCCTTGAATCGATCAGAAATTCAGACTCCGGACTGCTACTGAAAAAATCCCGAACGAAAAACCCAATAAACCTGTCTGACCTGGTAATCAAACCCAAGAAGTCATGCTTAGCATTAGCGCTTGCAACCACTAGACCAACTGCCAGGGGTGGGGGTTGTTCGAAAGAGATACCGCGGCCCCTGGCACACAGGCAAATGAAGGAACACGGGTGGGTTTTAGTCAGTAAAAGTCTGACACGCCTTCCTGCTCCACCCAGAGCGGGAGAAGTTATTTGACGATTTCCCATCCTCAAAAAAAAAAAACAATAGACCAACGAGGCGGTTTACAACTGACTAGGTACTTATAATGTTTATAGACTCTAAACAAGTATGAACATATTTATGAATCTTCAATCCCTGCACAAACTGTTTGAGAATCTATAAATGACCTAATTTAGCTGTAAACGTTTTCGTCACAAATTACTTCTGTACTTTACTATACTCTTCGGTGCTATTTTCGTCTCTTTTGGAGTGGAAATAAATGCCCCAAACACCCCTACTATGTTTAAGGGATTCCATAGACAACAAAGTAGATTTTTAGGTTGACTGCCTTGTTATGAACTAATTTATGAATCTTCAATCCGTACATAAACTATTTGAGAATCTGTAAATAGCCTAATTTATCTGTAAAAGTTTTCGTCAGAAATTATTTATTTACTTTTTACTTTTTGGAGACGAAATAAATGCTTCAAACACCACTTAATCATAGCCCCACGCTATAAGTTGCTTTGTAGGTTAACTGCCTCATTTAGTTCACTTAGATTTCATCACCATATGATAGTCATACTACACAGAAACTTCACGAACTCTTAAAAGCCCTGTCACACAAAACATACCAAAGTGTGTAATTAAAACACACACAAGTGTTTTTGCATATTTGTAAGGGGTGGTGAGAAAATTAATTGATAAAGTTCCCGTCGACACGTGGAGCCGCGCCATAAATATTAATCAGAATTTAATGTAGGCACCTACTGAAACATAAAGCCATTTTGTACCGCGTTAGTTTCGGTACGCTTTAATTCCGCAAGCTGCTGTACCTACGTACTTATTTTATATAAGACGACGTTGTTACTTTTGATTGGGGCAGTTAAGACTTTTCGTTAATTAAGTAAGAAAAAAATATTACATGATTATGTACGATCACTAAAAGATATAAGTAACCATGGTATGATATGTAAAAAATCTGAAAAAAAAAACTATTTTTAAAATAAAATGTTTGCGAAAACAGCCATCGCTTTCTTAATAAACTTCAACTATATTAGACGACCCTGGTTACATATCTCTGTTATTGACTGTAGCTACCGCAAGCATCAACGTCAAAATAAATAATAAAAAAATATATATTTGCATAAAGTTTTCGGACTCTTTATTTTATAGAATATACTAGCTTTTGCCAACGTGGATGCAGGTTATCGCGTAAAAACGTAGCCTATGTCCTTCTCCATAACCCAGGCTATATCTGTGATAAATTTCAAAACTATCGGTTCAGCGGTTTAGGCGTGAAAGCGTAACAGACAGACAGACACAGTTACTTTCGCAACTATAATAATTATTAAGTAGGGATTAGTAAGGATATTAGGGATTGTTATCCTGTGTTTTGATGACAGTAGGTAGTTAATAGAGTTATATAGAACTGAGGGAACAGGGTATAAAGTTTTTCATCCTCCATAGATGTATATTGTCAAAATATTATAAAAAAGACTTCACATTTATTTCACCGCACCGGTGGGACCCACAGTCTATATTCACCACTCAATTCAATATTCACATAGCAACATTACAAAATACCCTTTATTATACGTTACGGTACGTTATTAAACCACATAAATGAAATTCTCACATGAATGGACACGTAAAGCGGAAAAAATGCCAACGTCATTCAAGGAAAAAGTTTTTCATGCTCGAGTTACTTACGTGGTTGTATTGAAGATCGATAACAACTTTTCTGCTTCTTTTTACCACTTTTTAGGGTTCCATACCCAAAGGGTACCAACGGGACCCTATTGCATGGGTTATCCTGTCCGTCCGTCAGAGGGCTGCATCTTTTGAACCGTACCAGGTTGACACTTGGAATTTCAGAGGTGTAAATACTACTATGCCCGCTAAAACAACAAATAATAAACGTAAAATACAAGAAACATGTCTTCGCTAACCTTTAATAAAATTGTGTTAAAATATTCTACGGTGGTATGGAACCGTGCGTGTGGGAAGTCTGACTCGCACTTGGCCGGTTTTTATGTATGATTTCAAAGTGGGAACTGGGATTTTTTCATCGTACAACATGTTACAGTTGAATGTGTGTATATTCTTTCACGCGGGGTCGAATAACAAATAAATTCATGAAGCCAATGATCCTTGCCGAGTCCATATTGTGATTCATTTGTTGTTGGGTGGTGCAAATATAGAGCTAAACCGTGTTGAAGGCCTAAAATGAAGGTCACAGCTGAGGTTGATAAATATCCTTAGTTAAATGTATTTTTATGACCATCATCAAAGTCAAATCATTTATTTCAAGTAGACACATAAAAGGCAGTTTTGAACGTCAAAATTTCCAAAAAAATAGAATTGATTCTGGTTGCCCCTTCCAAATGGCGTAAGTTTCGTATGGAGAAGAATAGGCAAGAAACTCCACTGTTATTGTTTTAAAATGTTTCGCAATACTTTGTCACTATATGTGAAGGCGATGCACCTAGAATAAACTTACTTTATCACAATAGGTAAAAAGAAATGAAAATAAAGCGATGACAGGTAACTTAATTATTTGATAGATACATGGTGCTCACATATTTACAAATATTGTAAAAATACAGAATTTTCCTAATATTTTAACAAGTAATATTTATTTCAGTCATAAAAGCCAAGAATGACTCAAGCTTATTAGGTTACTTATAAAAATGAAGTTTAATCTTGTCCCAGGTGTTCATTTAATTCTATTATGATAGACTACAGCCCATTAAGTTATAAAATAGCTCCCTAAAATAAACACAGTTATAAATTGTTTAGCACATTTAAGAAAGATGTCTATAATAATTCTTGTTAATGGCCGCGTTTTTGTTGTAGACTATTTATTTTTATGCGACATTACATCGCCGTATAAACACTTTACGCTAATATTTATTAGCTCAATTAAAGTTTATAGATTGGCCCATACTTTTTCCGTCTAAGGGCGGCCTCACACGGTTCCATGTTTTATTCATCGGCTGATAGGAGGTTCTTTACCTCCGCACTAACACGTCCATTCAATAGGTTTAATTACCTTCTGAACAGAGGTTTTTGTTCGTTGATTTTAACTTTATTAAACTCTGCTTTAATTAATCAACAGGGATGTGTTTAACTTTAATTAAGTAACTATTTGTTATTTAAGAGTAATTATTGTGGGTGCTATGGGCCATGTTACATTTTCAGTTTTTGTTAAGTAAAAGTTAACTTTGAAAGAAATTCATCTTTCAAAGGTAAGAGTATTTACGCACCTTAATATCTTTTAGATTTACTACATGCAAATTAAATTACACAGTCTCGTCCTATTTGCCTGAGGTGCTTGTCTAAACTAATAATTTAATCTAAAATTATAAACAGAATCATTTTTGTACGTTTGTTAGTAATGGAAAAACCAAATTTTAAAAATTCGTTCACTTATAGTAAGCTACATTATCAGCGTAACGTGGGCTTTTTGTTTTATTAGGTACCTACTGTGGTGTCTTACGACTTCCACGCGAACGAAATCGCAGAAGCTAGTTCTTTATAAAATAGCGCTTTCGGCAAACAGTATATAAATGTTATATAGTAAACATTTCTGTGAAATGTCAGAACAGTGTAAGATTTTTTAAATTTTTTAATGTATGAATAATAGTTATAAATAAGGGCTTGTGGCTAAGTAATACAGCCGCTCAAGTTGTTAAGCTGCGCTTGCGCTGGTTGGTCCGTGGATGGGTGACCATCTTTACATACTCTATCAATGCCAATAACTCTTTGCAACTGTTAATTCTATCTGTAGGCTACGTAACCTGCGATTTCATCTTAGGGATATTATATAAGGATGAAACAATATCTGCACATTGTAACATATCCGATAGGAAAGTGCAAAGAGGTTAAACTTATCATATCTATCGGATTGAACCTTTTTATGCCTTCCTCTAATACCTATATCTATACCTACCTAAATCCGTTGCGGAAATAATCCGAACGGGCCACATGAAAAATCTTCACGGTTTGTGAGAGTTTACGCTAAAAACACAGCAAAAAATTCCTTACCGTATTAAAAGGAAAATTTGGAAAGCACTACAGAAAATTATGTTGACATTAATCCAGGATAATGGTAAAAAAAAACGTTTCTTTTCATTTTTAATTACGTTTCGGAATAAAACCACGTGTAAACCATCAACTGAGTTATGGTCGAGTTCAACTGAAAACCACACACGAGGGCCATTCCCAACTGAATTAGACTGTGCGAAGTAGTAGTTTTGCTCTAAGCGAGTAATTAATGTGAGACTAGCCCTGCCTTTGAAACGACTCTCGTGACGCAGGGATAGCTGTTAACCATTTCTGAACTATAACGTGAAACCCATTTAGAATGCTCTCTGAATTATTATAATTATAAACCTTATTCTATCTGCAGTTAGGACTAGAAACTTTGTAACCGTTCTATGTTTTATCACGGATTTGACGTTAGTTTTCGCAACAGCTGCATTTGCTAGTTTCCCTGTTAACATGTTGAATGTTCATGCAATAATTTAATGGCTAGAGAAATATCAGAGGTGTATTGAGTGGCGTATTTGCACGTAAATTGTTACTTAGTAATAGCTTTTACATAACTTAGACACAAATCAAGATATATAAGCTCGAAGCTTCGTGATGAAGTGAATGAAATGTGCCGTAGAATAATAATGGCAATTTACTCTCCCCGCCCGGGAATGGTGGCGTTTCTGAGAAATTCGAAATAGACTGTGACATTGCGCTCATTAAGGGAAAATTGATCCTATATTTAACATTGCTTTCTCTTAACATTGATCAAAGTAAAATAAAGTTCAACAAAACAAACCCTCTTCAAAATCTTTGTACACTTTAAATATTTACTAACAAGGATTTCGGAGTACTGCTGTCAAAATACAGTTCATTTAAGTTCATGTAATCCGTCAGTTTGTTTACATACAGTGCCGCTCAGTGTCCCAGTTGACGCTGGATTATCTCTCACAGTCCGAAGTCAGTTTACGTCTGTGACTTTATGCTTATTCGCATGTTTAATTTCAACTTAAGAGCCAGAAGCTCAGAATTCATAGGCAAAGTTTAACAAATTAAGTTTCAGTGTCTTTGAGTCGCTAATGAACTCGTAATCGTAAAGAAAACGTACTGAATAAGGATGATATATCTGTGGAATTTGAGCCTTATCTACGCGCGTGTGTGTGTGTGTAAAAGATATAAAATAAAACCAATAAAGAAAAAACTCTGTTTTGACCCTATTTCTACGTTAAAATAGTTGCCAGTTATCCCACAAAAATGTTATTATATATTTCGTCAGAAAATAAAAAGGGCTTTCATTCTGACACAAAATAAAATCAGCGCTGTCAAATTACATAAACAGCAAAACTTTTATCTCGCAGCGACAAAAACGTTCCGAGACTTGATAAAAAAGGGAATTCAAATTGTTTGAAGTTGATCGTTATTTCATGCACGTGAACATGTTAATACGGTACAATGCGTACGTTCCCATTCAAAGGCATACCTCGTGACTTTTCACTCGATTCATTCCGGCCGATAGAAAGAATCGATTTACAGTAACTACGATAACTGACCATTTGAGAAATCTCTACCGATTCTAACACAGCGCGAAGTGAAAAGTTCCTACGAAAGATTGCACTTACTTGGTCTTTATGGAAGGATTTATGTTCATTTTAATCCGTGTCCAAGATAATTCTGTCGTAGAGAAAAATGGCGGATTTGAGAGAGCTTTATGTCGTCTGGTATACACGCTTGCATACCAGATCTTATGAAGCTGTGCATCTTGGATATATCTAAGTACTTTCTTTAAAATAAACACACGGCAACACCGAGGTCACGAATATAAATATTCCAAATGGATGTTTTACTAAGGCATATTTAACATTGGCTTAGCGTTTATTTTCTCACGATTTTTGCTGAAAATTTTGGTAAATGTTCATAAAAACCTTGTCGTTTTTTATTTTGTTGGATGTAAAAAAGCAGAAGTGAATCCGCTAGCCAGGCGTGTTGATTATAGCGTAATCCCCTGAGGATTGCTCGTTATGACAGACGAGTGAAGTAGGGAGGAGGGATTTGAAGTAGACATTTATGGGGTCACGTAGATGCAGATTTATAAACATACATACACACAAACTCATGTCATCTTTCCCTGTGGGAAGGCATAAACTATAGAAAGCCACCTGCTAGCTAGAGTCTTTACGACCTTTTGCTTCGTTTTCGTTCATACACCAGCACTGAGCACCCTAATTGGGTAACAGATTTTATCAATCTGAAATTGAATCAATTTGGAGGATATTGGCAATCCATTGCTTTTTACTTCTTATGTCCGAAAAATGTATTGTTCAACAACTTAAGCAACACTATTAATGTCCTGCCAAGGGAGCGGGTTCTTCGACAGAGACACCGTGGCACACAGGCAACTGAAAGAACACGGGTGGGTTTTAGTCACTATTCCTTTTGTACTGATAGCTGTAAGCCACCCAAACACAATAAAATAAAATAAAAGTCTTACACTCCCTCCTGCTCCACCCAGAGCGGGAAAAGTTATTTGATGAAGACCCAAGCTCAAAAAAAAAACACTTTTAATGTGGTTAAACTGTCAAAATTAAAGCAATTCCTCCTGTTAGTGTGTTACACAATTACCTCGCTGTTCTTACGCGCACGTCGGTTGCGAGTTATACTACGCACCTAATCATTCTGAAGACCATCACCAATAAGGTCACAATATGTCCTGGCTTCTATGGCGTGTCCCGGAGTTTCCACTCATATCCTTTCCACTCGGATCCTCTCAACATGATCAAACCATCTAACCATACTGTTTCAGATTTATGTTTCTGTTTGTTTATGTTTGTAGTTACCAAATTATTCAATTCAAATGAAGTAAAGTTATAATAAAAGTGTAGGTAAGTTTCACCTCCTTCTATGTATTCTTTACAATATTGGGTTACAAAAATGACAAGTGTCGGGTTGTAGAAAACAAACCAATTGGTGGCGACCATTAGGGTTCCCGTCAGTTAATACATTATTCATGGGTATGGGAGCTGGGCATACCATCCACATTTTTACAATGGACCGACACAGAAATTCACTTACGTTTATATGCTACTAAACTATTCACCCGTTATTATACGCGGAGTTCTCTATGTTATGAGACCTAATATTTGTGTTACCCTCCACATGGTAACGAGAGTACAATAGGAGATATATATTTCAGAGTAAAAGAGCTGTTTTTGGGAGTCTAACTTCAGATGTTTTTCTCTTGGTTTATTTTTGAGAGCCGCGTTTCTTTCAAATAAGGCTTACCTAGGTATGAAAACTTTTTTATTTCATTATTTTCATTTAAGGAAAATTTTAAAATTGGAAACTTTTAGCACAATGTCATATTTACGTTATGATTTGATTTCCAAAAAAAGCGGTGAACGGTCACACACTGACGTCTGTCCAAATACTTACAGTGTTTTTTGACAACGTAATGTCAAATACTCCGGACAGCCGTTATAATAAATGACGGAACCGCTTCCCTAGATTGATAGATTAAAATTAAGCGTCTCCGTGAGACAGAATTTTATTTAAAAGCTGCTCTTGATTTTCGTTTTAAAGAGCATTTTTAGACTAATACGGGAGAGAAAAAATATTGTCGCACAGTGCAATTAAATTAAAAGGCAGAGGCAGATTGTGTTTTTATAACCACCGGCTTATATCTACGACTATTTGCTCTGTTCTGTTGAATATGAGCGTTCTATTTGGTTGTATTACGTAATGCGATTAATAAAAAATGGAAAACTTTGTTTCAACAAAGATTTCCGTTTTTGATCACTGTAAAATATAATAAGTGTCGCTAATATCGTTTCCAGGGATTGAAAAGATACCTGATATCGAACCTTTTACGTTAAAAACGTTGAAAATAGAAACAAAACCTTTTCACTCATTCAGATCTGAAAATGAATGAAAGATAAATGCGTATGACTTTATGTTTAATTTATTATCGCGCTATATATCCTTCTCCATTCATTCCAAATTTGAATACAAGCGGAGGTCAGCGTCATAATAGGTACCTACTCTTTCACGGTCTGACAGTAATACAATTTATCTTCCTGCCAATACTTCAGAGCTCAGACAGGGCCGGCTATCAACAAGTGTCAAGATATATATAAATCGTGCCCACAGACGCCCTTAATTCCGACGATACGCCGAAAGGGACCGAATCCAAGAATTTCCTTCGACCGCAAGATACGAGTATGAAAACTTACAATGGGATTTTGTTGTGTTATCTTCTGACGGTTGTTTGATAGTTTATTGCAAGCTGCTCCAGACGGTAAATAGTTTAACCCAGTGATACGGTATTTTTTGGTCCCTAATAAGATATTATCTTTTTGAAAAATGTCAGTATATGAGCTGCTTTGGACTTTTGCTATAGTTTCATTTACGTAATGTTACATTAAAATGTATAAATGCGTTGGTAGTGCGTAGAACTATAATAATATACAATCAACATGTAATCTACACTAATAATGACTAATTGACAAGATTGAATCGTTTGGGAATGCGGCTAATTTATAGTTTCTGATATTATTATCTCTAATTGAATTTTAAATTGACAAACGGTTTAAATTAGTTTCAATAATCACTAATATTGTTAAACGTGATCTGATTGTGGTTTTATTGACTGATATCTGGATGACTGAGCTTTGCTCCGTATTTTTTTTTCGTTTTCTAAAAATGAAACCTAGCTAGATCGATTTATCGACCCCGAAACTAAATTTCATGAAAATGGTTGGAGCCGTTTCCGAGATTCAGATTATACATATCAAAAATTGCTCGTTTAAAGGTATTAGATTAGACAGATACATAGATTCGTCAAATAATCGACAATCCCCATTCTATCTGCCTTATTATAAGCATGATGATTTAATTCATATTCTCTTCTTCTGTAGAGCGGTCATAATGTGCCTCATTTTCATAATAATCATGAATGATAAATTATTTCATTTCTGTAGGTAGTAGAAGTAGATTTGTAGTAAACACTTTTACATGTCAATCATATTTTTTTTAACTGGATAAGGCCGGGGTTTCCCATTTTACTACTCTAAGTAAAAAGGTCGAAACAAACTCAGATATCACAGTCTATTTTTATGTCCTGACCAAATCTTGCTCAGATCTTAGATACATACATAAACTCACGCCTTCTTCTTATAGGGCTAGGTAGAAACTTGAGTACGCCACCTGCTATCTTAGCAGGCGGCCCAAACAACCTTACATACTTACTCTTTCATAATAATCATGCTTCATAATATTGCTCATAATAGTTACCCTGAAATAGTGACGTAAACAACAAAGCTATTTACCAACTAGACCAGTTATAACTTTAACAGCCATAACGGCCGATGATAAAAATAATAAATGCCAGATATCCGAGGCGCGGCCGCCACGGCGATACATTACTACTGAGTTATGGAAAAGGGCGACCCAACTGAATTATGAAGACAATTTCAAACAATCGTGGACCTCTAATGTAGTATTAAAAGCCTACTGGGCGGACCTCTTCATCCGTTGACCTACAGTTATCTCTGTGAGACACTCATATTTGAGCACTCTCGCTAATCCTGGGCGGACTGTGGGTCGGACGGTGTTTCTGGTGTACACAAAAATGCAATTACTGGACGCTAGTGAAGTCTTTTGTATTGTGGGCTGTGTTCTATTCAATGACTAGTTTCAGATTTTAATTCGCAGTAGTTCACCAGTATTGACTTACCGAAAATATAAAATTTATGGCGAATTTCACCAATGAGAGTCGAACGTGTTCAGGACATGAAAACCGCGTTAAAGAACTGTCAGTTCTTAGACGCGCTTCGCTGATTGCGTTTAGTTTCGTTGGTGGAATCCGAACTTATTTTACATACAACAGTTGAAAGCCATATTTGGATTTATAAAAACAAAAAAAAAAACCGGTAACCATCCCTGGGTAAACTAAGTCCTCTTTAAGATACAGTGTAAAATAGTTGTTAAGGCGATGCATAAAAGCACTATAGTTTAAAGTTAATAAAATTGCACTATGCAATATAAGGCAAATGTATTGTTATCGCCTATTTCTCCTTCCTTGTGCATACTTAAAAAGAATTACTAAGTTGTTTATTTGATATATCTTTTACGTGACTGCCTCGTGGTCGAGTGGTCGCAAGCGCTACTGCTGAAGTCCTGGGTTCGTTGCCCAGGTGGTATTAGGTTTCTCTAACGGGAATTTCTCAATAACAGCCCGGAGTCTAATAATATTTTTTTTTATTTTTTTTTATTCGTTCTCATACAATTGTTTTACAGCACAACATTGAGGCAGCCGCGGTAGGATAAAAGGATACTTGTGATGGGGTTACCTCGCAACTTCCCATGGGTTGCTAGCTACATTATTGAGACATATTTAAGAGGAAAAAAAAAGCTCAGTTAGGTTCTAAGGTGTTAACAAAATTGTTGTAGTATGTATGTGTGTGTATGGATGTGCGGTGTATGTGGATGTGAGTAGGTGTTTGTGTGTTAATATGAGTTCTATTTCATCGTACGTTTGTGATTTTAACCATTCCGTTAAAGTATTTTTACATTCGTACCACAACAGTCTGTTTTACATGAACTTAAAAAAAACATAAATGACGAGATCTGGGTGTACACTTTTGCCCAACTCTTCGGGGAAACAAGGCGTGATGTTTACCCCAACTGTAAAGGCTTCCGCAGACTGGCGCGACATGACGGCGCGACATGACAGCACGACGCTTTTGTAGTAGACCAATTTCCATAGTCGCTTCGCACTTTCCCGTTGGAGCTGGAGCCTCAAAGAAACAAAGATAGAAAACCTAGCATGGCCAGCGACATTGCAATATATCAAAGGCGCATGAATGAGAGCTCCAGTCGAGTTCGTTACTAATCAGGCAAACCAAAAATACACACACAGGTAAAACTGCATGTTCGTTTATATACGAGAAATAAAAAGGCCAAGTTACTACCAAGCTTAATATGTACTCTCCTTATTGCGTCACGTACGTTTTATTTGAGTCGCTCGCAACATGTAAGCCTCGTAAGTGCATTATTTCCCGTCTCGTGAACGAGTAGCTAGTGTATATCTAATGGCACTTCGCTTAGTTCCTGCACCTGGACCAATCTTACTGCGTAGTGAGGGAGCTTTTCTCTTACAACCAGCTTTAACGTTTCGTACGTGTTTTCATTTGTAGTTTATAAAAAGAAAGCATATGGGAAGGAAAGTTCTAAACCATCTAACTTCGATAAAAAATTATCCGAAAGTAAATATTCAGCCCTATAAATAATAAGTTCAGGTAATAAACAATCTTCTTCGTATCTACCTTTTTAAATACAAACTAATTTAGCCGACATTCGCACGGACGTAAAAATATCGCAGCGGGATTTTATCGCGCATTCAATTTTCAACTCTCGCTGTTAAACCGAGCATTGAGAGTCCAACAGAGTGCACCTCAGCGCGTTGAAAAAATACATTGTTCGATATTCAACTCTTAGCACTGAGCAGTGTTAAAGATCCAGTGCGCAAAAAAATCTCGCCACGATATTTTTACGTCCATGCGGACGTGGGTTTACGCCGTTGCATCTTGGGCTTAAAGAAAATTCAATTTACATTTACAATGGTAAAATAAATAATTTCGCTTCAGTGTTTCGTGTATGTTATTTCACAATGGAGGGAAGGGGTGAATTCATTGTGATTTATCGACCAGCAGATCTAGTCTGGAAAAATCTCACCGTGAAAATTTAGGTGAAGGGAGATTGAACTGACACTATATACAGGTTTCTTCACCTACAATTTCTTGGTGAGATTTATAGAAAATACCGGCAGATTTGTAGACCAAAAAGTTATAGGAATGAACGTTTTATTGAAGAACAGCAATACTACCAAAGCTATAAGTCTAAAATATAAGCCTAACGTCTGATATACAAATAAGCTAGTAGTACACGAGCAAAAATATAGCCGTTACTCTTTACGTTTCATCAATAATATACGAAAACAAAGGTATACGTCGATTCAGTCACATGTCACGACGAACTTAAATGTATTCATAAGAACCCCACGGGGTTTTGTATAAACAAAAAAAATACATGAGCCTAGCATATCCTTCCGTATCTTTTTTTTTTGTTTCTCAAACATTAATTTTATGAAACATTTTTCAATATCTAAATATGAACTGAAAATATTGCTATTGACCTTTTTCTAAACTCAAACTCAAACCATTTTTTTTTTTCAAATAAACCAATTACTGGCACTTTTGAATTGTCAAGGCTGGTGAGTTAGAAAGATGAAGCTAGTTGCCCATTCCAAAACGTAGTACGTGGGATACTCAGAAAGTTTTGCGAAAATAAAGAAAAATGTTCTATATATAATTATTTTTTTATTAAATCTTTTCAAAGTACTCTCTACTAGCCTCTATACAAAGTTTCATGTGTCTGAACCCGTTTTCGAAACACTTTTTCCAGTCCGCCTCAGTCACCTCGTTTACACCCTGCTCGAACGTTGACAGCGCATCTTCCGGCGACGAAAATTATGTGAGTTGAGCTGATTTTTTATTTTCGGGAATAATAAGAAGTCACACGGTGCTAGGTCAGGGCTGTAAGGAGGGTGACCCAGGAGTTTGACTGGTGTGCTGTCCAGGAAGTCCCTCGTTTTGAGCGCAATGTGCGAAGGCGCGTTGTCGTGGTGGAGCGATACACGGTTGCCTTAGAAGGGCCTTCATCCATGAATGTCATTTGAAGTATATCGTACGATTCGTCCGGTTTCAGGCGACATTTCAAATAGTAAAAAATCTAGAATATATTTATACTTTCTTTCATAGTTTAGTAGTACCTAATAGTACATAAATGTAATAAAAGGAATATGTAAGGATCGTGGTAAGCGGCGTTTTGTAGTTTCTGCCTACCCCAATGACAAAAAGGCGCGACTTTATGACATGTATGTACCTATTGAATGCGTTGTTTAGTTCTGTCGATACCCAACAGGATTACAACATAAATCACCGTATCCACATTACATAAACCTACCTATTGACAGCCAGGAAAATACTAAAGGAAGCCCGTATGCTAATAACTCAGCGTTAATGTGTGTGATGGCGTTAGGTAGGGTCGTATGTCAGTGGACATTAACTATCGCAGCGACGCAGTGAGCAAAGAGCTTTAGCCACGATGGACGATGGGATAAAGTGTGGTTGATTAACCTGTTATAACCACACTGCGGTGGACGGTAGCTTGTTGTATGCAGATAGATGAAACATGAATTTAGGGCAATTAAAATAGACCAATGAAACGCATGGTTAACTGATAATGTAGTAGTGTAGTAGGTTATGTCAACTATTCGGTTTCTGGCTTCTCAACTACGATTCACCAGGAAGATATTTCTGTGACGCATTGTTCATTATATCAGCAGATTGTCCACCACTTCCATCCACTATTGAACTGCTCGCATCCAATGGCCAAGTTGTCGGGTCATATAATGAAGAGCAACGCTCCACTTTCCATTTTTTGGTAGCCATTGCATCACTTTTTACTTTAACGAGACAAACCCCAGAGTTTGTCTCGGTCCTGTTCTTTTTTTAAATTTCAATTTACTTTGTACCGACTGACTGTTAACAATGCAAAATAAATAAACACGACTAATTCTCTCAAATTAACCTGTTAGGCACCAATTACAACATCCTGATGATGAAAACAAATTGCCAAATCTTTATTCGAAACAATACGGAAAAAACGCAACATATATATTTTTATGATACAGTACCTAATTAATTTTTCAATTATATCCGCTCCAAACTTCGACTAAAAGCATCGACGCGACGACGAAGTTATTTTTGTTTGAATATCTCTGACCTCATATAAACGCCTCTCTTAAAATGGAACCTTCAATTGCTAGAAATAACAATGCCAGAATATAAACAGGGATTTTTATAGAAAAAGAATAGACCAATCTCAGACTTGTTCCAAAATAAACTACACACGAAAAATAGGTACACTAGGATGAAATCGGCCAACTTAAGATATCTAGTTTATGTCATAACTTGGAAATGAATTTGACGACTGAGTTTTTCTATACAAAAACTGTCAGACGTCATTTTTATTCCACGCATAACAGAGGGGCAAGCCCTGTATTTTTCAAAACGTTAGGATTTTAATTTTGAGTCTAAATCGGTCAAAAATACTTTTATTTACCTACATTTTTGACGAGTTTTTGATATTTGATTGTCGCCTTGATGAGACTGCGATTTTTTTTTTTTTGACGATGGGAAATCATCAAATAACTTCTCCCGCTCTGGGTGGAGCAGGAGGGCGTGTCAGACTTTTACTGACTAAAACCCACCCGTGTTCCCTCCGCTGCCTGTGTGCCAGGGGCGACGGTATCTCTTTCGAACAACCCGCACCCCTGGCAGGCATCGGCCCTTTGGGGACCCCACCAGTTTGGCGCACCAGGACACATGGCACGCCGTGACTACCCCAGGAACCAAGAAATATAAGGGCCCCAGACCAACCCGTGTCTGGAACCCTTGGTCCCCCTGCGACGGGTCAGCGCAGTGGCCCCGCCGCCTACCACTTTTCGGCCGCAGGGGATAGGGAGAGCGGCCAACGCTATACCGACACTCCTCTTCCCCTGCGGCCCCACCGCATCCGCCATCAAACGGTGGCGGCCCCGTCCAGGCCACGGAAGGGAAGAGCGCTACTCAGAAGTACCGGCACTCCTCCTCCGCCGCAGCCTGTAACCCTCAGCCGCGATGCCTCCCATTCGACATCGCGGCCCGCATCAGTTGCGGTGCACCCCACCGCAACCTACCCATTGGCCGCTACGTCGTCGGCTTGGAGACAAAAGCCCTGACGAGCGGCCCCACCTGGGGGTTCCTCTTCGCTTCACCGTGGGAGCGGACCACGGCTACTGAGCCCCCCCGCAACGACAATGCGGGAACCCACTGGGGGGGATGAGACTGCGATCTTTGTAAAGTCAGTCCTGAGCTTGTAGTGTTTTTCAAGAAAATTCTACTTACTTTCAACATGAGGTCGTCCTAAATTATATAAGTCAAGAAAAACTCAATTGTACATGTTCTAAAGAAAAATTGTTAAAGTTTCTCTTTTAACAATATCGAGGTGATCTCACAATGTCTCTTTCATGATAATAAAGCACGAATTAACTTTCGCAAGAGATTTTTCTCCTATAATCCTTTGTCATTAAATTGGTATTATGAAGATCAGCTTCATTATAATATTTTTGGTAACTTCGGCTACATCAAATACAAACACAACCGTGTTAGAATTTCAATCAAGGAAGCACGTATTCGGAGCACACTTCGAGCTAAGGAATATTGGGGCCGTGGTGGAGCAAAGCTAAAACCAATAAGTCTCACTACCTCAGTAGTCCCAACTGCATCGTGAAAACTACTTCAAATAAAATCCTTTGTAACAAAACTCCATGAGTTCACACATTTGAGCCCGATGAGATCCATTGTCTAAAAGCTGGTAAAAGCCACGAAATGCAATCAGTCGCAGCCACGAAACACAGGACAGTTTTATTTTTCTTTCTTCTTCCTGGTAATGTCGCACTGCCATCCGAGTTGCTATAGTATAATTAAGACCTCTTTTGAAAAGTGATCGAGAGTTTTCATTCCGCTAGTGCAAATAGTACAAAGAGCTGGCGGAAGTTACGCAGACAGGATGTGAGGTATTGTCTTCTATCTTCAGCTTCACTAGACTAATTTACTACTGGAATATTATTTTAACTGGTACGCGACATCGCCAGACGTAGCCTAGATTATGATGACGAATCTTTTAAAATTAGTTTACATTTGCACTCAACTCTTCACTGTTCGGATTTTTTTCGAGAAATTTTTGGCGACGTCCCGTTTTTTTAAACTTAATGCCTTGGCGTTTGGACGACTCTAGCAAAAAAATTCTTATGATAAAAAAATTCTTTTCGTATACAATTGATGACATACATTTCTGTTTTATTGTGCCTATAAAGAAGGTAGGTACTAATAAATTCATCGCATACTAAGAGCGATGCGATTAAGACCCCCAGACGATTGATCAACGACCTGGGGCGTCGCGGGAATCGGTTGGAATCGAGAAACACAGGACCTCGCGTGGTGTTTTTACTGAATGGTGATGATGACGATATTGATAGTATATTTCTTTGTTGTCCTCAGTTGGGGGAAGGGGTGGAGCTGACTTTGGGCGAGCTGCGCGCAATGGCGCTGCGCCAACAGCAGCAGATCGACACGCAGCATCAGCTGCTCTGTGCCAAGGAGCAGCGACTGCGGTACCTCAAGCAGCAGGAGGCTAGGCAACATCAGGTTAGTACAAAAAAGAAATAAAAAATAACCAGCCTGTTATTGTCCATTCCAGGGCACAATGGTAACTGACTAGTTAGTTAGTTTGTAACGATAATTATAAAATGTTTCATTGAATGTGAAAATACATAACTAGCTTACCGATGAGCCCTCATCATAGCATACCTATTTGTTAATATGTGGAAAATTTTGTGGTTATTACATTGATTTTGTTTTATATACCTTACTGATAAGTGTTACATGCAGTTTAATATCGTTTTTTTTTTCAATAAAATATTATAAAAGTCTTTTCTCATACAGAGAAGGCATAAGCATCGATCAAAATGCTTACTCAAGCCGTGTTGGCGATTTCAAGATTATATTAACAATATCAAAGTCCAAGTACTATAGGTACACCTATGCCTGACCCTTCGGGGCATACAAGCGTGAGATAATATTATGTGTCTAGCTCCAGGTTTCTTCACAATGTATTCCTTTGCCGATGTCAGTAATATCCAAAAGAAACTCTGAAAAACATATGGATTCACAAAAGTCACATTAGTACTTGCTTGGATTTGAACCTAAACCTTTTATTACAAAATTGACAGCTTCAAAAACCGGCTAACTGTCTTTTAACAACTGCTTAAAAACTTTCGGTTCCTAGACTGAGGGCTTCTGAATGTGGTGATGCCTCAGCCAGAGAAAAGACTCTTTGCGAGCACAGAAAATGTGATTATATTATAAAAGATTTTAAAGTTTATCTTCGTTTATGCTTTTCCTCTTTAATAATGTCTCTGAGTTCCGTAATAAATCTTAAACATAAGGTGGAGCAGTAACTAAGTTGACCTCCCACGGGACTAAGTGTAGGTACTTAGTACTTACTAGCAAGCCTTTTACGATGCGATTCCCTGTAGCAATGATGTCGTTACGGGCACATACATAAACCAGCGATACCACATGTATACCGAAGTACATATATGCATAAAACACATACAACACATCCTTGCACTAATCACGTCCATATTGTAATTCCGTTTTCTAACACAGAAAAAAAGTGATATCAAAGTGGATAAAAAGTATGTATTTATGAATTGAGAAAATGGATGAACATATATTTTTTCTGTTATTTAAATCGTCCCAATCTTCTAATTAAAATTGTTTTTATTAAATTGGAAAATACCCTATTCTGGACTAGTATGCAGTCGTAAATATCACGGAAAAGCCAAGGTACTTAGTTTCATCACGAAGGTATAATGTAAGTACTGAGAAGAAGAAATTAAATAAGCTATGCAAGGTCAAGGTCATACATAGTAAGTAAGTAGGTAGTATTATTAAATTACGGTAGTGCAGAAGGTTGTCCAACATACCCAAGAATGGCTTCCCGTTAATATATTACCGATTCAGATTTTCATTATCAAGTTATTTTACCCATATTATTTAATCAAATGTTACGTCAATTTGGTCACTAATAAACTACTTTTTCGGGAATTAACTTTATTCCGTTTCTATAAATTTCTATGTGCAAGTTTTATGGAAAATAATATACTGTATATACCGGTCTCTTTGTGTTTGTTCCCGCGCTATAACGAACATTGGTCCTTCGAGCCGGATTTAGCGTTGTATTTCCTGGCTAAATCCGATGCATCAAAATAGATTCGGTATAAAGTTAGTCTTATTCTTCAAAAAAAGACTAATGTATTTGACTATTTCATAATAGACTTTTGGTAATGTAACTTTTGTGTAATTTGTGAACTAGTAATAGTTCCCAAATGAATAGGTCACATGAAAACAGCCTTTTTACGTGTATTTCTGGCAACCAACTTAACCTTCTTCTTCTAAAAAGAATATCTATTTCTTTTGGGATATAGTGACAGATTCAATTTGTAAGTAAGACTCGGTTCTAGAGAAACTTAATAGTCTCCAGTCTCGACGGGAATCGTTACTAGATCGCCGAGATGACATCGAGGTCGGTAGTTTATTGAATGAATTACGAATTTGTGTCACTAGAATACGTTTTGGTACTTTTTGCCATTTGCTTATGTTGCTACTGTATCTATACAAAAATGGGTTTCAAGCTTCGAATATATCCTGCCAGGGGTGCGGGTTATTCGAAAGAGATACCGCGACCCCTGGCACACAGGCAACTGAGGGAACACGGGTGGGTTTTAGTCAGTAAAAGTCTGACACGCCCTCCCGCTCCACCCAGAGCGGGAGAAGTTATTTGATGATTTTTGAAGAAAAAAAAAAGCTTCGAATATATACGCATTTTTAAAACACAAAAGAAAATCGAATGAGGCTAGCAGTTTGAGAACTATCAATGGAAGGTGTCTAACCCTTAAATCTAGAAATCAGTACCTACATCGAAAACAAAACCCTGCAAATTTTGTGGCATGATACCCATATACCCAATTATGCAATAAATATAATAAGAGTATGTTTGAAGATTGAACATGTCACACATCACACCCTTCAAATTCTATAAACGCAGCTGTTATACCGTTCTATTCCCCGTTTGATATTCTATTCCTTAAATAAGGAACTTTACTCCGAACAACGAATAAACTCTTTATTGTTTCACCAGTACCTCTTTGAACGCTTATTCAATTAGGCTTCTTTTTTCACTCCGCATTCCAGATTTTCTGAAGCCCAAAAAGTATCAAAAGTATTTTACAATTTACGTAAAAGATGAATACTCGGTGTGATTAATCAACCCCGACGGATCAAAAGATTTTTTATCTTTTTTGTGAAGTCCCAAAGATATCTAGTTGACTCTACCTTTTATACTTTCATTTTCTTTTTGGTGTTACTCAGTCAAACGCTGACTTTGAAATCATAAATCGCTTATTGTCTTTTTATTTTGCTTTTTGTTTCGTTCGCGACACGACATCGGGAATTCATGTTTCTTCTGGGACATTATTAAACATGTGCGTATGATTTATTTTGCTCTTATGTTATTATGTGTTTTTTCTACTCAAATTTTGTAAGTATACTACGGGGTTTACAGCTACAAAAATATCTTAGTTTACCAGCCAACTTAACATTCATTTCTTTGGCATGAGCTACGAAAAGGCGCAATTATTAACTTTTTATGTGATAAAACGATCTCTGCTAAGTATTTTTCGTTACCAAATGTTCTCATTCCGTCACCGTATGTCAACCTTCGCAAAAGTCCTCTCTAAAAATTCGTCGATGCAGCAGCATCTACGACGAAGGTCCCTAAGCGGAGACTTAGGAAACCTTATTATTTATATTTTGTTAAAAATAGACTGCTATGTCTTGACTTTACGTTATTTGTTATACTAAACAAAAAATAATGATCCATAGATAACTACGCTAGATATAGGATGCTAAGCACAGTCAATAAGGCACAGCTGCGTATAGACAGGGTTTGCAAATAATCCACTCAGTGCAGAGTCCTCGACCCACTAGCGACCTCTGCGGGGCATCTGATAAGTACGTCGATTATTTGCTTCAGAAATACATGCCTTTAATACCCAGTAAATTCAACAAATGTTTTGGTAAAACGCTGTCATAATTTTGAAGAGAATTAAGTATAACCTTCACACAGTTTATGTGGTTTCTTACGCAAAGTTCTGTGGATCTTATATTTTATTTAGAGCTCAAAACTCGACTTGTAAACGGCTTCTCACAATTTTGCCATGTAATATGTAGGTAGCTACTTTTATAGGGATACTTAAGTATTTTTAAAGCTCAATAGGTAGGTTGAATTCGCTTGTATCTAGGCGTAATCTTAATGCAGTAATAAAGATTCCAGGGCCATTGGAAAATTTCTATCAAAGACTTTGTTCCAAAGTCTTTGAAGTTTTGTTCACCTGCTCATATTTTATTTTTAATTAAGCCAGTAGTATGTACTGCATTTACATGTGAATGGTTCTCATTGTTATTCTTTATGAATAACAATAAAATGGGCTCAGATTTTATTTATAACTGGACGCGACAAAGGGTGACACGTATGAAAAGGGAAGGTGTGAATTTTTAAAAAGGGTTTCAGAAATCCGAGCTATAAAACAAAGGATTTTTAATGAAGTAAGAGAAACACGAAAAGTAAATGGAACGAAAAATCTTTGTTCTCAGTTACGAGTTTGTACGTCAAAGTTTTTAGATTGCTTTTGTATAATCATAACTGTGTTATTTAATTTAAGTCCGTCTGGTTTTCGTTCCGTAATTGACTCTGACAGTTTAACATTGAAGACGTCGGAATTGAATACCACTAAGTTCAAGGTACAATTGTTTACTTTATTGCGAAGATTAACAATCTTGTCGAATCATTTAAGTGAATTCCCACGATAAACTAGAATTAAATTTTCTGAGGATCGTGGGAAAATCAATTACAAGAAACACTAGTACCTATCATATCTATTTCTAATAAACCTAAAATTCTAGAGGTAAACCGTTATTCTGTCAGTTTCATTGATGAAGTGTCAGAATGATAGAATCAACGAGGCATTCTATTACAACCAAAAAAATATTTAGTGAGATAGTAAATATACCATTTTACTATTTATTTCTCTCAAAAAGGTACAAGTTTGGTATATGGTATCTAGGTTACAGGCAGATTCAAACCTAAAGAACATTATTTATGACTTGGAACAATTTTATCCGTAAAACCAAAAGGAAAGATACTTTTCCTTTGAAGCACGTTAGATAAGTACTTATCTAACGTGTTTACCTACATTTGGTAAGTAGATAAGACGTATTATTTTGCAGACCGTAATTTTCAACTCATAAAATCTCACTTATTTTTATGAAATTCTCGGAATAAATAGGTAAGTATTTAAAACATAAAATTGGAAGCCCTATCGCAACCGTTATACATTCTGCTTAGCCATTAGCTTCAGTTAATATTTTGGCAAATAATCCTGTATTTTTAGAATATTTATTGTGACATTAAAGACCAACTAAGTTATCACGGATAAAGACGTCCCGGAATCTTTTGGAGAAATTGTGAGCAGATAAGCGAGAAAAAAATAAATTTTCCCCGTTCTTAATAAATCTCTCCGGGGCGGGCCGGACGCGCGTTAGCCTAATGCGATATTTATCGCCGCCTTAAAAATAAACTCTTCTCACGCAATAAGTACGCCTATAAAATAAACAAAATTGCCCGACACCGAGCCTTTATATAGATCTAATTTTATATTCATTATAATACTCCCTTTGAATTTAATAAGCCCTCGTCTCCATCGATTTACTTAACGGATGTTTAAGTGTAATATCGCTTAATTAATGGAACATTATTTTGAATAGGGAACCAACTGGCTGTTAAAATAAATCAACTGCGATATTAAAATAAATTTCAGAACTTTTCCACACGCTCTCAACAGCCCTCGTTTTGAACAATGTGCTAAACTAAGTTATTATAAGGTCTGGAAAAAAGCGTGAAATAAAACCAGCAAATGTCGGAACCGCACTTCATAAATGGGTTTTTATTTAAAAGCGTGGAATAACTTTGTCTAAGTTGTAATCTCATGCATTTGTTGATAGGTGGCGGTTGAAGGCGAGCGGCTACGGCGGCTACGAGAGCGCGTAGAGGCGCAAGAGTTGAAGCTACGCCGGCTACGAGCGCTACGGGGGCAGCTCGACAGAAACAAGCAAGCGAATATCGCACTTAGTAAGTACCTTTATAGTCCATTTTGCCTTACAATTATATTCAGTTATTTTTAATCGGTGTTTCTGTTGATTCTTACGTAGAAGTTACTTACCCAGTCGTAAATATGCTACAAATGCTCTTAACAGCGGTTAGTATGTACAGATTTCCTTTACAAATAATTCTTATGCTATATAGGTATTGGTCGGAGAAAACTGTTCTGATTTTCCTCATACTTAAGTCCCTTTTTCTACGAATTGCGGCTCACAATCCTTACAAATGAGGCATACGCGAAGTAGGGTTGCCTTTTGCGAAGGCAACATTTATTATACTTAAATTAGAACCTAATATTCCGTACCATATTTTACCGTATTAAAATATACTGTAAGTAATGTTGGTTTACCCTGTTTCCCTAAATGTATGCTAATGTGTCTCATCGAGGATTAATACGACGAAATAGTGTCAACAATCGCGCGATACTCCATTATCAGCCATTTGAACGGAGCCATTGAATAATATTGACGTATTACCGGGTGTTTAAACTAACTTAATAGTTATATCCGTACTTAATTTTGATTTGAATGATGATAAGTTGGATTTAATTAATTGAATCATTTTCTGGTAAAGATGATACCTTCCTGAATCTTACTGCGGGTTTTAATTTTATTTATTTATTTATTTAACCATTAATGCACACACATATAAACAGACAAGAAGAAAGGAACAGAAAAATACTTAAGTAATGCTTATTTCTACAGAAATCTTTTCCAGCACACCTGCAATAGGAGAGAAGATAACAGAGATGTAGACAACGCGTGTAATAACAGTAGAAGGGAAATCATAAAATTACAAATTAACTCTCTCTCTCTCTCTCTTAGTACAAGGCAAGTCGGGTAGAAAGGATTATTCTTAGTGCTAGTAATAACATAGGTAACCGTTGACCTGTCGACTGGTAACCTACGTTTGACCCAGTGCTCATTCATATCATTTATTGGTTTTCCAGATCATAAAATCCAATTTGTTAGTAATTACATACATAACTTAAACACTAGTGATAGAACATCGACAAGTTGTTAGTTACAATGGTCCAACTATGTTTGTATTACGCTACCATTATCAACACAATTGAGATCAGTTTCTTAAATAGTGGACGGAGAGGGCTTTAAGTTGCAAGCATAGGACATAATTATTTTAACCACGGAATCATATTAAAAATCTGGTTAAAAAGGAAGAGGTTATTGGACATTTTGACTTGTATAGATAGGCCGTTAATTTAACTATTCGCTGTCTAGACATAGTGGATATTTCTATTTCAAGGTCGGGCAGCGATCCCGTTGTGACGGGCAGAGCGAGTAACCTGTCGGAAAAATATCGATTACTGTCGGTTGGAAATGAGGTCGCTTAGTGGTAAATTGGCAATTCGCTTGCTTATTATTACGCGGGGCTTAACTAATTATTTATTAATGTACTAGCTTTTGCCAGCGGCTTCGCCCGCGTGGAAGTCGAAAATTATCCCACGGGAACGTATATAAAAAAATATCCTATGTGTGCAGAAATATGCCATACATACTATGACGCTTTTTTATATGGCAAGCATAGTCATTACACGCTTTATATTAGCTTCACTTGTATGTTTGTTTGTTTGTTTGTATGTTTGTATGTAACCGACTCCTTTGAGCGCGATTTTGACCCACTTTAAACGGTCAGATTTCATTGAAACTTTGTAAACTTGTCGAGGACCGATGACAATTCAATAATTTAAAAAAAAAAAATGAGAAAAAAAATCACGTTTTTGTAGTTAGCAGAACTAAAAAATAGAAGATAAATAATAGTTTAAAAAACTAAAAAACACGCTTTAAAAACCAAACTAAAAAAGGAGAAAATAATTTAATTCAATTAAAAAGCGTGGGGTGCTTGACATTAATTGAAAAAAATACCTCAAAAAGCACCCCACGCTTTTTAATTGAATTAAATTATTTTCTCCTTTTTTAGTTTGGTTTTTAAAGCGAGTTTTTTAGTTTTTTAAACTATTATTTATTTTAAGTTTTGTTTTATAAATATCCAAGTTATTACAGTCTTAAAATAAATAATTAGACAGTATGTACAAGTATATAAAGTAATTCTCACTGGGTATCAAAGAATTCGTTCGCATCGCTGTCAGCGGGAAAACTGCCCAAAAGGCTGGCAGCGTTGCCACGTTGGATGGCAATGCTGATTCTTTTACCTAAGAATAGGCCAGCCCTTTTTCACGTGAAGAGTCGACCAATCCTATGTGTTAATCCAGATTATAAACTATCTATTTTCCAAATGTCGTCCCTATCTGCGCGATTGAGTAGCTAACATCTAAACTTTCACATTTATAATATTATAATAAGAGCAGGATTGTAAGATAGATATGTTCTTTTTCGCATGGTTGTTAACAAATATAGTAACTCTTGTTCAAATAATAAAAGCTGACCATCAACACCAACACAATATATATTTTTTAAATTGGTTTTCTATTCGAATGTTACACATCTCTATTTGCAGTTCACAAAGCCGTTTCAATAAACTAAAACGTTTTTTATGTTCCGCAAAACGTATGGACAATTCGCGTGGCCACTTTGTTTTACGGACACAATAGCTTTTCATCGGAAAAGGTTATCTTTGTTTATGTGGTTCGAAATACTTCAATGGGGAAGGCAACTGTCAAAATGGCGCTAGCATAGCTAGTTCCCAAAACAATCTAATAATGCAATTTGAGGATTTGTACTATGTAATTTTAACCTTGATTTTGGTATGAACGCGGTGCATATCGGCGAGGTTGGTCTATAATTATAATGCAAGGCGTGATGTAGTTTTTTTTTTGTTTTTGCTAAAATGTCTCGTTGTTGTATCTCGCTCGGAAAGAGTCTATCATTTTCCAAAAGACGCCATACTTAGAAGGTTATAGTTAAAGTTATTTCTTCGTGGAGAATTATTTTTATTGAACATTTTGAAGAAAGTAATTACTAGAAAATTAATATAATTAGGTACACCCTCCATGTGAAATAAATATTGATTTAAAATATGTAATCACCTAAAATAACGAAATAGTGGAATTAAACCAAATGAGAAAAACCAAACCAACAAATGACCGAAATGCTATAATAACTCCATCTACAATTAGGTTTGTCCGACCTTCCCCATTAAAAATATCAGCCTGCTAGTACCTACCACTGCAGTGGCCTGTTTCTCGTGCAGAGAAGGCACGAGCGTTGATCTCCACGCTTGCTCAATGTGGGTTGGTGAATGCGAACTTATATTAATTACTAGCCTTTATAGGCTCCGCCCGCGTGGAGTTCTGAAATTATCCCACGGGATGACGGGAACTTACTACCGGGATAATAGTATTCTGTGTTAATCCAGGCTATAAACTATCTATGCGGCAAATTTCATCCAAATCCGTTTCGCCGTTTTTGCGTGATTGAGTAACAAACATCCAAACCTTTCACATTTATAATATAGACTAGCTTTTATCGAAGCTAGGTCCGCGTGGATGTCGGTTACCGCGTAAAAATCTCAGGCAATATCTCTGCTAAATTTCATGACGATCGGTTCAGTGGTTTAGGCGTTAAAGCGTAACAGACAGATAGACATAGTTACTAGATAATATTATTAGGATAGTAGGATTAAGATCAGCACCCTAATTGCGTAACTCACGATCAATCATAAACTGTTTCATTTTGACAGTTCAACAATATTGATTGCGTTATTTACGTAGTTGAGCAGACACATTTTTCGAACATATGAATCAATGGATTAGCAATCTGTTTCAAAATTATTCAGATTATGATTGATCGTGCGTTACGCAATTAGGGTGCCGGTTTCCTCACGATGTGTTCTTTCACCGATGTCTGTGATGTCTAAGTAAAACTAACAAAGAACAGACGAATTGCTAAGTTTACTGATGAATTTGTGGTTTTCAAAAGTTCCTTATTAAGAAAAACATTACTTTTGTACAATACGTTGTATACAATTAGTTGGAAGCTATTCAACAAACAAAACAACAAATTAAAATGGTTAAACACTCAGTTCGGATTTTTCCCACATAAAGTGTGCTTTACTAAAACATTCCAATATTTTCAATTCTACAAAATAAATACAACTGAAAACTTAATAGTCCAACTACGACGAGGTCAAAAGTACCGATACACCACATTACTATACTACATCCGTAGAACACAATCAATAATCATTCATTCATTAAGAGACGGACAACGATCAATGTTCACTCAAAGACCTGTTTGTTACGGTTAACTAGAAAACTTCCATGCAAACTGTTCAACAATGTTCCATTATAGGGTTGACTGTTGCTTGATGAAATAAGAATAAGGAATTAAAAGCAACGTGATTTACGAAGGAGTCCGTAGACCGAGTTTAAATGAGGAGAGAAGTGAATTTGGATTAGTTGAAAAACTTTTTTTAAGGGGTTTCCCTCTCGAGAGGTTTTGAATTCTTGTTTTTTTTTGTGCTTTCAACGTTGAGGGGAGTTTTTGCTTTGTCTTTTTACCATTCAGGTTGAAATATATAACTAAACATTTTGTGTATTAATTAATTAATTGTGTTCGTATTTACATATTAAACGCAATTTTAAACAAGACGGCATTCTGTTCTACAATTTCATTGAACATTGGAATGAGTTTCATCCAGCTCTTAAAACAGAAATAACTTAAATGAACCATGTTCCGATTCACATTTAATATGCATGTCTGCATTGCAATTTACATTGTAATACCCTTGCCAGGGATTGGATTGACTTTTTTTCACTTTTACTTCCCCACCTAGATATTTACATTTGTCATAATGCTACGACAACACTGTCACAACAACGGGAACTACACTTCGCGCGCTCTCTGTGATATAGCTAACCTCTATTATATTATTCCAATATTTTTGATTATCCATGGGTAGTCCAGCTGTCAGCCTTTAGCCTTCTAGCGATTTACTCTGATGATAAGTAGGTATTCGGATGGTATTCGTACGTAAATCCCGTAGGCTTAACTTCCCTTCTGAGGCCTTTGATGTGTAAAGAATATCTTCAAACACATTCTCAACAAAATATCTTTATGGATCAATGTGCAAAAAAAGAAAGATCGTAAGTAAAATATTGCCATAACGAAAATAAATGTATATTTAGAGCCTTAATTACCAATTCACATCAGCAGACCGGTGTAAATGGGTCACATTATTGGATCAAGAGCAGTCTATTTGGAGTGCAGACGGGCACTCTGACATTGGACTTGCAGCATTGAATGGAATGACACGATGCGCTATTTCAAACGATGCAGATTATTATTTAAGGCAACCCGTAATTATAGACTAGTGTTGTTTGTTTTGATTGTTGATCCAAAAAAGCTAATAAAAAATGTGGATAAGGTTCACTCTCCATGATATTGGTTTAAAAAATTATTGGTGTGCCATAAAAATCCTATAAATGGCTATCTGTTTTGAAAGGCCAGATGTTCATGAACAGAATTTTTAATAAAAACAAATTTTTAAGGGAATGGAAAAACCAAACGGTTCCGAAAAAAGCACGCAAAAAATATGATAATATTGGTTGATGTCAAATGTAAATTAAGCACACTCGGAAAAATCGGATTCACGAATATTACATTAATAATCTCGCCATGCGATGAGGAAGTTGAATCATTTAATGTTCGGAATCCTTTAATGCCCCGCTACAAAGACGATCATCGAATGAATGGCATATTTTATTGATCATTTTCCGTTAAACACAATTGGCTGTATTTCATTCATGAATGGTTTGACGACTTTCATTACAGTAAAATTTTCCACATCACATTTTTCAATACTACATTTTTTTAAGGTTATACTCATTTAAACTTACACCCACTTATTTTGATAAATAGGAAATGCTCAATAGGATTACCTAAAATCAAACAAGAAAAAAAATGTTCTTTGCAAAACAAAGCTGAACGAATGGAACCACGCCTAGAATTAGTAAAAGTATCCGTGACTAGGTGCGGCCTAATTGTCTACACGCGCTTCATTGATAGTCTAATGAGAAAACAGTAATTTGATTGTTTAACTTCATGGAAGGATAGAATTGCTGAAAGCAGATTTTGAGAGAACGTGTTGTCTATGAAGATTAGTTGGAGTTCTAAATTTAAAGTTAATTATCTAGTCTAGTAAAAATTCCTACAGGTAGCAAAAATTATTCACAAATAAAAACTAATATCTGACTAATAATCCAATTTCAATGTGAAAATATATAAAACAAACAAAAACATATTAAACTACGCTTCACTCCCATCAATATAATTTTCACAACTGTTAAAATATTGTGTTAACATAAGTAAACAAATAAAACCAGCTACCATAAACAAACTACTGTAATAAAATAACAAAAACTTAAAGTATTCGAAATATAAACACAAACCCAAATGACATGGCGTCACAGCACAATATTCCATTTTCAAAAATCATAACCGTTAATAGAAATGTCAATCCGTTCGTATCGCAGCTTCACAGTCGAAGTGGGACTAGTCGTATCGCTTAGTGACCAGGCGATGGGCCGATTGTCCCGTCTGAATCAACAGGGTTAACTCAACAGCTTTGTATTACGTAATGCGATCTTTGTACGCTTATCTGTTGGGACTTGGGAGTAAAGATAAATGTTTTCAACCCTTAAGTTCTGGGTTCAGTTGAATTGTTTGTGGTGTTTTAGTTTTGGAAATTTAATTTAATGGGAAGAATAGATCGTTGGATGTGGGTATTCACTGTTTAGGTATTTTTTTTCTAAAATAGCGGTGGTCGGCGAATGACGTTACTGAAACGTTATTTATTAAAGTACATTTGGTATGATTCCCTAGACAGCGTTTTTTGACACCGTAAAGTTAACTCAGGACTCGTCAAGTCAGGACCCGCTGCCATCATTTTCATGACACGTTCCTCCGACCATTATGTGACGGCCAGCGCTCTTCTAGGAAACAGCACCCTAATTGCTAAACACACTATTAATTCGAATCTGGATCATTTTGAAGGCTATTGCTAATCCATTCTTTCATAAGTTTACGTGTTAATTACGATGTTATCTATGTTTGACCTCTTCTGACATTACAGACGGTGTGTAGTCAAACGTTGTTTCCACATTAACACATACTACACTGCGGTATGTGTAGGGCTGTTAGTAAAAAAATTTACCTTACAACAGCCACATTTTATGTAAAACGTGGTCTCCAAATAATTCACCGCAAAAAAGAATGCACGAATCTAGTTCCTATGCTCATAAACATAGATATTATCTAAGGGTATTTCATAACCATGACTCTTCGATAAATGCCATGGCCCGATAAATATCAATACACATGTAGGTAGGTACTTATTGGGTCGCCGTTTATAAGGTCTAAATGGATTTCCTTTGCCTCCCTAATACTATTTGGTTGGGGTAGTACATTTGTAATGCCAGTTGAACGACCCTATGTAAAGATGTTCGAGTAAAAATGTCGAACGAGGAATATAAAACGTTTTGTGGTGTACAGTCACAAGCATAAATAAGGAAACGGAAGATACGGAGATTCTAATGCGATTTTCTCTTATTGATAGGAATTATTGCATGGTGTTACGAGTATAATAATTATAATATTAGTATAAAATAAATAACATTACCATGTATTTTCGAATAAGGTATTTTCTCTAAGTCCCAATTCTTATTTCATGAGGATAACGGTCTTGAATATCGCGTAACTGTAAGGTACGTATGTTCGTGACAGTACAATGTGTTCAGTACATTTTTTTTAACATCATAGAAATAATAAAAGGAGTTTTATTTACTTAAAATTTCTAGTATTTCAAACAGCTCTTTTAAATAATACAATATTTTAGTTTTAATTAAGAACTCAAATACGAGTACAGCGCGCTCTTTTATTCTTCATGTTTTGCTTTGCTTTACTATACGGACTGATTATTCGGTACAAATAACAAATTCTCTTCTACCTACCTGCATTAAAGAAAAACGTCATAAACTAATCGGTGGAATTGAAAACGAGAAGAAGAAATCTTGTTTATTTTTCAAAGTCATAGACCAAAAGTTTAACATTTTATACCAGCGTATAGCTATCTACTATTATCACCGGAAAGAAAAGCGATGTTACTTTGCAAAACATAAACGAACAACCATTTCCACCTATAAACACATTGTAGGCCTATGCTTATCAAGACAAACTATTCGTCCTATCTGCCGAAATATGCCGAGTGCTTCCGAGTCCCCAAGCTAGACATAACACGGATAATCCAGATACTTGGTACTCAAGTGACGTCTGCCAATCGTAGAATGTTCTAGAAGCATTCTGGATTCGAATTTCGATCGCCGTTAATTAAAAGCATTCCAGTTAAATCCAGTTTGGTTCGCTAAGTAATCATAACCGCACTGCAATGCGGCTTGCATTTGTATGCCAATTAATGTTTCAATAATTGGGATCCAATGCTTGGTTTATAGGAAGTGGGTTTAAGCTTTTTAATTTTCATGTTTTGAAATTTTTGATGAGGTCTGTTTCTTGTTTGAAGTAGTTTTCATGTCACCGTCTTTATGACTTTGTCTTCGATAGAAAATGGTGATCTTGCTCCACTTTCTTTCATAATAAAAATGCGTCGTAAGCAGAAAATAGATTTTATGTCTTCCTGATTTCGCTTTTATATTAAAATAAGATTATGTAAGAGGCCCTTTCCTTTTAGTAGTTTCGTAGATCGCTGTAGCACTAAAACTGTATATTCGCATTCTTTATTTGAAATAAAAAGCGCCAAACATTTCTTTTGTAACGTAATCTGACTTCAAACAATGATTTATTTAATATGACCTCCTTGATAAAATTCAGTTTACATTTCCTAACTGTTAAGAATATCCACTTATGAAATTGGTTTTCTGTCAAAAGTATTTTATCACGACGAAGTTTAATTAAGTTTCTTGTTTTATTCGTACGGTTCAGTCAGCCGCCCATTGCGTAAATAAGACGGCTTAATGTTCATCCTGATTTGCCAGGGCCAGGGTACACTATAGTGGCCCAGGTGTGTTTTATGCCCGCCCGGATCTAAATCACCCTTTGAATTTTTAAACCTATTCACCCAATTTCGGTATTATGAAATTTGCAAATTTTATGAATAATTTAAGGTCGCATTCATGCCTCAAAATATATCAATAATGCCAACGCATACAGTAAAAAAGTTAATTCAGATTTTTTTATTAGTCATAAATATTTTACTATCGTCAAATTCGGGAACCTTTCGCGACGTTGTAAAGTTATTTAATAGTGTTTTATTGCTTAATTAGAAATCTGATATTAATATCTTTTTGGACAATTATTTTTAGAATAGTAAAATATAGACTCGAGCCGAAAATGGAGTGGAAATTAAATAACTCGTTTACCGGGTGAATTTATCGTGACATTTTTATTTCTTCGTCTCTTCGTTCATCAATGAGTCCCACTCTTAAACGTTTAACGACTATATTATGAAAGTAGTAAAATCCAGATGATTTGTTTCAGATTTAAATAAATTCTGAGTAAAAGATGAAAATAAAAATATAATTAATTTGTTGCCGTATCTTTTTAATATTTACGACCAAAAATAACAACATTTTGATTAAAAATACTTCGAATTCTTTAATAAAACACTTCATTAAAATACCTTAAAGAAAAAAAGTATCAGCTTTTCAAGAAAATTTCTTCCTTTGTAGCACAAGGTCTCATTTCGAGACGTATCGCTTACTCTTAAATTAATTTGTTAAATCAATTTCATTAACCTTTTAGGACAAACGAGTTCCCTCCCAGTCTAGAGCTATAAAATAAAATAGGATTGAAAGTGCGAGCTCCTAAATAAATAACGTCAACATTTTATGGGCCATTGATTCGCCGATGGAGCGTAAAATTTGTGTTGTAACCACAATTTGTGTTGTCCTCAAAATAGATAAAGTTCATATTAAGATTACTTGCGAGGATAAAATGGGGGCGTCGGAATTTTTTCGGGTTATAAATGTCCGTTGAGGCAATTTTCTTCAATCCCGCGTACCTTTACCGACGTGATAGAGATAGATTGTGTTTTACGAGCGAAAATCAAGTGATTGAGTGCACGGTTTTCTTTAGTGTTACTTGACTTTGGTTTATTTTATTAATGGTTATAGTAACCATATATTTTGTGAACTCTGAACTCTGCTTGGTGGGGAAAATGGAAAAAGTTTCGAGGTGAGATAGTATTGGCACTGTAGTGCAAACATACCGTAACTGCACGTTACTCGCACAAGCTACGAATAGCTCAGGAAAATAGCACTATGCCTGAGACAATAAACTAGCAAAACATTGGGGTAGGTACCTACTACGTATTTTACGTACACACGACGTACACCTGCTGCTAGTACGTCTTCAAACTTAGAATATTGTTTGTATTAAATATAGATTGACTTCATAAACAGAACTTTGGGGAAATGGAACTTAATTGCGTTCGAGAACTCATTTCGAATTCAAAATTAAATATCGAATTGACGCAATCGAAGCTCTAATCGCGGTTAATATGATCAAGGGCTAACGATTAGGTACTCTATCAAAACTGATGAAGTAGCAGATACATACGAACAATAAAGACAATAATTATGTCGGACCTACAAATCGATAAAAACGAATCGGCATCGAGTATTGGGCTATTCACTCACGATTGCTAGGTAACGTTGCTATTCGCACAGATTGTTCGATTTAGAGGGTCTATTCGAGTAGGCATTCGATTTTATATCAGATTCAAGCAAATATCCAATTACTTAGAGGCAAGCTTTTCTAAGAAGATGAACGTCGTTAGGATGATAATAAAATGCTATCCGTCGGTGAATACTATTAGGAAAGTGTTGATTTTCTCTACTTATTGTAGCAATGTATTGTATCCAACGAGAATGATTCATTCTAAGTTGGTGGTGTTTAGTTAATAGATAAATACCACTACCATTTTCTCGAATTCAATGTTCTAAGTAGGAGAAAAAAAATCTATGATAAAACAAATAATAAAATCGCTATTTGTGTTATGATCTAATTTGTGTTCAAGTCGGATTTTTATTACTTATGTAATTTATATTGAATAAAATCATTTCTAAGGTAAAACATTTTCAATCAAATCGCTTTTTGTGATATGATTATAATCTAATTTATGTTCAAATAAGATTAGAACATTACTGAGCACCTTTTTCCTGTTGCCGGAATTAATTATTTATAAACCGATTTTTATAAAATTTTCCAAATAAAAAAGTATTTTTCGCTCAAAACTCAAGTAGGCAAAATAAACTCTTAATAGAAAAGATTCATAATTAAAAACACAGTTGACTACCTTACCTCATATCCGTAATTATGACAAAGGTAGGCTAGCAACGGGTTCAAAGTAACCAGAGACTGTTAAACTAACAAGGTAGGCTGAACCAAAATATAATTAAGCAAACCTTACGCCTACTCTGTAGACTGGTTACGTGTTTTGATAAGTCTATTTTAGTTTTGAGAAGGATATTTTGCTTTGATTAAGTAACAGCTTTCTGTGTGGTTGTGTACTTGTGTTGCTCTATTAGTTTTATTGAAGTGAAAACTTCTTTAGGCGTGTTGGGCATTTTTTGAGACGGGAAATAACAATTGAACCCGCGTCACTGTTACCGACACCTCTGTATATAAGTATGTACATAAATATTGTGTATGTACAACTACGTACATAGATACACATGCATGCACAATAGCGCATTAAATGAAAATTGTAAGTTCAATAAGTTTAATTACACTTATTTCGTATAAGTTTTCACTTCTGTCAGCTCCCGAAGTCGCTATTTTTTTTTCTAAAAGTATTCAGCGGGGTAATTGTGTAACACACTAACACGAATGGGTTTCATTTTGACACTACTACTGTAACTTATTTTGACACTACTACTGTATCTTATTTTGACACTACTACTGTAACTTATTTTGACACTACTACTGTAACTTATTTTGACACTACTACTGTAACTTATTTTGACACTACTACTGTAACTTATTTTGACACTACTACTATAACTTATTTTGACACTACTACTGTATCTTATTTTGACACTACTACTGTAACTTATTTTGACACTACTACTGTAACTTATTTTGACACTACTACTGTAACTTATTTTGACGCTACTACTATAACTTATTTTGACACTACTACTGTAACTTATTTTGACACTACTACTATAACTTATTTTGACACTACTACTGTAACTTATTTTGACACTACTACTGTAACTTATTTTGACACTACTACTGTAACTTATTTTGACACTACTACTGTAACTTATTTTGACACTACTACTATAACTTATTTTTTCGAACTTACGAAGCAAAGAATTAGTAATATCCTCAAAAAATGATTCAGATTATAATTTAGGAATAGAGTGTAACACAATTAGGGTGCTGTTCATTACCTAGAATTTTCATCAAACAAAATATTTGGGAGAAATGCTCATCATTCTCCTGCCCTTATGCAAAGTTATTTGGCGTCTGCACTACATGTCTTTTTCTTCCATATATCTATATTAGTTGTCATCTCGGAAGTCACTACTTTTGTAGCATTTATTTAAATTAAACCATTTAACGGCACTTTTGAACTGTCAAAACGTCGATCAGTTGGAAAGTTGAAGCTTTCCAAAACGTAGATCTCTATGGAGAAGAACGGGCAAGAAACTCCAAGGACACTCTTATGAATCATATTAGGTATTACAAAATCTTGAGAACATTATTCTTGTTGCTTCTACATGTGAAATCAACGTAAAAATAATATTAAAAAATTCTAAATATAAGATTAAAAATAAGACATGGAAGTTAGGAGATGACCAGTCTCAACGGACGGCGCCCGTTCACGAACTTGGCGCGTGGATCAGCACCATCCAGCTCAACCATTTTGTAGGGAACCGAATAATCCAACACACGCGCTACCTTCAGTGAGATTTAAGTGAGCATGACATACTCTCAACTGCCACGCTTTTTCAAGTCAACGTACATTAGAACAACATAATTATGCGGATGCATAGTAGGTATTCATATTTACAAAATTTAAACAAAATGCTTTTAAATTATACAAAACTATAGTTTGCAATGTATTTGAGAAATCAATAAAATTTTGATTTCCAAAAAGAAAGAATATTTAATATCTATTGAAATTTTAATAAATAACACTTCTTGGTTCAGTAAAAATTAAAACTTATTCGTAATGTCAGAAAAAAAATAGGAACAGAAATGTTCGTAATGTCAGAAAACTTAAAAAAAGGAAGCATCTCTTCGAAATACTTATTAAAATTTTAACTAGTAAGCAGGACCAGCATTAAGCCAAGCATCGATATATCTACGATATAATCATCTAACTTAATATAAGCATATACAGCAAGAAATTTAAATCATGCATTAAACGCACACTATGTGGACGCAATAATGCATGATTTAAAATTCTTTTCATTTATTTCAAGAATATCGACTGGTATTTTATTATAACATTTTACAAAGTACCCCATAAAAAAGTGTGATAGACAATCTGAGGGGCAATTCTCGTAATTTTAAGAACGTTCACAGTCTGATCTCAGTCTCAATCTGTCAAAAATACCTCGAGTTTCCATACAATTTTAACAAGTTTTTGACATTTCATTGTCGCCGAGATGACACTACAACTAGATTTTTGAACGTTTTCAATTACGAGAATTGGCCTTCTGAAACATCAACTTCTCACAGTCCATACATCGTTTCATTGGTGTTTTCCTATTTATATGGGAGACGTATGAAATAAATTGATGGATGTGTTAGTTTCTCAAGTCTATTTGATGATGCTTACGCATTAAAATATCTATGCCTATAATTGGCATGCGATGCACATTCGATGCGATCCAACATCAAGTTGTAAATAAACCTGCGATAAGGCGGTAGTTCATTAAGTTAAATGAATCTAGTTAAATGAATCTACTATGTTTAGTGTTTGTGGACTATGAAAAAGCCTTCGATTCGATCGAGACATGGGCTGTACTGCAGTCCCTCCAACAGTGCCAGATCGACTATCGGTACATCGAGGTGTTGAAGTGTCTGTACGAAAACGCCACTATGTCAGTCCGACTCCAGGACCAGACCTCGAAACCTATCCTTCTGCAGCGAGGTGTTAGACAGGGAGATGTTATCTCTCCGAAACTCTTCACTGCTGCACTGGAGGATGTCTTCAAGGTTCTGGACTGGGAAGGGGCTGGCATCAACATCAATGGCGAGTACATCACTCACCTTCGGTTTGCCGATGATATAGTTGTCATGGCTGAAACCATGGAGGACCTCAGTACAATGCTCGATGACCTCAGTAGAGCTTCCGAAAGAGTGGGTCTTAAAATGAACATGGACAAGACAAAGGTCATGTTTAATGCCCGTGTAACACCCACTCTCATGACGGTCGGAGGCGCTGCACTCGAAGTTGTGGACGAGTACGTTTACCTAGGACAAACTGTCCAGTTAGGTAGGTCCAACTTCGAGAAAGAGGTCAATCGTCGAATCCGACTCGGTTGGGCAGCGTTCGGGAAGCTTCGCAATATCTTCTCGTCCCACATACCGCAGTGTCTCAAGACGAAAGTCTTCGACCAGTGTGTGTTGCCAGTAATGACATATGGAACCGAAACGTGGTCGCTCACAATGGGCCTCATAAGAAGGTTTAAAGTCACCCAAAGGGCAATGGAGAGGGCTATGCTTGGAGTTTCCCTGCGTGATCGAATCAGGAATGAGGAGATCCGCAGGAGAACCAAGGTAACCGACATAGCCCGAAGAATTCCCAAACTTAAGTGGCAGTGGGCAGGGCACATTGCACGCAGAACAGATGGCCGATGGGGTCGAAAAGTTCTGGAGTGGCGACCGCGCACCGGAAGACGTAAAGTTGGAAGGCCTCCCACAAGGTGGACCGATGACCTTGTGAGGGCCGCAGGAGTCCGCTGGATGCGGGAAGCACAGAACCGGTCGAAGTGGCGGAGCTTGGGGGAGGCCTATGTCCAGCAGTGGACGTCCTTCGGCTGAAATGATGATGATGATCTAGTGCAGCTGCAAAGTTAAACTGTATAACCGTATTAGTGAAATATTGTAATCAAGTAGAAGATCTAGGAAAACCAACAAAGAAAAGTGGTATAACTTTCCTGAAACTTGCACAGCGAAAGCAATTTTTTGCTTTCATTTCTCGTTTGTAACAGAAAATTTCCGATAAAATTACAAACGAAAACTTTCAGGTACTAACACATTATAAATTCATAAAGCGATGTTCAAGAAATAACCTCGTTTCTTACGGTTTTTATTTATCGACAATCATTTTTCATGTTATCAGTCTTACGATGTCTATAAAAATGAAATATCGTTTGGTTACGTAACTATGGCTTTAATGTTAGTTTATATGGAGGGTACCAGTCTTCAAATGACACCGGCGATGACGCATCGACTAAACTTAGGAAAATCAATACTAAACATGGTACCTACAGTGGAAAGTAGGATAAGTTTTGTTGTAGTAAATGTTTCAAAAGAATATGACAAGTTAAAACTTTTTAGAATTATTTAAGTTTTTTTCTGTTACACAGACTTTTTTTAACGTTTAGTCCACTCTCAGCCCGACGACCCCTAATATTTTTTTTTTATTTGTTTCCTCTCAACCCTTAAACACAGTTCAGACTCGACCCCCAGGGGTTGAGACTGAATTTTCATACAAAAGACAGGTATACCTCGTCTACTTTCGACCCCTAGTTCGGTAAGTACCTAATATTCATATTTTGATACAGTAAGGTACAGTAGTTTGGGGGTCGAGAGGAAACTAAAACATGGCTGAAAAATAAAATCCACTCTCGACCCCAAGGGTTGAGAATAAACTACTGTCAGGGGTTCAGTGGACACATTATTTACTGGGGGTCGAGGGGTCGAGAGTGGACTAAAAGTTTTTTAAGATGGATGCGCCAAAGTAGCTCGCGAAATTATTTTCTTCCCACGTTTTTGCAATCTCGAATGGGATTAAATGAACTTAGTGGGTTTTCTTGATAATTTCAACTTGACAAACAAATCTTTTGTCCATTTCACAGTGCATGGATTACCTAAAACTTAAACGCTTCGCGATCATCAATTGCTAATACACTCATACCTATACATTTTTATCCCATTGCCAAACGTTAAAACTCGGATAGACGGCGAATAAATGCGAGCAAAAAACGTACCCCATATTTACATGTTGCTATTTTTCATTCAACCTAATCGTTGTTAAAGTTGAAAGTTCCATTTGTTCTCGTCCCTAGACATCAGTCTGCGTCAGCAAGGAGGTTTTTGTGGTCGCACCTACATTAGCTCCGTGCCTACAAATGTGGGATTTAGTGGAGCGGTCCAACACTCTGTTGCGGCTAATCACTTTACAAGTTTCGCCTCATTAAGCTGATTGTGACTCGCACTAGTTCATAGTTTTGTATGTAGGCAATCGAGTTCGAGCCACTCGAACACGACATTTGCGGAATCGATTTTAAATCATAGTCGAACGGAAAATTCAAATTTGCTTCCGTATTTTGTAATGTGCAGTGTCAAATTGTATTTTGATTAAAATACACTCGAGAGCAATGAATCCGGGTCACTTAAAGAATCCTAAAAATCTCGGAAACTAAAAATGCTAGGTTAATGCAATAAATTGTATTTAATAGACAATGTAATACTCCTTAAATGAAGGTATTAAAACTTCATAGTTATTGTAAAGTTATATCATAAAAAAATCTAATTTGAAAAAGGGCCACTTTCGAAGATGGAACTACGAAATTACAGCATTTGGTTTTGCTTTTGTTTGTAATCTGTCATTTATGTGGGTACATAAACCATGTTGATAGTGCTCTATATTCATTATTCAAGCTGAAATTATGTCGCTTACGCCTGAAGAATCCACCAGAATACTTACAATGCTGGAAACCGGCCGGAGTCAGCGCGATACAGCCAGGACTGTCGGTGTGTCGCTGTCAACAGTACAAAGAGTTCTCCGACGTTACGAAGAAACTGGTTCTAACCTACGCAGACCAGGAACGGGCAGAACCAGGTGTACCACAGCACGAGAAGACCGATACTTCGTGAACACCATGCTTCGAAATCGCTTTCTCACAGGAACTGAACTCACAAATCAGTTTCGACGCCTCGGAGGAAGTAACCCAAGTGCATGGACAGTAAGACGTCGGCTTGCTGAATCTAACTTAAAACCCCTTAGACCTGCAAACGGCCCTAAACTGGAGCGTGGGCATCGTATTTCAAGACTAAGATATGCCCAGAGCCACGTAAATTGGAGTATTGAAGATTGGTCAAAAGTTATGTTCTCCGACGAATCAAAATTTATGCTCTACAAGCACGATGGAAGACACAGAGTGTATCGAAGACCAGGGGAAAGATTCAAGCAAGCATGCATCGAAGAAAAAGTAGCCTACGGTGGTGGGTCTGTACTTGTGTGGGCCGGAATTTCTTCTGAAAGTCGCACAGAGCTGGTGATCATAGAAAACGGCTCTTTAACTAGCGTAAGATATGTGGAAGAAATCCTCAATGATCACGTTGGTCCATTTATGGTCAATTTAGGTGAGGATGCTATATTTATGCATGACAATGCCCGACCTCATACAGGTAGGATTGTGAATGACTACCTTCAAGAGATGAACATTACTCGTATGGAGTGGCCAGCGCGCAGCCCGGATATCAACCCGATCGAGCATGCTTGGGACGAGCTAGGCAGATGCGTAAAACAACGAAACCCTCCCACAATCACGCTTCGTGAGCTCAAAATTGCTCTCACAGAGGAATGGGAGAATATTCCCCAAAATCGTATAAGGAACTTGGTGTACAGCATGCCAAACCGCGTAAACGCAGTAATGGAAGCACGAGGAGGCAATACGAAGTATTAAAATTCAAGAAAATCGTAATAAAGTTCAAAAATTTCATGTTTCCTATTTTTGTTTTAAGGAGAGATCAGCAGTTTTTTTCTTTATGTAATTTTGTGTTAATAAAATGTATGGTGACTCATATTTTTTTTACTTTCATTTAAGGAGTATTACATTGTCTATTAAATACAATTTATTGCATTAACCTATCATTTTTAGTTTCCGAGATTTTTAACATTCTTTAAGTGACCCGGATTCATTGCTCTCGAGTGTATGTTTCGTAACAAATATGGATTTACACACATATAATCAATATAAACGTATAATTTCTTTTAATTCCATTTAATGACTTTTGCTCCTTCTAGCTCTGAATAAAAGTACTGAAACTTTTCTTTAATAACTGCTTTTAAAAGTTCCTCTATACTATAAAACATTTTCTCAAAACACGATAACATCTTTATTGGTGAGTAAAATAGCGTGCACACACATAAAATGAGTTCTAACTAACCCTACAAAAGCAATACGGTAAAAGTCTTGGCAATAAAATAAATGTAAATTCAGTGAGGTCATTCTTTTTCCATAAACCTATGCGGAAGTTCTTCACTCACGAATAGCGAAGGAACTACTTCCCAAAGCTGAGCACATTATATTTGATGCTAGATAACGAGGGTAACAGCCCTTTGCGCGTAAATTGTTACTCAAGAAAAAAGGGGAAAAGAGGTTTTTTCCTACATTAGATGCTAAAAGTAGAACACGTTCTTAGAGGGGCGTAGTTAAATCAATTTAGGCGGGTCGCGATACATTCGCTCCGGAGAAATATTCGTTTATTCGACGCCTGACCTTCGCAGCTTTTGTTTTCGATCGCTTTCCTTCCAGGGGATGTGGCTTCTTAGATCGTGTTACGTGACTTTAAAGATTATAGCTTACCTGTAGATGTATGAGTTCTAAGTATCTTTGAAAGTACTCGTCCTGTCTCAGATTTCGTGAAACCAAACAATTTAATTTTTTAAAGAGTAACCGCGAAGTGTCTTGGCGTCTCTTCTCCATAGGAAACGACCAATTAGAGCCGTGAATCTAGCTTCTGACGTTTCATACGTGTAGGCTTATGTGCATCACTCACCTTCGGTTTGCCGATGATATAGTTGTCATGGCTGAGACCATGGAGGACCTCAGTACAATGCTCGATGACCTCTGTAGAGCTTCCGAAAGAGTGGGTCTTAAAATGAACATGGACAAGACAAAGGTCATGTTGAATGCCCGTGTAACACCCACTCTCATGACGGTCGGAGGCGCTGCACTCGAAGTTGTGGACGAGTACGTTTACCTAGGACAAACTGTCCAGTTAGGTAGGTCCAACTTCGAGAAAGAGGTCAATCGTCGGATCCGACTCGGTTGGGCAGCGTTCGGGAAGCTTCGCAATATCTTCTCGTCCCACATACCGCAGTGTCTCAAGACGAAAGTCTTCGACCAGTGTGTGTTGCCAGTGATGACATATGGAACCGAAACGTGGTCGCTCACAATGGGCCTCATAAGAAGGTTTAAAGTCACCCAAAGGGCAATGGAGAGGGCTATGCTTGGAGTTTCCCTGCGTGATCGAATCAGGAATGACGAGATCCGCAGGAGAACCAAGGTAACCGACATAGCCCGAAGAATTGCCAAACTTAAGTGGCAGTGGGCAGGGCACATTGCACGCAGAACAGATGGCCGATGGGGTCGAAAAGTTCTGGAGTGGCGACCGCGCACTGGAAGACGTAAAGTTGGAAGGCCTCCCACAAGGTGGACCGATGACCTTGTGAGGGCCGCAGGAGTCCGCTGGATGCGGGAAGCACAGAACCGGTCGAAGTGGCGGAGCTTGGGGGAGGCCTATGTCCAGCAGTGGACGTCTTTCGGCTGAAATGATGAGGCTTATGTGAAATAAAATATTTTGAATTTGAATTATTATATTTTTTGATAAAACGAGATGAGTGTACCTAACCAAACGCTGTAATTGAACCAAACTGAAATAAATGAACCATCAAGTTATTTTCTATTTCCACCTAGAAAATAACGAATGGCCTAACTTCAATACTTCAGCAAGACTAAGTCGATATTTCGAACACACAAATCAATTTCTTTGGAGCTTCATGAAAATCCAGGAACGTCCTATTGTATATCCGAAAAAGCTTGTGTGTGGGCACTGATAAAATTATTTGCACTCTTTATTTCACGGTTCGATACGGCCCTTTGACGGGGCAAATCAACCATTGATGTGTAGTGACGTGTTAAGCAAATCAGTCATACCGACTGACCATTATGAGATCCCATTTTGATCCCAGTTGGGTTGTAAAGGGAATGGATCATGGTTGAAAACGTTTAAAAAAAATAACGGTTGGATATTGAAAAACCGTCAAATGTTTTTGTAAGCAATTGGGTAATGAGATAGAAAGGGACTTTATTGATGAAAGTGACATCGATTTAGCTATTTATGATGGCTGAACAGGTACCTACATCTAAATTAAAAAAGATACAATACCTAGTATTACTGACCAACTTATCGTGTTAGAGCAATCGTCCTACCATACCTAAAAAGAGAAAAAAAAAGGGAAGTCGGTAACAAAAAACTAAGGACGACTTCCGAAATTAAAGTAATTTTTCACTTCGTAGTGTTTTTTCGGAAGTCGTTAATTGTTTTATTGGTAAAGTTATTTTTTTTATATCTAAACAATTCTATATGGGAATCTATCGTTACCTACTGTAGATAGCAGATTGTAATAATATTCAGGCGATTCAATATAGATTTCTTAGACGGGACTGGTATAATGATAATGATCTTAATTACGTTTCTCGTTAAATCTGGGCTTACTAATATAAGCTATATCATCTTATCTAATCTAAGCAAGCTATAAACTACTGAGCTAGGTTTAGTCTGAAAATGGAAACTCAAAGCTAGACCATTGAATGCCTTACTTAGCTTCCATTCAGTGTGAAATTCATTAGCGTATATTCAACTGCACGATTAATTTGCTTTTCTATATGCAATTTGGGTATATTGCCTCTTAGAGTAGGTTAATATCGTCTACTGCTAAAGCAAGGGTCAAAGGGGAATTGGCCACATTGGTCAAAAGCATACTTGTCATATATCCGTTTTGTTTTCATGATTTTTATTCGGGTGATCTTGTCTTTTTGTATGCACGTGTTTCTGTGACAAATAAATCTATTTTTCTTTCTTTCTTATGGGTAGAAACCAGCAAAAAAAATTGCCTTATTCAGTTAAACTACACCCATAGGAAAGGGAGATCACGTATCCTATACCAAAAACTACACGGTCAAAGCAAAGGGCAAAACGAAAAGCATAATATTCAACTAAATACACCTAAAGATATTTTTAGCGTATACCTACCAAAAAATAATGTTGCTCCATCGTGTCGTGTACCAACGGAGGGACTCTTCATACAGATAAAGCCCTCTTTATTGTCTTCTGTAATTGAAAGGTCGGAGGTATTTCCCTCTCGGTGCTCTTAAATGTGTCTCAGCTGGGTCCGCGCTACGTAAAATAGAATTTTTGCCCCTCAATACGTTAGAATTTCGCAATTGTTAACTTTATTCCGTTTATTTCGGTCCAAATTAGTTTTATTGTTGTTCTAATGGCAACTATTAAGCGAAATCAATGTTTATTTGCCTATAAATTGGACTGAACAATTCGTAAAGTTGAGCACTAAAATCGGGAGTTAAGGCTTCAGTATTAGTTGGTTCGTTTCTTTTAGTTTGTTCTGAAGAGTTTCTGGCTTGTTGCCAAGTACTTACACTGTACTTGAGAGAGTTGTTAGTGCGCTGATCAGCAGGTTGGCTCTTAATTCTTTCTTCCAATATACCAGCAACTGCTTTCCTTACCTGAACTGTTGCCAGATCTTTATGCATCTATACATATATGTTCAGATTACCATAAGAAAGCATAAATCTTCCAAGATCACAATTTGACTCCCACGCATAGGTTGGTACTAAACGTCAAACCATTATCAAAGGATTTTTCATAACGTTCGTTCTGAATTCTTAGCAGTCTCACCGTCTCATATTCCGGACAATATTTCAAAACATTTTTCACAAAGTAGACTTACCTACCTACCTGTAAATGTCAACAGTCTCTGGGTTACGTTAAACGTTTTAACATCCGTACCCACGTTAAAGTATTTTTTTATTGTTTCAACGTGACAGGTGATAACCACATTTTCGGCCTTCAGCCGTTTTTATTCATGCCTCAAAATTTTCTCTTATTCGAGCATATTTTTATACTCTATAAAAATACATTTTCTTGGTTTGAAAAGGCACTTGTAGACAGATTCAGTTGTTCTTCAAACGATGCTAATCTTCACTTCGTTTACTTGACAACTTGAAATAAATTCCAACTTTTGTGTTCTCCAAGTCGCTTTCTTTTGAAATGTAACTGATATTTTCTTGAGTGGGTTTCACTTATCTTTATTTCCGAAGAATTAAAATAGTATCGTCATTTCGTGTCATAAAAGTTGTTAATTTAACTAAAATTTACAACGCCATGTGTAATGAATAAGGTAAAACAATTTCCGCCAGGAAGTGTTTCTTTAAGCTATACTTGAATACAGGAATAATTATATTATAATGAATAACAGGAAGAACATATTATTCCTGAACAGTTGTTAGGGTTGTTAGAGATGATAACAATATTGTTATAATAAATAATGAAACTAGACACTAATTCATTGAAGCAAGTAAGACAAAATGACGTGGGTGGGCCCTTAATATTTCGGTAAAATAAGCAGATACGAAAGTAACTCTTAGTGACGTAAAAGGTCCCATTTTCTTTTTTATGTCTTCTTCATTAAATTAAAGCTGTACCAAAATAGATACATTCATATTTTTATCATCTCATACGGATTAACCTTTTGCCTCCTGGTATTTCCATTTTCTCCTACTTTTTAGGAACAATTGCCTAACCTTGAAAAGTAATCTTAAGACAGAAGATTTCTAGACGTGTGTAATCCAAAAATACATCGAGTGTTTTTAACCGACTTCAAAAAGGAGGAGGTTCTCAATTCGTCTGTATGTTTTTTTAAATGGACATTATAAATTTTATTAACTTTGCTTAGGTAGTATTTGCGTTGTCCTCGATAATACGTTTTTAATCCACTTTATGTACCCCGAAGATATGCTTCTGCTTCCTGTAACTGTTGTTTATATAGCAAGTAGGTAGTGGTACAAATTGATGTGGGGTAGGTACCATACCTAAAAAGAGATTTTTTTTTTAAATAATCCAAAAAGAGGAAGTCGGTGACAGAAAACTAAAATACATTATTCAAAGACACCGACTTCCGACATTAAAGTAATTTTTGACTTTGTAGTGTTTTTTCGGAAGTTAGTTATTTTTTTTTATTTTTAATCTAGACATTCTATCGCTATATTTAGAGGATACGATGGAATATTTACCACACCCCCATTACGTCAGCCCGTCTGACTGCCGCCTGCTGTGACACGCCTTACAGGCTTTTGATAAGTTCAAATAGATTCATATTTTATAATCAACCTTACTAAAACAATTTAAATGAAAGAGCGGTAGAAAAGGGCTGTGGGCTGTACGTATTCATTTAACGTTTATTAACTAGCAAAGAAATATTTGTTCTCATTTTGACAAACCGACTCCTGAAAATCAATCTATGTATTTAGTCTGGTGTCCCTCTATTGGGCGAAGCTCCTCTCCCTTTTCTACGCGCTTCTGTCCTCTGCTATTGTGGGCCCGTTCTTTCGGTAGGAGTCAAGTTCGTTTCTCCATCTTTGTCCTTGTCTACCGCGACGTCAAGCTATGAAAGGAACCTAGTAAATGGATATTTTAAAAAGCAATTAGGTAGGTACTTAATTTTTATCTCTTTAACGTGACATACCTAACCATATTTTTCTCTTGTCCGCAGCGAGCGACTTAGAGTCGATACGAGCGCTCTTCAATGAAAAGGAGAAGGAGTTGTCAGTGGCGGTGGCCAAAGTGGAGGAGCTGACGAGGCAGCTTGAGGAATTGAGGAGAGGAAGAGTCCAGCCCGCGCCCCCCTCTGCGCACGAGCTGGACAAGCTGCGTCGGGAGTTAATGGTGAGTTCTGAAGTAAGCTGTAAACTATTATTTTATTATTTGCTTTTTTTTGTTTAACAGCTTTGTTTTTGAGGCTTGAGCTGATCGGCATTAATCCATCTACTTTCTTTATGGTGTACATAATAAAGACTATTTTATCTTTTATGTAATAAAATTATATCTAAACGTTGTCACTCTTGTGAATGACGTGGTAGTGTACTTTTCAATGAGTGTAGGTACGGTAAGTGCAATTTTTATTAGTCCTTGACTAATCACCATACCTATGATTAAAATTTAATGGAAAATTTTAATTATGTTTCGTGAAGACACATTTACAAACTTTAGATTTCCAGTCTCGGCTTCAGGTATATCGAGCAAATGTCCCTGACACAGTCCCTGATCATGACAATGTCATAACAAGGCTGTTATGGTTGACAGGCAAATAGGGATCATCGCGACTATCTTTACATTTGTATTGGGCTATTATTATTATCCAGACAGCTTTTACGACATCCGTGAGAAGGGTTGATGTGATATTCTCGTATGTAACCGAAACACTGTTGTTGTGGGACCTTATCCCACCTACCTATACCCTCCTTGTAGGTATCTACAAAGTATCGTTATTTAAATTAAAACAATGTTGTTCCTTTTTTTTTGAGGAAGGGGTATCATCAAATATCTTCTCCCGCTCTGGGCGGAGTGGGAGGACGTGACAGACTTTTTCTGACTAAAACCCACCCGTGTTCCTTCAGTTGCCTGGGAGCCACGGTATCTTTGTCGAACAACCCGCACCCCTGGCAGGCATCGGCTCTTGTGAACTCCACCAGTTGGTGCTGACATCTCTTTAAGGTGCACGTGGAACACAACGCGCCGTTGACCCGGGCTTGGTCCTTACCGGACGGCGAGCTACCCATTACTCGCCGTCATGTTGTTCCTACTCTAGGATTTCTCTTGTATCATGCGCGTAAGACTTTGTCTGTAAATACACCTATGGATCATGCAAATATTTTGTTTTCTACGTGAATCTAAATTGCAAGCCACAGCACAGATACCAATACTTAGCCACTGCATCAAACGAGCTATGAAGAACACGATTTCAGAACAAGATCTTAACCAGCAGGGCGAATCTTCCGAGTTTCTTGTAAAGATTAAATTAGCGACCTCCCTGTATTTTCCATAAATATAATATCTAACAGGTGTAAGGTACACCATGTCTGTTAAACTTTACCAGTTCGTTCAACTTAGTAGCAACTTCCAAACGATTTAGTCCCTAAATTATTGAGAACAATGATCTATTTATAAGCGCTTTATAAACTTGACTTATTGCTTCCTTTTCTTTGAAGGGGAAGAACGCAAAGTTCCGGCAGCGGTTTATTTTATCTTAATTAATAAATGAAGATAATAACCGCATGTCTGAGTTCTGGATAAGACGGCCTTGTAAAGAAAATAAGCAGTGACTCTTAAAATGTTCCCTTGGCCGTTCTGTTATTGTTGGAGTAACGAGTACCAAGCCCTTAAAATATCTATAAATAAACAATTTGCAGTAGCTTTTCTTTTGAGAATGGATCAGCATTGGCCGTGCTGAATAAAGCTTGCCAAATGATTTTTCTTTAATGTCTTACCGTTTGTCTTCCTAACCTTGTCCCAACGATGTGGTAGGCAGCCAGTCTAACCGTTTAGTCATACTAGTAGTACTAGTACCCACCCACTCATACAAATTAACACCTTTTACAGTGGTGTTAAACAGTTTATCCCTCCCTACATTTGTCAAGTTCATCATCTGCCTAGCCTTTTCCCAATTAAGTTGGTTGGCTTCCAATCTAACCGGATGCATCTGAATACCAGCATTTTTCATAGAGCGAGTGCCTATCTGAACGCCATAACCCAGTTATTTGGTAACACAATAGGTACCACTTGGTGAGATTGATGGTCAGACTGTCGAGCTTCTGACGACCCGTAACGACGGTCGAAGAGCCACGAATGACAGCCGAGACGTTGATCTCGAGGCACGAACGGGTCTTGGTATGTACCGATGGTCACCCATCCACCGACCAACCGCGGCAAGCTTAGCTTAACCTGATCGATCGAACCGTGTGACTGTTATTACATAGCCATAAGCCCCTCTTAAACACTTACCGTTTAATGTAATGGCAAAATAAATGATGGAGTGTTCCTCAACATTTTGAAATTGTCAATTGAAACCTATGAAATTGAAAATATGATCTGCTTCATATTAGGTATTAATGCTGTGTTTTTAGAATTAGGTTTAACAAGGCATAATTATCCTATTAATATTATAAATGTGAAAGTTTGAATGTTTGTTACTGAATCACGCAGAAACGGCCGAACGGAATTGAATAAAATTTGGCACATACCAAATTACCTAAATAACTGAATACATAGGATACTTTTTATCTCGGTAGTACGTTCGCGTAAGATAATTACCCACCTCCGCGCGGGCGAAGCCGCTGGCTAAAGCTAGTGTAAAATTTAATTCAATTAAAAAGCGTGGGGTGCTTTTTGAGGTATTTTTATAATCAATTAATGTCAAGCACCCCACGCTTTTTAATTTAATTAAATTATTTTCTCCTTTTTTAGCTTGGTTTTTAAAGCGTGTTGTTTAGTTTTTTAAACTATTATATTTACTATTTTTTAGTTCTGCTAACTACAAAAGCGTGATTTTTTTATTTATTTTTTTAATTATTGAATTGTCATCGGTCCTCGATAAGTTTACAAAGTTTAAACGAAATCTGACCGTTTAAAGTGGGTCAATATCGCGCCCTAAGGAGTCGGTTACAAACCTACATACAAACAAACATACAAGTGAAGCTAATATAAAGCGTGTAATAAAAGTACCTATAGTCTCTATTCTCTAGCTAGTTGAAAATAAACTTTCAGAGGATCCCTCGTCACAATTCCGCCCCATGTCAGCCACTGCACCTGAAGGCCGATGATTGTAATTAGGGCAATGTCAAAGTCAATGAGGCCACGCTTTTTTGTGGCTCATCTGTCGAAAATCGATTTCGAACATTTTGCTTTTAAAGGTAGACGGTTTGAAATCTCTGTGGCCTTAGAATTGATTCAATGTGAATTTGTTTTAAGTCATTTTAATTTGCGCAGGGTATTTGCGTAAAACTAACAGTTGGCACGGCTTTCATGTTGATAGTTCAACAACATTCATTGCGTTGTTTACGCTGTTGAGCTGACGAATTTTTCGAACATATGAAGCAATGAAAAACAATAGCTTTCGACATTATTCAGATTGTGATTGAATAGTGTGTGATGAGTGTGCTTATTAGATACTAAATAAGGTAGGTAAAGACAAGGAAATATTGTTTGTTAAATCAATAATCTATATGAAGCCAAAAAAGAAAACTGTCGAGAAGCAAGGAAAGAAAGAAAGAATACCGTTTATTTGGACACAGTTCGTGAAACACAAAATAAATAACAAAAAAGTGGATATAAATAACTTGGTACAACAGTGTGTGTCTCACGGCTGCGCCAAAAAGGTTCATTTCAGCATTAATGCCAGACAGATGCTGTCTGACGCTGGTTTTCTAATGAACCTTTAGGGTTTTAGGGACAAGTGACGAGGAGTACAAAACAGTTTCAACATAGGTAAATAAATATTTTTATACTAATAAATAAACACATCACATAAACACACAAAAACAGAATAAATCGAAAACAACAGGAGCTCAGCGAAACCTGTTCTTAGCGTTTATCTACGTACAGACGCCAGCAAATCAAGCCCAAACTGTCAAATTTTCAATCAACCCCAAACTGTAAAATGTTCACAACTGAACATGAACCTTATTTTTACGTAATAATGTTGAAAATCTATCACAGAAATTTGACAGATTAGGGTACCTTGATGTATAGACGCCAAAGCGCTACAAGCCGCCGGGAGCGGCGGACATTACACTGTCAGTATTTATTTATTTTTACGACAAGAACAATTAAAAATCTCAGTGGGTTGTTTGAATAAAAAATAAACATTTAGTAGTTAAACAACAAATACAATAATAACAAATACTAATAATTAAAAAGTTAAAAATAAATCACAAACGGTAAGTTTAATACTATTCGGAGAAAATGAAGTACCTACCTACCTATAAAAATGGATGAAGTAAGGAAGACTTAAAGCTAAATGTTTAAGTTTTAAATATTTAAGTTTCTATAGCCACCTCTCAATTACTTTCAAGTGTTAAGTATGTAGGTACCTATATCTTGCCTTAATAAGGGTCTTGTATAGTATAGCAAGTGATAAAGCATTTTCTTCTTACATTGATAGATTGCTATCTTGGTGGACGTTAGTATACGAATCAATCAATCGAGCACGAGAATAGAATAGAGGCCGACTTTTTCAAAAAGGTTATGGTGATTGATTTATTGTTCCTTTATTGAGTGATCTTATAACCTACATTCAATAACGAGCCCTATTTATCACCTTTAAAGTCAAAGTCTAATCATTTATTTCAAATAGGCACATAAGAAGCACTTTTGAACGTCAAAATTAATCTATCTACGAGTATACCTAATATTACAAAGAGGAAAGATTTGATTGTTTATTTGTTTGCATTGAATAGGCTCCGAAACTACTGAACCGATTTGAATAATTATTTCACTGTTGGGAAGCTACACTATCAAAGTCAACGCATTTATTTCAAATAGGCACTTAAAAAGCACTTTTGAACGTCAGCATTTACATTAAAATAGAATTGATTCTAGTCGCCCCTTCCAAAATGTAATTTCGTATGGAGAAGAATGGGCAAAAAACTCCACCGTTACTCTTTTAAAATGTTTTAAGTACAATATTTAACATAGTACATTCATTATATGATTATGTATAAAAACGATGCACCCAGAATAAAATTACCATACTAAAATAGGTAAAAAGAATCAAATTGAAGCAATACAGATAAATTAATTATATGATAGATACATGGTGGTCACACATTTACAAACATTGTAAAAGTAAGTATACGATTTTCCTAGAACATTAACAATCATTCAATTAGCAACCATTTTGATTTTGTCGAGACTCTAGATTGTCCTATGGAGCAGGATCAGCATGTTTCCAAGCATTCTTATCCCCGGGTGACAAAGACTATATTTTATCCCAGTATTCCCACGGGAACAGGAACTACGCGGGTGAAACCGCGGAGCACTGCTAGTAAGAATTAAATAGAATTGATGCTAGTTGCCCTTCCAAATGCCTTCCAGATATTGCTTTATACGACTTTTAATATCACCCGCGATTTCAGCCGGTGTATTCTGTACAAAACACACCGTGAAAAATTAGGTGAAGTGACTTTGTAGTGAGATATCATTCCACACGTCAGAGCTTTAAAGTTTTGCTGAGAGTTTTTACAGAATAGCACTAGGACTGGTTTTTTTTTTGTTGTGAATAGAATATAATGTAAACATATTGTATGCAATAGAAAGCAACAGGCTCATAATAATAAAAATATGCGTAAACGCGTTTCTGAATTCCGTGCCATTTTTGAACCAGCCCAAATCTCGGTCTTGATGCCCGAGATTTGGGCGTCCAAAACTGTTTCACACCTATCTTTACTTTATTATTTCGAAGTCGGTTTCACCCTAACTTTTTTAATTTTCACATTTACGTGTCAAACAAACTCTTTGATGGTCAATAGCGCCATGGCGGCTGTCCTAACAATATAATAAAGGCGATGATCCCATTCACCTGCGAGATACCTCGGATAGCTAACGAGATCGCTAACACGCGGCTGACGGGACACAGTAATATTTGTAGAGAGAGAGTGACCAGCCAACTAGGTTGCGGGCATTCGGCCGCGTGAACCCGCATCTTGGACTTGATAGTTTGGGGGCTATTCTGATCGCCATTTGTTTGTGAGTTTGCTTTTTTCTCGTGTTTTTCTGTCGCTGCAAAAGATTAACTTTCCTTCGTTTGTATGCTTGTTGTAGGTGTATTTGTCGCAGGTTTAGTATGCATAACTATGTATATACAAAATAATCTTTCTATGGAGAAATCAGCAACTTGATCGGTGATCAGCAGTTTTACTGTTAATTCTACCAACCGACATTTTTTTTAAAGAAATATTCAGATTCGAAATTGTTTCTCTGAGAATTGAACTGAAAAGTATTATTTTGAAGTGTTTTCCTGTTATAAGAACAATCACAGACAGATTCACACTTCTCGTAACTGAGAATAATCAAACGCAAATATATTTCTCTAGCAATTGATATTCTAAGAAGAAACACGTAATCATAACGTATTGTTCTGAACTAATAAAAAAATATATATTACTAATACAGCTATTTATATGAAACTGAGATTCGAGAATAGTCCCTGTATACGAGACGACATAAAACTCGCGTGAGTGGCTCGGATGTATTGCCAAAGAAACAATATTGAATTCGACGATCTGGAATAATGAGACATGCGTCTAACAAGACTCTTGGTCTTCATATATTTTCCGAAGATGACGTATAAAAACATCCGACGCCTACTATATTACTGAGAGAAATAATAAAGTATGTTCTGTCGGGATAACAGGAAAATAAAAAGTAATATTGGTGAAAATATCTCCTTGTCCCGCTAGTTAATCTCGTAAACGGGTTGAATTGACAGTCAGTACGCCGTGACAGCTGTATAGATAGGGTAAACAAACCAAGAGGTAGAAGACGAAAGGATTTCATTGAACGTGACACCGCATACACGACAAGACCTTCAGTCAACACAACACTTATAATTTATCTATTAGATAGTAGGTTAAACACTAAGCAATAATTTACGCTAATAGAACGGCAATTAATTCAAATTATTGCAAGTTAGAGAAACATGCAACTATGAACTTTGTGCTAAACGAAGTCATTGAGCTATAGCAAGTTGCAATTACAGATACACATCGCAGTCTATCAACACATAGACTATAGATTACTTGTGAATTAATTTAGTAGACATCTAAATAACGAGTGATAATATTTTGACCGTGATGCTAATCTATGATATAGTGTGAACGTTTATACCACACGTAATTAGGTAGGCGATACGTGTTGGACCCAGGGTTGCATTAGTTTACGATTTTAGTAAGGATAAAAGGGCTTCAAGAAATTCGCGCAGTTGAAAAGGAGAGTTTTCCTATTACCAAAAGCCCCGGAATTCAGAATAGTCGGACAAGTGAACTGGACAACCCATTTCAGATGGAGGTAGGTAATGTTGAGAAATTCACAGTCCCACCGAAAATTTAAATCGGTTGATAAAACAATTTATTTTAATATTTAGTTCCGGTTAGAGTTTTCCATTTTGATAGTACCTAAATTATAATAACTCACCATTACCCTGTTTTCTCATTCTTTAAGGTACGTCTCAGCATATTATACGCAGAATAATTTCTAGAGGGAAGTAAGTTATTTATGCCATGATATATTGTTCCCGAGGGCTGCACGTAACTGCAAGGTGATCCGACAAGAGACATGGCCGGACCAGCGTGTCTCGTGCCGGATCAAGCTACTGAAAGTTTTTCAATTACTGAACTTCATAATATGGTTCCTTCATTTTCCTAGAGTTCTCTATTTTAAACTTAAATATTGCAGCTGCTAAAAAGGGATTCGACTAGAAAATGTTTGCGTAAAAATAACTGAACACTTTATATTTTTATTTTTGCGAGGGCAACTTTGTGTATTTATCATAAACATAATTATGTCTTGTATTGCTTATAATATGTTTAACTAATACTGTTATCGTTAACTCTAAATATGCTGTCGAAATTGTGATTGTATGAATCGAGAGACTAGCTTCATGTAGAATCAAAGATCTACCCCTATAAATGAAGTTTCCAGAACTGTTTTCGGGAACATTTTTATTACATAACTTCGTTCGATAAACTCACCAACCCTACAGGTAACTACGAGTACAACTAACCCACGTCACCGGACTAATTTCGCTAGTGAGTCTAATGCCAACATTTTGATTCAGTCCAATTTGACAATTTAGTTACCGACGCGGCATTCAACCGGCCCAGTGTTCATCCGTTGACCTTAGAAAAAAACTTACAGTGTAGTGAATTAATAATGGACCAGTGAACGTAAAATTAAGTGTTGTGTAGTGACTGAAATACCTTTAATACAACAAGTGGGTCGAGGGCGAAAGGTCGGTATTAGAGTAAATCAAGTTAGTCTGCCAGTACCCGTTTCAATTTGTGTCGTTTATTCCGTAAACTGGACCTTTTTCTGTCCTTTTTCGAGTTCTATGTTATGTATGCAAGGTGGATCGGATTTCAATGAGACGTTTGTTGTGATAAATACGTAATCTTTGACTTGCTTAAATGATTTATGGGAATCAAGTATCTATCTAGATATTTACCTAGTTATTTTCTACTTAGGTATCTTCTTTAGGTACATTTAAACTACGCAACGGATTTTATTGCGGTGTTCATAAATCGACAAAGTGATTTAAGAGGAAGGTTTATAATTATGTATAATACACTGACATGCACTCGTGCGAAGCCCATTAAAACTGTTAATTTTATTTACTTACCAGAATTTGTTTGAGTAGAATTTAATTGTATAGTTTCAGCATTATTACAGAAATAAACATCATAGGTAATTATTAATTCCACTTACTTTACAAAGCTTTACGACACTTACCTAGTTTATGATCTATAAAACTAAGAAATAGTAATTCAAATACTCATAAAACTAAATTATACGTAGAAACGTACAATTCCCGATATCCCTTTAAAGTACCTAATTACAACGGCAATATCCCTCCATAGGATATTCGGATTAATATCAGCACTTAGGATCTTGCCTATTTAATTCGCTCGTTGTCTGAATTTACGTTGTCAATCTACAAAATTACCTGGTTGATGAGCAGAGATCGGATATTCGGATGCATTTTACCTAAAGATAATTTTTAGCTATGAAAGTATGGAAGCGGCTTTATAAATTATTTGCAATATTTATTAAAAACCCCGGGATTCTTGGATCGCATAACTATTCAGATGTGTATTAATTTAAAATTAATGTTTAACCCGATACAAATATGTGTATGTACTGGAGGAGGGGTAGTTTGTATTGATTAAAACAAAAAATAAACAAATTACTTACCTAAATTAAGATTTTTTCGATACAAACGCGCATTCCATGTTAGCCAACATATCAACTTTAGGTGAATATGCATCCGAATATCCGATCTCTGTTGATAAGACTAGAAGCATTAACAGGTTATTTACCTAGAAGAACATTATCTACCTATAAGCTTTAATTTAAATGGATAAGGAAGGAATTTAACTTGCTTACTGAAAAAAGTGGAATTGAAAAGGAAAATCGAGTCCACATTTTCGTCGTTGAGTCAATAGAACTTGTGATGTGAATCGTATGGGACATTTTTTATTCTTATTATGAAAGTACCCAAGGACTTTTTCAAATACGTATATAAGATTGAGTTTAATTTTCTTTATCGTTTAATTTAAAGGGAAATTAAAATTGCAATCCTACTAATATTATAAATGTGAAAGTTTGTATGTTGTTTGGGTGTTTTTTTACTACCTCAATCTTTGGCAAAATTTGGCACACAGACAGCTTATAACCTGGATTAACATATTGGATACTTTTCATCCCGGTAGTCCCGTGGGATAACTTCCGACCTCCACGCGGGCGAAACCATTGGCGAAAGCTAGTAATGAATAATATAAGTCTAGGAAATCAAAAAAGTTATTTCTTATTTCTGTGACTTTAATTAAAAATCGATTGATTTTAAAGTATTGTTAAAACTGGAATAAAAATGTTAAATAAGTGAATGATATACAGGGAGGCAAGGATATTGATGCGCAAACTGTAACCAATTAACTCAACACATAATTCCAAACGCCGCAAAAGCATACGAATTTTTCGTTGGTTATCAAAAAAAAATCAGCTGTTTCATAAAGGTGCAATACCTAAAATGTATGGGACAGCCAAATTTATTTTAAACCGACGATAAATTTCAACTCCCCTGGGTTCATAATCATGTAGGTACTGAATACCTACATGGTAACAGATGTCGCGTTGATGTCCCTGCTACTCTGTATTTATAAAGCTTACTTACTTAGCTTGAACTAAAATAAGTATAAATTAAGGTCCTTACGGTTTTACGCAAAAGTAAAGATCTATTACTAACTTTAAATTGTTTAAAATTACACCCAGTCTCGTCTAAGTACCTTTTCTAACGAAATGTAGGAGCCCCAGATGTATTATTAAGTTCCCAAGGAGTCGCAACGGAGAGCCTGAGACCTTAATTTTCATAAGTCATTCTATTTTAAGAACTGGAGAGGCTCTTTCGTAATTATAGTCACAGATTTTTTACTTGTTTTTTGTATTAATATATTTCAGTCCCTGCCTGACTGCCTTAATAAGTTGTCAAGGCCTACGAAATGGAAGTTTTCGACGAATAAAAGAAATATCTTTGAATAAGTTTTGATACACAACGCAACCATAATCTCAATTCAAGCTAAGTAGCTTGAATTGAGATTATGGTGAAAAGGTGAAAAGCGTGGGGTGCTTTTTCTATTTTTTTATTTTTATAATCAATTAATGTCAAGCATCCCTCGCTTTTTAATTGAATTAAATTATTTTCTCCTTTTTTAGTTTGGTTTTTAAAGCGTGTTTTTTTAGTTTTTTTTAACTACTATTTATTTTCAATTTTTTAGTTCTGCTAATTACAAAAGCGTGTTTTTTATTTTTTTCCGTTATATTTTTCTATATTTCTCTATTTTTTTTTAAATTATTGAATTGTCATCGGTCCTCGATAAGTTTACAAAGTTTAAATGAAATCTGACCGTTTAAATTGGGTCAAAATGGCGCCCTAAGGAGTCGGTTACAAACATACAAACAAACAAACATACAAGTGAAGCTAATATAAAGCGTGGAAAAAAAAACCGGCTGCGTAAAAAGTTTATTTAAAAAAAGATGGAAACACTGAATACTTTATGTAATCTCATGCTGTCGGAGGCATCTTCTTAAAATCAATAAAGTCCTTTATTGCCTCTCCCTTCCCTCCTGGCGCAGTCGGGTAAATATACTCCATTTATTATAGCACTAGCTTTTTCCAGCGGCTTCGCCCGCGTGGAGCTCGGAAATTATCCCACGGGAACGTACTACCGGGATAGAAAGTATCCTATGTGTTAATCCAGGTTATAAACTATATGTGTGCCAAATTTCATCCAAATCCGTGCAGCTGTTTCTGCGTGATTGAGTAACAAACATCCAAACTTTCACATTTTTTATATTAGTAGGATTAGAAAAATAACGGCTAATATAGTTTAATATTTTTGGAATTACTGCACTTTTGAGATATTTTTTAATGTTAATGTTAATTGTGAAATAACGATGTTTATCGTTATTTGTACGTTTATATTGAAATAATGATAGGGTGATACAATATTTAGAACATAATACCTAATTCCTAGTCAGTGAACTAAAACCACAGACTTGATATCTAGTCATGTGCACAAACGCTAAAGCCCAGAGTAACTGAGCAAATCAGTGATTTGGTGCCTACCCAACCGCATAATTCTAGACGCAATGGACAAAGATATAACAAATGGAAATAATAAACTGCGATAGTTTTTACTTTTCCAAGTGGTTAACTTTTTAGGGTTCCGTACCCAAAGGGTGTCACCGAGACCCTGTTCTTTCAGTCCATCCGTCTGTCACAAAGCTGTTTCTTTTAAACGGTAACTAGTTAGACACTTGACAGTTTTCTTATAATGTGTGCTATGGCCGCTATAACAACAAATAAGCAAACAAAATAAAGTAAAAATTTAAAGGGGTAAGTAATAAATGTACCTACCCAGTGTTAAATATTGTACGGTAGTGCGGAACCCTTCGCATGCGAGTCCGTCTCGCACTTAGCCGCTTTTTTTCTCTTCGTTTAACTCTATATGAAACGAAAAATACAAATTGCTCTTAATGTTGACCAGAAAATCCGTTGACATGGAAAAAGTCATTCATATGGAACTGATTCAGCTCTAGAATGGATTCGTGGTTAGATAAATCAGGGGTATAATGATTTGGAATCAGTGTGAAAAAGATTATAGTGGCTACTGCAAGAGTTTTTGTTACGCACGCGCTGGTTGCCTTGGGGCAAGTAAAATATAGGTAGGTATACGTAGAAGCATTTCTGTTTGAACAATGCGGTTCATCATCAATATCTCCTTAGCTTTTCTTAGCTGAACTCGGTTCCAATTCAAAATAAATTTGATTTTTAGAATTTTCGTGATTTTGAAAACAGGATGAAATTTTAACCAGAGCACGGAAAAATCTCCACGCAAGGGGATCTAGTTTGCGCACTGGTTAAAATTTAATCCTGTAGAACATATTATGGAGTCCATATGATCTGCATATTTTAAGTAGGTACCTGGGGGTAATTAAGGTATCACCTTTTTTTTTTTTTTTTTTGGGTGGGAAATCATCAAATAACTTCTCCCGCTCTGGGTGGAGCGAGAGGGCGTGTCAGACTTTTACTGACTAAAACCCACCCGTGTTCCCTCAGTTGCCTGTGTGCCAGGGGCCGCGGTATCTCTTTCGAACAACCCGCACCCCTGGCAGGCATCGGCCCTTGCGGACCCCACCCTTTGGTGCTGACATCTCTTTGAGGCGCGCGTGGAACACAACGCGCCGTCGACCCGGGCTTGGTCCTTACCGGACAGCGAGCTACCCATTACTCGCCGTCCGCAAGCCCGCGCCTACGGTGGCCGGGAATCAGCCTGGGATTCCCGACGCCCAGGGCTTCTCCCGCGGCGACTACGGCCGTGAGGGCGCATATACTGCCTCTCCCTCACGTGCGCCGCCTCCCTCTTCGCGAGCATTACTGCTTCGCAGAAGGAGGTGACGGCTAGCCATTCACTCTCGCTCCGTACCATGGCCTGCACCAGGGCCGTACGCGAGAGATCGCCGCCGCCGATCGCCGCCACGAGGACACGGCGGTGCTCCGCCCAAGCCGGGCAGACCGCCACCGTATGCTCCACCGTGTCCTCAGGGCGATCTTCGCAATGGGAGCACCCGGGCGTTTCCTCCCGCCTTATACGAAACAGGAACCTCCCGAAACAACCGTGTCCGGTGAGGACCTGCGTCAGGCGGAAGGTGAGGACGCCATGCCGCCTCTCAAGCCACTCCTCAAAGAGGGGACTTACCGCCGCTATCGTGGCGTGCCCAAGGTATCACCTTTATGGAGTAAATACATTACAGAAATCAGGAGCTTTACCATTTCTGCCACTGGTATTAATTAAGTGCGTCGTCGTAAATGTCGCAATTTATTTTATAATTATCGGAAACACCATCGAGAATTAGGTCGCCATGACCATTGCACTCCGAAGTACCTAGTTTGTAACTTCGTACCATAAAGAAGGGTAATCAATGAAGTAGAATCTGCTTTCTATATATATTCTATTTGTGGCTAGGTATATCACGCCTTATGCCACTTTTCCCTAGAGAATGTCGACTGCTGTGCAATTTACCCGCATTTAAAATGAGCCAGCGTAGATTTCTTTGAAATAAAGCTCATATTAAGGTTAATTTGATGCATAGCTAGTACGTTCTATAGTTAATTTTCTTTAGGAATGATTTAATCACCAATCGTGATGTTTGTCTACTGTGGAATTTTACCTACTGACGACGACTTTTACCCCAAGAATGTTTCCGGAATCCTAAGGACACAAGTACCTACCTACTTTGGTTTCAGCTTTTTATAAACGTTTCCGATTTTTCGATTTCGAATCGGTTGTCATGGTATAGGCAGGTGATACGGAGGAATAAGGAAAATGTTGTGAGATTTTTTCGGCATGAATATCGATGGCTATAAGATTAGGGGAAGACCAAAGAAACGAAGGATGAACTGTGTGAATGATGATAAATGGTTAAAAAGGGTGTGACTATCAAGATGACTACATAATAGAGAAGTAAATATGGAAGAAGCAACATGTTGCATTGCGCCGACCCCAAATAAATTGGGATACCTGGACCGGCCATACACTGACAGTTGGTAGCAGCCAGTATCGACTGCTTCAAGCTGCCACTGCATAGCAAACTACAGTCTTCTACGTACCTACACACATACACGGAACTGCTCGAGCAGTCGGGACTGCTTCGGGCGTTCGGCAGCGCGGTGAAATTTCATCGTGCGGTTAAGCAGTCGCCAGGCATATACCGACTGTTCGAGCTGTCGACTGCTCTCGCGCAGACTCTTCATTCCACGTCACGCGCATCTCCCGCCCGCACGCTTTTTGTTTTGTTTGTTGAACAAAATGGACGACGTAGACAGTGACGCGCTAGTCAGTGTATTTAAATCGCAAGAATTTATTTGGAATTACAAAAGAGATGATTGTTGAGCAGTTCATACCAACTAGTCCAGTAGTTATCAATGGCAGCTTCAAGCTGTTGACTTTGACTGCAAGAGCGGTCCGTGTATATTGATCATTGGCTAACAGCTCAAGCAGTCCGTGTATGGCGCCCCTAAGGGCAGGAAAATGATGATGATGATGATAAGTAGGTAAATAAAAGAAAATGAGAAATATGTGAGTGTCTACACTAGCCTAACACATATTTTATTCTCATTGTCAATCCTACTGCTAAACGATATACCTACCACATGACTTTTAAGGGGAATCTAATCGTGGTCTCGAACTTACTGGTGGGCCTGGCTTAAAAGCACGCTGTCTCAAGAGACATCGTGTCCGACAGACATAGTATCAGTGATGAGTAGTTAGACGCTACTCTACACGCACAACGTTATTGAGTAAGATGTAGGATCATTTATAGTAAAACAGGTGCGTAAAAAATTAAGAAAAATCCTCCGGAAGGTCGGGTTTTATGAAAAAGCCACTGCATAAATCAATGAGCAACAAAATTTATTGGACTTTCCAGTATTTGAGCTTTGCCGGTACCGACTTGGTTTTGGAGATTTTACACTTCTTTTATTACTTAAACAAACCCAAAGTTAGGTTAAATTCGCAAGAAAAACGAATCTTTGTTTGCTCCTAACTTTTTATTTTAGTATTCTGTTTCCGTACAGACAATATTAATAATGAGATAAAACCATACAAAGTTAAATTTTTGATGTACATTGTCGAACAGTGGAATAATACACGATCCCGAAGTTTGTATGGAAAAAATGTCGACTAGATTCACCAGTTCTACAGAATACATAATAATAATTGTTGATAATAAGACCGTGACAAAGCAAACTAAAATGATAGGTTGTTCCACTATCATCAAATATCATCACAGTCATTTGCGCAAGTAGTAAAAGTCAACTGTGGGAAATACTAGTCTCAGCTGCGTGCGCTATTAAGGTGCCATTTACAGCCATTAGGTAGTGCCTAATAGCTTTACCTATAATCTTCTTTTAATAAACCGTTATTAAAACGTACAGTAACATAATTAAACCTTGGCGCCCTTTGATCATAATTTTACTGTAAAGGTTTTAAATTTGCCGCTTTTATCGTTTTGGCGCTATAACAGAAAGTTAGGGTTGCCAGCTTGGCAGCTACGTAATATTTTATTTTTTCATTTATTATATACTTGGCATTGACCCTCGATTTTTGTTGGCGAGTTGTATTTTAATGCGTCCTCAACTCTTTGTGCTCACATTTGTTCAAACTACCAAACTACAATGGTTTTAGGATCTTTTGGTGCTTGGCTAAAATCGGAACTAACGGCGCCATGTTAATTTTGCAATTAAATTTCTGTGATTACAAAGTAATGCTAACAGTCCGTTGTTCCCATTTATTTTACCTACCTGATTTTGTGTCACTATCAAATTCAAAGTGATTTTTATTTTCGTTACAATAAGGTTGCTGCCATTAATAAGTCTGTCAATATTAACATTAAACTTTATTTTCGCAACTATAAGGTTGCTGTTGGGTCACTGCTATAACTGCTATCACAAGTGAATTAACTGAGAACGGACTGTAGCAGTAGCGCCCCCTTTCAATGTAATTCAGGCGCGAAAAGATAAGGTAGCACTATACATTTTAATCATACAGTTATACTTACCATCCTCTTAACATTCCAGTACCGCAACAAGCTGAACGAGCAACAGAACGGCAGGCTGTCGGCGCAGCGGGCAGCGCTCGGCGCGCGCCAGGAGGAGATGCGTAGCATCGACCGGCGCGTCTCCGAACTGCAGGCGCGACTTCTCAGGAAGAGGGCCTTGAACAGGCAGCTGGCGGCCGCGCATCGACAGCCGCAGCAGCAGAGGTTTGTACATCCTATACTTGACATAGATCTGTTAACTGAAGATCCTAGTACGGCTGTTTCGAGCAGCATAGGTATAGTTTAGACTCACGTCTGAAGAATTCAGATGACGATTGTTATTCGACTTAATATGATCATGACGTTGATTAAATATTTGTAAGTTTATGAATAAAGTTCTATTCACATTTTTCTAATTCATATTAGCTAGCTTAGCAACTTAGGTATGACTTGGCAGTTATTTAAAAAGGGTCATAATAAATTGACTTTTCAAATTAAGATCATACTAAGCCATGAAAAAAAAATCCAAAATAATTAGGCCTATTGTGCCAACGAGATTCTTATAGTTACCTCCATAACGTCACAAGATCATAAAACAGTTGCTCCTCGGTGAATGTGGTTCCGACGGTGTCGGTGCGGGACAATAGAGTCTGGAAGCACAATAGGCCCTAAGAACAGTCAAATTTTAATAAGTTTTGAAAGTTGCCTTCATTATTAATTACGTAGGTACTACGTCAGGAGTTCAGGACAGTGAAATTAAAAAAAAGTCAGATTTAAGTAATACATTTTATGTTTTTTTCATTTTCAGAACGACAAATCCCACGCCCTTGCAACAGTTGCCCAGCTATCCTGCTGGTAACACTGGGGTAAACAGTCAACCAAAGAACCAACAAGCCCGAGGAAATGTTGCTGCCGTTGAACCTTATAATCACGTTCCCCATGCTCAGAGCGTTAGCCATAATGCTAATTTCCAGGTAATTTTATCACTTTCCGTACAAATGCCTCAGAAGTCAAATGTCTCCAAACCGTTTCAGTTTTTACAGCTGCTAACATTTCTTTATTTTGAATCTGATAACTTGATCTATGACATTGACAGAGTGAGTACAAAAAAATAACTGTCAAAACAAAAACCAAACTTCTAAAGTCAAAACGACACGGGGCGGGAAAAAAGTTAATTCAATTTAAATATTAAAAGTTTTACGATAACTTTCAGGCGATGAAGCAGAATGTAATACAAAACAACGTGCCATTAAAACAACACACACAAAGCGACAACATTCAGAGTCATATAACGCAGGAAGCGCATTATTTGCAACAGAAACAAGTTATCAATCCCTTATTCAACGGCTACACTCATTCGCAGGGGCAACAAGAGAATCAATATCAGGGGCAATATCCAAACAAACATGAAAACTTTAGTCACGTTCAGCAAGGCATTGGGAATGCGTACGATCAGAAGTCAATGCTTGATCAGAACAAATATATGGACTACCTAAAACAACCGCAATACAGTCCAAACAGCACGAGCAGTTCTAACAGCAATCAAACTAACAAAGATCTGAAAATAAACGAACAAGAATTCCTCCCAGAATTTGCTGCTAACAAGTCAGATCCTAAGTATCAAACGTTGCCTTACAACACTAAATTCCCTCAGAGTACTAACGGGAAGTTAAAACCTGAAATCAATGGTAAGAACAACGAAAGCCAAGACGCAAAAAACGCGATTAACGTAAATCACATGACTGTACATTCTACACCACTTTCGGTTGTGAATAAAAGTCTAGCGACACCTCTAAGTCAAACGGAAACTACATATCAGCAAGAAAATACATATCAGTTGCAAAAGTCCGACTCTTCAAGTAGATGTAATCAAGAAGGGAAGGAGAACCACGCATATCCACAGAATAGGCTAAGTCAGAGTAATAGTCAGAACAATGAAGCTTCAAAAGGCAATGGGAAGGGCCAGCAGGTGTTAAAAGGCAGCTCACCAAGTTTGGGTTCCAGTACAACATCAGCTAGCAGTTCTATTGGATTTGGGGTGAGTGTCCATACTTACAATAACAACTTATTTTGTCTAGATTTAAGGACCACTAACTGAGGGGAATTTTCTCAATGTTGTATAATGGAAAATCAAACAAAGAACATTCTGGAGGTGCAGGCAGAGTATTGAAATGATAAATATACAATGTGATATTGTTAAACTCTCTGTTTATTGTACTAAGACTCCTACATTAATTCACATTTGCTTGGGTTAAAAAACAGATAGTTAAAGAGTTCAATAAAATAAAAAAACTGAATTAAGATTGTTTGCCATGGAGCCAAAAAGTTGTCAATAATAACCATATCACACACTTGTTTTTTTCATCACCAATTACTTTACCACACAAAGCTTATATCAGTTGCTGCACACCATCACACATCACCTGTAAATATCATCATCATTCATTCATTCCAGAAGCCCGTATCGAGTGTAGCACCCACATCAGTTCAGGTCTCAAGTGGGAAACCGTCACCCATTTACCAGACATCCTCCACAAAGATCCAACCGGTCCAGCCACAGACCGTTCAGACCCAAAGCATCACTGTTTCATCTTCAAATCATGTAGCTAGTAATGTGGTGACCTCCCAACCCCAGATCGTTAGGAACACGGCATCAGGACTGTCAAGTACGGGCGGTTCATTCGCCGGGCAGAATGCGTCGTCACAGAGTATCCTGTTGTCACCGCCACAGAGTGCCAGCACGCCGCTCTCGACGCCCGATGTTAGCGGTACAGACAAATCTCCCAAACCGGCCTTACCTCCAAAGCCAACAATCAAGGTACGTCACTGTACTCATTGCTAATACAACTTGACATTATTGTCCAAATTTTAACTTATGTGTTTTATCAGTCCTCTCAACCTTTATGTCCAGAAAATAATTTAAATAAGTACCTTTATTTTAACATAAACACTTCCAATTTCAGACACCACCGAGACAGTCAGTGAACACCGATGTTGGCTATAATCAATCTGCTGACATCACCCCTATGCCCACCATACCCTTGCCTACAGACCTGTCAAACGACAGTGATCAAAACCAGAAAGAGTCAGTCAGCAGTACCAGTAGCAACGAAATGATCATAAAAGCACGGCCACTAACTATAAGAAAACCACCGATGAGCGAACAGCCCAAACTTAGAAACATTAGTAATGCAAAGAACGGAATAAGTGTCAGTATAAACAGGCGTATAGAAATGCCACCAGCTTTCTTATTCCCCGAAATGGATCATTTAGTTGATTCCATGCCTAATGAGAATGGCGTAAAGGAAAAGAAGCAAAAGGATGAGGTTGATAGAGCGTTGAATAATAATAACATATCAATAGGACAAGAGGATAGTAAGGATATTGTAGTGTCAGATATAACAGAGCAGATCAGCTCGGTAGACTTGAACGGTCAGGATTCTCAGGGCCCTGAGAATGTTCTGAGGCGGAAGAAGGGCAACTTGAAACAAGGCGGCAAGGCTCCGCTGGCTAGGCGGGTGAGCTTTGATCCCCTCGCGCTGCTGTTGGATGCTAGTTTAGAAGGCGAGTTGGAACTTGTTAAGAAAACGGCAACACAGGTATGTTATATTTATTTATTAACCATTTATGTACACACAAAAAAGTAAAAGTAAAGTAAAAAGTGGATGCTTATTTTAAATAAATATTTTCCAGCATATAATTTTTATTTTAGCTATATTCTTGCAAGTTTCAAAATGCTGAAGATACGCTTGTCCTATTTAGTAAGTGTACATTATAAATAATAGCACTATGTTCACTTGAGTTAATTTCTATAAATTCGATTTCAGGTGCAGAATGCAAGCGCTGCAAATGACGAAGGGATCACAGCTCTACACAACGCGATTTGCGCAGGGCACTTCGAAATCGTCAAGTAAGTTTAACATAATTGTGTAATTTAATAAAATAACTAACCATACAAACTTCTAAAAATGCTTATTTATTATTTCAAGGCATGGAGTGGCTACTATTAAAATAATTAAAGGCCTAAAATTCAGACCAAATATTAATTCTGAGAAAATTTCTTCTTACAATTTTTAGAACAGATAAAATAAAATACATGACCCGAAAACTAATTATTATACACAAAAAGTAATTGCGTAATTTACATAACAATAACATCACAACGGTTTTCCCTATACTACCCTCATTTCGCAGTTGAATTTACATCTTCAATTAATTTGAAAGCATATTAAAAGGTCGAATCATGATTGTATATTTCCAGATTCCTAGTGGAGCTAGGTTGCGACGTGAACGCGCAGGACTCAGACGGGTGGACACCATTGCACTGCGCTGCCTCGTGCAACAACCTAGCCATGGTGCGCTTCCTCGTCGATAACGGTATGTGTTATTGCGACTATTGTACCTACATAACCATCATCGTCTTCAGGCGTGTCCACATAGAAACAGCAACAACAGGGTGATTGCGTTATTTACATTGTTGAGCAAACACATTTTTCGAAGATATGCAGCAATCGATTAGCAATATCCTAAATGATTCAGATAGAGATTGATAGTGTGTTTCGTACTTCGGTTTCGCCTATATTCCATTTGGACACGGTCTTAACTTTCTGACATCGAACTGCGATCTATTATTTTACATTTTTCACCCGACTATGCCGTTATAACCACCCCAGTGCGTTGATAATGAAAACTACGATCCAATTCGAGCCTTAATCTTATGTTTTTAAGATCTAGTCAAGGAAAAATATTTTTCTACGAACTTAGCCAAGAACACCCTGTAATTTTTTTTACTTCTACTTTGCTGCTAACAATGGTGAAAGGAAAACAGTATTTTTTTAATTATTTCACTCTTTAATATAATTCGCTATCCCTAACGCCACCTAACGTTCCAATCGTGTACTGTTTCAGGCGCGTGTATATTCGCAACCACGCTGTCTGACCACGAGACGGCGGCCGAGAAGTGCGAAGAAGACGAGGAAGGGTTCGACGGATGCTCCGAATATCTTTACAGTGAGTACCTTACCTATTATTGTTATAGTTGTTGGTGGCTGCCGGTAGATGGCGCTTGTTTTTTTGTAACATAAGTGGTCATGGAATTATTAATTTAGCAAACTGACTACCAACTTAAATTGTGATCAAACAACTGCTGTCATTCTTTGACAGTGGTATGACACGGCAAATTGACTTAATGCGTTGAGCCAGAACCTTTAAAAATAGAATAGAATAGACTTAATGCGTCAATTAGATTAACAAATAAATTTCCTTGATTGTACATTACCAAGCTCATAATAATCATATATAAGAGATCCAACCTATACTAAGTAAATTGTTTCATTTTGATTTAGAAATTATTGTATTTTGGTAGACTTGTAATAATATTATAAAACCTTGGAACTGTTTCATCAGTTAAACATAGCTGGTTGCTCACTCTTAGAGGAGAATAAACTCGACAAATAGTAAATAAATATTTTATTGTACCCATAATACAATTCACAGGTACACAAATAGGTTGAATACAAGTATTACTTATATCACATATAACTGGAAACACTATTATTTTCAAGAGAAAGAGGAAATTAGAACATCTTCATCACATGAAGTAATTTAATTTTAAATACTGCTTTGTATATTCAAACTTTCTATTTGAACAGCACCCTAATCGCGTAACACGCGATTAATCATAATCGGTTTCATTTTGATAGCTCAACAATATTCATTGCGTTATTTACGTTGTTGAGCAGACACATTTTTCGAACATATGAAGCAATGGTTTAGCCATTTGTTTCAAAACGAAACAAATTATGATGAATCGTGAGTTACGCAATTAGGGTGCAGGTTCTTAAAACCTATTCTAGTAATATACAAATACTAATCACAATATACCATCTTTCCAGGTGTACAAGAGAAACTCGGCATCATGAACAACGGTCTAGTATATTCCGTGTTCTCATACAACGCGGCGCGTAACGACGAGCTGACCTTCGACACGAGCGCGCGCCTGCAGGTGCTGAGGAAGGGCGACGACAACGAGCGGGAGTGGTGGTGGTGCCGCGACGACTTGGCCAACGAGGGCTATGTGCCTAGGAACTTGCTTGGGGTGAGTTGAAACACCATGTTTAACGTCTTCGACCTAAATCTATATCTATACTTATATTAGGTCTTTACCTATGAAATTGCCGTTTTGCAGTACTGGCCATTTCAAATCAAAATAATTTTTGTTTGGGTAAGAATTCTAATTTCAAATTAATTTTATTTTAAAAACATGGATTTTTTTTTCCAAAAGTAGTCATTTGTTTATTGATTAGTGTTACATTTTCATCGCATTTCAATCTTTTTCGTCATCATGGATACGTTAAAAATTCGAGTAATTATGGAATATGAGTACCGTCGTGGCAGCAACGCGGCACAAGCGGCACGCAACATCAACGACGTTTACGGAGCTAACACTACAAACCAACGCACCACCTGTTATTGGTTTGCTCGCTTCCGTTCTGGAAATTTCGACCTGAAAAATGAACCTCGCGGTCGTCCGAAGACTTTGGTCGACAATGACGAATTAAAGGCGATTGTGGAAGCTGATGATACACAATCTACGGCTGAATTAGCAGCAGCTTTCGACGTTAGCGTCAAAACAATATTGGTCCATTTGCGTCAAATTGGCAAGGTAAAAAATCTTGACAAATGGGTGCCCCACGAACTCAATGATCGTCAGCGCGAAGTACGCGTCGAGACGTGCCTTGCACTGCTCAACAGACACACAAATGAAGGAATTTTGAACCGCATTGTTACCTGCGATGAAAAATGGATTCTGTTTGATAACCGCAAGCGCTCAGCAAGTTGGTTGGATCCTGGTTCAGCACCTAAACAATGCCCTAAACGAAAACTTACCCCTAGAAAAGTGATGGTCACTGTTTGGTGGTCTAGCGCCGGTGTGATTCATCACAGCTTCTTACCAAACGGGGTGAGCATTACTGCAGATGTGTACTGTGAAGAACTGAACACAATGATGGAGAAGCTGGCACATCTCCAACCAGCATTGGTCAATCGCTCGTCTCCGCTGCTCCTGCACGACAACGCGCGACCTCATACTGCACAGCAGACGGTCTCCAAGTTGCAAGAACTGGGGTTGGAAGCTCTCCGTCATCCGCCCTACTCACCAGACCTTGCGCCTACAGACTACTACTTTTTCCAGAATTTGGATAACTTCTTGGCGGGAAAAAAATTCAATACCCGAGAGGCAGTACAAAATGCCTTTGAAGAATTTGTTCCCTCCCGTCCAGCTGATTTCTTTAAGAAGGGCATCAATAAACTGCCACTGCGATGGCAAAGACGCATTGATTGCATGGGTGATTACTTCGATTAATACAAATAAAAAATACATGAAAAAAAATCGTTTAAATTTTTTCATACAAAACGGCAATTTCATAGGTAAAGACCTATTATTAAAAAGTGGAAATATTTTTTTGCGTCGAATAGGCTCCGAAACTACTAGACCGATTTTGATAATTTTTTCACCAATAGAAAGCTAAACTATCAGGAAGTAACATAGGATATAAATTATTGAAAAAAAACATGGAGATCCTTAAGAAAAATGCAATAATGTAACCCAAAGTAGCAAAATAGGTGTGTCAGCTAGAAAACTGTTTATGCCTTCGAAGTACCAGGTTGTCATAACTCGGTAAGAGCACACCTAACATAAGTAGCTGTGTCAGCTAGAAAGCAACATAATAATTTATATGGTATAACAAAATTAGTAACGTAAAAAACCAATTCAAAATCCTATTTGAACCATTTTCGACTTCTACGCGGATGAAGTCGCGGTATCTGGGGAAAGTGTAAACAAACCCTATTTTCGGTTATATTTTTTGCGTAATCTCACTAAAAGGAATTCGTAAAACATTCATCTGTATTTAGAAGGTTTCTGTTTGTATCTCACTACTTTACCAAAAAAATATTGTTTGAATAACATTACTAAATTGGACTTGAAAAGTCATAGACAAAAGTTTAAGTTATAGAATTGACATCTTATTATCAAATTGAAATGTATTTAAGGTTATTCAAAATTATTTTATTGGTCTTGACTATTAAAAAAAAACAAATTGAAGCACTCAATTGGTAGGTGGCACTACAAATTGTTATCCAAATGGAAATTTTCTGTACCAGTTGTTTGCATTTTCATCAGATACGTTTAGTTTATATCTCACTACTTTACCAAAAAATATTGTTTGAATAACATTACTAAATTGGACTTGAAAAGTCATAGACAAAAGTTTAAGTTATAGAATTGACATCTTATTATCAAATTGAAATGTATTTATGGTTATTCAAAATTATTTTATCGGCCTTGACTATTAAAAAAATCAAATCGAAGCACTCAATTGGTAGGTGGCACTACAAATTGCCATCCAAATGGAAATTTTCTGTACCATTTGTTTGCATTTTCATCAGATACGTTTGAAACAGACCAAAAATCCTTACTCTGGGTTGGTATTGAGAAATTTCTAATCGAAAAGCCAATAAACACAGTCAGACCTGGGGGTCGAACTAACGTCCACTAGACTAACGAGGCAGTCATATCCAAGTACAATAATCAGTCTATCGAATTGGTGATCAGTTAATTAGGGCCCGAACACGTACCAAAATCACAATACGACGACACCATGTGTACTTGCGGTAATTTGTATGAGTCGATCTGTCTGACTACAAACACTAGCCACAAAGTAACCACATCGACATTTTTGTAGTTACTACAACGCCATGCTAGAAACTGCAGCGACAGCGACACATAACCGCTGCTTGTCCACATGTTATCGCTGCGATGTGGTGTGGTGTGGTTGGGGTTCGGGAGTTCGGGCCCTTAGGTTTAGGACGTTATGACTACACAACGGGCTTGAAATGCTCCGTGTCGCCTTTTCTAGAGGATACACGAAAAAAAATTAATAGATTATTTTTTCGTGATTAAGTTGTCGGTGCCATAGTTTTGATGGTCTGTACCACATTCTTAAATATGACCACATATTTCTAATGGCTGGCTTACCAACTAAACACATATACAGCATAAACTCATCATCTTTGTAGTAATGTAAAAGTGCAACCTTGTTTTTAGCAATTTAATTAATTGTTAATTCTGTTTGTTTCAGTTATATCCACGAGTAACCACACAGCAAGATTAAAGTCTTGAATTATGACCTGATTAATTTGTAAATATCTATTAGTTACTTTTATTTTTTATGTATTTATATCACTGTAATCTAAAAGTAACGACGCTGTATACAATTTTATCAAATCTAATATTTTGTAAATATTTAACTGTGTAAGTCAAATGAATGAGATTATATTGTACATTTTATAAATATTTTGAGTCATCACTGATATTATTGGTCATAAAATTTGTATATCTTAGTTCTGCAAATGTTGTGAACTATTACACATAAACTGACAATACAAATAATTATGAAGAATTAAGGCTGGAGTTTTATTTACCTTATTATTGTATGTTATTTATGAGGCTAAATTATTCTCCTTATTTATAAACGTTGCTTAAAAGCCACGTTTATAAATAAGGGGAAATGCTTTACAGCAGGCATGTCAAACTGGTGGGCCAAACGCGTGAGGCTAGGTTCCCACTACGCCGGACTGGCAGATTTACCGGCATGGCAAAACTGCCGGAGGAGCTAGTGGCTAAAGAATTTAAATGAAGCTTACATTATGCCGGATCCGGCAAAAACACCGAGCTCGGCATTTTAACCGAGCGTTTGGTCTCTTCGAAACGCGACCCGGACCGGAGTAATGTGTACGGCCGGGTTCCCATTACGCCGGACCGGCAGATTTGCCGGAAACCGGACAGTCAACTACTCACCTCAGTTGAATTTGGTTTGAAATTGTTCTGTTGTGGTGGTATCTTAATAGAAGGCTAAAGAGAAAACATTGGGTACATCCTATTTTACGGGAAAGATTTCACTTGGAACATTTGTAACATTAATGGGTGAATTGAGAATTGACGAATCATTGGTTCTTCAATTAGTTTCGAATGACAGCATCCACTTTTGATGATTTAATGGGACGACTTTCAATAGACATAAGAGTACGAGATATAAGTTTCAGAGAATGTATTTGCCCAGAACAAAGACGAGTAGGAGATACAAGTTTCAGAGAATATATTTGCCCAGAACAAAGATTAGCCATAATTATGTCTAAGGTAAGATTATTTTATGAACTAGTTAACTTAATTGTATAATAATATTTTTGACGTAAGTATTAGTAGTAGTCCTCGTATGAATAGGTATGTGCTATTGTAGGGGATTCTATTGAAACACCTTTTTTTAATTCCACTATTCACATTTATTTAATCACGCACTAATAACTATTACAATATACTGAATTACTGCTAATTTAATATGAACATAACTTGTCTTACTGACGACTAACTTTAAACTGAGTAAAATCTGTATAATTCTATGTGTAGCTCATAACTATTTTCCTTAGAAATTTCCTTAAGTAGTTTTCTACTAGGGTACAAGTAGCGGTTATGTTTGACATCAAACATTTGTTCTAAACCAGTCACATTAAAGGGGGCGGAGCCTAATGGTCAAGCGTAAGCTCGATTTCTCTCGACAAGTTTAAACCTGCTCCTGATTCCTTCGAGGAGCTTCGCTTGGATCGTGGGAAAACCGGTCACGTGCCGATTCTTCGTGGAATATTACCAATGTTTACATCTTTTCTTTAATTTAACTGCGCATAACAGATTTGGTTGTTTGTTAATAGCAAATTAGGTACTGTAGGTATATGCAGGTAGGTACTTATGTATTTTGGCTTAATTCTAATTGGGTTTTGCCTTTAATCATGTACCTTTGAAGATAATTCAAATTCTAATTAAGTGATTGGCTTAGCATTACATTCCTACTTGATCTGTAGGTATTCATGGACTTAAGAGTATGGGAAATCAAAACCAGCCCTACGCTTAGGTATGCAACAATAATTTACTTATATCTACCTAATACCAAATCATTTTTATTTTCAATAATCAACCTTATTCTATGGTGACTTGACGTCGCCAACAGCTATGTATGTTTGTTTAGTGGCAGTTGTCGATTCAGAGTAGGTACCGATTTATTTTTATTAGTGTCGGCTCATATGGGAAGGAATGCTATTGTACTAAATTAAAGGATAGTACAGCTACCTACATTTTGCCAAAAGATCAATGATGGTACTTTAAATTTACAAAAGCCTAGGCTTCGTGAAAACTTGGACGAGGAATTACCGTTAATACTAGTTGGCGATGAAGGCTTAATCTCCACTACGTCCGTATGGAGGTACACATTTTGATACTGTTAAAAAGATTTTTAACTATACTTAGATTAAGTCGAGCAAGAAGGTATGTTGAGTGCGCTTTTGGTATTCTGGCTAATAAGTGGCGAATATTGCATCGAGCTATATAGATCTGAACGTAGACGATACAAGCGATTAAAGCTTGTACACAAGCTTTAATCGCTTGAATCGTCTATCGTCTAAGACTGTAGTCTTACAAAATTTTGTTAGAGAAAAAGACGGTATAGGTAAATTTTGAAAGTTACAAAAATATAGAGTATAGACAAGAACAAGAAACGAGACCTGCGAATCGAAATGGGTCGAGTCGAGGTGGTCCTAATGCTAACGATAGACGGACAGCATCTACTAATTATTTTGTTTCGAATATTGGTTCCGTTCCGTGGCAGGCAGCAGCTATAAAATAATATTTGTGAAGGCATCTACCTACCCGACCGACCCGTGCTCGTTGAAGCGCCAGCCCGCGCCGACTAATAATAATGCCAATATTTTGATCCAGCCTGTCCCCACTAGCTGTCCCCCTAACAGTGACGCCCTGAGCCGAGGTCCGTACCCCTCAGCATGCAGTCGCATAGTATGTAAGTTTTTAGTTTTTAAGCCCTGGCTGCAGGCTCTTAATGGCAGCCCCAGGAAAGCCCGGTTAAGCAGTCACTGCCTCTCAAGGTCAACTGCGAGATGCCCGACCAAAAAAAAATGCATCTACCTACATTTTATCAATAAGTAAAACAATAAAAAACTCACCATAATGTTTTATTTCTTTTTCTTCCAATTCATCGAAATTTATGTTTCAGTATTAAACATACTTCACGCCATGCTGCTAACCTCAAGTTTTTGTCTTTATACCTAGTCGTCTTCGGTCTTATCTTGGACAAGCGCCATAGCCAAAGTCATTTTTTCAGAAGTATTCTAAACTTTGCTATTCTTAAGTTGATCACACTTACCGATTTAGGGAAGATGGATAGGTTACAATATCCTTACGTGTTTTTACTTTATATTATAGAAAATAAATTAATCCAAATAATAAAAATAAAAATACTATAGGTAGCATTTTAAAATTTGGAACCCCCTCAAATGTGACGTTGTGGCACTATGGACACGCCACGATTGCGGCGGTAAGGCCTCCATTTTTACTAATTTGGACAAATTCAAATCTAGGTTTTACAAAAAACTTCAGACCTCTGCGATGCTTTTTCAGCGAGATATCGGCAACGTGTTTTTCACTGTTTCAATGGCGCTTCCACTGGATTTTAGTCTTACAGCTACTGAAATATAAACCTTGGATTTTTGTAGTATTTTTACAAATTTTTACAAGTTCAAATCTGGGTTTTACAAAAAACTTCAGACGTCTGCGATGCTTTTTCAGCGATATCGTGTTTTTCACCGTTTCAATCGCGCGTCCATGGGGTTAGGTATAGTCTTACAGCTCCTATTTTTTTTTAATATATGTTTACAAATTCAATCTATCATTTACCTAAATTTCAGGTCTCTACAACGTTTACCTACCTAGTTTTAAAGATCTCCGTGGCCGCGCGGTTCTTCGCATTTCAATGGCGCGGCCACGTTCAAACCCTTATAACTTTTTAACCATAACTTTGACAAATTTATGGTTTTGGGAATCAAGTTTTACAAAATTTCGGTAGTTTTATTTTTTTAATATCGCCGTGGCCGCGCCCTAGAAACGGACACGTCATAACTTAGTAGGCGAGAAGTACCAGGTTGTCATAACTGAGTAGCTGCACAGAGCACACCTAACCCTAAAATTCACCCCCCCAGTGGGTTCCCGCATTGTCGTTGCGGGGGGGCTCAGTAGCCGTGGTCCGCTCCCACGGTGAAGCGAAGAGGAACCCAAAGGTGGGGCCGCTCGTTAGGGCTTTTGTCTCCAAGCCGACGACGTAGCGGCCAAAAAGTAGGTTGCGGTGAGGTGCACCGCAACTGAGGCGAGCCGCGATGTCGAATGGGAGGCATCGCGGCTGAGGGTTACAGGCTGCGGCGGAGGCGGAGTGCCGGTACTTTTGAGTAGCGCTCTTCCCTTCCGTGGCCTGGACGGGGCCGCCACCGTTTGATGGCGGACGCGGTGGGGCCGCAGGGGAAGAGGAGTGTCGGTATAGCGTTGGCCGCTCTCCCTATCCCCTGCGGCCGAGAAGTGGTAGGCGGCGGGGCCACTGCGATGACCCGTCGCAGGGGAACCAGGGGTGCCAGGGGTGCCAGGGTAGTCTGGGGCCCTTGTGCTACTTGGTTCCTGGGGTGGTCACGGCGTGCCATGTGTCCTGGTGCGCCGGACTGGTGGGGCCGCAAGGGCGGCCGATGCCTGCCAGGGGTGCGGGTTGTTCGAAAGAGATACCGTCGCCCCTGGCGCACGGGCAACTGAGGAAACACGGGTGGGTTTTAGTCAGTAAAAGTCTGACACGCCCTCCTGCTCCACCCAGAGCGGGAGAAGTTATTTGATGATTTCCCAACCTCAAAAAAAAAAAAAACCCTAAAATTCAGCTGAGAATTTTCTCATTTTATTATTTTTACTTTGATACGGTAGAGGAAGGCCAAAGAAAAGATAGATGTATTTTGTGAGGAATGATATGAAAAAACCGGCCAAGTGCAAGTCGGACTCGCACACGAAGGGTTCCGTACCATAATCTATAAACACGGCAAAAAATCATGTCTGTTGCATGGGAGCCCCCCTTAACTATTTGTTTTATTTTCACAATTTTTTTTATTTTTTAAATGAATATACCTACCAATAATTAAATATTCTGTGAATACTTCAAGCGACTACTTGTTGCCGTTATCAATATCGAGCAAAAAAAAACACGTTTGTTGTTTGGGTGCCTTTTATTGTTATAGCGGCAACAGAAATACATCATCTGTGATAATTTCAACTGTCTATCACGGTTCATGAGATACAGCCTGGCGACAGACGGACAGACCGACAGACAGACGGACAGCGGAGTCTTAGTAATAGGGTCCCGTTTTACCCTTTGGGTACGAAACCCTAAAAAAGGGAGTCAATGATAGCGTGACAGTTGACAGGAAAGAATGGAAGAAGAAGTGTTGCCGACTCCAAGTAATATGGGACATGGGCAGAATGATTATGATACCTTGATACGTTAGGAAGAATGAAACAAGCGACATTTTTAATTATAAAATTTATTGTCTAAAAATACATTCACATGTCTCCCTCATCAGAGTCCTCAATATCAGCCAGGGCCTGTTTGGCCAAGTTCTCAGCTTCGCTTGCAAGTTCCTTGGGTACCAGCTGGTGACGTCCTTTCGTGTCCTTGGAAACCCAAGAGAGTTCTAACTCGAACTGCTTGTCCTTTAGCTCATCATGCACCAGGTAGATACTGAAATGTGACAGGAAAGTAATAATAAATATTTGCAATACAGTAAAATTAAGTTTTTTTTTGTACTGTCCCATTTTCTGTGCCCCCTTTTCTAGCAAGTGTTCTGACTAATGGATCCTTCTTTAGACTGTGAAGTAATATTGTTTCTCAGGGCTTTAGGGCCATTCAAGTATTACGTAAGCACTACATGGGGGGGCGGGGGGTCTTTGCTTTGCTTATTTTTGATGACATGGGGGATGGGGGGGTCTGGATGGTGATTACGTCAGCAGAATTTATTTTTTATTTATTGGATTTTCTACAAAATTTAGTCGATTTTGGTTTGAACGCATATGGCAACCCTGCTTGTCTATGAATGGCTCGAAGAAAACGATGACAATATTCCAAAATCACACGAAAGTGAGCAGACACGTTGTGTGTCTTCTACCAATGTTTACGTAAGCATGGGACGGGGGGTAAGAGCCTTGCTTACTTTTGCTAACGGGGGGGAGAAAGGGTTTATAATTGCAAAAACTCTGCTTACGTAATACTTGAATGGCCCCTTTCTTATAACAGCATGTTGATTGACCATCTGCTGGATTAGTGCATTCTACGAAGGCCACACCGCCAGCGAGCGACCGAACGAGCCGGGCGAGCATCGTTTCACCACTTTTCATACTTATTGGCAACCCGAATTACAGAGATAAGCTACGTCAGCGATACAAAGGATGCGAACGAAATATCCGACGATGCCAGTGATGCTATTCGTTCACCTCGTTAGTTAGTTGTAGTTCGCGGTGTGAACCCCGAGGTATGAAACGAGGTGAAACGATGCTCGCCGAGTGACAGACGGACCGACCCCCTCGGGTCGCCAAAGCTTCGCTTAGTTTATATAGTTTCTGTTGCCTCGCTTCGCCTGCCAGTTCGCTCGCTAGCTGGCGGTGTGGCCTGCGGTTTATTACTTAATATTTGAGAGCTGTTTTTTTTTAGTAAAGTGTTTTTTAATGACCAGTAAATGAATTATAACAACAAATCTTAGTTGTTGTAACACGTTTGAGACATATCTCCTTTCTACTTTGCTGAAAGCAAGCTCGGCTTTTACAATATGTAAACATAACTTTTGAACATTCCTCAAAAATTTCGTTTTGACGATGACAATAGGCGAAAAGGATTTACTTACATCCTAGCGGCCTCCTTGATAAGTTCCTTGACAGTGAGGTCAGCCAACTTCAGTTTTTCAATTTCAGTCTTGGCAGCCTGTTTTGCTTTGCCTACTGCACATCCGAAGTATGACTGAAATATAATTATGATTTACAGAATTAGCACACTTGGCAAAATAATCATGGAGCTGCTTGTGAGATGACTAAGTTCTGCAGTTACTTTAGTTTACGAGAATGATTGCAATGCCATTTACTGGTCAACAAAATACATATCAGAGTGTTCTTGACATCACATCGGGCCACACTCCACACCGCGACCGAGGGCTTTTCCCGCCGGCACTCGTTCGCCGACACCTGAGCGTGCGCACACATTTCGGTCGTCTTAAATAAATTGTTATCAGTACCTATCTATCAAGAAATACAGTCGCCAATCCAAATCAAGCAGTTTTTTATTATTAAGTCAAGACAACCAGCAGCACACCTGGAGCTTGATATTCAACACAGAGGCTAAACAAGATGATGATTAATAGAGAAGTATGGAAAAATTAGACGTGTTGCGTCAACCCAAAATCAATTGGAGTAAGTGCAAGAGAATGATAATAAAGCTCAAAATTGAGCCCATTAGAGATGAACCAATATTTAACTCAAAAAATGTATTTTATGTTGTTTGCATATATGTTTTAAAATACAGAGTAGGTACCAACTATTAGGTACAGTATCAACTTAAATTTTAACAAATTATTTTTGCTCGCTTTCGATAATTTTCGTTTTCGGCTGAAAAATCATTTTTTCGTCCAAGGACGAAAATAAACATTTACCGCAAATTAATACTTACAATTCTTTATTCAGAGACACTATATTACTGCGACTTTTACAAAAAAAAAAACTCCTTTCAACGAACATAACCCAATACATATTAGGGTATTACACCCATTTTTGAAGTGTCTTATTTGGATTCTAAAGTGCTAATAAACCACAACATTTTTACTTAATTGAATAATGCAGTAAAAATGCATTAAGATTTTCAAATTTGGCTGGCAAAAAACGCTGGAAGCAGTGGAGGCCTTATTGCTCTGTGGGTATGACGTCAGTTTGCTATTTATACAAACGCGCTAATATTTTATAATGATAATCGTTTATAATTCAAAAAATTAGTTATTATTCTACTTATCGTTGGTTTGCTGTACCTGAATGCAAAATATTATTTAAATAAAAATTACTATGGTTACGAAAATAATAAAAGTACAAAGTTGTTCAATTAACATGCCGTATGACGTAATAACATGGCGGCTACTATTTCATGGTGTTCAAAAACAGATAAAAAAACTGAAATCTTTGAATTGAGTTTTAAATATATATTTTTTTATTTCATGAACTAAAATGAACATTTTCCTACTGCATTTTGACTAAGCTATCTCAATAATATATTTTTTGTTTTTTCTCAAATAGAGTAAAATACCCTATTTGTTTCCGGGCAGTCTCTAATATTTACATAGATAAACTTAGGCCTTCTTCCCATGGGGGTAGACTGAAACTAAATGAATGTGACGGAAGGTAGAGAGCTTGCATTTTGTGGCACAACTCAGGAGTAGTCTATGCTATATTCAGTAGTGGACTGCTATAGCAGGCAACAACCAATTAATCAACTAGGCCTATGATTAATTTACGTAAAACCAACAAACAGGAAATAAATAATCAAACAAATACTTACAAAGGTCACACCACTGGGATCAAGCATGTACATCTGAGGGCCTTCATAGTCATTCCATGTTCCCATGACAACAGAACACCCATAGGGACGAACAGCACTGTACAGTGTGTATGCATGCATGTACATTGACACACGCTCGTTTAAGTACTTCAGTGGTACTTGGGCACCATACTGCGATCTGTAGTTTGATGCTTCGGAGCGAGCTGTTTCTACGATCTGTCTAGCATCGGAGATGAGACCTGCTACTGCCTGGAAATGAGAAATGTATTCATGATAGTATTATTGTTAAAAACTTGGTTGTATATTGAGGGCCTTAACAATATGTGGAACACACTATAATAACAATAGGAATAGGAAATAGACGTCTATAGACGTCAAATTAAGATGTGCTCATGACGTTTCCGACGGCATGACATGTCGAATATGTTTGAAGGAATTTGTCGCTTGGAGTAGAAAACACAGATTTCTGATATTGACATGGCAGTCAAAGGGTTAACCTAACAATCATATTGATTCCATCCTCCTTAATCCTTAACCAACTTTTACATTTTCTAATTTCTCAGTTTCTGTTGGACCAAATATAGTAACAGTATTTTGAAGAATGATTAAGAAAACTAATATGGTTTTTCTTCTCTTGTTTATTATTTTAATAAAGATAAGCTAGTCAGAGCTAGAGCGGTGGGGACCCAGTGGTATCGGCCCCAACATACAAGTAGTAGGTTGTGTGTTAGAACCCAGGAACGCAATTTACTTTGTGTATTTCGTTTCCTCACCACTGCTTTAAAAACGGTAACGGGTAAAGGAAAACATTGTGAGGAAACCAACCTGTCTTAAAAACCAGAAATACTAAGACATGTGACATCCACCAACCAGCACTGGGCCTGCGTGGTGGATGCTGGGGGTGCTGTGTCCCAGCAGTGGGAACCTTATGGGCTGATTATGTTCAGCTAGTCAGTTATATTGGTATCAGGGTTGATGATGATAGGACTCCCTTTTGCGCACGTAGACTCCCATTCGGTCCGATGTGCGTGGCGTTACCAGGGTTGATCAAGGGTGTGATGGGCATAAGTAATGTAAATGGAAGTTCAATCACAAGCATGACGAGATGAAACCAACAAAAAGAGAAACTATATAACTAGCTATTTAATTCGTTCTTTTAAAACACGTACCATGCCAACATGTTCATCAACATGGAATATTCTCTTGTTTGCGCCAGGTTCGTACAGCTTCGATGTAACCAGTTTCTCCACAGCAAACACCACTCCGTCCTTCCCTCGAAGGCCGATCACTGTTCCGGAGTTCTCCACGGCCTTCGCAGCATACTCCACTTGGAATACTCTGCCATCGGGCGAGAATTGTGAGGCCGAAAGATCGTACTGTAATTACATACAAAATGAGATAATTAGTATGCTGATTATTAGGTCTGCCATGTTTAGAAGTCATCGTATGGTTTCTAAAAATACAAATACGTATTTAACCACTATAATGCAGTGAATTATATGGGTAAAATAAAACACAGTAGTTCGACAGTATATCAAAAATGGATTATAACCTAAACATTAAATTGCAATTCTAAGATAAATACTTACACCCGTTCCAATAGAACTCATGTTTGAGATAGTTTATAAAATGAAATGCTTGATAAAACCTCTTTTGAACACTTTTACATCTAATTTCAAATAATATTTTTAGTTTGCGGCGACGATGACAAGCACTTCAATCGGTTTACTTTGTCATTGATATGTTTTCTATTACACAGCAGCGTGACAGCGGACCAAAACTACAGATACGTACGTTCCGAACTTAGGACTTTCATCATTGCCTAAGAAGCAAAAGAAACAAGTCCGTTCAAAAATTGCAGCTAATTTATAACATTAAACGTGATCTTTTTAATTTAACAAAAAAAAACTATTTTTGTTTTCTTCGTTCAATTGTTTTCAAGTGGCTTTAGTATCCTTTTAATTTATGACACAAATTTCTTTCAAAGGAACGTTTCTTTAGGATTTAAACCAATCAAAACATTTTAAATGTTGCAAAGAGAACGTACTTGTCAAATTTTGACAACTCATTTTCTGATCTTCAGTGCGTTCTAAAATTACTGTATTTGAAAAGATGCATTCTAAAATATTAATGAGGAGGTCGCAGCATTTATTCATCATTGCCGTCATCAGCAGCTGATATTTATGGAAAATCAATAGAAATCTGTGACATAAATCTAATTGAAAAAAGTAGAAGTAATGAAAAGCATCATCACTTCAGCCGAAGGACGTCCACTGCTGGACATAGGCCTTCCCCAAAAGAAGGTGGTTTGCCATAATCGCCACGCTTGGCAGGCGGGTTGGCGATCGCACTATGGTGGTAAAATGCATAGAGAACGCTGCTGCCCATTCTCCGGTAAGTCCCTTAGTCGCCTTCTACGATACGATACAAGAATGCGGTTACAAACTGAAAGATAGTCATAGGCTTAAAAATCGCATTTTTTTTAATTTTTCACGTTTGTGTCTTAGGCGTCACGTATTGTGCATTTGTGTACGCACCTTAGATTACATGGCATCGCCTGTACTATGTTTAGTTTGTTTATGTTTTTGTAAGGTTGTTAATTTTATAAGTGGCAAGACTTAGCTATGATCCGGGGCGCTATTTGAGCGCTGCTCATAGCGTCCCTCTCTCTTGCTTCAGCCGTAATGGGACATGGACTTGATTTAAGTCATTAGTTTATTTTGACCCTATTAGTTTAATTCTTTTAAGCCTGTGCTACATAGTGAATGTAATCCTAAACTTTAGGTAATACTTACGTGTGTTGCAATTATATTATTATTACCCACAAGTAAGAGTTTCACTTCCGGCTAAAGAGCCGAAGTGAAACTCGAACCCGAACTTGAGGTTGTGATCGAAGGACCACAACCTGACCTCAGATACGCGTAATAAGAGACAGGTAGAATACTTTCCACCTATGTCCTTGTCACAAATTAAACGAAAACTAAAATACTTAGATTTGGAGTGTAGCACTATTGATAAAAGAAGAGTTAAAGATACGGGACGCTTTTACCACAGGTAAAAAAGCAGCTTTAGTGGAAAATACATTAAATTATGAACGTTTTATATCTAATCATTAGTGTCTGTTAATGTGAAATTATTTTTTTGGTGATTAATGGAGGTGGACCACAAACCAACTGGAGGGTGATCTTCCAGACTGAAAAAACACAAACACACCCTTTATTATCTAGCTACCTAATAGGGATACTTACCACAAGTGCCTGAAGGTAATAAAAACGGATTTCGTTCTCTTGGGAGCATCACCTATCTGGGACCTTTTTAGCGAATTTCTGCCCTTTAAGTCTACAGGTAATAAAAGAATAGCACATAGCCAAACACATAGCGTCGACCATAGACATAAGAAATAAGGTGTAGGGAGTCGGGATGAAATATCAGGCTTCCATTTTTTTTATCGGAGAGGTTTCTGCAATAATTTTCGTATTATAGCGCAACGGGGGGATACAACTTACTTATCGACTAACAGAAGTTGCTTGTTTACAAAAAATGCATTGATAGTGCTTGACAGCTAGTTGTCAAATTCTTGGTACGTTGACAACAGCGACATCTGAAGTGAGCAAGTGGCAGTTTTTATCCCCATTCTACGATGTTCCATGTGTATTGTGCAGTGAGTGAAGTAGGTTCTGTTCGACGAAAAAGTTTCGCTACGTATTTATAGATGGCGCTATTTTGAAATCTCTCGGAAATCTCGGGACAATAGGGTCCCGGACTTGCCGGACCTTTGAGCCGAAGCCAACTAGCAAAGACCCGATAAACTCTATATTAAGTAAAATAAATGTTTTTTTTTACCAAGTATAGTTCAGTAGGTAGTAAACCAATGTTTTCCGTATTGCAAATACATAAAGGTGTATTTGCAATACGGAAAACATTGGTTTTTCTTTAAAATCCTTCTACAATTAAAGATGTAGGCATATGTATGGTATACACCTTCAAACTGAACAACTGTTGAAAAAACTAATACCACATCCCCGCAACAGACCCGGGAATCGAACCCAGGACCTCATACCTACTTGCGATCACTAGACGGGCGAGGCAGTCGCTCAAAGCATTTATTTTAATTAGGTAGGTACTCAAATCAGTTACAGGCACTTTTAAATTGTCAAGGAATCGGTCAATCAGAATGAATATGAAGTCGATTCCAAAGCACCAAGGTTCCTGTGGAGAACGGGCAAGAAACTCCATGGAAACTGTTCCAAATCAAAATATTGGATTACATAACTACTAACTAGCTGATGAGACTTGGAAGGGGGTGACTGCAGACATGACAACTAATAGAGAAGTATGGAAAAAAATATATGTTGCGGCGACACCATTGGAAATAATCTGGGAGAATGAAGAATGATCATCACGATGAAATACTATAACTACATTTAAAAACATTGGTAGGTTACTTTTTTTTAACCGACTTCAAAAAGAATGAGGTTATTAATTCGACATGTTTTTATATATATTTTTGTTATAATGTGTTCGGGCATAACTCCGTCATATATTATAGAAGGATTTGCTAAATTCTTTTTTGGTACGAAAGGAGTTTGTCCCGAAATGGTCCCATTTAAATTTCATATTGATCTGATGATGCGTTAGAATAGAATAGAATTTATTTGCAATTATGGGTACCTAGTACATAAGTAGTTGTAGGTATCACAATAAAGAGTTCTGCCATATTTCACCATTCGGCATGCAAACATTTTCATTAAATAAAATTGTTAAAATTTCAATTCTCATTTAAATTATTACGGAGACAGTTTCGGAGACAGACAACGGAACTCTTAAAAAAATGACAGCAAATCAACTGCGATTGCTGATAACGCATAAATATGCATTGTTTTGACCCCAAGGATGATGAAATTTCGAACTGGTGTGGGATAGGTACTATAAGTTAAAAAGTGAAAAATAAAAACTTTTCCATAATAAAAGTAACCGACTTTCCGGAAAGTCCGTGACTTTTGGCTATGTATTTTAATTTTTGGTCACCACCTTCCGAAAATAATATTTCACGTTGTAGTGTTTTTCCAGAACTCTGTTGTTTTTTTTTTTATAAAGCTTTCATCAGTCATCTCAAAATAAGTGTGGCATCTCTCCCAAATACATAAATCTTCAAAAAGTTGTCATGAAATTACCTACTTACCTATTTGAGTGACTCTAGCACTCTGATGTCACTCCCTCATACGTGCCAGTACAAACATTGCCCATATATGACAAAACACTGCCGTTTTACGAAGCAAGTAGCAAAATTACCATGTCAAAAGAATTTACGAGCTTGTCGCTGTTTACACGTTTTTGTCTGTCGCGTCACATCGCCAAAAATCTACTAGAACTTTATTATACTGGAATCCTTCCACGCTCAAGTGTGGAAGAAAGTCTCCCGGCCCAACATGGGAATTTCCGAAGTGAATAGTTTGAAACTTAGTTCTTTCGAACATCTGGCTGGCTGTGATATTGCTTTTATTGGTATGTGGTGTGCCACATGGTAGAAGGAAATATAATGTTTTTGACGCGAAAGAAAAAAGACCCTCAGCTATACGACACCGATTCTACCAACCTCAACTACAGATGATAAGGTTTCCAATGACGTTACAAAGAACAGACCTAAGGAGTTGGTGGCAGTCACAATCAAGGAGAGGGATGCCTGAGGATGCTGATAATACCTCCTGATATAGTACATCAGTCTTCTTTTACGACTCCCTCTGGCAAAGAGGGTACTTTTTGTTGCCTACACATACCAACCCTGTTTATTTAAACTTTGTCTACATTGTATCCCTCTGATATTACAAATCCTATCTTTTGTGTTATTTATAGACCCATTAAAAAGTAACACCTACGGTATCAGTTCAACACAAAGGGCAAAGGGATGTTTAAATAGTCGCCACCCTCGTATTAAGTGTGAATCTTTAGATCTTTAAACACCAAATAGATACTCTGCCAGAATCCATTCTTCACCAACCACTCGGATTGTTTGTTTCAACCACGATAATTGCCTACGTTCCCGCATCTTCACTCCCACTATCTGCTACTGTGGTTTTCAAACTTTCATACGCAGTGGCAATGCTCATAAAATATAAGATTATCGCTGAAAAGTCAAAGAAAAACTTTGGAGCGGTTGGGAATTAAATTATTATGCAGGCTAAAAGTGCTAAAACCAACTTTCTTACTCAGAAAGTAAAAATGTTTGTAAATAAGCTCTCCAACCATTAAGAAAAACAGAACTTTCAGCCATCAGAAAGTTAAAAAAAAAACAATTTGGGTGGTTGGAAAAACAGTTACAAAAAGAGTAGTTAAGGTCAGAAGTTTGAGAACAGCTGTTCTATAGCGAAATGTAAGTAAACACAGCACCCTTGAAAGGGTTCGGGCGTTCCCTTAGAGTGGTGGAATAAAACAAAATGAGCTTTTCTATTGATCCACAAGGAACGTGCAGTATAATATGTTCAGTGAACCTGCGAATATGAATGAGCTACCAAGTAGGTGATACAAAAATAGAATGTCTATTGTGTTACTATAATATTTTGTTTACGACCAATGCATAGGAAAAGGAAGAAAACGCGACCAAGAATTTTACATTTTCATATTGGCTTTTTGCAAAATCGGGTCAGACTTATAATCCATTTTATACGAATTTTATGTAAGGGTAATTTCAGGGCCCAAGGATTACCTTACCTATTCAAATTCAACGAACCTTTTAATCGTCGACTCTCTTTTGTCATTTGGGTAAATATTTAAGTACAAGCAGAGCGAGTATCTACAACGACAGAAATTATGGGGAGTAAATGACTTGCCGGTACGCGGGTACGGGGTACTTAAATAATACCGTACATAATCGGCGGCGACATTTTTATGAATTTTATGAAGTCATTGCTTGCACCAAAGCCTGCTCGACAATGTACCTTACAAACCATGCAAGGCAGAAAACCTTCACATATCGTGGTAGACGATATATTTATTGCTTTAATAATGTCGACCTGGGCATGACCACGCCAAATTAAAAATCCTGTCGTACATGTTTTCTGTCGAGCTGAGGGCCCACATTAAGTAAATATTCCTGTAATTGCGTTGTCTAAAAAATGCGAAGATAAATTTTTTGGCCGCGAGCCGGGGCTGCATACGAAATGAGCCACACTGGGATTATTATTTGCGTAGCTGACATCCTAATTAACGTGACTTTTTTTCTTTGTCCGCCTAGCGGAATTCTCCTCGTTCGGATAATGGACTAACAGAGGTAGGTATGACGTAGGTAGCGAATAAATAACAAAAGAGGTCCTGTGGTAGGGTGAGCAAAAAGTTTAATAAAAATGTCTTATTTAAAAGTTAATTGCTCTTTTAGTACTTTCAGTCCAGAGTTCAAATTTCAGAGAGGTGGAAGTGATAATTCTGAAACAAATTCAGAGCTCGTGGAACAATTAAACCGCTTGAATGTCAAATGGAAAAGCTGGACAAAGTTTGAGAGCAAAAGTCTTAGAATTTAAAGACAGACTTTCATTGGCTTCATTTACCTAGAACGGTGTAGCACGTTGGACTTCGAAGGAATGGTTATCTAAGTATTATTATTATAGCTTGAGGTGCCTTTATTTACGTAAGACTTAGAAAGCTTTGTAATAAACGGTTGATGTGTGTGAACAAAGGCAGCCTTATTAGGTACCTTTATTAGTTAGTATTAAGTAGCCAAAAAACCTTTTTTGAAAACGAGGATGAGCATTTATTGTATGAAAAGAAATTATGAACGTGGCACGTAATTTTCATAGACTTTGTTTGGCCTTTTTTGACATTTCGGCTCATGTTTTCAAATGACATAGACCTTCTTTTCCTTGTTATTTAAAAAAAAATCACACATGACAATAATTCTTACACACTTCTGAAATTATGTACCAAGAAATCTTCGTCAGGACTCCATCGACTTTCCATCTCCAAGCTTGCAACTAGATGAGCTTTTCCTCACGTTTTATCCTACCCGTTTCAACTTTAAAAAAAAAAAAATACTCGGCAACAATTTTCATACACAGTATCTTAGCAGTCCATCAAAAAAGAGGGTCGTTATGTTACATTTTAATTTATAGGTACCCACAGAGCTCTTCATCAAGTTAACTTCTAGTTAATCAAGTCCCAGCACTAAAAACTTCTTGCCAAAAGTATCGGCCGTCCAATTTGTGGCGCCCCGTCAACACGGATTGTCGTAAAAGGAGCTAAGCAAACGGAGGAGCAGCTATCGCCTTTATTATATTTCTGTGGCAATATTTTGTCGGCATCACGACGTATATTAACGAGTTCGTGTAACGCCCCGCCGAGTAAACAGATTGCTAATATATCTGCGGACAATCCACCGATGTATTGTCGGCGCGAGAGGGTTTTGAACGGAGTTAGCGGTCCCTAAGGATAGAAGGTAAGATCTCTGAGGGTCTGATTAAATTTGTAATGTTTTGTTCTGCAATTTAGCTTAGGTATGTAAGGTATATCAAGCCATAATCTTATCAAGTCATACTAAATTTGTGTTGTAGAAAGACATGATTTAGTTTTTGTAAATGGAGTCAGACTAGCACTCTAATTGCGTAACTCACGATTAATCATAATTTGTTTCGTTTTGAAACAGATGGCTAAACCATTGCTTCATATGTTCGAAAAATTTGTCTGCTCAACAACGTAAATAACGCAATGTATATTGTTGAACTGTCAAAATGAAACCGATTATGATTAATCGCGTGTTACGCAATTAGGGTGCTGGACATTGCGGGAACTAAGTCAAAGTCAACTCATGAAAACAGACGATACATAATGTTCATGTTCCACAAACCTCAAAATATTTGTCACCAATATCTGGAAGATACCGTATCCACTCTGTATAGATAACTGGGTAAAATATATGACTGTATCCCCGAAGGGGAAGTGCGGCAATAAATTACCAATCAGGTGGTGTTACAATGGCTTGCACTCGTAGTCAGCCTAAACTTGGTTGAGTTGGAGCCAAGTTGTACTAGCTATGAAATATTCTGTTGGTTCCATTTATCCGCTCTTATGTAAAGTGCACTTACTTGCACAAATTTGAACCAGGGAGACCATTACAGAGACGCGCGGACGATTTCGTCCCGTTCAGCTGGAAAAGTGCTATGGAATCGTAATGGTGTTGCGAATAATGGCATTTGAATTTTGCTTGAGTAAACATGAAGTGGAGGAGATTTAATTTTGTTTGAACGGTTTAGCTGGGAAATGCGCTGACAATGAGACGAATTGTGGATTAACGCTCATTGTGATGTAGATTTTGAACACGTGAACTGTGAGGAAGGAATTGGGGAACGCTATTTGATTTTATGAAGTCTTTGGGTACAGAAAGATAAAACTGTAAATCAGTGATAAAAAATAAATCGTGTGCAGCTATAAGGTAGGTATAGGTTAATAATAATCATTCCTTGTTGAAATAGTTGCAGACCTTAAGATGCATGACAGGAACGTAAATAAACCTAGATGATTGAAATCAGATTCTTCTGAGAAAATTCACAGACCATATACCTAAAGCACCTTGCAAAGTGTGATATTTGATTGGGCTTCTACTATGAAGGTGGTAGTATACGCAGCAGACACTAAAAACAAAGTATCAGCGATCATTTGAAAAAAGAATTTCCACAGAAATCAGTCGTTATGAGGAACATCAAATTGAATTCGGACGTCACTCGAAAGCTACTTTCATAAAATTTTATATGAAAACTTCACATACATTGTGGACAAAAGAGAGCATTAAGGATAATCTATGTGTCGTGAAATCCGAACTTTTCTTTTCATTACCTCTTCATACTGAGGCGAAATGCTGGCGAAATGAGGCCATTTTAGTTCTAACCGTTTTAAGTTTTATTTCAGCAATAAAAATATTTAATGTGATATAGAATGAGATAGGTGCCATTACCGACCATTATTGAGTATCATTAACGTTTAGAAATGCTATTTAGTACACCGAAACTCATTCCTAAATCAATTTTACGTGGAAAATGTTTCCAATATGGAAAATTCCAGATATAAAATTGCAAACTGAATAACCGCAAAATGCTTGATTTGAATGTTATCGCCAAAGAAAGGTCTTAAAAAGCATCTCAATTGTATCTGTAAAACACAACGTCAGAATCTATTTCGCTCTTAAAAAATACGCTGGAAAATCCTTTAGCAAATGCTTTAACTTATTGAATCCATACGATGCGATCGCTCCACCTTTTATATAGCTTACGACGCCAAATGGACACGTCGATATAAAAGGTTTTCCGAATATATTTGACGGATTATACGCATTCACGCATAATTTAACTTCTAACGCAATAAAATATCCATTAATTTTGAAGATGGCCATTTTCCAGTGGGCTGAGCACAAGACGTTAGATTTTGAGGGCGACTTTTCACTTGGAAAGGTAAATTTCACGTCTTCATCTTACTTTCGTTTAAGTTATTTTACCTTGAGAAAAACTGGATAGAAATCAACTTTTGAGGAAAGTCGTTTTATTATTGTTGCTTAAATGTCTGAAATAAGGTAGAGAAGTTGTGTTGATTTATTTTTGTTATCAGCCTACACCAGTGAAGCTGACACATTCCGAAAATGAAAGTTGTTATGTAAACAAACAATAAAACCTTTTTCCTTAATCAAAAGGGGTGTCAAGACAAAAGAATTCACACTCAATTCTAAGACACAATTTTTATTCCACACACATTATGGGCAAAATAACGAGCACAATGTAAATAAAGCTGTATAAGTTATTACAATGTTATGTTCTAAATGATATATAGAAGGAAACACTTAAGAATAGTACTTATGCCGAAAACTAATATCAGTGTTTGCCAAGCAGTTCACATTTGCAGAATTGGGGTGACAGCATAGACAATTTAACTAATAGAGCAGACAGAAAATAATATTTGGAATAGGATGAGCTTATATCCAAATATTGCTGCGTGGTGATAAAAAAGAAAGACGGAAGAGTTGACAGAAAATAAGGGCAGAAAGTGTCTAGCTACTAGATTGAAAAGGACATGACAAGACTATAGTGACGACATGGTTATGTATATAGTTATTATTGCAACTTTAAAGGCCGTGTGATAGGTACTATTTTCACCCGAGGTATTTATGTCACTAAAAGTACCTTTAAAGACAATGTGCTTTGATCAATCACTAGTTTCAATGCCAATCAAGTATATTCAACAGGTACCTACCGGTAACGAGACTAAAAGCCGAATTGAACATACGCATTCCTATTCTAACAAATTTTAAGATAAGGTACATACCAAATATGCAGGCATAGTAAATTTCTAAGATGATTGAAATCAATCCACTCTAAAAACAATTTAATTTTTTAACCAAGACGATACAAAATCGAAATTCAAAATTACAGCGCGTCTACCGTCAGTGAGTTCTCTCTTACAAGGTTCACACAATACCCGCTTATCGGGACGTCGCAACGTTATTAAATAAACAGGCAACTTGTACGAATACGAGGCTGTATCACTATCTGCGGATGAAGCAGTAGGAGCGTCGGTAAATTATTGAAATCAAAATTTGTCGATCGCTCCTGCAGCAGCTGCTGCAAGGATTTCGGCGCTTTGTCGTCGAGTAATATAATTATTGGAGTTATTGATATTATATTTGGGAGTGATTGTATTGATTGATTGGTATTAAAGGGTATTATGACAGTTGGTGTTGTTACAGCTATCAGTATTATTCCTAATTGAGGGTTTAATCTCTCGGCATTTGAGTGGTTTGGCACCTTGCGATTTTAGCAGTTGGGGATTAATATGTTTGTGGTGCAATACATAGTATTGATACATTTTAAAACATGCTTTACGAGAATAAAAATAATCATGAGCTGTGCCAGTTCTAACAGCAGATAATTCGTCTGACACAGGCAGATTGTGGATTCTCAAGTTATGTGAAATGCACAGTCGACGAGGATGAACGCGGGTTTTTCAAAAAGACGAATCCGGAACGATTCAATCTTTAGCTTCATTTAAACGGAAGGCAGAGCATTGAACTATGAGGAAACGCCTCAATAGTGGCAAATGAGGCACGCTCACCGCTTGCAGTTTTAAGAAAATTTCTTTAAAGAAGCTTTAATTCAACGTCTTTAGAAAATGCACCCGGATTTACTTTTAATGAGTTTCGAAAGTGCAACTTGGGGTTTACTTTCCGAATGAATAGCAGATCTAGCCTCTTGGGAATCTATTGCAAATCTTTATTTATAAATTTTATCTACCTAAGGGTATTTCTGTGCTGTTGCATAACTTCGAAGATTTTTACTTGAATATAATGTTTTTGAATCTACAGCTTGCTATCTTCCTTAAGCTGAAATTGTGACTTATACTATGTTGCACCTCGAAGATTTTTACTTGATAGAATCTTTTTTTAAACTTACAGTTTGTTAGCGAATGATACTATACCAAATGCAATTTGTCAAGGATCACAAATGCCATAAGATGTTGTTGTGCACGACAATTTCAAGATTGATTGACAGGAGTCATCACGCGTGACGTACGAATACGTAGTAGCAAGAATGCTCTCATAAATCTTAGTATAGCCCCGGCTTACATGGCGCCGTATGTAGAAAGAGTTTCAGTATAACTTGCATTACTTTTACGACTTGAGTAAATGTTGGATAATAAGCTACGTTATTTATGATCGCATTAAAAATGAATCTTCATGTATCCAACTGTTTGTTCGTAACGGTCTTATTTTTTAGGGATTTGTAAAAGCTTTCTGTGGCGTATGGTAGTAAATCATATTTAAAGCATTAGATGTTATGAGATCTTTGAAATAACAATACAAAAACTGTGTTATTTATTTAAATAACAGTGATATATGTATTTACAGTTAGACTCCCTTTATTTTATTCGTCTACTATTCAGTATCTAAGTAATATTATTACTTTTGATATTTTCACTCGAAAAGAATATCTTCGTATGTATTTCTTCGAAGGAACTTACCTCAAAATCGGTCCAGTCAGTCATATTAGCCTATAAATGTCTTGAACTGAACATGAGCCGCCCACAAAGCGTCTATATCCGATACGATCGGACGGCAAAACGGATCATACGGGAAATATCACGTGGCACTTGCAAATGTAGCGTAAATCTTACAATATCGATATTTTGTGCCGATAACATTACATTACATCACATCTGTTTTATCCGATGTGATAGGCAAAGGTGTAGGTATTGGGCACGCCACGATAGCGGCGGTAAGTCCCCTCTTTGAGGAGTGGCTTGAGAGGCGGCATGGCGTCCTCACCTTCCGCCTGACGCAGGTCCTCACCGGACACGGTTGTTTCGGGAGGTTCCTGTTTCGTATAAGGCGGGAGGAAACGCCCGGGTGCTTCCATTGCGAAGATCGCCCTGAGGACACGGTGGAGCATACGGTGGCGGTCTGCCCGGCTTGGGCGGAGCACCGCCGTGTCCTCGTGGAGGCGATCGGCGGCGGCGATCTCTCGCGTCCGGCCCTGGTGCAGGCCATGGTACGGAGCGAGAGTGAATGGTTAGCCGTCACCTCCTTCTGCGAAGCAGTAATGCTCGCAAAGAGGGAGGCGGCGCACGTGAGGGAGAGGCAGTATATGCGCCCTCACGGCCGTAGTCGCCGCGGGAGAAGCCCTGGGCGTCGGGAATCCCAGGCTGATTCCCGGCCACCGTAGGCGCGGGCTTGCGGACGGCGAGTAATGGGTAGCTCGCTGTCCGGTAAGGACCAAGCCCGGGTCGACGGCGCGTTGTGTTCCACGCGCGCCTCAAAGAGATGTCAGCACCAATAGGTGGGGTTCGCAAGGACCGATGCCTGCCAGGGGTGCGGGTTGTTCGAAAGAGATACCGCGGCCCCTGGCACACAGGCAACTGAGGGAACACGGGTGGGTTTTAGTCAGTAAAAGTCTGACACGCCCTCCCGCTCCACCCAGAGCGGGAGAAGTTATTTGATGATTTCCCACCCAAAAAAAAAAAAAAAAAGGTGTAGGTATAAACAAACCTTTATCATTAACTTTTAGTCCCATATTATAAGGGCAATACTATTACTACTGTTTGTATTTTCTGTGCGTGTCTCAAATAAATTAATTTTCGATCTTTCTATTCTCAACTGAGAAATCTTTAATGAAAAACTCACATAATGACATTTTGTCGACCTAACGAGACAGTCTATGCCCCGATAAAGGCGCTGCTCCACTGCAGTCTACGGCTAAGCTACTCACATACTTAACTTCACTTTGCATGAAAATGAAGGCGGGGTCGTTCACTGGGACCCATGGCCACTCTACGCACTGGCGGGCAAACAAATGGACCGCGCAGCTAACGCGGCAAACTTTTTCGTTCTCATCCTAAGTAGGACTTCTTCTGCGCCTTCGTCGTGGTAAAGATTAACAAACGAATCGTCCAATCTGCCTTTTCCAAACTATGTTTGGACGTCCAATCTGCCTTTTCCAAATTATTTCACATGGAGCGACTGCTTACCTATCCTCCAAAACCCAGTTACTGGGTAACACGATACCCTTTGGTAAGACTGGTTTGGTTTGGACTTCTGACTCCCTGTAACGACTGTCAAATATCTTCGAATGATAATTGGGACTAACGTGCTTACCGAAGCACGGATAATATTATTGACTGTTAATATAATATTGATGCATTATCGGGAGTTTTTATCCCGATAATGCATCAATATTATAAAAAAAACTAACGTCTAAAGGCATGTGAGACAAGTTCAAGCATCCAGAGGTTAAGCGTTGACGTCAATGTCAATTGAGCACCACCGGTGATGGATGGAACTCTCAGGGGTGGAGTTCAACCCTTCGAATTACTTAATACCCTCCAGAACGCACGCGGTTTTATTTTTTCTTGAAGGCTATTAAGGTTAGGTGGAGTTTTAAAAGTTGCAATTCATTGAATTTGTATTTTACTTTTGATAATTTACTTATTATTGAGCATTCATGTTCAGAGGTGGACTTATTTCATGCGATAATTTATGTCATGTTACAATGACTTTTATTTATAAATGTTGCTTATATTTAAGAGACGCTTAAACGTCAAAAATGTAACATACATTTTAGCAACGTTTATAAATAAACTACTAATCAATGTTTTTTTTATTATTTTCTCTTTGACGAAAGAAAGAAAAAAAAAACTAAAACTCTGTTAGCAGAGTTTTAGGTATTTTTTTTTCTTTCCTGCTTAGCCATTCTTCACAATAAACCTTAGCACCTACCAATTCTTATTAATTTTATAAGAAAGACAATCATTGTAATAAAGGATTGTTTTCCCAATAAATAATGTAACCTTAGCGTTTCTAATCAGGTCGCGAGTGAACCCGTGACTCTATTAGCTAGTTATCTCGTTACCTGTCACGACTCAATCTTCGTGTGAACACAATGTGATAATTGAGTTAGCAGAATTAACCCTACGCGGCTGCAAGGTGACTTGTAGGAACCGCCTCAATGCGTCGTAAGAGGGTTGTATCTTTCTTACCGTAATTTTGTCATCTTGCTTTTAGAAATGAAAGATTAATAAGAAATTATAATTAGAGTTCACGCAGCTTTCTTAAATGACCACATGGATCGATGAACAAGACCGAATGTAGTCAATGTAACACCCCTGATAAATAAAACTAAAATTGTTTACACATCATGTCACTGTGATTTTCATAAGAGAAAACTCCAACGGAAAAATAAGAAAAATTCTGCCAAAAAAGCAAAATGCCGCAGAAGACAAAACACTGCAAATATAAAAACAATAAGCACACGACAAGCATATAAATACATTGTGTTAACTAACAGCTTGTTGGTATTTCAGACGATGTTCGTAAACGTGCCATCTGATCCCGTCTGCGCGTCTATCGACCTTGTAGCAGCAGACTTTATAGTGTAGCTAGTGGTACAATCTTTTCTAGTGTGTATCATTGTGTCTGCTTTTATTTTCTGACATTTTTGCTTTGGGGAAATCTTATGTTACATTTTCATTTTTCTTTCAAGTAGTAGAATAATTTGTATCTCGATGGAATATCGGGTGTAAATAAAAAGACAATTAACGAAGCCGAGAGTCACATGTACAGACGCCAGCACATTAAGCTACCCCAATCTGTCAAATTTCTTTGATAGATTTTCAACTTTATAACAATAGGATAAGGTTCATGTTCAAATGGGAAAATTTAATAGTTTGTGATAGCTTGACCTGCTGGCGTCTGTACTCTCCGTCAATATAATCTTCTTTTTTTCTGGACTCTACCTGGGAAATTCCAACATTTCCTGATTTTTTTTTACAAAAATAAGTTTTTATTGATAAAAACGCCCCCTTGACCCCTGTACCGTTACATTCACAATGTTTTCCGTGCATTATATTGCGAACTACCGCATAAAGCAAATTTTGACAGCAAAAATAAATGTTGTTTCCCAGAAATTATTTTTGTGCAATGATACTTAGTTTGATGTGTAGAAAGCGTAGTTTACGACTATGTGATATGTGTTTTGTTTTTTTTTTTTTTATTAGGTCTACCAACAATTGTTCACACTGAATACAGTGACTAACACATTCTTAAAATTAAATTACAGCGCAACAATTACTTAGAGGTAAACACCACATGCATAAAACAATGAATTATATAGTTAAGCTAACTTACTCAGTATTAAGCGCCAAAATTCAATTAAATAAATTAATATTTGTAAAAGTAAAAACAAAGGTGACATTGAAAATAGAAATCAAAATAAAATTAAAATTGAAATTGGTGAAAAACGAATACATTAAAAATCATAATCAATCATTTTTACACCCTGTAACACAGTTTCATATATATTTGAGTTATCATCATCATCATCTACAGCCATTTCTTCCGCAGTGAGTATGTTAGTGTCAGTATCCTGAGGAATGTCCGTGTTTCAATCAAATGTCATGACTAATTATCAGTAATCGTGCTTAGTGTAATATTGATACAAATACATTTACGGTTCGCGAGATGCAACCGCAATACTACTAATTAGGTATATCTACACCAAATATTTGCTCATTTGCATAACAAGGAGACGATCGATAATTATGTTGATTATTAAAATTAAGGAAGCTTCATGAAATAATATCTTTATATCTTACTAGATTTTGCCATCAGCTTCGCTCACGTGGAGGTTGGTATATTATAAATAAAAATCTTCTTCTTGAATCACTCTATCTATTGATGAAAACCGCATTAAAAACCGTTGCGTAGTTTAAAAGATCTGAGGGTACGGACACGAAAAGTGACTTTGTTTTATAGTACGTAGAGATTGATACAGACTGTCTGAATAAAAGTTCCAGTAACAGAAAGTACTTTTACTAGTAGCACTTTCGTGAAAATAAACGTTTAGCTGAACAACGTTACCCCAAGTTCCAAAATTAATGCACTCCTCCACACACAGTCGCTGAATTGTAAGTCAGAGAAAGCCAACACTATGCCATTCTTATTCCACCATCGTCTTCAAACTAGCGTCGGCAAGTTAATATTGGCTGAACCTTGTCTCGTTTCTACCCTGTGCCACCCCTGACTCGGCATGTACGGATACGAACGTTTGTTGTATCTTACAAACGGCAGCTGAATGGTTAAAATCAATGGGGATGGGGTAGGCTCAATTTATGCCATTGTTCATTAGATAAAATGTGGTCTGGGTGAGTGCCCAGCTTTGTATGAATCATCTATGAATGTCATGGAGTCATCTGGTACTTAAAATATGAAAATTACCATTAATTTCGTAAGAGGTACCAAATAAACGAAAGTTTATTTTGGGTTTTCAGCAGCTGTACCTACAAAAAGTTTCGTATCTGCAAGTTCAGATACAATTTTTCCTTGGAAAAAACCTTCATAGCAAAGATGAGACCGGTCTTTAGCAATTTTCAGTCAAACAAAACTTTTTATACCATCGTCTCGGCTAAAAGTTCGTAAGACCGTTCGCCATTAGAGGCTACCCAACCATGTGCGTTACAGGAAAAACTTGCTCGCTAATGCCTAAGTTTCTGAAAAACTTCAAATACAATTTCGGGCCGCTCTTTAATGCTCGCTTAGTATGGCATTATCTTTACAATTTTAGTTCTCCGGCAGGCGAAAGTAAATCCCCTTTATGTCTGACTTGTTCCGAGAGACTCGTTAAAAATTTGGAGAGGATTCTCATTTGACAAATGTTGTCATAAAAAGTTTAGTAGTCTAGACTTTATTACTTGTTACTGAACTGACGGAATGATACCCTTCAGCCCCTTTTACTTAAGGCTTTCGTACTTACTATCTAATTACAAATTGAAGACTTTGTAATGTTGAAAGAGAAAACCAGTTCGTTTTACAAAAGTTAAGCAGAAATAATGAAGTAAATGCTATGTAAGCGAATATTAGGTTTCACAACGAGAAAGTGGGAGTTCTCGGAGAGAGTCAAACTTAACTATCTTAATTGTCTTAATATCGCTGCACTCTCATGTGGCAAAGACAGGAAACTACAATCTAAAGAGGTAAAACTGTAAACTTGGATGATGAAACCAAGAAAGCAGTAGCAAAACTGTTTATGAATGAAGCATTAGTCTTTGTGGAGATGGGAATTTTGGAGAATTCAAATCATAAGTTTGCTAGTGCTGGTATTCAGTTCATGAGAGGCTTGTAGCTAAGTAATACCAGCCGCACGGGTCCACCAGGTTAAGCTACGCTTGCCGTGGTTAGTCCGTCGATGGGTGACCATCTTTACATGCCAAGACCGCTGTTTCGCAAAAAGTACGATAAGCCGTTGGTCCCAGGTGTCATTTGTAGATCTTTGAAAGTCGTTACGGGGTGTCAGAAGCCCGAAAATCTGCCAGCCAGTTTTACCAAGGGGTATCTATCGAGTCACCCAGTAACTGAGTTGTGGAGTTCAGATAAAATACTAGTATATTTTACATGGAGCGACTGCCTATCTCAGTTGCATCTGATTAGGATGGAAGCCGACCCCAACGTAAGTAGTTGAGAAAAGCTACGCAGATGATGATAGTAGCATTTTCAAATATAAAGTGTATTCTTAATGCAAATACTTAATGATAATTTGATATAGCAATGTTAACAGGACAATAAAAAAGCTTAATAACAAAAAAGAGTGTGTCTCCACCCAAAGCTACCAGTCAACATGTAACTAAACTTAGCACGGAGAGTATTCCAAGTAACTTGTCTTTGATTTCGTTGTCCATGCCCCGGGCTTGATTGGAATCGAGGGTAACTTTGTCTGGTAATATTGTAACGATAAATATTTAGGAAAAATTACAATTGCTTCTGACAGTATCGTATTATTGAATTTGAAAAAGGTTAAAAGTAATGTAAAGTGCGATGAAGGCTAAGGTGATTGATTTTCAGGACAATAACATGAAAACTGATAGGTACTAAATAGAAATAAGTAATTTGTAATTCAACGGGTAATCTGAACGAATGGACAATGAAATCTATCCCAAGTCACCTGTATTCAAGTGCCCATTTAAACCGGTCTTTATTTCAACCTGTGGTAAAGGACCCAGTAATGTACCCATTCCTATCTCATTTAAATAAGTATAGGGAAAATCGTAATCGAACCCTTAAACGGGATTTATGAAGCAAATATATAAAATGGGGTAGCACAATTTAATACGGGAAGTTTACCTAAATCGTCGTTGTTGAGTAAATCGAAATTGCTTCTCTTGCCGAATGTAATTGCTTTCCTTCAATGTAGCAATCCAATTATTTTTCTAAACCCTGAAAAGATTTACCCGAGTAATATCGACCAAACTTTCCCTTCTTATCGGAAAACGATATTGGACGTATGTAGCTTGGCCGACCATGGCTCTAGAGAAGTGTGGGTTTAACAACCGCTATACAATACTGAGAAATTATAGTTGCTTATTAAATCCCTACTAATCCCTGCTAATATTATAAATGTCTGTCTGTCTGTCTGTTACGCTTTCACGCTTATACCGCTGAACCGATCGTCCTGAAATTTGGCAAAGATAAAGTCTGGGATATGGAGAAGGACATAGGCTACTTCTTTACGCGATAACCGACATGCACGCGGGCAGAGCCACGGGCAAAAGTTAGTAAGCAAATAAAAGCCTTTCGTAGAGGAACGTACCTAAACTCCTGAAAATATAGGCTTTTGTCACGTGAGACGTCCTTGCTAACGTTTTGGTTGCAGCTGTGAGTAACGGAAACGTTGGCGTGGAAATATTTTGCGCAGTCGAGTCGCTATAAAATATCCGTCTCGTCCCTAGTACTTGGGGTTATAATTACATTTTTTACGGTCCAACTCTTTGCATTGTGAGCGATATGATCGTTAGAAATGTCGCCGGCAAGCTTGACCTACTTGTGGCTTGTTAGCACTTCCAGGTAAATGAAAAACTTATTGGTTTTCATTGCCGAAATAAAGTTTTCGGAATGTGATCAGTATTCTAGGCGGACGCGAATTGTAACTTTGACCACAAACTTCAGTAGATTCGGAACGTTTGTTTCCCGAATTCGGTGTGGCTAATTTGAATAGGACCCGTGGTCTGCGTCAAAGTTTAATCTTTCCTCCTATTATTGATCCAGAAGGAGTGAAGTTTTTACATTTCTAACGAACCATGAAAGCGTTTGGGGAGCAATGAATCAGCCCCTCTCTAAGCGATGACTAGTTGCTGAACAATGATAAGGCAAGTTGGCTTGAAACTAATCAAGTCGAATGTAATAAATGTGCGATTGGCTAACGTTATAACGCCTTCGTAAAATTAACAAACAACAGAGGTTTCGAGGTGTAACAGTTACCCTTTATTTACAGAACACGATTATCGTTTTTTTTTTGCGTGGGAAATCATCAAATAACTTCTCCCACTCTGGGTGGAGCAGGAGGGCGTGTCAGACTTTTACTGATTAAAACCCACCCGTGTTCCTTCAGTTGCCTGTGTGCCAGGGGCCACGGTATCTCTTTCGAACAACCCGCACCCCTGGCAGATACGATTTATCGTCAGACTTAAGTTTAAACTATTGAGCCATTTTTTTCATTCGAATTTTATTCCGGTAAAGGTAAAGTTCTAAATACAGAACTGACAAGTTTGCACCCAACTTAGCTGTCAGGTTTTTCAATCACATTTAGTACGTTGGAATTCACGTTCCGTTCAAAAACTAAATCGATGGTTTAAACAATGTCAAAAGAAAAACCTTGTTTTGTTAATACAGCCCGTACAGTTTAACTTCCAGAGGTACCTACCTATACTTGTATATGACGCTGGTCAAATTAAATTAGCTACCAAAACTCTGCAGATGTGATGGATATCAATATCAATCAATCATCTATAATAAAATTCCAAAACCTATTAATTAGACAAATGCCTCTTGCTATGTATAAAATACATTAAAAAAATATCTCATATCAAAATGCTATTATACCAGATCGGAATTTTTAAATGAACGTAATTATAGGAATTACGGCATTTTCACAATTTGACCCTCAAATCTGTAAAAACTATACCTTTTTCCCCTTTAGCATTAGGATTAAGTTATTAATTTCATAGTTTGTTGTGAAGACTCAAATCTTTTATGGTATAATATACTAAAAATAAAGTTATTTTGTACGCCACAAATGGCAAAACATGCAGATCTACCTGATATTTTAAGACCTTGCACATTTATTTGATGTTTCAAGTTTTACAACAAAAAAATATTCTGTTCTATTCTATCAATATCTAGCTATCTATCAATGTCTATCTGGCAAGAAATATAAAATATCCGGTCCGTTTGGTATATAACCTATTTTTTTTTTTTGGTTTAGAATGTTTAGATATCGATACCCTTCGATAATTTAATTTTTCCCTGTATGTTTGTAAAATTCTCGATATTATATATAAAAAACCGGTCAAGTGCGAGTCGAACTCGTGCGCCGAGGGTTCCGTACCTACTCATTATACCGCCATAATAAAAAGATATGGGAAAATTTAGATTTTCGCGAAAACTAAGTACCAAAATTTACCTTAATTTTAACCTAGGTCAACGGGAACTACTATGTAGATTTTCGACCCAAAACCTATAGGGTACTTCCGGTTGACCTAGAATTGTCAATTTTGGTTAAAAGTAAGGTTTTATATTTATAGCACAGGTAAAATTCCGAAAAATAAAAAAAGTTGAAAATTTCGGTAAATTTTGGTACTTACAAGTTTTCGCGAAAATCTAAATTTGCCCATATTTTTTTATCGTGTTGACTCAGGACCTTGATTTTTATAAACTTAATAGGGACTATAGACTTCAGTATCTGGTATAAATTTCAACTTGTTAGATCTACCCGTTCCTGAGAAAATCGGTGGTGACACACGGACGGACTGACGGACAGACGAACAAGAGAGTGATCTTATAAGGGTCCCTTTTTATCTTCTGAGGTACGGAACCCTAAAAAATACTGATTTCGTTTTGGCTGCTGATGAACTAATATCAATAAATTGTGCAGGTACATAAAATAGCTTAAAGTATAAATTTACGAAGTTCAGTATGTCGGTTCTATCGCTAGGTACCTAGAACTTTTGGCGACAGAACGAGAAAATGTCACGACTAGAAGAAAAATGTGTTTGAACAATTCGGTGTTGCTACACTATGTACATACTGGATGAAATTCACGGAACTTGGGAAATAAAGGGGCTGCTTGCGAGACAAAGGTGGAGCTTATTGCAAATTCCTACGCTCACCTTGCGTTGCTATTAAACCTCCTTTGCGATACTGCAATATAATGTTTGTGAATCTCTTCAGTACAGACACGTTAGAGGGGCCATGTTCGTTTTGTCTAATCAATCTCCTTTGTCGGGTAAGTCGTTGCCTTGTTTATGTTATTATTTTGTAAAAGTGGTATATTATAGTGGATAGACAAAAAAATATGCTTTTTTATTCATCTTATTTTTTTGTACTTTCGCTTGCCTTTTTATTTTGTAAAAGAGTTACCATGCAAACTCAATTCGTTATTAATACGTGAAATTATGTTTTGCCCTACATATACAGGATGACTTGTAGTTTGACGTATTCCTTCCAGTATGTGAAAGTATAGGACATTTGCAACATTTGACACCCACCCAGTAGAAAATTCATGGGATTCGAGAAAACCCAATCGTTATGTATTTTTGAAAGTTTCCTGGAAATTGTCATTCAATATAATTTTAATTTTGCCAGCATTACTGACTGTTTCATCGGAACCTCTGAATATTTTTTAAACTATTGTGCTTCGTTAGATAACTGATTAAATGAAAATGTCTTAATTATAAAATGAATTTTTACGCTTACTGTCATAGTAAAAGTTTGAGATAACTGATGGAGATGGTTTTTTTAAATAGTTAATAACCTCTTTTAACTTTTATGTAACTGTTTGATGTTTTAGAAAATTTGGTTACATCAAAAGGTTTGTTAAAGTATTAGGTCTTTAATGGAATAAAAATGAAGGAAATTCTATTTTAGAGTTTAGAAAAAAAATACATTTTGTGACTGATTCTGCAGTTCTTGATTCTCTAGCCCAGAAATTTTCGTCAGCCATCATTTCAGCATCAAAAAAAAATATGCGCTGTTTTATAGATACGTGCAATACGTACGCAGTCAAAATGTATGGAACAGCAAATTTTTCTTTCAATAACCGACGAAACATTTCTGATTGTGTTGAATTCATGGTTACAGTTTGCGCGTCGATATTGCTACCACACTGTAGATTAATGAACACTTCATGTTGATACTCGCAACAACGTCGAACATAATTAGAGCATGCAGTAATAGGCAGGTATTTATTCAAATATCTCGCGTACATAATTATTTTATCTATTAATTAAGCCTTGATTAATATTAGAGCATAATTCTAAATACTGAAACAATATGGCCCGAATACGTACATATTGGTTCTACAGGTAATACGTCAGCCAGTCATTTTCCTGAAAAGCCTTTCATGTGCGCTTTAAATGAAAAATAAACTGCCTCTAAACCTTTTCATCATGGGCCAGTCAAAGTTAACGTCACTGGGCCCGCATGTAGCGCCATTTTGAGTTTTCATTAAACACAGAGCTCGGTTTTTGTCCAAAAAAATGCCTACACAGCCCGAGGCGCCTCCCCCGCATATAAGGAATGTTGTCTCTGGGAAATTAGTTCATAAAATTTTGCCCAACTCACAAAATGTACGAAAGTAAGCTACTCTTTTCTACAATCTATGATTATGTTTTCTCTTGTTTTGTTTATCTCAACGTAAAAAATAAATTAGGAAATATTCTGGCTCTGTGACATTTTCGGCCATTTTGTGTTGAAGATGAAGAATTTCATTTAAGTGGGCGACCGTTGGTGTTACACGCACTTATATTGTATATTTCCCGCGGGAAACTTAATTTTTTTGTAACGTTTTCATTTATTAATATTTTTGTTTTCTATTCATTGCGTGTAGCCTTTTGGAGAATTGTCTGAAATAAGTTCTTTTTTATAATATTTCGAGAACAAAGGCTTTTAGTAATCTAGACTTTTCCATACAAAAACCAGAACAAGCAGCTTAGAAATAACAAAAACATTATTAACAACGCTCCGTCGCCTTTTTATTACATTTCAATAACTGTGTAACACGTTATTTGAACAGGGGCAACTATGGGCAATATAGGGCGGCATTACGTACAAATAACAGGGGACATTTACGAAAATTGCTTATACAGAAAACTAATATCAGTGTTTGCCAGCCGTTCGTATGTTATGATGTAAGTTAAAAGTAAATGGGGGAATTGGACCCACACTGATTCTGTTACAGTATTTCGGGACGTACCGTACGAGTTTTGTGCAAATTTTGGGTTAGTCCAATATTGGTTCAAACTTTCTAAACCGTATTTGAATTTCGATTTTAGAGTTAGTGAAAAATATTGGTGTTAGTTGTCTGATTGTTCTAAGTATTTGTTAAAACGATGTACGAGGCTATCAGATACACTTTGCCAGCATGCTTATGTTTGGGCACGCCACGATAGCGGCGGTAAGTCCCCTCTTTGAGGAGTGGCTTGAGAGGCGGCATGGCGTCCTCACCTTCCGCCTGACGCAGGTCCTCACCGGACACGGTTGTTTCGGGAGGTTCCTGTTTCGTATAAGGCGGGAGGAAACGCCCGGGTGTTTCCATTGCGAAGATCGCCCTGAGGACACGGTGGAGCATACGATGGCGGTCTGCCCAGCTTGGGCGGAGCACCGCCGTGTCCTCTTGGAGGCGATCGGCGGCGGCGATCTCTCGCGTCCGGCCCTGGTGCAGGCCATGGTACGGAGCGAGAGTGAATGGTTAGCCGTCACCTCCTTCTGCGAAGCAGTAATGCTCGCGAAGAGGGAGGCGGCGCACGTGAGGGAGAGGCAGTATATGCGCCCTCACGGCCGTAGTCGCCGCGGGAGAAGCCCTGGGCATCGGGAATCCCAGGCTGATTCCCGGCCACCGTAGGCGCGGGCTTGCGGACGGCGAGTAATGGGTAGCTCGCTGTCCGGTAAGGACCAAGCCCGGGTCGACGGCGCGTTGTGTTCCACGCGCGCCTCAAAGAGATGTCAGCACCAAATGGGGGGGGGGTCCGCAAGGGCCGATGCCTGCCAGGGGTGCGGGTTGTTCGAAAGAGATACCGCGGCCCCTGGCACACAGGCAACTGAGGGAACACGGGTGGGTTTTAGTCAGTAAAAGTCTGACACGCCCTCCCGCTCCACCCAGAGCGGGAGAAGTTATTTGATGATTTCTCACCCAAAAAAAAAAAAAGCATGCTTATGTTGATAAAATTTAATTGCTGCTATATAAAATAACGTTAAATAATTTATCCGTAAATATGAACAAAATAAAAAAAACAGCCTATTAAGCCAATTTTAAATCAAACCACTGAGCTATCGAACCAAAAAACATTGATCACGCTACCAACATTTTTTATCGTTTTACTAGAATTTAATTGAAAAAATACCTACTATGTATGTACGAGGCTTTTAGTTTAAAAACATGTTTTCGTAAATCCGATACACGTGTGTATTTCAATTAAGTACATCCAGAGCCCGTTGGAGGTACTAGATCGAACCGCCCGCCGTAATCTTTCTCTGAAAAGCCCCTCACAATTTTTTAATCACAAAAATAAACGAATAAAAGTGGAATTAGTCCATCGAATAAAATAATTAGTTTTTCCAGAGTCTAAATTACATTGATTTTGATTAGAAATGTGAGTATTTTACAGACCCTTAATTAGACAATTAGACTATCAAGAGACAAAAGACTTGCGCACATTACGTAATATCATACACAAATTTAAACTAACACCCTACCACACCTCACCTCATCACACCACGCAAACACACACACCCACACTCTTAAGTGCATATTATGCTAATATAATCTATAACACGCCAATCACGTTGACACGACCTCCATAAAATGTCCACATTTGAGGACTGACTCCCAAAATGCAAGACATGGCTTGGTTAGGTATCAGTTTCAGTAGGTACCTTATGTAAAAATAAATGAATATTGTATCTTTGTCCTAAATTGTTGTGAATGGTTCTTGTGGAAATAAACTTTTTACTTTTTTGTTTACTTTTTACATCTAACTGAATACTTTTCACCGTGGGCAGGCGACGCCGTACTTATCGCGAAAAAAATTATCAGCCGTCCCACACATAACTTTAATACCTACTCGAACCAAATGTGTGGATTATGATATTAGTCCCGTACAGAAATCTGTTCAGTTTGATGGTCTGTAAGGGACAGAGGTACCACATCCTTAAATATTTCCACACATTTCTAATACACGATGTATAAAGTGTATTTTAGCGAATTTGGGAAAGCGTTCAAATCATAGAGCAACTTTTTTTCTAACCACTACGTGTAGGTACAGTTTAAAAAAAAAATCTGCCATAAATCCTAAGGATGTAGCTTCAAAAGGAATTATGGCAGAAGTTTCTTGCTTAATTAAAGTTCAGTCCGCTGTTCGCTTACCGCATTTATAGCATTATCATCACACTAGGAGGATATCTCGCCCGACGAGAGGTGACAGCGTCTTTGGGGGTCTTTTAGGCAAGACTTGTCCGGCGATTACCGCACAATTTTCTTTACGCGTAACCGAGAAATTAAAACTCGCCGACGATAGTGTCATTACGAGCCGCGTCCGGCGGTTTTCTCAAGTTGTCATTCTAAAATCTAAAAACGATTACCCATTTGTTCACATTCACACGGGTATGACGGACACTTCCAAAGGCGAGACTTTCTCGCTTGTCACTTGCGAGTATTGTATGACTGTTTACTGTAATATTTTATCCGGTTCCATTGGTATTAGGTACCTATTTAACCACTGGTTTTGTTCACCTGTGATTTTTTAATCTGGTTTTAATTTTTTAAACTCTCTTAGTGTAAATAAGCCTTTATGAGGATATTAATTATGATCGCTTTAATTACTCAGCTCTTTGTCTACGTGTAAACATTTACATGTCAAACGTCCACTTGTGAACATCGGCTTCTGCAACAGATGACTTCGCCGGTATATTAATTATGCCATAGGTAATTAACGTGTTTAGTAGTCGCATTTGTGATTAATAAGTAGTTATCCGTATTGCTTTTTTTTAAACGTTTTGGTACCCTTCTTTCAATTGTGGACTCGTGCATTACATATCGAGTCCCCTCCGTGCCTCGGAAAGCATGTTAAGCCGTTTGTCCCCGCTGTCATTCGTAGATTTTTGACAGTCGTTACGAGTAGGTACTTAGTCAGAAGCCCAAAAGCCTGACAGGCTGTCTTACCAAGGGATATCGGGTTACCGGGTATTTGGGTAGTGGAATGTGGAAGTCAGATAGGCAGTTAGACTTTAGACTTAGTACTCGTAGCGACTGTCAAAAATCTAAGAATGACAGCGGGGACAAAAAGCTTAACATGCTTTCCGAGGCTCGGAGGGGACTTGATATGTAGCGGATCTAAGCCAGCCCTATCCCAACCATGAACCATGCATAATTGGGATGAGGCTAGGCAAATTAACTGATAGAAAAACGGCCTTAACTACACTAGCCATATTCGGGCCAAATGGATCCATTATAAATGGGGAAGTATATCTACCTACATTCCTTTTTAGGACCCCGAATACCAAAACCTGAATTCCTATTTTTGTAACCGCAGGATAAAAATATCAAGCGTTAAATATTTATTCAATGTCGTGAAAAAAGCGATCTGAAATAATATGTCGTGCATAAATAATGAGAACGTGCCAAAATAATCTCGAATAAGGCTCAATGTCTTTAATATTTTCCATCACAATGTTGGATTTTCGGCAATATCAAATTCTAATATCAAGCTGCTTGCCACATGTCGACATGGCATCAATAAAATCCATTCCAATAAAGTTTCTTTTGTGTCGGTGTTAAGCCTCGTCCATATTGGAGCTCAAATTGCGATTCGCGTCCCAAAACTCGTAACAGCCTTTTCTGTAGGTACAATATACGCCTACTGTTGACACTAGTCCTAAAATAGATAGCTGCAACTATCGACTTTTTTTTTATTGCCAGCGGCTTCGCCCGCGCGGAGGTCGGTAACTATCCCACGGGAATATACTACCGGGATGAAAAGTATCCTATATGTTAATCCAGGCTATAAACTATCTGTGTGCTAAATTTCATCCAAATCCCTTCCGCCGTTTTCGCGTGATTGAGTAACAAATATCCAAACATACAAACTTTCACATTATAATATTAGTAGGATAAGTGGGATTTTCGATAAAAACATCTTGTGTTGGCAAAAACTACAGAATGACATTCACAATCGAACAAGCAATGAGCAATAAGCAATGATAAGTCATTGTAACTTTTGTCTCATTGTAATAATGAAGCAATTAGAATGATTAACGTGAGTTAGATAAAAAAACTCTCGGTAATCATCCTAATATACACCTTAACTTATCGAAAAAAGAGTTACATTGCAATGACTTATTGATGGTTTCACATAATTTAAATTTGATTGTAAATGGGCTATTTATAGGATACTACCTTTTGCCTTACCATATTAGTAGGGATTCTCTTACTGATCCTGATTTGGAAAAATTAAGCAAGTCAGCTAAAAAAGCGAAAAGTAAGCAAGTCCGTTCAGCTGACTATTTGCGCTGGATGTGGTGACTGTGGTCAGTATTATCGTGAAGGCATTTTTATTGCCTCCAGACAACATAAAATGTGCCCCAATGTGAGCTATGCTTTACAATCATTTATTCATCGCAGACATTGTTTGCAAAAGCAGTTAAAACTTGAAAGTAATTCGCTTTCACATAACAACCAAAGATTACATAAAAAATTAACGACAACATCGCCAGGTTTGTTATTCCCCTAACAAAAATTAAAAATTTACTCAACAAACAATGATGCCCATAGTTGTTAGAAATGTTTCAATTTATCGAGCGCGCGTACATTTTTCCTTTAAAAACTGTGTAGGTAGCAACGTATCAAAGAAATAATATTTAATATCATAACAAGGATTGTTTTGCTTACCGATCCCCGGGCGAAACGTAATTGGTTGAAATTCTTTTCGGATGAAACAGAAATGTTATTACAGAAAATGATCCCAGATTCGTACTTTAGAAATAATGGAAGTCGATACCGCTTGGTGTATCGAAATAGATGTGATTTTCCTTTAATATATTGAGTTTTGTCTCCGAAATAATGATGTTGTAGTTCAATATTTTGGTAAACATGTTGGTTTTGATACTTTTGATTCCGTTGATGTTAAAAACGGTCCCACGTCCCAACCCTAAAATGTAAATGAGGGAGGATACAAAACAAACTGAACGTATCACTAATTTCATTCCCCAACTCCGCATAAATATGTATGAACAAACAAGTAATGTAATTTCAAAGATTCTGTAAGCCAGTATTTACGTACTTAAACTGAATTAACGTACAATGTGGAACTGTGTAGAAGTCAACACGTAGCAAATGTACCGAATTTGTTCCTCCTCCTTGTTGCACCAACCAGCAATGCTTTTGCCAGAAAAGGATGGGTAGTAACAACCTTAAACTTGGAAGTTGACTTTAGTAAAATATTCAGGGTGCTTCACACCACATCTTGCTATTATAAAACAGAGAGGTGCTTTAATCCGGCAAAATAAAGATTTGTAAGCCACGGCACTTTTCAATTAGGTAGGTACTTACTTCACATCGATAATAGACTTTTTTTTAGAGGTAACTGACATTACAAGGTGTAACAAAATAAACGCATAGTTTGTTTAGATTTGACTACTCAATCGATTTCAGTAACTTTTAACATACCTAGGCATTTTTCAAAAATTATGTAATTTGCAATACTGACCACGTTGAGGCAAAGAAAATTAAATCTTATTTATGGAAAACAAGACTCCATTTTTGTAATGCATAAAGTAATGCCGGAGTCAACACGATTTTCTAACAATAACAGATCGTTTAAAAAAAAATTGTCATTGTTTTAGGCTTTTAACTCAACAACTACTCTAATTGGGGTGTATGAGGTCTTGCGTTAGTTTTGTTACACATTGTAGAAGATGTTACAGACTCAAAAAAAGTCTGTTCCCTAACAGAATAGGACCAAACTTTCTCTTAAAAAAACGTAGGTACCTACAATTGTTTCCTTCATCTTTAATATCCATTCTAATTCCTCTGTAAATTGAGCAAATGGAATATTAATCCCCAAGACTTTTTGAATCAAATAAGTTTATGAATATTGTGTCTTAATTTATTAGTCGAGTCTTGCTGAAATCTGTCTTTTCTAATGAACTCGGCAGAATTTCAATAAGTTTCTTTAATTTCACAAATGGTGACAGCCCTGTTATTAGGATAAAATTATTAAAGAGAAATGTCGTTTTGTACGGTAAAAGAAAATTGTTTGATTTTTCTTATTACTAGAAATACCTATTGTAAATATGCTATCAGTGATAATTACGGTCCACTTGTTTCAAATACCAACCAACCCAACTAACGTTCAGTCTACCAGGGTGCTGCGGGTTGTTCGAAAAAGATACCGTGGACCTTGGCACACAGGCAACTGAGGAAACACGGGTGGGTTTTAGTCAGTAAAAGTGTGACACGCCCTTCCGCTCCTCCCAGAGCGGGAGAAACTATATAACAGTGGCACTCCAGGAGTGCCGACAGAAGTGAAAACTTGAACAATTACGTGTGTATTTTTTCATCGTCAATACATGATTTCACATTGGGTCCTTGGATCCTGATTGCTCTCGGTAAAAAATGATAAGCGAGCGATTAACTTCAGCCATTAAAGGTAACAGCACAGATTTTTACGATAAAAAGAGAAAGAAAGGGATAAAAGAATTAGAATTTCCTAATGAAAGAAAGGGACTTTTCCAAAAGACATCAACGCGCGACTCATCCGTGTGCTCAAGCGTTCGGTGTCGATGACGCGAGTTCCATGATTTTTGTTTACCCAAAAAGTGCTCAACGCGCCTAAAGAAGTTTTCACTTCAAAAACCCAACTAACGTACAGTTTGGCAAAGATGTTTTAAAAAAATAATAGCTTTTTGAGGTATTTTTATAATCAATTAATGTCAAGCACCCCACGCTTTTTAATTGAATTAAATTATTTTCTCCTTTTTTAGTTTGGTTTTTAAAGCGTGTTTTTTAGTTTTTTAAACTATTACGTTATATTGTTATTGTTTTTTAGTTTTTGATTTGTATAAGGTTTTTCTTTTTTCTTTCGCTACTTCTAGCTAGCCTAGCTCTATAAATGTCGTGAAACTCTGTTATTGGCTTAAGAGATATTTGTTTTTCATAACTCATGTGAATTAATTATAAGCTGTTGAGTTTCCTAATAAATAAATAAATAAATAAATTATTTATTTTCTATTTTTTAGTTCTGCTAACTACAAAAACGTGTTTTTTTTTCTCATTTTTTTTTTAAATTATTAAATTGTCATCGGTCCTCGACAAGTTTACTAAATTTCAATTAAATCTGACCGTTTAAAGTGGGTCAAAATCGCGCTCAAAGGAGTCGGTTACATACAAACAAACATACAAGTGAAGCTAATATAAAGCGTGTAAAAATCGATGAAATCGCATTTTGTTTTGACGGGTCACTTTTGCCTGCGACACAATGATAGCCTTTAGCCAAGCCTTTTCCTAACTACGTTGGGGTCGGCTTTCAATTAACCGGATGCAGCTGAATACCAGTATTTTACATGGAGCGTCTGCCTATCTTATTTCCACAACCCAGTTACTGGGTTATACGATACCCCCTGATAAGATAAGATAAGATTTATTTATTTGTATATATGTTACGGCTAATAGCCGAAGTGCGGCTACACCTAGTTTTAGCCGGCTATAACTAGGTGCAGCCGGTTAAACTTAGATGTATCCTACTTCGATAAATTGTGAACTGCACCATACTGCTTACCGACCGATTAGGTTAGGTTAGGTTAGAATTGCGACCAAACGCGCGCGAGCCGAGCGAGCGCAGCGAGCGATGCCGCGGCAGCGGCCGGCGAGCGCTAGTCCAGCTGCACCTAGTTAATAGCCGGCTAAAACTAGGTGTAGCCGCACTTCGGCTATTAGCCGTAACATATATACATTGTATACACACAAGACTAGTTGTTGCATTTTCGGGCTTCTGACGACCTGCAACGACTGTCAAAGAATGATAGCCAGGACTAATGGCTTAACGTGCTTTCCGAGGCACAGAAGGTTCTTGGTATGTAAAGATGCTCCCCCATCTACAGACCAACCCCGGCAAGCGTAGCTTAACCTGTTAGGTCGACCTGTGCGGCTGTTATTACTTAGCCACAAACCCCTCAAACGACACAATATTTCATATAAATACCTAATGTCTACCTATCTATTTGTAAGTCTCAATAATTACATCACACTATCACTATTCATCATAACAAATCCTGTTGCTTCAATGATGCAAGCAAAGTTATATTCTATCAAAACAGTTTTATGTTCCCTTCTCAGGGTAGTTACAAACTAGTGCAACATGCAATGTAATTAGTGACGTAATGTATCAACATTCACGGATTTGGTCTCGAGGTACTGAGCCGATCGACCAATGGAATGCAATAGTAATTGCACTGTCACTCCAATTTGTGTTCGCTCAACAACGTTGCGTTACACCATTAGTTACGTTGCACGTTGCAAACGCCTATTCGAACGATAAAGTATCTTGTCGAACCCGCAAATACAATTCTCGTATGCATCAGTCTCCTATGAACGGTAATTTTATTTTATCTTCACGTATTCTATTTTTATTCGCTCGTTGTGAACCAAGTTTTATTACGGAGTGTATTTGAGTGAATGGATTGTTAAAAAACGGTGAAGGAAAGTTTAATCTTGGACAGAAGGCAATAAAATAAGGGCGGGAATTTTGTGAGAAGTCGGCGCCAAGCCTGCCAGTTGCAGACAGCTATCGATAGGGTTCCAAATGTAATGGCACCTGCATAGAGTGGAAAATACCTTACAAAAATATTTTACACCTGGTGATTGAATGTCGACATAACCATAAATACTTTCAAACTTTTGATTAAAATTCAGTCACTAAGTTGTCTGACTGTGCATCAAACATTGAAACATAACGTTACAAAACATTTGACTTTTTAATTGTTAGGTATAGGACAGTGACACGATATTTTAGTTGTAAACAAACTCACAAAATTACTGACAGGTAGATCGTGAAAAAAGTGGTAGTAATCAGTCCTGCTTTATATTTAGATTTCGTACATAGTCATAATAAATATATATAAACTCTCATTTTCCTCCCTATGGGTAAGCCGAGACTGTAGAACGCCACCTGTTTTGCCTCCTTTGCGTTCATACGTCAGAAGGCGAACTCTCGTAATTAAAAACGTTCAAAATCTAGTCGGAGTCTCAGCGACAATCAAATGTAAAAAACGTGTCAAAAATTTATTGATACTCGAGGTATTTTTGACAGGTCGAGACTGAGATCAGACTGTGAACGTTCTTAAAATTACGAGAATTGCCCCTCTGTTCATACACGCACGCCGATTGCGAGTACTACGCACCTGAACTTTCTTCAAACATCATCAAAATGTCCTCCATGCCTGGAGGGGGTCCTGGCGTTTCAGATTTCAACATCTAGTAAACCTATATCAATTTTTTTACCCTGGGTATTATCAACACCATATCGATATAATACAAACGTTTCTCTCTGTCATAAATTTGAATAGAATCGATTGGTGTCTGCGCCTCCGGGAAAGTTAGATTTCCCCCAGGACTCCCACGACACCTGACCGAACGTAAAATATATTCTCGATTTTTTCCCACTCTCGAAATGATGGATTAGGACTATATACGCGATGCTTCATGCTTTAGAAGGCAGGTTTACGTTGAAAAATTATGATATTGTTGAGTTTCGAGAACGATTAGTTTACGTAGACTTCTGTTGGGATGACATGCGATAGATTTTTCTCTTTTTGGTATGTCAGAATCTAGTAGATATGAAAAGTTTACATGAAATAATTAACTTATGTATCTATCTACGCAAAAGTCCTGCAGATCTGGTAGCGTCTTGTGACGTGTCGTTGAGCTCCCTTAAATAGGGTTGAGCTACATGATGACTGATACATACATGCCGTCTGTTGGAACAGGTAAGCTCGAAGCTGTAATGACTCTTTCTTCAAAGGGCCCTTCCAGACATAGCCCTACATTGATCAGACTTACATAAAATTCTAATAATATGTTTGGACTTTAAAAGAGACCATGATCTCTGAGTTTGCTTTGGCATTAATTCTTCTCAGGGGTTACTCAGCTAGGAAATGCCGGCCACATCTACTTTTTAAAGTATCTACCAAACAAAATAAAAGCCGTGACATCTAAAATTGTCTTATGAGATCTACTTATATAAATACACATTTAATTTAATTTATGTTAGTGCCGAAATTGATACCCTACGTCAATTTGCCGTGTTATTGCCAATTCATCCTCCTGTAAAAGAATGGCAGTTGTGTTTTTAGTATGCGGACAATTTATGCTGGTAGGCAATTTGCTTAACATTAATTTTCTTGCCAAAACACACCTTCGTATTTTACAGTTTACAATTTCAGTCCTCATACAGATTGCTTAACAGTAAAAAAAACATGCATTCTATAGAATCTGAAAACAAACAAGACACATTAACACAACTTTGTACGAGAAACAAGTTTGTTTGTAATACTCATAATGAGTGATTTTTTAATTAATGAAAAGAACCACAGACGCCACAGAAAAAAAAAAGCTACAAAACTTGGAGATTTTCTTGGTAAACTTCAAAACAAACCCCGAAGGTATTTCAAATGTCTAAAAATATACTTTTTATAAAACTAGTAGTATAACAAGGTAAAGCGGAACTCTTTTAATCGTATTTTTATGCTTCAACTTGAAGGAACTGCCTTCAAGCTAGGATCTTTGTTCAACCCCGCCATGATGGGCAGGAATTCTTAAAGAAATCGTTTCTTGTGAAATGTAATGTTTCTTGTAGCTAAGTTTTACGGTGGGAAAAAATTGTTTGAAGTTTAAAATTCATGTTGTTCTTTTTAAAAATGAAATGTAGGTATATTTTGTTTTAATTAAAACCTTTTTTTGTACATTCGAATCAAATCAAATCATTTATTGGTTTGCAAACATGGGTAATATAGTACCTACATAGATGTTTTATTTTAAAAGTCCTCCATGTTCTACCGTCACATGGGCATGCAAATCATATATATTATTATTGAATTTATAAAAAATTAAGATATTATAATAAAAAAAAATAAACTTAAAAAAAATACAAGATACAAATTCATGTGTTATTAATTTACTCTCGAACTAGCTTTTGCCCGCGACTTCATACGCGTGGACTTTAGAATCAAGTAGATAATCATTTTTTTTGATAATTTATAGCCTATTTTTTAAGTTAGACCTCTCGGAATACATCATTGAAAACTGCATTCAATTCCATGCAGTGGTTTTTGCGTGAAGCGGTAACAAACATACAGACAGACAAAAATTCTAAAAACCGTTGTTTTGGCTTCTGTTGCTCTAATAAAGACCCCCATCCCCATACTATTTTTTCTTCAATATCTTTAATGTACAGACATCGGCCTGTTACAATTTTATTATATGTATAGATTCGCTAAATAACTCTACCTAAACAGAGTATAACGTTCCCATCGCTGGGACACTGCCCTCGTGCGGCCAGTGCGGTTGGTAGATGTCACATGTCTTCGAATCTTTTCGGTTTTATGGCATGTCGGTTTTCTTACGATGTTTTACTTCACCGTTTTTAGAGCAGTGGTGATGAATTAATTAACACAATGTAAAGCGCCCGTTCGGGTTCGAATCTACGACCTGCAAATCCATCCGTGTCCACTGGACCGCCACTGCTCATACAATTAATTATTGTAAAATATATCGGACCTCATTAATATTTAATAAATTGTAATACTATCAATCGGTTTGTTTATTCTAAAAATCTTAATCATTATAGAATGTACGCATAAATGGTGTTTTCTTTGTGACAATTCAAACTGATACTTTCGTGACTCAATACCAATGTAAATCCTACAAAACCATTATTTCTCTTTACACAATAACTGCTAGCAATAACGTTTAGGTAGACTAAAGTGCCCAATGTATTCCCTCACAAACGATTACGAATAGCTAACATAACCTCTGTAGACCCCAGACCAAGGTTACCTCGGTTTACCTATTTTTTTTTGCGTTACCCAAATATGGACCCTTCTTTTGGTTCCTTCGCATTTTTATAAGAGGAAGATATTAATAATGTCGCTAAAATAAAAATATATAGTTCAGCTTGTTCCTACAGCTGAACATACGGAATCCCTAATAAGGGAGGCTTATGGCGAATAACATCTGGGCCCCGAGGACGGCAAACACTTGGCAGTAAACACGAGGTTACAGTAAGAAAAATGTTTTTGTTTTCCAAGGCTTTTCTTATGTATTGACATAACTTTCTAACGACGTATGACTCATACATAGACAGCAGTGTTTTGTTTCGCTACACTACTTTTTACTTTTATATACGAGTGAAGTTTTTCCTTCGCCGGCCGTATCTTGGAGCCCGCTTTTGTCAAAGAGACCTTTAAAATTTTTCGTGCATAAAATAAGAAAAATATGCCTCTCGGATTTTTCTGTCAGTCTCAAGTTATGTAAGCTAACAAAGTTCTGGTTTTATGTGGGCTTATCTAAGTTGTATTTTCTTGGCAGTGTGACGATATTCGGAGTGACTTGAAAGCTTGTAAGATAAGCATTTGTAAAATAAAATTAGGTACGTCTGTCCCTGGGGAGATTTGGTTACCAGCATTCCTTTGAAGTTTCGCAGTAGTAAAGTCTTGGACTTATGTGTTAGGCTTAATCTAAATCATAGTTGAAATAGAGCTTCGTATTTCTGAGTTCTTAAGAACAAGTATTTAAGTAGGCATTATAATGTAGCCAGGGTTCGCCGCATAGAGCTTGCCTAACCACAGTAGCCGACGTTGCGACAACTTCATATTAAACTTTACAACGACTGCATTGAGTTTTAATACACGCAAGAAGAAAAGTAAATATAGTTTCAGTTTAATTTACGATCCGCCATTTTATAAAATTGTTTCCCTTTTAAAGAATAACTAAAAGTATATAGGGACTCATAGTTACTACGTCAAGTATACGTAATTTTCCTTTTCCTTCCTCGGATCCCTCGATAACATAGAAAAAGCGGCCATAAATACCATCCAATATAGGTTCCCGCCTCCCTCAAATAGTCCATTGTGCGTACAAAAGTAATTCAATACATTGTTATTCCTTTTACGTACCCGCAAAACTCTATAAAGTTTCATAATGGTACCTCTGTCACCTATATTAATGGCGCCTACAGCGTTTATCTACAGAACTGAATTAAGAAATACCTTTCGTCGCATAAATCAATAGACGTGTGATATATTGTTATCGTGGAAGGGGTGGCTGGTGGCTCCCTGGTATTTTATCCTCTCTTGTTCTGCAGCCGCTGCATCACCATTCGAGGCACGCGCCACATCGGGGGAGCCTAATTCTTCTCCTAATTTCGCACCTTATTGTTGGCGGGTGGTAAGAAAATGGGTACTTTTTAGTATAAATTCAACACCACGCTTACAGGTCTATGAACTTTTATTACCCTTATATTTTGTTCGTAATATTATTACGTTATAATAGTACTATAACTAGCCGGGTGAGTTTTGCGTTGGTGTATGTTTTATAAGAAGAAATTGGATTCCAAAAATAAGTCGTTTGTTAAATAAAATTCTTGATAGAGTTTCCTTTTAACTGACTGATTGTATTTATTACGACTTTGAGCATAATATTTAAATTGATCGATAATTCGTTCATTCGAAAATTCGATCACGTTCTAATACAAATGATATTTTAAGACTTACGCAAGTTCCGTAATAAGTAAATAAGTTTGGAAATATAGCCGACGTACCTACCCGTAAAAATCCAAAATACAACCTGTGTAGCAACTGACACACAAGCAACATTTTTAAAACCTTATCCAAACCAATATCAATTATACGAAAAAAAAATAAAGTGCTTTTTTCAATTTCGATTTAAGGGGGAAAATGTAGGATGGTTCTTACATGCCACACCCATCACAATTCGGAGCATCCACGAAATGAAGTTGGTAAAATATCTAAGACATTTGTCAGACGATTTACCTGAGGGGGGGAGTGGCCCCCTGATAATATTCGCAATTTCTAACCCCTGCAACATCTTACTATGCTTATGAATATAAATTTTGTTATCTCCCGTGCACCTTTTATTTATTTTTGGGAGATAAAAGATAGGTGTAAATTTATGTGGGTTTTTCTATTATTTTTTTCGACATGTAATTTTGATGTTAGAATATTCAGCACTGATTGTTGAGCATGAGCACTTTCAGAATTAAATATAGAAATGAAAGCCCGAGTATTTCAAGCTCGTTTTCTCTTTTCGTTTTTACGTTTTCTCTTTGTTACCAGAAATGTTTTAAAAAACTGAACACGACTTCTCAAATTGCTATCACTGACTTTCAGACGCTCGTTCCCAACTACTGAAAGTACAAAGTATCTTCGAAAAATCCAACAAATTCTCTTTCCCTTCAACAAAAAATGAAGTTCACACACCGAAAATGTTCAGAATTCGTTTAATTATAAGCAGCGGCGTACTTTCCCTTTATTTCGTATTTAGATGGGCCCGTTATATTTTGAGATAAAGTTTTCCCGAGTTGGGGAAAGAATTTTAATAGGAAAGGAATTGTTAAGAAGCCGGTGGTGGGTCAAAGCGTTCCAGACGAGGTATGCTAACAATACTCGTTATAGTGTAAGCCTGTCTTTAAGTTCCTCCATCGAATACCCCGAGGATTTCATGTTCGAGTGGTTCCCTTTGCTATTTAAATAACGCTGATATTTTCTTTAGAGCTTCGGTGCACCTGATCGGAGCGCGGAGGTTCTAGTATAAAATTCAATGTTTTAAATTCAAAAGCTTGTTCGTTCAATGTTTGTTTAACTAACCTTACGTCTGTCTGTGTATGTATGAAATGGATTTTTAGACTGGATTCAGTATCAGGAGTATGTTTGATTTTCCTCGTAGAAATTACAATTTTCCAATGTTTGCATTATAATATTGATAGAGGTAGAATTCTGATATTCTGGAATTAAGAAACTGTAGATTTTCTTTAGTATGTCTAAAATGAGTTTGTGAACAATTATCGTGTAGCTGCATATTTTTTTATGATACTAACTTTCCTTGTTCTCGTAAACTTTTAATATTTTCCTATAGTTTAAACTTCGCTAATTAAAAAGTTTATGGCTTAGGCATCTTACTATAAAACCGAGCTCTTTGAAAATGTTCCTCTATTATCACGTTCTCTATAGATTAACACTTCGGAGCCATAATAGTTACCTAAGGGTGGCGGCATCCGGCTAGCAACACCACTTTGAAGGCGAACATCCAAAATTTCGAACTCGCAGAGGAAGTGGCAAGCCCGAACGGAAGACAAGCGCCACTGAGAGTATCTGGAGAGGATAGAAACCAAAATTTTCATAAATACACTCGAGAGCAATGAATCCGGGTCACTTAAAGAATGTTAAAAATCTCGGAAACTAAAAATGATAGGTTAATGCAATAAATTGTATTTAATAGACAATGTAATACTCCTTAAATGAAAGTAAAAAAAATATGAGTCACCATACATTTTATTAACACAAAATTACATAAAGAAAAAAACTGCTGATCTCTCCTTAAAACAAAAATAGGAAACATGAAATTTTTGAACTTTATTACGATTTTCTTGAATTTTAATACTTCGTATTGCCTCCTCGTGCTTCCATTACTGCGTTTACGCGGTTTGGCATGCTGTACACCAAGTTCCTTATACGATTTTGGGGAATATTCTCCCATTCCTCTGTGAGAGCAATTTTGAGCTCACGAAGCGTGATTGGGGGAGGGTTTCGTTGTTTTACGCATCTGCCTAGCTCGTCCCAAGCATGCTCGATCGGGTTGATATCCGGGCTGCGCGCTGGCCACTCCATACGAGTAATGTTCATCTCTTGAAGGTAGTCATTCACAATCCTACCTGTATGAGGTCGGGCATTGTCATGCATAAATATAGCATCCTCACCTAAATTGACCATAAATGGACCAACGTGATCATTGAGGATTTCTTCCACATATCTTACGCTAGTTAAAGAGCCGTTTTCTATGATCACCAGCTCTGTGCGACTTTCAGAAGAAATTCCGGCCCACACAAGTACAGACCCACCACCGTAGGCTACTTTTTCTTCGATGCATGCTTGCTTGAATCTTTCCCCTGGTCTTCGATACACTCTGTGTCTTCCATCGTGCTTGTAGAGCATAAATTTTGATTCGTCGGAGAACATAACTTTTGACCAATCTTCAATACTCCAATTTACGTGGCTCTGGGCATATCTTAGTCTTGAAATACGATGCCCACGCTCCAGTTTAGGGCCGTTTGCAGGTCTAAGGGGTTTTAAGTTAGATTCAGCAAGCCGACGTCTTACTGTCCATGCACTTGGGTTACTTCCTCCGAGGCGTCGAAACTGATTTGTGAGTTCAGTTCCTGTGAGAAAGCGATTTCGAAGCATGGTGTTCACCAAGTATCGGTCTTCTCGTGCTGTGGTACACCTGGTTCTGCCCGTTCCTGGTCTGCGTAGGTTAGAACCAGTTTCTTCGTAACGTCGGAGAACTCTTTGTACTGTTGACAGCGACACACCGACAGTCCTGGCTGTATCGCGCTGACTCCGGCCGGTTTCCAGCATTGTAAGTATTCTGGTGCATTCTTCAGGCGTAAGCGACATAATTTCAGCTTGAATAATGAATATAGAGCACTATCAACATGGTTTATGTACCCACATAAATGACAGATTACAAACAAAAGCAAAACCAAATGCTGTAATTTCGTAGTTCCATCTTCGAAAGTGGCCCTTTTTCAAATTAGATTTTTTTATGATATAACTTTACAATAACTATGAAGTTTTAATACCTTCATTTAAGGAGTATTACATTGTCTATTAAATACAATTTATTGCATTAACCTAGCATTTTTAGTTTCCGAGATTTTTAGGATTCTTTAAGTGACCCGGATTCATTGCTCTCGAGTGTAGTTAAAATTGTGGTGAAGTTTGCTGAGAGGGTTCAATGGTCTGAATCTATAGGTTAGAACAGTTTATGTTTTGTTACACCTAACAGTTTTTTCCAAACATGGAGGTAGGTACTTATTAAAAAAAAACCTACCCCACACCAATTCGTATACTACTTGTTTTGTAAACAACTGGAGGAATTATTAAAAAATCATCAAGGTACACAAAGTGGATTATATTCATATTAACGAAATTAACGCAAAACCTACCCAAAAAAGTTAATTTAAAATAGATCCACAATTGTTGAAGATATCGTGAAACACACATACCTACGTATAACTCGTAAACGAATTGAGTACCTCCTCCTTTTTGAAGTCGGTTAAAAAAATACCAATATAACCAGTGAGCGACTTGCAACCCAAGTTGGTTACTCTCGAAGTTGGCTATAATTTGGTTGGGAAAAATACCACGTGAATTTGAATAAATACATGCTTATTAAATATTTTCAGTACGCATGTCACATGCGGCAAAGATCAGCTGACTTCGGATATGACGCTAACGGTTAACAAAAGTTTTGCAAGGCACATTTGAAACCTCTGAATAGCTTCAGCTTTCTGTCTAACTAACCGATTCTTGAGAATTCAATAGTGCCTGTAAATAATTTAATTAAAATAAATGCTTTGGGTTTGAGTTTGAATACTTCGTATGAAAGAACTGTAACTGAACTCTTCGTGTTCACTGGACGCACCTGGATCCACGTCACCATAGAAGCAATGACGATATTTCTTTTGCCTTTTCTGTTGTTGGCTCAAGAGAAATCCGCTTAGGGTATCATTTTGGTAAAAATAGATGAAGGTACAAAAGGTGGAAGGATTTATCGCCCGATTACCTATGAAAGGGATCGTGCGTATGTGGCTGAGTGGAAATACCAAAATGTCAGAATATACGGACCATTTTTGTCCTACAAAAATATTAATCTTGAAACACTTAAACCATTCCGTACCTATATGTGATAAGAGGGGCATATAAAAGCTCCCACAGATAGGCGCGACCCAATTCTACCAGAAACATTTCTATGAAAACATCATGGAAAATGTCGTCGTGCCTGTCTACGGGACCCTTAAACAAAAAGAGCCTAAACCTTTAATAAGGCTGTCAATTTACTGACAAGCACGTGTTGTTTGAAAAAACGCGGAAACTTGTAGGTACAATATGAATTCGGAGAAAGTTATTATTGTGAAGCTTGAATTTCTACGGAAATATATTTGTATTACTTTTTGCTGTTTTTCGCATTATAACGATCTTATACCTTAGGCACCTGTCCCTCCACCCCGGCGGGAAAGCGACTGGCTATCAACGACTTTCCCGCTCAAGAAACGTAGGTGAATGTAAGAAAAATATGTAGGTACATTTGTTAACAGTAAATCGCTGACCTGACGCTGGTCCGTGTGGTGCCGGACGTAAAGAATAGCATCATCCCATTTCTTCCCGTGGGTGTCGTCAAATGTGACTAAAGGACTTACCAGAGAATGGGCAGCAGCGTTCTCTATGCATTTTACCACCACACTGCGATCGCTAACCTGCCAAACGTGGCGATTATGGCAAACCCCTCCAAATTGGAGGAGGCCAATGTCAAGCAATGGTCGTTTTTTGGCTGAAATTATGATGACATCGCTGACGGTTGACACCTCCGGCGAATACTCGTTGTCACAGTTGACAATTATCATAAAGGGTACTCATTCAGTGAGCAGAACACTTGCTGAGATATTCGCGTTTCGTACATCCTCATACGAACAAGCAATCGTTTGTCACTGTCGTGAACTCGCTGCTCGTAGCTCGCCAATTCGTTTTTAGATGCTAGCTCTACTCGCTTCACAAAATCTCCGGCGGTCAGATAGGTACCTTAGGTATAGGAACGGACAAAACATAACATAACATCACGACTTGTTTCTCGGAAGGCTTGGGCAGAGGTGTAACTAAAGTACATCCAGATTTCGCCAGTTATGTTTAAGTCCCATGGAAAGGGGGTCAGCCTATTGCTAGCAACCGGGCAAAAATCCATACTCCGTGCTGCTACTGAGAAATTCCAGGTAGAAAAATCTAATAACAGTTTGCCAGACCTGGGAATCTAACTCAGGACTTTATGTTCAGCTGTAGCGCTTGCGACCACTAGACCAACGTGGCAGAAAGAGATATCTCCGCCTAATAAAAGTAAAACATGACTACCTTCTCTTTCTCACGAATAAAAGGGGCTTTAAATTCGTTCCTACATCTCCCAATCAGGGGCAATTGCTCCTTGTAAGTTGTATCTTGCAGTTGTGTTTTACAAGTAACGTATAAAGACAAACGGCTAATATTAGGTCTTTACCTATGAAATTGCCGTTTTGCAGTACTGGCCATTTCAAATCAAAATAATTTTTGTTTGGGTAAGAATTCTAATTTCAAATTTATTTTATTTTAAAAACATGGATTTTTTTTTCCAAAAGTAGTCATTTGTTTATTGATTAGTGTTACATTTTCATCGCATTTCAATCTTTTTCGTCATCATGGATACGTTAAAAATTCGAGTTATTATGGAATATGAGTACCGTCGTGGCAGCAACGCGGCACAAGCGGCACGCAACATCAATGACGTTTACGGAGCTAACACTACAAACCAACGCACCACCTGTTATTGGTTTGCTCGCTTCCGTTCTGGAAATTTCGACCTGAAAAATGAACCTCGCGGTCGTCCGAAGACTTTGGTCGACAATGACGAATTAAAGGCGATTGTGGAAGCTGATGATACACAATCTACGGCTGAATTAGCAGCAGCTTTCGACGTTAGCGTCAAAACAATATTGGTCCATTTGCGTCAAATTGGCAAGGTAAAAAAACTTGACAAATGGGTGCCCCACGAACTCAATGATCGTCAGCGCGAAGTACGCGTCGAGACGTGCCTTGCACTGCTCAACAGACACACAAATGAAGGAATTTTGAACCGCATTGTTACCTGCGATGAAAAATGGATTCTGTTTGATAACCGCAAGCGCTCAGCAAGTTGGTTGGATCCTGGTTCAGCACCTAAACAATGCCCTAAACGAAAACTTACCCCTAGAAAAGTGATGGTCACTGTTTGGTGGTCTAGCGCCGGTGTGATTCATCACAGCTTCTTACCAAACGGGGTGAGCATTACTGCAGATGTGTACTGTGAAGAACTGAACACAATGATGGAGAAGCTGGCACATCTCCAACCAGCATTGGTCAATCGCTCGTCTCCGCTGCTCCTGCACGACAACGCGCGACCTCATACTGCACAGCAGACGGTCTCCAAGTTGCAAGAACTGGGGTTGGAAGTTCTCCGTCATCCGCCCTACTCACCAGACCTTGCGCCTACAGACTACTACTTTTTCCAGAATTTGGATAACTTCTTGGCGGGAAAAAAATTCAATACCCGAGAGGCAGTACAAAATGCCTTTGAAGAATTTGTTGCCTCCCGTCCAGCTGATTTCTTTAAGAAGGGCATCAATAAACTGCCACTGCGATGGCAAAGATGCATTGATTGCATGGGTGATTACTTCGATTAATACAAATAAAAAATACATGAAAAAAATTCGTTTAAATTTTTTCATACAAAACGGCAATTTCATAGGTAAAGACCTATTATATGCAAGCAATTTGCGTTTTCGAATTTGGAATTTTCGAATCCTGGAAGCAATTTGTTCACTAAATAAAACTGCAGTGAAATCTCTATGGTATTTTGTAGACATCAAGCTCTTAGGGAGGTCGCTCACGGCGACTTTTTGCACCGATTCAGTAGCGCATTTCGTCAATGTGTGTCTGAATCGCTATATGTGGCCGTTTGTCGCATTTGCATTGCGTAACACAGGTGATTCAGTAGTGATGCAGTATCCTGTCTGCTTCTATCCAAAAGCGTGACTGTATCGATTCAGCATCGCCACTAACTCGCGACTGACCACTATCGGGCGACATCGGGTAAAAAGGACGAAATGTTGAATATGCATGCTGTAACATTTTTTCAATATTTCCTAATATATACTAGAAAATATTAATAATATCAATACTAGAAATAAGGACAAACTACGTGTTCCCTTTCACCGGCTTCATAAGGTTCATAACTCATTTGTTGGTCTTTGTATAACTTTTTATAACAAGCTTCCCTCTTCTTTGCTAGATTTGCATTTTAATACGTTTAAAGCTAGTAAAATCCACCCTTTGTTCAAAGGCATACTATTCTATCAACGACTAATTAAACGATAAGAATTGTTGGTCGCAGTGATTAACTCAAGACATTGTTTATGTTCTTTCACCAGAATTAGCTTACCTACTGACAGGTTACATAATTATGTTAGTTCATATAATTGTTTATTTTATTTGACAGTATAATTCAGTTTATTTTCATTTATTGTTGACTTAATCTATTCATTACAATGTTTTTTTAATGAGTTGGATTGCAATATGTAGTTAGCTAGCGACCTCGACCATTCATATTATTCTTCCCAGTGCAACCGGCAGCAAGTTCGTCATGCTCACTTAGATGTCACTGCTTGCGGTTGCGTCGGGGGTCGGGTTGCCTCCTTCTCTCAAACATGGCGAGGGGGTAATGGCTGATCTTTGCGTTATGCTCGTGACGGGTGCTGCTTGTGGTGACTGGTCGTCTTTCTAACCATGGTTTTGTTATTGTTAATTGTGTTAACTTTTTATTAATTTTATTCCAAAGGTCCTAGTTTAACTTTTGTTACTTCAAGTTATATTTATTTTTATTTATTTCTACTTGAGTACCTATAGTTTTCAATATTTTGTTGGTATATTGGCGTGTGCTAGCTGACATATTCTGGCAAATTTTATGTTTTTTGTGTTTCATAATGTTAATTACCTACTATTGTATAGAATCAAGTTCTTCTAACTTAACAGATAGCTGTGCTGCTGCGGAGTTTGTTGCGCCACTTCTTCTTCCCAGCCAAAGTGTGTGTAAACCCTTCACAACTACGAAGTGGTGAAGGGCGGGCGTTTTGGGGGACTGTCTTATATAATTTTGACGTTCACTTAGAGCTGACTCTCAGCATAGTATATATTAAATAAATGACTTTAGTTTTTTTTTACTGTATCGATGCTGCATCGCGACTGTATCGATACTGCATCGCGATACAAAATCGTAATTATGTGGGCGAACATATACCATCAGCGACAGCATCGCGTCTGTATCCCGGTATTTTTGCGACTGTATCGCTGCAAAAAGTCGCCGTGGGCTACCTCCCTTAGGTGTATGTAAAAATAGGTCACCTTATCTAGAGGGAGTCGTTAAAAGAAACTGCAGAATTGTATCGGTTGGATGTGCAACATCCTGTAGTTGCTTTTCAGGTCTTACCTATAAATAGTATACTTTTATTCAAGACAGTGTAAATACAGTTTTTTTTTGTGGAGCTCAAAATTATTATAGGATATTGTTAAAGGTTTATTGATGATTACCAGTGATAGGAATAGGTAGTGCCTATTAGCCTAAACTCCGAAGAACAGAGACAAGAAACGGAGACTTCCTTAGGACTAAATAATTTCCGGCACATCTGTCTCGAAATTTCGAGACAACACTTAAATACATTTAAAAAAATGTGTTATTTGGAATAAGTAATTCGTCTATATTTATCTAAAGTTTGTCTATAAATGTGATAGTTTGTATGGATGTCCATTACTCAATTCCACTGAAAATGCTGATTTTGGTAGTGACATAGATTAAGGTGTGGAATAGCACATATGCTACTTCCTATTAAAAAAAAGTATAGTTCCTATTAAAAAAAAATTTATGGTTGTAACGACTGTGTATGTTATTATTTTATTATGATATATCTAGTCGCAAACTTTAGGTAAATATAGACGAATTACTTATTCCAAATAACATTTTTTTTAAATGTATTTATGTGTTGTCTCGAAATTTCGGGACAGATGTCTTGGAAAAAATTTAGTCCTAAGGAAGTCTCCGTTTCTTGTCTCTGTTCTTCGAAGTTTAGGCAAATAGGCACTACCTATTCCTATCACTGATGATTACTCATTAAAATTCATATCATTGCAACAATACAACCGTCTTATATTGATAATAAATGATTTATTTCTGTAAGTGGGTTGTACAAACACGTTCATCATTATGAGTCGCGATTAGGTAGATGAGGTCGGCGTTTCTTATAGCGACTAGTCTGAGAAGAAAGGCTTAGACACAAAGTCAGAGGTCACACTCATAATCTTGGTCAGACTATGTGAAGACCATGTAGATTTGTGCCTGAAATGGTCTTTTGTGGAAAGAACCACACAGATTTAAGTAGCCTTGTCTACTCAGTGCACGCATATGTCAGTAGTCGTGCAGCTAACCTCTTAACTTATAATTAATTTGACTGTAAAATAATAATAAATTGTAACTTCTATAACATTTATTTTATATAGCCAAACAAATTGAGTTACAGTTCAGATACAGTATAGTAATAAATTAACTACAAATTACAAGTTGACACTAATGACTAATTTGTGATGATCTATAGCGTCTTTGAAGTAAAAAAAAGACAAGTTCTGTATTATAATTCTGAAGCTATAAATAATTTCTAAATAAAAAAAGTCCAGTTAATATCATGAAAATGTGTATCGGAATGATAAATAATAAACAACAATAAAATAAATTATAATTATTAAATTATATAATAATAAACTTCAAGATATTTTGGCACACATTAAAGTAATGATAGCAAAAGAGAAGGTAGGAGAGATGGGCAATAATTATTATAAAAGAATTTTATAGAGAGTTTTTCATAGAAATTGTTCTACGAGAGACGCGTCGCGCCTGTCTGCGGGAGCCTTTATTCTTTTAAACTACGTTAAAAATATTTGATCCGGTTTTGTCCATAAGTGCCGTCACATTAAATTGAATATGGCACCCTCTAGCACATAATGTCGTGAACTTTTTTATTTTTATTATGCTGTGTTGGGTATCTAATGAAAGAGCTTAATTAGAATAGGTATTTTAAGAATATATAGGTACATTGTTAGCTGACCTCAAAATAATTTAGTGAGTTCAAAAACTAAAACACGACTGAACTCTAACCAAACAATACAAAGGCAAACAACAAGGCAAAGTGGTATACGGATTTCGGATGAGAATATTTTCTTGTTTCAAACTTTTTAAACCGTGATTTTTCAGTAGGTAGTCGGGTTTTAGTTTTTAATAATAATATTATCTACGTTCATTTCCGAATCAGTTCATTTCAGTCTTTATTGAGATGAGTCAGAATGACCACGATCTCTAGAGACGTTTCCTACTTAGTATGCTAAAACTGGCCCATTTATATAATTCGTTTATGTTTGTTTGGATAAAAGTTGCCTATTTTGTGTTGGTTAATCATCCGATCCATTTCAGGCAATCTGTCTTCATCAGACGGCTGGAAGTAAGCCCAATGAGGCTTTTAGGCGCTAGCTCGCGTTTTATTTCTATTACGACGATACTGGGGTTAAAATATTTTCTATATCTAATGTTTGTTGTATTACGTAATAGAGTTGCGAAAATATTTATTTGTACGTAAACAAAAGTTAAATTGGAAGCCGGTGGCAAGAAGTAACGCTAAATAGCAGAAATAACCCTACGTTTCATAGACAATAAATGTCAAGTCGGTACACATCATGTCTATTGTTTGAAAAACCCGTAAAAGGAAAGAAAGCGCCAGCACCAAAGTTTAACGATGTCATCGAACACCGCACACAAACTTTTCGAAAGGAAACTTTGGCACGTGACGTGTAAGTAAAGGGGAAAGAAAAGATGTGCGTAACAAAATTACATAGAAAGCCGTAATATTCCTAAGAATTTCCCGAACGCAATATAACTGCTCACGGCTCACGCCTTTTGAGCCGAATGTTTTACCAAATTGACGTTCGACATGAGATCATGCATTCTTTTGATATGGTAATCCGTCCCAACCCTCGGGCAATAATCGATTATTAAATAGGTAGAAATCGGCAGATCAGGGTCCTTTATCCACTGTAAGATTCTAAGAGGATTCCTTTATGACATAAAAGGTCGACTGGTCGTTGTTATACAAGGAATCTTTTTTTGTCAAATTACTTATGCGACATGCAACGTAAGTCGACTTTGTCTAATTTAAAACTGCACGCCTCTCCACTGTTGGTTGCATGCATATTTCAAATGTTTGTTTAGATTTTTTTGTGGTGGGGCGTGGAGTTTTAAATTAGACGATCTCTGCCAATGTGACTTTATCAATTCATATGTACTTTGCAAGTTCATCTTAGACATCACTGAAATAATACATATAATTTATTTATTTATTTATTTATTTAATAACTATGGATGACTTACAGCTACTAATCATTTTATTATCAGGCAACTAAGGCCCATAGATAAAATACACAAAAATAATCTTAAACAATAATAACAAACTAATACATATTAATAAACAGCTTAAAACTATAACTAATCACGTAAAGTTGTCGGCATCGTGGTTTGCTGCGAGGTGTCACGTAACCGTCCTCGGAAACGTCGATATACGACACCTTTCGGCCAAAAGTCCTCTTTCAAGCAGTGCTGTAGATGGTTTTTTTTTTTTGAGGATGGGAAATCATCAAATAACTTCTCCCGCTCTGGGTGGAGCAGGAGGGCGTGTCAGACTTTTATTGACTAAAACCCACCCGTGTTCCCTCAGTTGCCTGTGTGCCAGGGGCGACGGTGTGCTGTAGATGGTGCGTTGGAACTCGTAAGTTGACGTCGTGGCGTGATTCTAACCTTTCGACCCTCAGAGTCCAGTTGGTCTTCACTTTCAAGTACTGCACAACTTCCTCAATCTTCGTGGAATGATGCAGACGCGAAATGTACAGCTGCGTTGTAGGTACAGCAGGACGCAGCAACATGCTGGGTCCACTCGGTGCGGTACCGTACAAGTTACGAGAGTAGGGCTTCTTCTTCTTCTTTTCTACCTTCGTGAAACCCTCCTCATCAACTAGGCCGGTTCTTGGCAAGGAGCTACGGACCGCAGTCAGAGCAGGGGGCATAATGTAGGGGATCCTGGACTTATAGGTTGTTAACATAAGTCTGAAATCGCAAACTCGTGATCATTGCTCGTGTCCTCTCGATATGAGAGCCCTGTACTCTTTAGTGAGATAATAATAGGCCAGCCTATTGTTGATACTAATATTGTTGTTACTTTTGTGAGGGATTTGTGGCTAAGTAATAACAGCCACACAGTTCGATCGATCAGGTCAAGCTACGTCTGTCGCGGTTGGTCCGTGGTTTGGTGACCATGTTCACATACCAAGATACCTCCGTGACTCGGAAAGCACGTTAAGCCCTTGGTTCCGGCTGTTATTCGTGGATCTTCGACAGTCGTTTCGGGTCGCATGAAAGCCCGAAAGTCTGACCTGTCTTACCAAGCGGTATCGTGTTACCCAGTAACTGGGTTGTGGAGGTCAAATAGTCATTTGCTCCATTTAAAATACTGGTATTCAGCTGCATCTGATTCGACTGGATGCCAACCCCTACATAATAGGGAAAATGTAAGGCAGATGATGATATTGCTACTTTTGAGTCTGTCTGAAATTTCAGGGAACGATCTGTGGGCGAGGAGTTGCCGCAAGAAGCTAAATTGGGGCGTATTTTCTTACAAGAGAATGAATTTAATGATTTGGTGGTGATTACTTTGAATAAAATTGTTATAAATTAGGTTGCGGATTTCCATTTAGCCTTTCGCTGCCGTAGGCGGTTACTGGTATGGAAATGTTGGCGTGACATGTCGATTACGTACAGCCTAACCAGGAAGAAGTTTGAATAGCTATATGAATTGCATAAGTGGTATAATTGGCATGAACGAGTAATGTAACAATAGGCTGTTAGTCATCATAATTATAATGTTTCATTTCGTGGAAAATACAAGGTGTAACAGAATGGACGCAAGACCAAGAAAGTAGTTTGTTCCTAATTGAGTACTGAATCGATTTCAGTAACTTTTAATATAAGTATTTTTTTTAAATTATGTATTTTGCCATACCTACCACTGATTGAGCCAAAGAAAATTCAATCTTATTCCAGAAAAAATAAGACTCAATTTTAAATGCATAAAGCAATGCTTGGGTCGACACGTTTTTCTTAATAATATCAGTTAGCTTTAAAAAAAATAGTTTTGGTCATCGTATTATGCTTTTAAGTCAATACTTTAATTGGGGTGTATGAGGTCTTGCGTTAATTATGTTACTCGTTGTATAGTAATAATGAATAATAGAAGCGATACTACTATTATTTTGTGTTCTATTATTTAGTATGTCGAGGAATTTTATCGTTGCTATCTACGCAGGCACTTTAAATTAAAGACTGCCAATGATTACCTACTTTACTGTAGTTTATGCAACCTACCCAAATGTCCTTTCTTTGGTATTATTCGTCTAGTGGTTGAGCTCCTAAGTTCTGAGTTGAGCTACTTGGTTACTGACAAATGCGTGCACTGACTGGATAAGTCCATTCAAATCTCTGTGATTCTATCCTCAAAAGACCATCTCAGACATTAATCTGCATGGTTCTCATATGGCCTGACCAAAATTATATCTGGACTTTCAAAGTGACTGTGAAGTAAGACCGAAACAAACTCAGAGGTGTTTTGGTCCTTATTCCCAGAGTTTAGGAAATACCAAATTCATATAGCTAACGTAAAAAAGCTAAAATAACCAAAACTACTTTAGTTTTTTTTACCAATTTACGGAAATAAATATCACTTATCATAAAAATTGACAAGGTGGACCGATGACCTTGTGAAGGCCACAGGAATCCGCTGGATGCGGGAAGCACAGATTCGATCGAAGTGACGGAGCTTGAGGCAGGTCTATGTCCAGCAGTGGACGTCTTTCGGCTGAAATGATAATTGCGATGATAAAAAATCTCAATTTCTTTAGGTATTTGTATAAAAAATAAGAGGTTTTCTTTACTTAATTTTAATACACAAGGTAAGAAAACACGAATAAATCTTCCAATGCCCGGTAACATCTAAAATGAGCTCTCTTTTTAACGTCTTGAGTAAGTTTCTAGTACAGTTGTAAGGTTGGATTTTCTTTAGAATTAATAAACTTTTATTGTTGAAGCCAAGAAAGCTCTCGAGTGTTAGTTGCTAACTTTATTTTCTAAACTCATGAACAATTTTGGTTTATTATTTTTGTCTAACTTGCGATCGTTATTCTGTAGACAGGAATGGCGCCGTAGTAGGTACAGTTTGTGGTATTAACATAAAATGCTATGTTCTTTTACACAATCCATTAATATGTTCTTTGGTCTTCCCCTATGGTTAAAGTCATCCACATTCATACCTACTCAAAACTTTCATCACGACATTTTCCTTATACAGAGGACCCATCACATGCTCACCATGCCAACCGATTCCTACACAATTTTTCAGCCACCGGTCCCACTATCAGACCTTCTAATAAGAGAAGTACGTAAGTACTCGTTCCTTATTCTATCTATTCGTTTAACACCAGATGTCCGTCTTAGTATTCTCATCCCAGCTGCATGCCTCATTCATCTTCATCATACAAGACAGCAGGTCTAACCATTGTTTTATAATTATAAAACTTTCCATTAAACTTAAGGAGAATACGGGAGTCGCAGATTATTCCTGAGCCCTGCTGACATTTTAGCCACCCTTGTTCATTCTGTGCTTAACAGTCAGATGACCAGTTAACCGAGATACCGAAAGTCGGAGCTGACCAAGAGAAGCGCGCAGAAATGAAGCAACCGCCGAACTCGCAGAACATAAGATATTCAGTTAAGGTTCTCCTGATTTTCAAGCTCACATTCTCCAGCTTCTGTTGCCATTTCTCTAATCTGTTTTGGATCTCAGATCTATGTTCGCCTCACCGACAAGAACTAAGTCATCGGCAAACAGTATGCACCAAGTTATCTCTTCCTGTATGTACGACGTCATAGTGTCCATAAAAAAATATTTAAAGCCGACCTTTGTTGCAAGCTAGTTTGTCAAATTTACCTACATATACTTACATCTATCCACTGAAATTCGTATGAATAATTTTAAAACCGAACGAAGGAAGATTTATCCTGTGTTGTTTTCTACAGCATCTTATTATTATAATATAATATACAAATCTGGGTTTATACCAAGAACTAGCCTCAAGTTCTAAAGAAACACTAACTTTAAGATATAAACATCATCCATAAATCCAGAATTTTCTATCAAAAAATATAAATAAACAAAATTTAAAAGTCAAAATATTAACTCAACTGTCGTTTGCAAAAGCGAGTTCGTCATAAGCATCGTTAGATAAGATGAAGTAAGCTCAATACGGCTTACAACAAATACTTTAAGTGCCAGCCTGGGAAACAAACTGGCTTTAATTTCCTTTTACAAATTGAAAAAAATAAAGTTAAAACACCTTTGAACGTTTGGAATTTTTGCTTTTGAATTGCTTGGAAGATTAATTTTTATCTTTTAATCAAAATAAAACACAAATGTAAATATCTTTTTTCGGACTAAACGCTGTCAATAGGATGAGATGTCTGCAGTAAATTCAAGTGTTTTAAACTTATCATAACGTGAATATGGAAATGGTTTCTGCATTTACTTACAAATTCATGGTTGCTTTTTATACTTAGACAAAGGGAATCCCGGGAAAAGCAAATAAAAAATAAAAACTGAAAGAGTTGGGGGCAAGTGCCACGTCATCTCTTTCCTTCAAAAATGAAAAAATCCAGTGATAAAAGAGTTGACGAAAGCATCGCGTCTCTTTCTTCTTCATCTTTTTTGAATACGAGATTTTGAGCGAGCGTAGGAGCAGTACCGAGTTATCAACGAATCATGACTACGACAAAACAAAAACTATGCTATCCTATAAATATTTAATGCCAACATTTTAATACTATGCGCAGTATTAATTTACTACATTTCCTGTCGGCAACGTTTAATACTTGACTACCCTTAAAATAGAACTTAAAACGACAGACGATATCCAATACATTTTAAAATTAACTTCATTACCAGTATTTCGATATTCTTTTTAATGTCGTATCGTTAATCGACTTATCGATCAATGTTAATTACTTTTTACAAAGTAACTGATATATGTGCAGGCGACAGGTCACTGGCCACTTGAGACATGCCGTCAGATCGTATCTGAAGCCTGAGCAAGGAGGATATGACGACTTTACTTTTTGCAGGAAAAAATAAACTTCGAAAGATGTCTGAAGAGCGAGGCGACGTCGCTCCATGCCGCGCCGAAAAAAAAATCATAACGATGCTTTGACACCATCACTTTGATGGTGCGAGTCGAAAATAGAAGGTTTTCGCTAAGAATAATAACTAAAAAATTTAATTACGAGTAACGAATGCTGGGAAACCAGCGAGGAAAATTCGTCAGCAGCAGTCGTGATTGTGATATTTTTAGCACTAAATAGTGTCATTAAAGACCATATTTAAAAAAAGTGAAATATGAATTTGGGTCTAATCTGTAGGTATTGACACATATACCTACCTCTGACGCTTTCCATTGAAAAAGCTCATATTTTCCAGACAAGAACTGACCCGCGAGTCCCGAACTGATTATTCCTACACTCTATCCTTTGACGTAGTTCCACAAAAAAAGCACGTACTGCACTACGTTCAAACATATGCTTTTCCAACTACGACTTCAAAATAAATTCGTGCCTTGTGGAATACATAAAAGAAAATAAACAAACAGTGACGAAGCATCGGAAGAAGCGTTCTGTCTGATCGGAAATTCCGTTATTCGCAGAGGGAATCGACTAGTGGCGCATTCAGTCGGTTTGAACTCCAAGAGTTTGCAGTACGGACGCCATAGCCCAACTGTATGTGATTGGATTCCGAACGTATAAAAGTTTACGTTTAAAGAGCATAGTTTACATGCATGGGATAGGTTCGCCATGAGAAGCGCGCGTCGTGTTACAAAGTTCTGAAATCTAAATGTCTTTGGGAGTTTGCATGCGAGATGGAAATAGATAACCATTTGTATGTTATGGTACCCTGGTAACTGTTTTGAGTTGCTTAGACACTGGAAATTGTTCATGTTTAGACAATACCTAAGTAGTTAGTTAATAAGCAGAAGTGGTGGGGGCCGCGACCTAAGAGTTGTAAGGTCGCGGGTTCAAAACCTGAGAGGCGCTTTACTTAGTGTGTATTAACAATTATTTTGTCACCACTGCTCGCAAAACAGTGAAGGAAAACATCGTGAGGAAACCGGCATGTTCTAGAACCAAAAATTCGAAGATATGTGTCATCTACCTCGTGGTGGAACATTATAGACTGATATTATGCTTATGCTAAGTACTTCCTTAGTATGAAGAAGAAAATTCAATATTTTAACGGCTTTTATGACTGCTGCGCTATTTCCTTTCACTCGATAAAAATGTCTCTATTAGCCAGCCAACAAGCGAACGTTCAACTACTCTACTTCAGGCGTACCCACCGATTAATTTCCGCAAAAATAATTACAAATAATAACGTCGTGTTATGTAGAGCAACGTGTTAATCATTCTGCTATCGTGTGAGTTTGCTGTCGAAGAAAATTGCTCAATCAAAGGCCTGGTCAGGTCAAGCGTGACTTAACTCATAACAATGTAATAACCGGCCAACGAACAGCTTATTGACCTATTAGCTTTTCACTACCTACTTGAATATTTATAGCCACTGATAACAGTTGAAAGTGCTCGCCTGTAATTATACAGGTTGTTAGTTTTATGTTATTTTTAGTTGGTTGTTGTACAAAATATTTTACAGGAAGTCGGCAAATATTGTGACCGAAATTGTTAAGCTTTATTTTTGGTAGCAGTTTGAAATTAGTTTTACACAAACTGGATCATGAAACGTGAATTTGTATTTTTACTTAAAAATACTTTTTACTTCTATTCTTGAGCACTAAAATCGTAAAGGCAATGTTGTTTACTGCTTGAGCTATCGACCCCGAAGAGTGATACGCAGAGGTCAAGCCAATAAAGTGTTTGCTATCCCTGTCTAAAGTGCCATCTATAAAATGGTCTATCAAACTCCGTAACTTGTTTGAAAACCACAAACAATCTTGAAGACACTCCATTCCGAAGTCAGAGACATTATTTGACAATTCAAGGATCTACGTGGAATCTAAAGATTATGATGCACCAAAAACTATTAAAACGAATATGTAAAGACAGGCAAATTATGTTTTAGGCAGATTGACTACCAACTGCGTGCCATGTGCCCTGCCCACTGCCACTTAAATTTGACAATTCTGCGGGCTATCTCGGTTACCTTGGATTAGATGCCCGATGGGGCCGGAAGGTTCTGGAGTGGCGACCGCTTACTGGAAGACGTAGTTCTTCTAACATAACAGACAGCTATGCTGCTGGGGAGTTTGTTGCGCCACTTCTTCTTCCCAGCTAAAGCACTAGGAAGTGGTGAAGGGTGGGCGTTTTTGGGGGACTGTCTTATGTAATTTTGACGTTCAAAAAGAGCTGACTCTCAGCCTAGTTTGAATAAATGACTTTTGATTGATTAAGCGTTTGAAGTCCTTCCTCAAGATGGAACGATGACTTGGTGAGGGCCGCGGGAATCCGCTGGATGCGAGAAGCACAGAACTGGTCGAAGTGGCGGTGCTTGGGCTCCTCCAAGGTCTCCACCTATGTCCAGCAGTGGACGTCTTTCGGCTGAAATGATGATGATGACTACCAACTTATATTGTCCGTATATTCAAATCGCTATTGAAAATAGCTATAACAAGGTAAATTGACGATATATGTCAATTTGATAAATAACTAATTTCCCTGACTGTACAGTCACCAAAAGTGATTAGTACATATCAGGGTCGTTGTATATAGTTGAAGTTTATTAAGAGACCCATGGATGTTTTCAAACGAGATTTAATTTGAAAAATGAACTATTTATTTTATATTTATTAATTAAATTTTTATTCGCAGACACCCATCAGTTTCTTACTGAACTTCAAATAAACCCCACGAACCTGGTTAATTATATCTTTATGTGACTGTACATTCCCAGCAAAAGTTCACAATATAACATAACATCTGAGTATTATTCCAGCTGGTTTCTTTCAGGGGCATAATGAATAGAGGAAAGTTTACTTAGTCTCTGCTCCCTACGGCTATGCTGGCGATACAACGTTTGTATTAAAGAACACCTGACTACACTGCCGCAGTGGCTACATGCATTATGTGAGCAAGTATTGTTTCATATTTTTAAAGAAAACGGACTATTGTTTGAATCTAGATCTTGACGGAGACAAAAATAAATACCGTTTTGTTTCACAATTCAGTGGAACTGGGATATTTTACTACTAACTTTCGCCCGCGGTTTCGCCCGCGTGGAAATGGGAAATTATCCCGCGGGAACGTACTACCGGGATAAAAAGTATCCTATGTGTTAATCTAGGTTATAATCTACCTGTGTGACAAATTTCATCTAAATCCGTTTAGCCGTTTTTGCTTGAATGAGTAACAAACATCCATATATACAAACTTTCGCGTTTATAATATTATTATATTATTATATTATATTAAAGCAAGGATTGTTACCATAGTTACCTAGCTTGAAGATGTGATAAATATGAAATTAAAAAAATAAAACTGTATGCTTATCAAGGGGTAGGGGGGGGGGGTGGGGGGGGGTAGGGGGGGTAGGGGTATTACCCAGTAACTGGGTTGAGCAATCTCTTCATGTAAAATACTGGCATTCAGCTATATCCGGTTAGACTGGAAGCCGGCCCCGACATGGTGGGGAAAAGGCTTGACAGATGATGATGATGTTTACACGGTTCAAGATTGAGGTTACTAAAGACAATGGTGCAAATAAAGACGACTCCATTTTTATCTTGACATAACTCTATTGAGAAAGAATACAGTTGGATCTACTTATCATTGCAAATATATTAGAAAAAAGTCTGATCTACTCAGAGTTAGAGACACTTCAATGAATACAAATCACTCGAGAAGATTCAAGTTGCTCTTGCTCAATTTACAGAAAGAGCTATGTACTAAAGATATTTTAAGCAAAATTTTAAAACGTCACAGGTCAGAAAGGTAAGTGAACACCCTACTGACTAATTCTTCTTAGTAAAGAATTCTTGTTCAACTGGACCTTTTAACATTTTCGTCAGCCAATGTAATTTAAGCGGGGACTTACTTTATGAAACTAGTATCGTGAAACAGTAGATAGCTTGACTGTTATTTTCCGGTCTATAGCTAACGAATACCCGGGGTTAGAGAAGCTGATATATTCATATTTCATGCTCATATTAGTTGGCTTAAGTATTTTTACACGCTTTATATTAGCTTCACTTGTATGTTTGTTTGTTTGTAGCCGACTCCTTTGGACGCTATTTTGACCCACTTTAAACGGTCAGATTTCATTGAAACTTTGTAAACTTATCGAGGACCGATGACTATTCAATAATAAAAAAAAAAATTGAGAAAAAAGGAAAAAGAACGGAAAAAAATCACGTTTCTGTAGTTAGCAGAAATAGAAAATAAATAGTAGTTTAAAAAACTAAAAGTTTTTTAAACTACTATTTATTTTCTATTTTTTAGTTGCTTGCGTGGGGTGCTTGATATTATATTAAGTGATTATAAAAATACCTCAAAAGCACCCCACGCTTTTTAATTGAATTAAATTATTTTCTCCTTGTTTAGTTTGGTTTATAAAGCGTGTTTTTTAGTTTTTGAAACTATTTTTTATTAGTTCTTATACGATAGCAACTTACGAGTTGTAAATCATAGGTTTGCAGCCAGACGGGTGCTTTTCTTTGTGCAAATTATTTAATAACCACTGCTCTCAAAACGGTGAGGGAAAACATCGTGAGGAAACCGGCAAGTCATAGAACCAAAACTTCGAAGACATGTGTTACGAACTAGCACTGGGCCCGCGTGGAGGGTTACAGCCCTCTCTTGAAGAGAGGAGGCTTGTGTCGCAGCAGTGGGAACGTTATTGGCTGATTAAGTTATGTATTTCTGAATATAACAGCGTGTTAGTTGAAATAATCAGTTTTTATTTTAACCGTGTGTTAGCTACCTATAGCCTGAAACAGAACAGGCAGTGGTCAAGCTACAGTTTCACGACACTAGTTTCTTAATGTAAGTCCGGCTTTAGTTGTATAAATGTATATGAAAGCAATTGATCCTATCAGTGACAAGAATAACATTACTAATGATTTCTCTAGTGAGTACCAGATAATGGCCGCAGGAGTAAAACTTAATCGCACATTTACTTGCCCTGACACAGCCTAACAAAATAGATAGGATCGTTGTCTTATCTCCTAATGTTATGAGTACTTAAGACTGTTTGATTGGCTATTCTGTGGTTTTATATCTTGACGTGTGTTTAACGGTAGGGTATTTCGGCTTTTGTTTGTTCGAATCGTATCGTAACTTGTCATTACCTACTGGAAATGAAAAGGTTTTGGTTATGTTATAATTTTGTTATTGGTATTTCTATAGGCATAATTATATAATTTAGCTCAATTGGCATTGCATAGTCGCTTTTCTCAGATCAGATTTCCGGATTAAGGAAGGGGAAGTTATAGATACTTAGCGAATTTATTATTTTTACTATTGCAGATCGGGTTTTGGATTTACCATCACGTTGATTTGGGCAGATTGGCCACAAACATTGCCGCAGATTACCATAAAATCGAAACCAAGACTGGAGGAAAAACAAAAACATTCAACTAGTGTAGTAGTAATGTTACTGCACAAGGACAAAGTTGAGTAATAAGGGATACCAGTTCTCCATAACAATTACGCTACTCGGAAGTAATAAAAGTTCTTTTTCTGTGTACGTGACGCAGAAATCAACCGACTCTTATGGACGTGTTCGGCATAGCTTACTTACGGTTTTTCCCTTTTATTTTCTTTTTGCTTTCTTCTGTTCTTACCTCTTTGCTCTCTATTAAGGTATGACTCCATAAAGTTACGATTTGATGATTTTAGTAGCCCTTTTCTTTTCTGGGTTTTTGCTGATTTCCTATTTTATTTTTGTTTTTTCGTTTATGACTGCACACGACTCTGTGAACGGCTCCATCTTCCCGAAGCGTTTTAGACCTTTTTTAACCAGTACTGAAGTAACGTCCTGAAAACAAATATGGTTGTTTAAACATTATATTCATAAGAATATTCCGTCCTACTAAATTGATGATAAGTGATTACGGTACACTAATAATTCCAAAAAACACAGTTTTTGATAAATGGTATGTCAATACAAGACCACAAAAATATAAATAGTCAACGAAAATCGGACAGACAAAATAAAAACACTACTAAAATCTTCAAACCGTCCCTTTTTGAACAAATAAATGTTCAAAATCATTAAATATTTCATGGTATCCACCTGTATATTGGCAAAAACAGCCTATCCAGGCATAGTTTGCTTTAGCAAATCTGTGAAGAGAAAGTTATCACATAAGTGTTTGCAACCTCTGAAACTAATTTATTAATTCAACACGTGTCTCCGAGAGCTTTCAGCAATGTAGTGCCACTCTGTTGCATACCGAGCAAACATAAAATGTGAATGTATTTCAAATACATTAGGATCGTGAGGGATGGATTGCACTTACCTACATCGGCTTCGTAAAACGACGCCGTGGAATGTAAGTAGGTTTGACAAAACCTTTTTTCATGTTTTCAGTCGCCACTCTCTAGGTGTGGTGACGTACTTTCATCAATCCTTTTACCATCATGTTTAGGTAGGTACACAAAATGTTTGATAAATGCCATTAAACGAGCTAAAATGTGTATTTTGGCTTCGTAGTTCATTTGCTCGAAATAAGTTCACCGTTATCGGTGAATCGACGCTTTTAAATTATAGACAATATTATTTGAGTTGGTAGTAATTTCGCACGTTTTCATGCGAATCGACTGCACACTCAAAAACTATATGTTTATGGTATTTACTGTTTGGTATTCTACCATACTCAGAAATATACAAGGTCAATTTAAATCAGCTAGCAAAATTCTGCAGACGTAATGTGTATCGATATGAATACTCGCTAAAATTGAAACGAAAGATTTGATGGATCTTTTTGAGGTCAACGACCGCTGATATCATCATCTGCCTAGCCTTTCCGAACATGTTTGAACATGTTTCAGTCTAACCGGATGCAGCTGAATACCAGTATTTTACATGGAGCGACTGCTTATCTGACCTCCACAACCCAGTTACTGGGTAAAACATATCGCTTGGTAAGACTGGTTATCAGACTTTCTTCGGCAACGACCGCTGATAGTGTTACATGAAATGTGAGTTGATAAAATCTGTTTTCTTTTGTTTTATCTTATCACTAGTGATAGGAATAGGTAGTGCCTATTAGCCTAAACTTCGAAGAACAGAGACAAGAAACGGAGACTTCCTTAGGACTAAATTATTTCCGGCACATCTGTCTCGAAATTTCGAGACAACACTTAAATACATTTAAAAAAATGTGTTATTTGGAATAAGTAATTCGTCTATATTTATCTAAAGTTTGTCTATAAATGTGATAGTTTTTATGGATGTCCATTACTCAATTCCACTGAAAATGCTGATTTTGGTAGTGATATAGATTAAGGTGTGGAATAGCGCATATGCTACTTCCTATTAAAAAAAAGTATAGTTCCCATGGGATACAAAAACAATAGAAAAAAAAAACAGAAAATTTTATGGTTGTAACGACTGTGTATGTTATTATTTTATTATGATATATCTAGTCGCAAACTTTAGGTAAATATAGACGAATTACTTATTCCAAATAACATTTTTTTTAAATGTATTTATGTGTTGTCTCGAAATTTCGGGACAGATGTCTCGGAAAAAATTTAGTCCTAAGGAAGTCTCCGTTTCTTGTCTCTGTTCTTCGAAGTTTAGGCAAATAGGCACTACCTATTCCTATCACTGCTTATCACGTATCTGTAAATATAGATACCAAACACGTCTGGTAAGTATACATAAAAATCTGATATTCCAAGTGACTACATGACGGTCCATGACCCCACAAAACATTTTTTTTGTTTTTTTTTTTTTGTTTTGATGATCAAAACGTCTGCGGGAGTTTCGCTACCTAATTTAATTTCACCCTGTGTATTTTTAGGTTTTTCGTTTCTAATTTTGATTAGCTATTGTTCATTAACCGTACCATATTCTAGCAAATAAATATTTTGGATTTGATTTTGATTTGATTTAAAAATTCTTTCATAATCTAAACGAAAATGTTCAATAATAAACAAAATCTAACTCAACCCTCTCTCATAATTTCTCCATCAACGGTTCTGAATCTATTTTCACCGTCTTTTGTCATCAAATAAACAGTGCGATCACCGTCCTCAGTAAACGAGTCTCGTTTCCTTTCGCACGTGAAAATCGGATTTGTTTAATTTATTACTTTGTCTCGAAACAGAGAGGTGCTACGGTTACTTAGCTCTCGACACCTCACAGTTATAATAGGATCTCTAGGAGGATTTAAATTGAATCCAGTTGCACGGTGCTCAAATGTATTTAAGTCTCCGTTGCCGAAAATCTTGATGGAGCATTTTGGAGGCATTTTAATAGCTAACAGGTTATTTTCGTGGAAAGTAAAACAAGGTCTTGTGGGGCATTGGTAGTTGAAAAGTACAGTTTACGATTTATAATTGAAGTTTTCGTTGGGTTTGCTGAATAACAAAGTCTGAAAACAGCGAGTAAGAGAGTATAGTACACAGGTGTAAGTATATATTTTTTAACCTCTGGTACTGTTGGTACATAGGTGTGTGTAGCAACAGACGTTTGAACACAGGTTTTATACAATATTAAATTATTATAATAATTAAAAAATAATAGTTTAAAAAACTAAAAAAACACGCTTTAAAAACCAAACTAACAAAGGAGAAAATAATGTAACTCAATTAAAAAGCGTGGGGTGCTTTTTGAGGTATTTTTATAATCAATTAATGTCAAGCACCCCACGCTTTTTAATTAAATTAAATTATTTTCTCCTTTGTTAGTTTGGTTTTTAAAGCGTGTTTTTTTAAACTATTATTTATTTTAAATTTTTTAGTTCTGCTAACTACAAAAGCGTGATTTTTTCAGTAAGTATTTTTTTTTCTTTATTTTTTCTATTTTTCTCTATTTAAAAAAAAATATTGAATTGTCATCAGTCCTCGATAAGTTTACAAAGTTTAAATGAAATCTGACCGTTTAAAGTGGGTCAAAATCGCGCCCTAAGGAGTCGGTTACAAACATACAAGTGAAGCTAATATAAAGCGTGTAATAATAAGACTGCCACGTTGGTCTAGTGGTCGCAAGCACTGCTGATGAGCATGAGATCTTGGGTTCGACTCCCTGGTCGGGTAAAGTGTTATTGGGCTTTTCCATCTGGAATTTCTCAATAGCTGCCCGGAGTCTGGAATTGCCCGATAGTGGCAATAGGCTCGCCCAATATGGATGTACAGCTGTACCAAACAGCTCTGTTTAAGCCTTTGGGGAAACAAGGCGTACTGTTATGCTGTGTTAATTAAATACTGAAGTATGATGATACGTACATTTCCACCAGCAGGCTTAGCACGAGCACCGATTTGTCGAAGGAAGAATAGACATGACTATTCAGTAAATGATGTACAATAGTAGAAGATATCAATGTTTTTCTATTATTTTCACAGTTATGCGTTCTAAACGAATCGTGATTTTGTAGATAATCGTATATACTTTGTGGCCGTCGAGTAGAAAGTTTGTTGTCAGTGTGATTTTGAAAGTTTGGGAAGAAATATTCTTCTGAAATAGTCTACATTTATAAGGAGGTAGACAAAGATCGTTACAAATGAAATACTAAATCACAGATTGTAGAAGGATATCTAAGGTGCGATGTCAAAAATGGACACACGAAATGTCACTTTGTATTGAAAAAACACTGTTTATTCTTCTTAGGGCTGATTTTACCAAAGTCAGATAACTTTTATTCGTAGAATAAAATTTACGTCTGACAATTCTACTATGCAAAATCTGTCAAAAATTCAAAATTTATTCTCAGGATAAGACTTATTCTAGGTATAAAAGTTTGGTGAAATTCGCCCTTAGAAAGAGAAAGCGTCATGCTAAGCCTGCAGGAATCTAGTTGCTTCTCAATAACCCTTTCAAATTCTAGTACTTTCACTCTTTTAATTAATTACCATGACGCGGAAACATATTTATATCTCATCTCATTACTATGGAAAAGAAAAAAACATCTAGTTACTTACTTTATATCTCATACTAGCTTTTGCTAGCGGCTTCGCCCGCGTAAACCAATTTAAACAAATTTTACACCTAAACCTTCCTCATGAATCACTGTCTATTGGTAAAAACCGCATGGAAATCGGTTTAGTACTTTTTGAGTTTTTCGCGAACAGACAGAAAGACAGACGCGGCAGAGGGCTTTGTTTTATAATTATGTGATGAAGTATAGTTTGTGCCAAACAAATAGCGATGTTACATCTATCATCATAAAGACTTTTTTTAATGCACAACTTTTCGCTTCTAAAAGAGTTGTCGAATCCTTCTATCCAGCCCCATCTTAGTTCATTCCCCTTTCGTCAAAACATCCACCTCAATACACCTCCAGCTACGTCAGCTGTAGTTTTTAATAAAAAGCAAAAGTAGAATGTATTTCATTTGCCCCTCACAATGTATCAAGACAAGACAAGGGTGCAAAAGGGCTGACTCCGGAACGAAAATAAACGTTGAACGATCACTTAGACCCCTCAGTTTGAACTGACGGCCGAAACAAAGGAGCTCGTGTGAAATACCTATGTAATTACGTACAGGGACTAAACATCTATTACGAAAATAGCAATTTTCTACGTCCTAGATTTTTAGGCTATTTGCCAGCTCATTTTGTGTAGAGGAATTTTAGCTATGTGCCTCGTTAGGGATGCTTCCCATTATCAGCTTAGCCTTTTTCGGTTTTTTGGCGTCCAGTCTAAATAAACGGAAAATTCCATGTATTTTTCCGTTGAGTGACACCTATCCCTAAGTAATAAAACTGCTATGGGTTACCGGCTTCCTAAGAACGGGTATCGGTTCTCCAGTTTCTTCGGTACTCTTATATCCCTTATAACTAGGGTTGGGGCTTACTTATTCTACAAGTAACAGAGGGGTCTCGATGGGGACATAAAGTCACCCATTTTATACGTTACCGTGTTCAGCAGTGTTTTTCCATGCAGTTGATTGAGCCCTACTTCTTGTTCTCTCAGCACAAATTTTGAGAATAGTTCGAGATACATAGATTAATCACCATTTTGCCTTAATCGTCTCAAATGATTATCCTATACTTTTTAAATGTCGCAGCATCATGCTGAGGTAGGAGCCTTTTGGCCTCGTGCAGGACTTTCTGTTTTATTTATTTTTTAAATATTTTTTTCTTCCGAGAAATTTGTTTTTTATAATTTTTGTACCATTGTGTGTTTATTTTAGTATGTGATCTTCCTGTGCGAGTCACAATAAATACCTTTTCTTTCTTTCTACACAGGGTATTTAAAGACAATGAAATTATACGTACCTAAATATTTGTGAACAAAAGCTTTATACTAACCAGATGGACGATTCGTTTCAAAGAAAATAAAAGTAATTTCGTACCAAGAAATCAGATTAAATATTCAACATTTAGGTAGATTAAAAAAGATTGGACATTTTTTTGTAATAAAAATGAGAAAGACAGAAGAACAAAGAACCTTAATTACATCTCCAATAATAACACTCATTTAGAGATAATAATTATGTTCGGCCTAATTAAAAATGAAAGTGGATATTAACGTTATTTTCTATGAAAATATTTTGCATTAACATTTTATGAAAATTGCTTCTGCAATTTTCTATGAAACATGGTTTCGGAATTATTTTGTATTTATAAACGTTTTGTTTTTTTTTTACATACTGTAGCAAAAATGCATGCATGGTCTAAAAATCCGGGAAAATAAAAGATGTTTGCATAGTTTTGTATGGGAAATCCCTTTTGCGAAATTTTTCTTTGTTGTTTTACTTACATTCGATTAGTAATCCAATGAAACTGGGTGCGATCTGCACTTCTAAACTGCGTTCAAAAGCTGACAGTGACCATTTTATGCAACAATTTTGACACTGTCAGCTCGCGCAGTTGAAACGTTCTGAAAGCGTTCCGTTTCATTGGTGAAATCCGCAATAAACGTTACTACCTACTAGGTTATTAATGTTATTTAATCTATACTCAAATTGTTGTTTCACTAACTGATTGACTTTTTTATAGGCCTTTGTTGTTTGCCTGATTTTGAGAGCATAATCCATAATGTTGTGTAGTGTTGTTGTGTGTGTAGCTTCACTTGTATGTTTGTTTGTATGTTTTCATGTAACCGACTCCTTTGAGCGCGATTTTGACCCAATTTAAACGGTCAGATTTCATTGAAACTTTGTAAACTTGTCGAGGACCGATGACAATTCAATAATTTAAAAAAAAATTGAGAAAAAAAAGTCACGTTTTTGTAGTTAGCAGAACTAAAAAATAGAAAATAAATAATAGTTAAAAAAACTAAAAAACACGCTTTAAAACCCAAACTAAAAAAGGAGAAAATAATTTAATTCAATTAAAAAGCGTGGGGTGCTTGACATTAATCGATTATAAAAATACCTCAAACAGCACCCCACGCTTTTTAATTGAATTAAATTATTTTCTCCTTTTTTAGTTTGGTTTTTTTTATTTAGTATTTTTACTTTTATCTACATCATAATTTTGTTTTGGAAGTTTTGTTAGTGTTTTATTCATGAATTTAATTTGTGTAAAAAAAAAACTTTCTTTTAGGGCCACTTGCACCACAAATTACTTTTTATAAGTTTAGCGCTAAACTAATTTAAAGCATCAATTTATTCCTGTCAATCGTTTGAAAATGATAAAGATAGCATGATGTGCTATCTATGCGTTAAACACATTTAGTAACTAATTTGTGTTAACAGTGGAACTTTATCTTTAATACTAAATAATAGAGCAATTATATAGTTGTACCACGACAGGTATAAAACAATAAACAGCCGGATCAAACGGTGATCGACAAAATGAAATGCATTATGCATAATATGTCAATGGCGCAATCTGTCATGTGTATGCAAAACGAGCGATTAGCATATCCACGGACACGTAATTTGTGCATATCAGTGCTGCAAATCTGTTGAAATGTCTTACTTTATACGTTGAGAAACATTTTCGATTGGTGGAATGGCTGCATGTTTGGATTTAGCACTACAACTAGTATGTGTTACGGGTTCAATTCCCAGTTCAGGTACCAAATATTTGTATGGCTGGCAGATTTAAGGAAGAACATCACGATATATCTTTGCTGATGCTCTCTAACGATGCGAAAAATATGAAAAAAACTTGATAAAAAGTATACTCAAAAAAATTCTGATCCTTTTTTCCCTGTATTTTTAAGGATTCTCTTTAGTTTCTAAAACGCCTTTTATAGGTAACATTCATTCACAACTTTTCAGGAGAAGCAGCTTTACTCAATAATACAACAAAACAGTTACAAAACGTTAACAGTAAATACATTACGGCGCCATTGTAATAATACTATGTCAAGCTGGGTTCAAAGCCATCAAATCCCGCTCTTTTCCTACTACATAAAATCGTGTCGCACCACTATAAAATAACCGTCGCATGTTTACAAAGCATAGACCTTAACGCCAGGTGTTCGCGGTTATAATTTTTCCGCTTTGTCCGTCAACGAAGTAGATCGATACTTCAACCCTACTCCCGATTTTCTAACTTTTTCGGACACATAAGAAGTAAGGACAACTGTCAAATCCTATGTTATTCATTCTTAGTCTGGACCCCGAACTAAATGGAGTAGGAAACGCCCGTAAATGCGGCCGAAACGACGAATTTTGTGCTTAGTATGCAAAGGTCTCTGTAGCACTATGAAACATGAGGCTTCCAGGGCTAGTGCAAATCTTGGGGTTTATTCGATTAATCGACTCTGGTTCATTTCATTCATTCATAGAGAGTAGACTCCCAGACCGTTATCGCGCTTCCCTGACCTGTCCTTCACTCTTACAGTGGGCAATGTATGTGCAAATGTCTCAATTAACACAGAATATCGTGATAAACGCGACAGGGAATAAATCGGTGACAATTTTGTGCCTAACGACAATTCACTGGCGGAGCTAAAATCACGCTATTCAGCCAGGTATTTATTACAGCCTATTAAGAAAATAATCGACGCTGAAATACCATAGTTCACCATCTGGCTAATGAAAAAGGTAAATAACGCCCTTGAGTTATGGAATGCAAATTCTGCTGAGTAGTTACGCCCAAAGAATTGTTTACAGTTCCGCTTTCCAAACTTTTTTTCTTGAAAGTTTCCGTCGAGTTTGCTTTACGTATTTCTTTTGCATTCTAACAAGATACTTCTTTGAAACTGTTTGTAGATTGATATTCTGAAATCCTTCACAGTTTTTAAATAGGATTCTTGAAATGGAAAAGGACGAGACGCCTTAGATGGACATGTAGTGACCCTATTAGTGTTGTTCTTTAGAAAGGTCAGGTGCTTAGGAGTCGCCACCGGCGTGAGTGTATGACGAAATGAATGAACGTAAACGGAGTAAAACGAGCATGTACGGATCGTAGCAGATGGCGTTCTAAACTTGTAAATTTTCTTTATTTTATCCATAAGTCCAAGTTCATCATCATCATCATTATTTCAGCCGAAAGACGTCCACTGCTGGACATAGACCTCCCACAAGCACAGCCACTTCGATTGGTTCTGTGCTTCTCACATTCAGCGGATTCCTGCGGCCTTCACCAGATCATAGGTCCACCAAAGCTTCGGCATAGTACAAGTTAACACTAGTAAAATGTATAACTCGGTCCAACAATGCAATTATTTTAATTTAAAGCACTTGACGACAACTTTTGGAGACAATAATGCGCTGGGAATGCATTTTATGTTCACTGTACCTGTTCGCTTACTTCTCGGCCCAATGTTTATGGCCGATAAATCTTCAAACAATTGCGGCTGTGGCATACTAGCCGTAAATAAAAGGGGATATGATTGTAGGCAGGTGTCAACTATTAACTTGATTATTTTCAGCCCGTTCCGTACCTATATGTTTCGTAAATGATCAATTGATCAACTTTTCTGGCTCGTAAGCTAATGATTAACGTTGTCACAGTTGTTTTACTATTTATTTATTTATATATACTTTATTGTACACCACAAAAATATATACTGAGCAAAAAAATTAATTAAAGCACACTATTATTAATACTAATTACTACTAATAATTATTTTGGCTGGAGCTTCGCAGCACTTTTGTGTCTTACCTAACTTATTTCACAAAAACTCAAAGTGCTCGACTGCCATCAATACTCAAAGAGAATACGTAGTAATAATTACATCCATATTTAGCAGGAAATTAATTACGTGAATACGAGCCCAAACACCACTAAAACAAGTATGACATCCTTCATTTCGCCGTCAGTTCGCTGAAATTCCGAGCAAAAGCCGTGAAATGTGCGCAATATCTGAAAGCAGGAACACTTAAAGCGAAACAGTCGGAAACCTTCTCGAATATGTGTCTAATTACACGCATTTTACGTAGCCGTTTGTACAGTCACGGTAAAACTGTTTGTTTGTTCGCCTCAAATGTATCACGGTTACAGCGATTGGGACCGCTAGGAACTGCAGTTTATCCACACAGAACGAGGCACACAATCTCAAGTGCCCATTCTATACGTCGTCAAGCCTTAATGGGCAACAACAAATGGTGCTATTTATCGTAAAATCGACACTAAAAACAGACTAACACATCGTTTCGGCAAAACACGTAGTAAATTTTATACGCCCTCTTGTATAGGAGTCGGATGTACGTTTTGTTGGGCATTTTAGGGTTTTCAAAATTGAAAAGTTCACTCCGTGTGCTGCAGATTGATCGGCAATAAACTAGGCAAAGAGTGGCCTTAAATGTTTATTTTCTCCTTGACTTTTAGATCGTAAAAGTGGAGTCTAATATCTCTGTGGACTTAACAGAAAGTCATATCAATCCATCCTTTACTGGGCGTCGTGAAACGTCCATTCTGTGCTAGTAAAATATTTACTACCGACGTTGCACCTTGCGATTCAAGTTCACGTGGGACTGTGTTTGTTAGACATTTTCTTTTTCACTTTTAATAAGAATCCAATTTGGCAAACTACAAAAAAATACCCAGTATCACAATTCTGTAGGTAAATCATACTTTAATTATTAGTTTTTTTGTTCTAAAATGTTATTCCAATCTCACCAATTGCCGCATTTTACAGCAATTTTCGTGGGTTATAGCTTTTTTACGACAATCTTGAGAGTACGGGGCGTTGGCATTAAACATACGGGTTGATCGAGGAAGAAATTGCTCAACAAAACTCCACAAAAATGGGATAAAAGCCCTTAAATTTATGTTGGGGGCTCATCGCGGCCATTAACACGTAGTAGCGTTGTGCATAAAACATTAAAATGTCGTGACACACCGCCTGCAGTGTTATTTACGTACGTATTAGCAATTTTCAATTATTTTATCGTAGTTTTAGAGGAGCAGGTGCTCTTTGCTGCGTAAAGATCGAGGGTGGTTTGTTTTTTTTTGGTGAAAGTGGCAATAACCATTATTTTCTGTTATAAAATGGTTTTTTTTATGGAACAGAAATAGTTACATACGCATTTTAATATTATAGGTAAACCTTTAAATGCCTTCCAATGCAAGTAATACCTTGCTCTACACGTAGTGAAAAGTAAACATATTGACTAAAAAAATAAAGGAGATTTCATCATGATCATCATCAGCATCTCCAGTCCGACTTCACCAACAGCTGGATATAGACCTTTCTTTTCTTGTGCCAATCTCCACGCTCCTGTGCCAGTCTTATGAGGCTACTGGGTAGATAAAACTGTAATTTTTCGGGATCATTCGTTCGTTATTTGTAATTTTAAAGATCACAGTATTTCCGAATAAAAATCAAATTACATCATAATTTGAATACTGCACCAAAAACTTCAGTGGCACACGTGGGTCGTAAAATAAAATAATAAGGTTTGCCTTAGATTGGCGTCGAGTTCGCGGTGTTCGGGTGGTCCAGCGAAGGCTGCCGACACACTCGCGTTATGCGCGACAGACGACGCGACACGACTTTGAATAATTAGCTAATAATCTCATTGTTGTCTATTCAAGCGTTCACAACTTTCTTACATAGTCATTATGCGAGTTCGGACCAACCTGAAAGAATCCTTTGTTAACCGATATTAAAAGAAATAATATAAGATTTGTCGACTTGCTCTTAAAGAATACTTATGTTAAGTTTTGTTCTTGCGATTTGTAGAACAGGGTATAAACATTATGTCTAATGAATGCGAAGTGCTTTCCTAACATTTTAGTGTCTAATTTAAATGTTAAATTGGCACTTCGAAGTGTAACGAATAGACTGATGAATTAATGATGAACCATAAAGTCTATCTTGAGTAAAATTCCAGGTTTTATTCACTTTCTTGAGTCTTCACACCCAGTTCTTGGTGTTTAAAAAAAAAGAACTTCCATTTTTAAAACCTCAGAGACGCGGAGTATGCAAAAAGTCGGGGTTTTCGCTTTGTCTTCATTATGAAGCAGTCTTTAGTTGCACCTGGCAAGCAGGTCACGACCCGGCCTCGGCCCTCGGGTCTCAAGATCGAGAACAGAGCTAAGATTCATTGATATCGGAATACCGTCCGAACATTCTCTCAGTTTCAAAGGTTTTGCTATAAATTGGAGACGGTATAAATTGGGAAACTATTCCAAAGGTATTAGATCCAGTTGAAGTATGTGTGCTCATTATTTCCACTGAAGACATTTCCTGGTGGAGGAATTAGTCTAAAGTTTCAATATTGTATAAAGTTTAACTTCTCTCAAAACCTTTTCATGGGTGCTCATTACTTAATTGGGTTTTTTTATTTAAATCCAAAAAGTTTTAATGGATTTGAGTAGCCAAAGATTCAGCTCATAGTTGGTCAAGCAGTGGACAAGTTGCAGATAAATTATTGTGATAATATAAGTTAAAAGATAATGTTTATAAAAGTGAACATAAAAATTTAAGACCTTATTTCAAAAACGCAATTCGTTGCACGAATAAAATCAAAATTCTCGTGACTTAAACTTGTTTTTGAAGAAATATAAAATATAATCAGAAAGCGTACAAATTCCTCTACAAGATGGGCTTACTAACTCACAACATGGAATTGACAAAGGTGGTTTTTGAAATAAAGTCTTCAATTGGTCTTGAAGTAAGCGGGACACTTTTTGTGTTTTAAGAACTTCTAGGGATAACTGTAACAGACAGGCATCTGCGTCTAATATGAACTTACCTACCTATTTAAAAACTTACCTATTTAAAAGGCTTCCTGATTATCTGTACAGTTTTTATTAAAGAAGATCTAGTAACTCAAAATCAAAATCAAAACTCATTTATTAAAGATGAGAGAACGATGATGGATGAGAGTCGGCACTTTTTAAACGTCAACATTACATAAGACAATCCCCCCAAAACGCCTACTCTTCACCACATCCTAGTGCTTTAGCTGGGTATAAGAAGTGGCGCAACAAACTCCTCAGCAGCACAGCTGTCTGTTAAGTTAGAAGAACTTGATTCTATACAATAATAGTTAGGTAAGTAATTGACATTACTATTAAACACAAAACATAAAATTAAATTATTTGCCATATAGTAGCTAGCACACGTCAATATACCAACAAAACATAGTAACTAAACTCAAGCAGATATAAATAATAAACAAAACAATAAATGTAAACAGAACTCGATACCCACATAAAAGCCTCCAAGCACAAAAGGTGTACCCGTTTACATAATATGCAATGCTGCATTACTCTACTCTATATTTTAATCAGCTCCTAAAGAGTACATACCATTAATTGCCAAGATCTACAAGCATAATGCCAACCAAAACAAGTCTATTGAAATGTCCCGAAGATAGTCAAGTCTTTTATCAATCCGGTCACGCCTCATTCTAATGAAGTGAGGAGTTTGTCACGTAACTCCTGGGGTAGCATTCGGAATCGCGATAAAAGGAAAATTTACTGGCGCCCTAAATACTTGTAAGTACCTATACATTCTTTTGGAGCTTAGGAATTAGATGTCAGTGTGACTTGGTTTGATTTTGCGCTGATCTTGATATCTAAAAAGGAAAGGTGTCTGAGTCTACGCGATTCAGCGTCACCGACCATCTGGAGCCCAGGGTACCTAAGTACCCGATTCAGTGTCACTGAGCCGAGAGAGACGGTTCAGTTTCGTTCACTGTTGAGGAAGAGCGCAAAGTGCGCCTAAAGAAGTTTTCAGTTACTGGGAATATCGCTCAGAGGACACGGTGAAGCATACGGTGGCGGTCTGCCCGGCTTGGGCGGAGCACCGCCGTGTCCTCGTGGAGGCGATCGGCGGCGGTGATCTTTCGCGTCCGGGCCTGGTCCAGGCCATGGTACGGAGCGAGAGTGCATGGTTAGCAGTCACCTCCTTCTGCGAAGCAGTAATGCTCGCGAAGAGGGAGGCGGCGCACGTGAGGGAGAGGTAGTATATGCGCGGCCCTCACGGCTGTAGTCGCCGCGGGAGACGCCCTGGGCGTCTAAAATCCCAGGCTGATTCCCGGCCACCGTAGGCGCGGGCTTGCGGATGGCGAGTAATGGGTTGCTCGCTGTCCGGTAAGGATCAAGCATAGATCAACTTTAGGTTTATTTCCAAGCTTAACAAGAATTAGAAAAATCGGGTGAACTGTACTGTTTTAAAGCCAGAGTATCTGAAAAACTACGTGCTTTTAGTTTTCACTAAACAAATTGAATACTTGAAAATGTTAGCTGCATTTGCACAACACAAACTGAAACGCACAGGAAAAATGTAAAATCCAACAAAATCTTCTATCGCAAATTGTATTTGATATAACCAAAGCGCGAGATGGGAGCGGGCCGGTCGAATCTAGATAATGCAAATACAGGGCTGCACCGTCCGATGTACGGAACTCTTTTGACCGCGAGCCCCGAATAACATTTCGTTTGTATAGGGTTACCAAACGGTTTGAAACTCCGGTCTTTTTTTAAGGGTGTCGGTTATTTAGAATATAGAAAATAAATTCTGTTTATTTCAGTATTTTTACCCAACGCGCTCTGATTTCTTGTAAGACTAGAGTTATCTAAAAAACCTGTGACAAAAGTATCTCCATATGCCTACCACACTAGTCGTAATATTTTCACTGCCAACGAATAACGATTACAGACCAATAAAATGGGTAAATAATGATCTTCCAGTAAACTTTACAATGCCCGTAACAAAACAAACGTATAATATACATATACAGGATAACATTGAAAAATTGCGCCAATTCGAAATAGGAGGTTCAGTGACTGTTACACCATCATCGACCTAACTTCACCCACTGTTGGGCATAGGCTGCGCTTTTCTTGTGCCAATCCCCACGCCCTTGGTCCAGCCTCATCCAGGTATTGCCCGTTATGGCAACAATGTCGTCCGCTCATCTCGTCGCCGGTTGCCCGACATCTCATCTTTCAGTCCTTGGGCGCCACTCTGTCAAAGCCTTACTGCAACTGTTACATTATCATTATAAATTATAATTTCCCTAATCTCAATTCTTGAAAAAAAAAGTGTAATTATTGTCAAAAATAGTGCAATCTAATCTAAGTTATTGCCTTTAAGTAGAAAAAAAAGCCGGTGTTTCAGTAAAAAAAAGTGCATCCCTTTCCTTACTGACATGCTCAAAATTTTCTATATAACATGTTGAATCATATATTTTTTATTTTGGCGCATCTATTCCATATCATCATGTCTAAGTGTATACAACATATTGTTAATACATATAATAAAAGGATTTTGTCTGGATCTCCTGAAAGACAAATCTGAAAAAAAAAAAAGTTTTTGTATGTATTTGCCATCTTTTTGTCCCAACTTCTAATTTAAATGATGGTGACCGTACTTATATCAAATACCGGACGAAAAGCGGCGGCCGAGCGGTCACGGTGAATGTTGTTTTAATAAAATGACACTGATTTAATCTGTGCTCACTGGGAAATTAGAATTTTTCAGAAGGTTTTTTTCCAGACCCATACGAAATTGTGAGTTACGTCATATCCGCAGTAATAAAAGTGTGCTGGATAAAAACATTGGTATATTTTCATATTCTATTTTCTGTTGATTCAAAATGGAAACAAAATGGTCCCAATTATCTTTCTCCTGATTATGACCAATGGAATTAGTGAAAATGATTTTATATTATTTCACGATTATGGCAACTGAAGCGTTATTTCTAATGAAATTATGGTAAATACAAGTATGGTATATAAAATTATTGCATTTTAACTTATGTCAAACATTAGTAAACCTCCTAATATCTGTATAAAATAATATACGCCTATAATTTTGCTAGTATGTAGCAAGTTGAATTGAGTAACTACTAGGTATAGTTTACGAACGAATTAAATAATTACAAGCTATGGTCGAACATAAAATCCTTCTTAAAGTAGATCTTCTCCAAAACACGATACGAACAGATATTGGCAAATTCTATTCTTATATTTTCCAAAATAAAAGCATATTCCTGTTGAAAATTCTTCGATTTCATAAATTATTTTGCAATTTCTGGCACTTTAATGTTTTATTCAGGCAGTGAGTCGGTACCTACGTGATAACGGCTCCGATGAATTTTTGACATCCATTCCTCGGCTTAGTTTTAAATAAAATTTTGATATAGACAGCATTGAGGCATCAGCAATTCTGAGTGGTTTCCGAGAATCTGCAAATTTTGAAATAGAATTATGAATATTTTCAAGTGCTAAGTTACTTTTGAAATAAAGGGGAAATCTTTTTTTAAGGAAGTATAGCAATAGACGCAATAAATGATTTGGTATACAGATTATGTAGAATGTGGATAATATATTTATAGGATATGATTATGATATATTTTATAGGTTTTTTTCATCATTGTTCCTCTCATCCAAAGCACCTGCCATCTAATCTCTGCACCACCCTTGATTGACTGGTAGAGAATGCCTAAGGCATTAAGTCCGCCTTTGTACCTTTTTGGTGTGTAAGAAGTTTAAATAAATAAATAAATAGCTAATGAACTGAAAATAAGATTAACGGAATAGATACCTATACAAAATAGTTTACCATATGATCAAAGCTTAAAAAATATATCTATAGGACAACGTTCGCACAGACGTAAAAATATCGCGCCGGGATTCTATCGCTCACTGAATATTCAACTCTTGGTGCTGAACTGAACATTGAGAATCCACAGAGTGCATCCCAAGGCATTGAAAAAACACACTGTTCGATTTTGAACTCTCACCGCTAAGCAGTGGGTTGAAGATCTAGTGCACGAAAAAACTCCGCCGATTCCGCCGAACATGGACTAAGAGCACATCACGTAGCGTAGGTGCGTATGATTATCGACACAGCCGGTCTATTCTGTAAACAAGTCACCGTGAAAATATGGTAAAGTCACACTGGCACTATAGACAGCTCACTTCAAGCTCACTACACCTACGTTTTCACAGTTATTGTTTCACAGAATAGACCAGCTGAAATACAAAATAATTATAAGCAGGCACTTTCAAAATGAATACGATTGCTTTTTATCAGTCCTCGTGATGAAGTATCGCCGTATCCCGTTTAATATCACACAATAAGAGTAATCCATTCATGTCAGTGAACAAAAGCAATATCGCCAATGAAAACTAGTATTCGTTAAGCATCCTTTATCCTTTGTAAAGCATTGAAAATATTCGATAATATTTCATGAATCTCTTTGCGCTTGCAAAGTTTGGTGCATCGTTAAATACTGGTAAAAAAAAAAAAACATTGCATTGTTTTTATGTATTGCATGAAATGCTTTGGTTTAATGGGAGTATGTTGGTCTGTGATATCCCAGATATTCGTGAGAAGGAATTTAATTAGCATTGCAATTTGTTTCTGTTTATTAAATCACTGTTACCTTCACTTTTCTACACAACAGTGTACCTACTGATGAAAACGAACATTCGGTAAAGGCTACACCGGGTAGTTAAAACAAAAAACTATTTTTTTTAATCCCAGAGACCAATCTGACATTTCAAGTTTTTTTTGTTTGCTTTTTTATTAAAAGTGTTTGACATTATCTGTCAAACTAGTATCTGGGTTTAAAAATCTTAGCCTACAATTTATCGGATGCCTACCGACCCGCCTCTACTTCACCCGGGTGTATCAAATAAACTGATGTGGCCACATGTAAGCTTTATATAAGTTAAAGATTAATGTAATACATACACAAAACTGAAAGTGAAAAGTGCATCCAAATCCGTTGTGTACTTTAGAGGAATTCAGTGGACAAAAAGACAGACAGACTACACAGTCAGGCGTATATTAGGGTACGAAGTGCCAAGTGCCCTATTTAAATAGCATCTGTATAAAATAACGAAATCTCAAGAGCTTATGACCCACTAATTAATATTCCACCGCCATTAAAGCTATAATATTTTTTGGCCAACATTGGACAATATTATGTCCAAAATCCGCAGACATTGTTCATCATAAAATGCAAATTCGTGTAAGTAGGGTAGGAAAGCTCACGAGTGGCCAATAAATAACAAATCAGTCACAGGCATAATGGGACCATTCCTCAGCGCCAAGAAGTTGAGAGTTGGCTGTAGTTCAACTAAAGTTCTTGGTCCTGCGTTGTTGGCTGCGGTGAGGTAGGTAGCTGTTAGATGGGTAGGATTAACTATTAATGATAGAAAAGAAATAATCCCTGGATGGACTAGTTTTGTGGTAAAGTGTAAATAAATCGTATGTAATTTCTACAATCTACAAGAATGGACTATTAGGGAAAATCTTTGAATACCTGCACATGATCCAGTTAATAAGGGCCGGATCAGGTTTGATCAGACAGTTGCAGCAGTTTCACTTGTAGTTCTGGCTGTGACGAGTGGTATAGGTACTCTGAAATAGTACAAAAAATAATTAACACGGGTTGTAATCATATTTTTGAAGACATGAAGAACAGGGTATAAAATTCACTCATCCTCCATAGAAAAGAGACTCCAACCAGACGGGTATTGTGCCTGGTGGGCAACTGCGCGACGATTGATGTCAGAACGTTGTATAGATATGTATAGGGTGTAACAGAAACCCTATTGCTATCCTTAAGCACTAAAAATAACAGCTGGTATAGAATTACTTTACATAGTTTCAGCTCAAAATAAAATACTCTAAGAATTGATACAAAGTTTTCTGTTTCATATGTTTCTTAAATTCAAATCATAACAAACGTGTCATCGCACTACGTAGGTCAATAACTTTCCACGTTACTTGCCAATTTTACAATAAATCTCTTCCGAGTGATGTGTTTATTTCAATTTGAAAAGTTCCGTTTCTGGTATCAATGTATTAAAAATTGTCATAACTTCCGAACATGTAGAGATAGGATTAAAAAACCTTTCCAATATCGTTTGATATCATCCAAAGAAGCCGTGCCCTTGGTATGTATATACCCTTTCCGTTACACGTTGTATATATAGTATAGTTGCGCGGTAAGCTCTGCGTGCGTGATGCAGGATATTGCGTGACATCAGTGTGATGCGTAGTTCACATGTGGCGTCCTTAACTAGATGGCACTCTATACCACGAATCAAATGCCAAGTAGGTACTTACCCACAAGCTAAATAGTTTCAATTCAAGTGCCACTAACTTACCATAAGACGCCCTGTACACTCGTATATGAAATATTCAGGCAAATACATCGCGATCGTCGGCCGTCGCCGAATGTTCCACTCGAAACTGGACCAGAGCTGAAATTGTTTCACAGAACGACAAAGCCCAGTAAAAAATAAACTTGAATAAAAAACAGGAAACTGTTATGGTTTTTTGGCCGATTTCAACTGTAAAACCCAAGCTTTTCATGGAATCAAACTTCGAGGTTAATTCTCCGAAAAAAGTTAAAAAAAAAAATATGGTTTTTATTGATACTGTGCGTTCTGTAAAGAACAAAGGAAACAAGGATTTATTGGAGATTCTGATTGAAATATTGAAATGACAGGTTATAAAAATATAAAAAAAACTGTTGCATACGGTATTTCCGTTATTCAGCTTTTATAAGCTTGTTACTGTATAACGGAGTTATTGTGATGCAGATTTTTAAAATAGTTAAATTCAGTTCAGTTGATCATGGATTTTTTAAATCGAAGATTATATTGATATACTATATTGATTTGATGGTCACGTTAACTTGTTAAAAGCGCACTAGTTTTATTTCAAAGATAAGAATAAAAAAAACTTACTACATTTAATTCCACAGTAAACCCGCTTAATACCATTCAAGAATTAAATTCTAATCCAGACTTACAACTCTAAATTACCTTCAACGAATCCGCTGTAATGAAATGAAATTTTCTTCATAAGAAGTTAGATGTCAGAATTAGCTGCGGCACACGACCCGGCGTTGCCTGCTTCAGTCTACAAATGCTCGCGTTGATCCTCTGAAATTGAAATTTAAGACCTTATGAAACCTTATCTGGTAAAAGTTTTACCTCGTGTCTAGAACATATTCGCACGATACCTTCATGTAAGTAAAGTTGTGGCTAGATTATATTATTTATTATTGGAATTTATTGGCTGTACACCTTGCAGTATTGTGGTTAAACTGAATACGAGGTTTCCTCTGATCTGTCAGAGGAAGGAGGAGGGCAAAAAACACTAAATATTTTAGGAGGGCTTAGCCTTTTTCTGTTTTTTTTTTTTTTTAATTTTGTGTTTGTGTTCCTGTGTTTTTGGTTTTTGGTCTTGCTATAGAGGCTCTGCTTTCTAAAAAAGGTGCTTACAAAATAAATGTTATGCTCGTGAACGGATGCTGTTTGTGGTAACTGGTCGTCTTGCTGACCATGATTTTGTCATTGTTATCAGTAATTAACTGTTTATTTATTTTAATCCGAAGATCCTAGCTTAACATTTATTACTTTAAGTTAAATCTAAATGAACATAATGCAGCATTGCATATGTAAGCGGGCACACCCTTTATGCCCCGAGGCTTTTATGTGGGGGGTATTGAGTTCTGTTTACGTTTATTGTTTTGTCTTATTTTTTATTATTTAAATCTGCTTGAGTTTAGTTACTATGTTTTGTTGGTATATTGACGTGTGCTAGCTGACATTATGGCAAATAATGTAATTTTATGTTTTGTGTTTAGTAATGTCAATTACTTACCTACCTATTATTGTATAGAATCTAGTTCTTCTAACTTAACAGACAGCTGTACTGCTGGGGAGTTTGTTGCGCCTCTTCTTCTTCCCAGCTAAAGCACTAGGAAGTGGTGAAGGGCGGGCGTTTTGGGGGGACTGTCTTATGTAGGTAGGTATAGGTAAAACGGGCTGTTGTCCGCAACTCCACGTCTAAATGCGTATTTTGACTGCCTGTCTTATGTAATTTGGACGTTCAAAAAGTGCTTACTCTCAGCCTAGTTTGAATAAATGACTTTTGATTTTGATTTTATGATTTTTTTCACAAGTTCCAAGTGCTCCAGAACTACACGTTGGAATTTTGTTTGAAATATTGGAGAGTACAGTGCGTATTCTGTTCCCAACTATGTTAGGGTCGGCTTTCAGTCTCACCCGCTGCAGCTGAATACCAGTATTTTACAACCCAGCAACTGAGTAATACGGTACTCCTTAGTAAGACTAATTGTCAGACTTTTGGACTTCTAACTACCCATATCGGTTGTCAAGGATCTACAAATGATACCTAGGACCAATGGCTTAACGTGCTTTTCTAGGCATGGAGCGGTCTCGATAAGTAACGGATGGCCACCCATCCACGACCAGACAGCGGCAAGCGTAGCTACGAGCCCCTCTATGTATAGTTTATTTAAATGATGTAATAAGACATCTGACGTTTTTCAAAGTAACAAAAAAGGATCTATCTATGTTGCCTCCAAGTATCATTATTCTTGTCCTTTACAATGGTAATTGGAGACTCCTGAGGTTCCTTAAAGGCCCCATGGTTTGTAGGGACGCACTTAACTGTGACGTATCGCCATCATTTCATACGAACACCATAAAATACTTACCCGTTGGCCATTTGTCCTGATTTGCACAAAGAGATAAACTGATATGGCGGTTTGCTTTTAGCTTCTACATACCTTTTTGATGTGATAAAGACAACGCAATGGTGCGGTTTTAAAGAAGATGTAGTGGCAAACATTTAAAAGAGTATGCTTAGATGGTTTGGTCATGCTGGAAGTATGAATGAAGGGCAACTAACGAAATGTATTTATTTACAAGGCAGATGTGAGTGAAAACGACAGGAGGGGTCGCCCTGGCCTAGGAGGACATATAGTGACATATAGTGAGTGATGATGTTCTGACAAATATATTTCCAGAAGAATATTTCTCAGAAAATAATCTTGGTTAGGACCTACAGACAAGAAGCTATTTATTTGTGAGTCGTAAAAAACCCACACGTTTGCTCAAGCCCCACCGGAGTTAATAAAATGTTTATCAAACGTATACCTAAGTATACGTTTTCATATTAATGTACCTGTGTTCTACCTGTGTTTCATCATCCTGGGTATATTTTTAGCGAGCTAAATTGGATAACTTGTACGAAAGTATGATATATTGCCGTTTGCTTTATGTTTTCGACTGTAATAAATAGACGATTGGAATAAAATATTACGTGGTAAGTAATAAATTGGGTGGGTTTTAGTCAGTAAAAGTCTGACACGCCCTCTTGCTCCTCCCAGAGTGGGAGAAGTTTTTTGATGATGTCCCACCCTCAAAAACAAAAACCCTGGATTGTAAAACTGTCAATGCTAGTTTTTTCAGGTTTATTAGTCGAATTTACTTGCCCGAAACGAGTTTATTTTCTGTAGGCGATTTGTGGGCGAATTGACAGAAATACGTATAAAGCAATTGGCACGTTTTGAATTTTATACAATAATAGGTACACTAGCGCACAGAAGTGATAAGAGCAAAATACTTTGAAACAAAATGGTTTCATTTTGTGTTACGTAAATTAATCAATCATCTATCTTTCTATCTTTGCCTGCCTCTCTCTTTAACGTATGGCAGAAGAATATAATGTTTGAAGCTACTGACCATCGTGAATAGTTTCGTCTCTTTTCACTCGAAGAGCAAGAAAGAGATGGTAAATTATTTGCCCACAAATGTCTACCGTACATAAAATGATTACCCAGCAACACCCTTCAAACGTATTAGATAATGAAGATGGTAAATCGAACGTGTTCGATTAACCGAAGTCCTCTTACCAAATAACCGGTACGGGGTGATTAAGAGGTTGTGAGAAATTCTACCCCATTAATCTGCGATTACTATTGTGAGACCATTTCTAGTAAAACAATTGGCTTGTAACTTAGTTTACTGTTCTCTGGGAACTATAATATGGCGATCACAATATATGAAGGAAGAATGCTGTAAATCCTACTAATATTATAAATGTTTCCGCCCGCGGATTCGCCCGCGTGGAAGTCGGAAATTATCCCGCGGGAACGTACTACCGGGATAAAAAGTATCCTATGTGTTAATCTAGGTAATAATCTATATGTGTGCCAAATTTAATCCAAATCCGTTCAGCCGTTTTTATGTGAAAGAGTAACAAACATTCATCGATCCATCCATACTTACAATAACTTTCGCGCTTATAATATTAGTAGGATTTGAAGGATTGACGGATGTTTGTTTGTTACTGTTTCAAGCAAAAACTACTTAATGGATTTGGATGAAATTCGGCACACAGATAGTTTGTAATCTGGAATAACACATAGGATACTTTTAATCCCGATAATACGTTCCTGTGGGATAATTTTCGACCTCTACGCGGGCGAAGCCGCTGGCAAAAGCTAGGATGACAATATTTTTATCGTACCTAACTCTTTTTTTCCTGCCTCGTTGTTCTAGTGGTCGCAAGCGGAGGTCCAGGGTTCTACATTCGGGTCGGACAAAGTGTTATTGGATTTTTCCATCTAGAATAACTGAGTAGCAGCCCAGAGTCTGGATTTGAGCCAGGTTGATGGTAATAGGCTCGCTCCCTATTACATGGGACTTAAACACAACTAGATAATGGTGCGGGTTGTTCGAAAGAGATACCGCGGCCCCTGGCACACAGGCAACTGAGGGAACACGGGTGAGTTTTAGTCAGTAAAAGTCTGACACGCCCTCCTGCTCCACCCAGAACGGGAGAAGTTATTTCATGATTTCCCAACCTCAAAAAAAGAAACCCTTCGGGGATACAATAAGCGTGATGTTATGTTATTTTTTTATACTTCCGCTATTTGTTACGAAAGCACATTTGGTGACTTTTCCGTACCTATTAAAACGACTGCTTTCACCTTTTTCTAACATTTTATACTGAGTATTCTTCGAACCAACTTTCTGTTGAAGAACTATCATTGTCTGCCAAAATGACGAACTTAAATTTGTTTTCCACCAGAATTAAAATCAGCTCTTTGGAACACATAAAACAGAAACGCCTACCCCATTTACATCACGCAAACTTTCCCGCGAATATTAACAATTTAAAAAGCTAAACAACAATCATGTCGTAAACTCAGCGTAAATACTGGCTCAGCGATAAAACGGAAAAGTTATACAGCAGAATTTTAATTACGAACAAGCAAACAACTGGCGAAGGTCACAATAAAACGTAGGTAATGAATTTTCGTTGTCATTAATACACAGTGGCATTTAGTGGCCATTCGCATTCACACTCACGTCTGCCATGTTTGCGATTCGCACGTGTATGTAAAAACATGGCAAAAGGGTGGGAGTGACGTCATTGGTCCAACGCGCACCCCTCCACTTCGTTCGAGTGCAGTATATGAGTAGTGCTAGAGCGCTGACGGTTCAGCGCTTTGTTGCTATGTGCACCGTTTGACTATGTTAGATGAGTATGTACTTAGTGACGTGTTGAGAAGACTTGTAAATGCCTTGAGCTGTTTGCACTTGGGTAAATGTTAAATGAGTCTGTAATTGCAGACGGTTAGTGAATGCTTTATTTGTTGATTTCTCATACTTTGAACGTAGGATTAACAGATGATGAAAATGCAGCAGCTGAGTGGCCTCAAATAAAAAACGTAGCTATTGATTTATGTTTATAATCTTTGATTATTATGGTAATCTATTAGAGTATCTATAGCAGTTATATCCTGTTTGCTAATTTTTAGGTTATGTGTGATATTGTAGAGCGGTATAGTGGTAACCGCGGCCACTTAAGAGATGTTGGTTGTAGGTGCGAACTCAGACACGCGCTTTACTTTAGGTAAATAATTTTATTGGCACTGCTCTCAAAACGGTGAAGAAAACATCTCGAGGAAACCAAGATGTCTTAGAACCAAAAATCTCGGAGACATTTGTGACATCTACCAACCCGCATGGACTCGCGTTCCCTCTCACAGAGAAGATGCCTGTGTCCTAGAAGTGGGAACATTATATATAGGTTGATCATTTAAGCTGTTATGCTGTGTGATATTGTAGAGTTTTTGTGTAATCGGCGAGCAAGCTGGTAAATTGAGTTAAAATCCAGTATTTTTTAACACGCTTTTATTAGCTCGGGTTGTATGTATGTATGTAACGGAATGTTTGAGCGCGATTTTGACCCACTTTAAACGGTCAGATTTCATTGAAACTTTGTAAACTTGTCGAGGACCGATGACAATTTAATCATTTAAAAAAAAATTGAGAAAAAAAAACACGTTTTGTAGTTAGCAGAACTAAAAAATAGAAAATAAATAATAGTTTAAAAAACTAAAAAACACGCTTTAAAAACCAAACTAAAAAAGGAGAAAATAATTTAATTCAATTAAAAAGCGTGGGGTGCTTGACATTAATTGATTATAAAAATACCTCAAAAAGCACCCCACGCTTTTTAATTGAATTAAATTATTTTCTCCTTTTTTAGTTTGGTTTTTAAAGCGTGTTTTTTAGTTTTTTAAACTATTATTTATTTTAAAATGAAACCATACAAAGGTTTTGTTTTTGCAGAATTCGGGGACAAGCATGAAAAAAAAAAGTGCGTGGCGTCCCTCCGCGCGGAAGAAGTGAAACCGACTCACTCTGTTGCGTCGGTTGCGTTAAACGTTTAACGCGTTAAACGTTTAACGCAACCTTGTTGCAAGTCGCATAAGAAGTTTCACTTCAAAAAGTGCGTGGAGTCCCTCCGCGCGGAAAAAGTGAAACCGACTCACTCTGTTGCGTCGGTTGCGTTAAGCGTTTCACGTTAAACGTTTAACGCAACATTGTTGGAAGTCGCATAAGAAGTTTCACTTCAAAAATGATTAGTCGGAAAATTAATTGAAATCTTTTAATACGCCAACAATCTTCAAAGTTGATAAATCTTTACGTTGACAGTCCTAAGCCTGTGTAAAATATGAAGGGAAGATTACAATTAAATTCATTACTGCGTACGTACGTTACATAGACATATCGGTGGTACGCAAAGACTAAACATAGTTTAAAGTATGCGTACTTTGTGGACTAGGTGGAACAGGTATTTGGATCGAGTGTTTGTACGAAATTGGACTAGGTGCACCTACTACAAAATTTACCTAGTACGACTCATCTCTATCACTCTGTTGCGTCAGTTGCGTTAAACGTTTAACTCAACCTTGTTGGATAAAATATCGCATAAGAAGTTTCACTTCAATAAGAATTGATTCCGTAATGAACTGGTAGGTATGCCTATCGATTCTTACATACATTTAGAAGTCAATTGATTCTGTCTACCAAACGCTAATGATAATCACATTGTCACGTGCCACAGAAGAGAGGATAATAAACTAGAAAACACAAAAGAATCAAACACAACGTCTACTGATTTTATCCCTAATAACTAATGAGCAGTAATGAAGTCTGAGGATATTTGTATCTCAAAGAAAACATGACATGACAAGTGTGAGTCGATCAGAGAGGATAATGCTGCAGATATAAGTCGCCTATTATTTGGAGGATAAAAACAAATAAAAAAAATATGATGCTGTGCTGCTGGGGAGTTTGTTGCGCCACTTCTTGCCTGTTCCCAGCTAAAGCTCTAGGAAGTGGTCCCCCACGTCCTAGAGCTTTAGCTGGGCGTTTTGAGACACTGTCTCAGGTCATTTTGACGATAAAAAATTTAAATTAGTTTGAATAAATTACTTTTGATCATGATTTCGTTAATCAATTTTAAAGATCATGGGAAGAGAAAAATAAACGTTACGTTATTTATGTTTATCGCTATTTTTTTTTCGTATTTTGGTTCACAGACTGTCATTGTATCATTGCTTGTTATAATGCAATACTTTTAATTTTAGCCTCAAAATGATGATTAATGAGAAAACTAGATGGGTATAAAGCGATATAGTTCTTGATAAAGTTTTAGAATCTAGTTGCAAAAAAAAAACTATGTATGAGTGTTTGGTTTTTTCATTATTAAAACGCAACCCTAAAAAGCAGTGAAAGAAAATGAGAACCTAGATAGCAAGATCTTATTTATTCATAGCAAACTGGTAGCTTGGCTGTACCATATTGAGTATTACGTAAGTAGCTAATACAGGCCTAGAATGCGGGCCTTAAAAATCTAATATAAGCAATATCGTTTGGAAGTACCCTATATAATAAATCCGGTATATTATTATACATATTGTTGTCTTTATGTAAGTATTCCGGCTACATGTAAAAGGCTGTTCCATTCTCATATTAAGTCGAGTTTAATAATGTCGGATTCAAGGATCATGTTATGAAATATTATGAATATTTTTACGAAAATCATGTACAGTAAAAGTCATAAGTGGATTACCAATTTAAAAAAGCAATAGACTGACACTTCGGCTTAACTTACGACCTTCTTATAATAAGTTATTTCTATACTATAGACACACACACTCTCATACACATCTACAAATGATTGTATTTCATAAATTCAACCATTAAAGTAGATGGCATGATAGCTTAGCGGTTACCATACTTACGTTAGCGCGTTTGTGCGTAGCGAGTCGCGGGTTCGAATCCCACGCGCGGTGATAGTCTTTTTATTGTTTTAAAAATTGCTTTTGACTATAGTTTCTTGTTCTGTTCGTCTTGTCCACTAAACTTGTAAAACTTTATGATTATACCCACAGAAACCTAAATAAATTTAAATGATATTAAGGTGCAGTTAACTTACGACTCATTCACCGCGACTAAATAGAACGGTGTTGTTTGTTATTGTGTGCTAGTGACGTGTGTTTAATCTATCAGCGGTGTTCTAGTTCATTTTAAAATGTAAGCATATTTAAATATAGAAATGAAAGCGAATATTATTGCGCTGCATAAAACCGGACTTAATATATCACAATTATCTGATAAAACCGGACTGAGTGTGAGTATTATGATTTCATTATTTTAATAAACATTCATCTAATTAAAGTATAACTGCTGATCCTTGTAGTTATTTTTTGAAACGTTTAATAAATATCATAAGGTCTAAATAGAAGAAAAATATCAAATTTCAAAGTAAATTTATTTCCTAGATTTTTGAACGATGAAAATAACATTATACTTAATTAATATTTGTATGAAATTTCTATTTGAAACAATTTTGTTTCTAAATAGTAATACATATTAGCATGCATTTTGCTTAGTAGCCTAACAGTACCCCTTTTTTGTTTTAGTGAAATATTGTGAATCGGTGGGTGAAAAGATATGAGGAAGGGAGTAGCCTTGCCTGTCGAAAGCAAAGTGGAAGATACCAGCTCATAAAAAAGGCGCAGCAACAGCACATGTTCAGCGAATATGAAACAAGTAGTTTTAAAACGACAAGACATTTTGCTAAATTATTCGACACGTCTTTACGAACCGTGCGCCATGCACTTCACACAGAAGGTTTGCATCATCGAAAACCAGCTCAACAACCAAATTTAACGGGAAAAAACATTAACATTAGAATATAAATTACAAATATTTATTGATTTTAGTAATATTCAAATAATATTGTGTCATATCCGTAATATGGATTATTTTGAGGTTTAGTTTCAATCTTCTTTTCGTAATGAAAATGAATACTTAAGCTATAACCTCAATAAGTCCTATTAAATACGATTTGTTAATTTTGAGGTTTGTGATACAACAAACTCTCTCGCAGTAGAATAAAAGTAGTATTACTGAGTCATTTAACTGTATTGTGACAACGCGTCTGCATTTGTTATATTTACGTGGGTAGATTTGTGTAGATTATTGTGGTTTCCTTCGAGTACCCACACACGGTAGAAATGACAGCACAATATTATTATATTACTAAGATACAATATTTTAAGCTTGATTATCATAGTTGACCAATTAGCTACTTTACTTCAATAAATTGTTATTTATGAGAAACTAAACTGTTTTAACAAAAAGTTATTATTAGTTATGTTTATACTTCATAAAATTATAACGAATAAACATTTTGTAATCACTTATTAAACATTTTTATTCTTAATCCTTTATTTAAATAACAATATAAGTAATAAAAATAAAAAATCTCGTTTATTCATTTATCGCATAATAATTAATAAAATAAAAATATTTTATTACTTTTATGATAAAAGAACAGAAGAAGATTATTGTTGAAAAGAAAAATAAAATCTCATCGCGAGATTTGAACCCAGATCTATGAGTTTCTTAATCCCAGGCGATATGTTATGAGCCATCAGAACTTGATATTACTGTTTGAATTTTAGCAATGGTATGAACGGACCAAGGTCATACGTAATTACGTACTATGTGCGATGGTATGTTTTTTGTTTCATTCGACGCCAGTGTGTGAGCTCTGAGGTGTGCGTTCTGTGTTGAGACATCACTTATACACACAGCTGTAGGTACGGCCTGGACCGCGAGTTTATAGCAATATAACCCTTAGTATGCTATTGGACTTATGACTCCTTACTGTACATAATATTATATCTTTAGACAGTTGTAGAGGTCAGATAGGCAGACGCTCCATGTTAAATACTGGTATTCAGCAGCAGGTTAGCAGGTTAGACTGGAAACCAACCCCAACGTAATTGGGAAAAGGCTAGGCAGATAATGATGATGATGTTGATATATCTTTCGGCAGCTTAGTGAATAAATATTGTACGCCTATAATTTGTGAATAATGGTGGTTACAGATAATGGTGAAAGCAGCAACTGCTGTTTTAAACTGCTGATTTTAAATGCAGTATCCAATCACATATCCACATAAATATCAGGTTAAATTTACCTAGTTTTAGTATTTACCACGTCCTTTTAACAAAGCCCATTGGGATGGCGGAATAATTCTATGCCGAAAACAATATTTTCAGATTTTTACCCATTATTTCAGCTAACTCCTGTATTTTAAATACGTGTGTCAATTTATCACAAATTTACACACATATTATGCACGAACATTTTAAATTGAACTCAACCGGCCATAACGAAAACACTAAAGTTCTGTGTTTAACAATAGTCACTTTCAGCAAGTATTATAATATTATTATGAAGGTTTGTTAAACTTTACACAGGACCCTGTACTTTGTCAAGAACTAATATCAGTTTAATTTTATGACCATATTGAAGACCTAAGCAAACACTTCGACCTCAGGTACCCATACAAGTAAATTTGTAGTTAGTACCCGCATAAATGTTTCATAGAACGTTTATGTTTTCAAGTTTCCAATATCACTAAATAACCTAGTATCGCCACTTGAAATTACGGTGTAAGTAATGATTTCCAAACTAAAGACACATAATAAATGGGTACAGAAGATTAGGTTCAAACAACTGGCGAAAATTCACCCACACATAGACACGCTTCACGTACAGCGAGTGCAAGCGATTTTGCAAATTGAAGGTCGCTCAGCGTGCTATGGACCGGGCTATGCTCGGAGTTTCTTTGATGGATAAAATCAGGAATGAGATTCCGGAAAAGAACTAGAGTTACCGACATAGCTTGCAGAGTAAGCAAGCTGAAGTGGAAGTGGGCTGGCCATGTTTGTCGAAGAACCGATGGCCAATGGAGCAGACGAGACCTGGAGAGGAGACCACGTATCGGCAAGCGTAGTGTGGAATGCCCTACAGATACATGGACGGACGACCTTAAAAAGTAGGGACAGACTGGATGCGGATTGAGGCAGATAGAGTGTTGTGGCGCCGCGTGGCAGAGTACTTTATAAAGCAGTGGACTGCGATAGGCTGAGTTGGTCGGATTGACTGGATTTTCAAGTCTTTTCGAACTTCTCTCTCTCCTCTCGATTTTCAAACTTGGTTTTGAGTTTCCAACAGGCAACGCGTCAAAATACACACTGTATGTTAAAAATCTAACACAAGTGCTTGAAAAAAAATCGCCGAGAGAAAAAAATTGGCCTTGCGTAACTACTCTGGGTGCAAAAGGCTGAGATGGCCTGTTTTCGTTCATTATTTGGAGCCGACCTTCTATATCTTTTTGTCTTGTGTCGAAAGTCCGTTAGTTATCGACAAGTTGAGACTTGATGTGCTTATGTATTCCGGTGATACCTACGTACACTTGAGAAGGGATTTGAACAAGTTAGTTACTAGTTGGTGAGAACCCTTTGAAGTAACATAGAAGATAGTTAACACTTGGACGGAGCCTAAAGTGGCTCACTATAGGAAATTGTGCATTTAGTTTTGATTAAATGGTTCAAAGTAGTCGGTAGTCATAATAATACTATGTAAACGAAGGAATGAGGGAGAGATGTTGTGAGGAAAGTTGTGTGTGAATATGGATAACTATAAGACTGCGTAGGGGACGTCGAAAGAAACAAATTTTGAAGATTGCGTGAAAAATTATACGCCCAGAGATGTGACTACTACTGATATTTCATCTGATAAGATAAAAAAGTCTGGAAGAAGAATGAACTGATGCGCTAAACAAATAACTAAATTAAAATTGGAATAGGACAATTATGATGAAAAATCAAATAAATTTTTCATAATTCTGATATAGGTTACCTACATATTGGATTGTAGCACACATAATATATATTGATATAAGTACGTATACTTGAATCTTCAAAACGATATTAGACTCGTAACGACGAAAGAAGCTTTCCGTGAAGAACTTAGGCATTGGCCTCAAAGAACAGCAAATTATTTTTCAGTCGACAAATAACGCAATGATACATTCTTCATAGAAATGTATGTCGTTGTTCACAATAGGAGCAAATTACTGTTTACAAGGATGGAAAATGCGACGCAAGAATTTTTCAACCGAGTTGTAGGAATGTCTTTTTGATATTGATCTTACTTTTATGTGTTTGTTTCAAGGCAACATTTACAACAAGGTTACATTACTGTACAAGACATTTTTAGTAAAACAAAATAAGATCGAAATGTCATCTTTTGTTCCTAATCTTTAATTTGAATAGGTACAACCGTGCAGCCGAAAAGGGAATGGTGATACTACTATCCAGGGCAAGCGTTAGAGCTAGTTGTCTAATCATTGTGATAAAACAGAGTAAAACGCTACGTCATTTTATTAAAATAACACACAGTTCTTCTAAGTACGCTCACACCATATCATAAATGCTTTACAAGGTAGGTATAACTCTTAGGAAACATACGAAACTTTTAGATCTCAAAAACCTTCCACTTAATTAATCCTCTAAGCATGTTTTTTTTTGGGTGGGAAATCATCAAATAACTTCTCCCACTCTGGGTGGAGCGGGAACCCTTCCGCAAGTAAAAGTCTGACACACCCGTGTCAGACTTTTACTGACTAAAACCCATCCGTGTTCCTGCAGTTGTCTGTGTGCCAGGGGCCACGGTAATCCTCATACCATGACATCGCAAATTACAGGCCATGTAAGGTAGACGAGGCATAAAGAACAAGCGACAAAAAAACAAAAGCAAGTCAATTGAAGTAGGAGACAGTCCTCGAGACTGTGAAGCGAGTTGGAGTAGTTACCAACGGAAATTATGCTTGAGAATGTTTGATGATGCTAATCAAAGTAGTTCAACAATGTGGTGAACATCGTGAACTAGATGAAAAATAACCAAAAACACACACAAAATGGTGAATTTATGTAAGACTAGCTATTGCCAGTGGCTTCGCCCACGTGGAGCTGGGAATTATCCAACGGGAACGTAATATCGGAATAAAAAGTATCCTATGTGCTCATCCAGGTTATAAACTATACGTATACCCGGATCTGTGTGCGTGTCAATTTCATACAAGTCTGTAATTGCGTGATTGAGTAACAATAATCCAAACATCCATACATACAAACTTTCACATTTATAATATACAACAGCATTCGTAAGGTAAACGAAACAAATAATAAACGAATAATAATGAATTCACTAAGAAGCTAGAGTCTTTCAACCTATAGAGATAACTAACAAGATGTTATCAAGAAAGAGGCAGAAGCCATCGAAACAGTCATGGAGAATTGATGGTTGACTGATATCCCGATGGTACCAATAAAACCTCCATATAGAGACACACATTGTTGACAAATATGAGAGAAAAAGCCATGAAACATGCGAATATTGTAACAAAACATGACAATCTCAACAAAAGTAAAAACGAAAATCCTTTACATACCAAAACATGAATCCACGGCGCAAATTACTGCCTATGTAAGAAAGACGCAACACAAAGAATAAGTGATAAAAAACAAGTCATTTGATGCACGAGACAGCCCTTCAGACAATGGGGCGCACTTAATGCCCGTATCATGTACAAGCGTGTGATACAGATGTTCTCGTAATTAGCAGAGCTGCGATGACTGAGTTAAGACCTAGTTAATGAATGGACAGTTTGAACATTTTTATATTTAATTTCAATGTAGCTCGTTAGGCTTTTTAGGGCAGGTCAGTGTGTCTATGACATGATGTGAATGAAGGCTTGAATAAGAGCTGAGGTTGACCGCTTTTTTGGTGACTTTTAGATGTATATTTGGAACTAGTACATCGCCCGTGACCTCGTCCGCATGAATTTTATAGCTCATGTTTTAGGTGAAAGAATTTTTAAAATCAGTTAAGTAACTTTGGAGTTTATGCATAACAAACAATTTTACAAACAATCAAATCTTTCCTCTTTATAATATTATTATGTTTATATAAATATCTAGAATTAGGTCAGTTTTCAAGGGGCTAGTTTAATTACACCATTAGAGTGAGCATTTCATCGCGGTTCAGATTTTTTTGGAAATTGTGAAGAGAAGCCTAATTGTGAAATTAGGAAACATAAACTTTTGCACTGCAACTTGCCAGTGGAACTTGTACTAGTAATTACCTCAACTAATTGTTTTGGAAACATGATCTACTACCTATAAACAAAACTAGACCCAAGATATTCAGGTCTCGATAAAACATTTATAAAGTTATTAGATATTCTATTTACCCACGCATCCACGAGCCTGTCGGCGTAGGTCAAACAAATAAAGAAGAAAAAATACAATTTAATCCTTTAATCCTCAAGGAGGCACTAGAAGTGTTCCTCGGTACTTATTTATGAAATAAAATATAGAATTATTTATGTTGGTAACTTTAGCTCACACTTCGCTACAATAGCGTGTTTGTTTATGATTTCCCTTGAGTATCCCTACACCTATTTGTAGAAGCCTTGAAGAGCGATAGAACGTTTTCATTACCCACGCTATGGGTTGTTGCTGAGGAAATTATGTCGCAACATATCAAAGTTTGTATTAGCAGTATTATTGTTAGCGCTATTGCTGTAATCCCTAAAGTGAGTTATAACGTTTTGTTTGTTGGTCTTTAGATGTGAAAATAATTACCAAAACAGCTGACGTAATGATCCACACATACTTACATAACATTTCTTTGCTATTATTCACCGAACCGATGAGCTCCTTTAGTTCCGAGTTGGGCTGCACGAATACTAACAAATGCGTGCACTGACTAGATACTCAATCTGTGTGGTGCCTTCCTCGGAAGACCATTTCAGACTCCAATCAATCTACATGATTTTCACATGATCTGACCAATATTATGTCTGGACTTTAAAAGAGATTGTGACCTCTGAGTTTGTTTCCGCTTTTCTTCTGAGTCTTGTCAGATTTCCTATATAGTTTAAAAAATATGATTAAAGTGTTAAAGTGCAAACCTACTTACAGAAATAAAAATCATTTATCATTTACATAAACTCACGCCTTCTTTCCATAAGGGTCCATGAAACAACATGTAAATATCGTGGCAGATGGTGTTCGGTAGTTTCTGCCTATCCTTTGACGTAATGGCCTTAAAGTATTTTTAGATCCCTAAGTCAGCGGGTAGGTTCTGCTAAAAACAAATCCCTGTGTAGGTATACACATGGCTTTGTTTATTGCAGATCTAGTTTTTTGCAAAGGTTGCTCAAGTTATGGAGTTATTTTAGATTTTGCCAAAGCTCATAAAGTTACTGTGGGTGTAGTTACATCTACGTTTTAAAACATTAATAGAGGTGATAAATGATGATAATTTATTTTATTTCAATTTAATGACAAAAGTTAAAAAAAAAATGTTAAACTTGATTTATTTTTGCAAAGTTATTAAACTAAGGCAGGTAGGTATTCTAAGAAAGATGCCTACTGAATAAATTAAGAAGCTTTTAGTTATTTTTGTTACTAAAAATAACTAGAAGCAGAAGGGGTGAAAAATTACAACAATTAACAAAATATCTAAATCTGAAAAATGCAGAAATGACTTCCTCTTAACAGCTCGTTGTTAATTGTAGAAGGTAAGAGCTCTTTTGTAGCTAGCTAATGCCTTCCTTTTGGTAAGCAAACAAAATAAAATGCTATAGGCTTCCGCCTCTGATATTCCTGAAAGTTTCATTCTTATGTAATCTTATGGGATGAGTAGCGCTTCAACTGTACTAAGCCACTTTTGAAATAGATACGTTTGAAGTTCTTTTTATGTTGATTTGAAGTTTGATGAGGCATTCTATTCCAAAGTAACTTTAAAAAAAAAAAAAAAAATATTTATTTCAGACGATACAGTCCATAGATTGTTAGTAATTGGTTAATAACAA